>CM071930.1:10138567-10782411 GCA_016081115.2 Rehmannia glutinosa | reverse complement strand
TTATATGAATATACTTAAATTAACACAAAATTTCACATTATTAAATGGGAGTAAAGTTCAAATGGAAACAGTGCCCTTGATATCAAAAGAGAAAAACTAGTATATAATGAGAATAAGTATAAGCCTGGGAGAGGGAGAGAAGCAAATGTTGGGCAGCATGCTATCATTTTTCCACCATGAAAGAAATCCTATTGTGATTTTGCATATGCGACACATAGAGGAAATAAGTGAAACTTGATTTGGAAGTTTGGAGAGAAGCATTCGAATCAAAAGGTTTTACTATAAGTAGGCTAAAACAGAATACATGGAATGCCACTTTAGTAAAAACAACAGGAACAATGAGACGAAAGTTAAAATTGATGGACATGAAGTGAGTATAACAAAGAGTTTTAAATACTTAGGATCTATAATTGAAGAGAACGGAGAAATCAATAAAGATGTCACACATAGGATCCAAAGCGGTTGGAATAAATGGAGGAGTGCATCTTCTATCCTTTGACCGTAAAATACCATTAAAATTGAAAGGAAAATTTTATAAAACGGCCATAAGGCCCGCAATGCTTTATGGAGTAATGTTGGGCGACTAAATATGAACACGAACAAAAAATGAGGGTAGCAGAGATGAGAATGCTAAGATGGATGTGCGACACACTAGATTAGATAGAATAAGAAATGAACACATTAGAAACAAAGTGGGAGTAGCACCAATAGACGAGAAAATTAGAGAAACACGATTAAGATGGTTTGGACATGTTTATAGGAGACCTTTAGATGCACTGTGCGGCGATTAGAAGGTAGAGAATCACTCACACAAATCAAAAGGAAAGAGGTAGGCCTAAAAAGACTTGGAAAGAAGCTATTAAACATGACATGTTATACCTAGAAATAAACGAAAATATGGCTTATGACCGTAAACGATGGCGCGATATGATCCAGTATAGCCGAGGCCCCACGTGAGCGGGATTAAGGCTTAGTTTGTTGTTGTTTGTTGTTGTTGTTGTTGTTGTAACCTCATTGAACCATCCTCGGTAGTAACTCAAAAACTAAGTTGAAGCGAATGGGAAGAATTAGTTGATTTGGTAATGGTAAACATCTATTTAATAGAATTTCATGCCGTAAAAATTTAAGAAATGTCTTGATAAAACATCTAGGCCTTAGGGAATAAAATAAAATATGCCTCTTCAACATAAAAACAATGATAAAAATATTACCTGAACCTCCTTCAGATTCCAAAGAGTTTAGCAAATCCTTCAAATGTGAATTCGAATCGAAGATGGTTCTTTCCTCGTATTTACGTTCTTTGGATTGGTGTAATGTTTTTCTTCACTCTACATTTATGAGTACGCCAAAGTGCTCCAACCGATCGCAACACATAATCCTTACCTTCTTCTCGTTATAATGAACTTCTTTCCCGCAATATTTGAAAGAAGTTGGTGAAATTAGGATACATAGGTTAAAAAAGTAGATTAAGGTAATAGTAGAAATATGCTAGAAAGTGGTACATCTAATGAAGAAATACTTATCTTGCATAATTTTCAAATAATCATATACCTTCACATAATTCCAGATTTTGTCCTTGTCACGAACTCGGTGCCAATTGAGCTCATTTAGAGGTGCAAGATTAGAGTCTCGAGCTAAAGATCCTAAAAAGCGACTAAATTTGTCTAAAGTCTCCTTATCCCGCCCAATGGGCTGACCAAATCCATTCAAAATAATAGGCTTGCGGTCATTTATTGTCCATCCATGGACATCTTTGGACAAACTTGGTCCCTCGTTCGCTTTTCTTTCCGTTCCACCGCACGATTTGAAGGAAAAGAAAATGGCAAGCATACATCAAAGTCTATGCCTAATATATATATTTATGAATCTCGAATGTCAACCTTGTTCCACACCCAAAAATAAAGAGAACAAACAATGAATAGATGCTAAATAATTGACTTGTGAATATCAATTTACTTTTACGCTTACCAAGTTGATCATTTTGTTGTTCTTGTATAGGAATCGGTTCATTTTCGATCTCTACTACATCATTTCCAGTATCTTCTGGATCTATATCTTTTTCTCCTTCAGAAACATAATCATCAAGACTTTCAAAAGCCTCATTTTGTCACTAAACCAAACCCATGACCACTATCATCATCAAATAATTGAAGTTGTGAATAACTCACTTGTCTCTTTCGTGAACTCTCCATAGGCTGGTCAAAAGATAAGATATTTCTTACTTGGATGGGTTCCTTTGGAAAAACATCAATTTGTTTTGATAGTTGCTCTTGTACTCTTGATTTTTTTTTCATCCTAACATAAGCATCAAGTGATCCAGGTGCGACCAATGTCTTGGTTTGCCTATTGTATTCCGAAGTGTTGCTCTCGACCTCTTTGTCTTGTTGGCTTCTAAGAGACAATGTTTTTCCATTGACCATGCATACCCTTTGTTGCCATTTTCCTTGTTTGGACTCTCTTTCAGTTTGTTTGGAAAGCTCTTGTTCACCAACCTTCTCTTGTTGCATGATTTTTAATGAAGGCATCTCTTGTTGGTCTTTATCTTTCCTATGGTGCTCCTGATTTCCATGTGTTTGACTGTGCATCTTTAATAAGCTTGCCATTGAGGAGGTAGCGAATTGTGGCTTCTCTAACCCCTTTAAAAGATTTCCTCCTCTAGCCATTACCTGAAACACATTTATAACAATTAATAAACTAATCATTCAATAAATAAGTATACTAAAAAAAAAAAACACAACCTTCTTTTTGAACGAGACCTCAATCTTCTACTATTTTGCATACTCATTGTCATTCTCTTCATTTGACTCATCTTGTTCACCTTCTTCATTAGAGGATTTGTAGTACTCATTATCATTTGCATCATCTTTCTTAGACTTTATTTTGTGATCTTTTGCCATTCAACCTTTCGGTTCTTCATTAAACATGTTGCTTCATAAGCAAGGGTTTTAAGCCCCAATTCCTCCATCTTCTTTCTATTTTCTTCTATCTTCCTCAACCTTTGCATCTCATACCTGCCATCTTGAACTATGGTGAAAATTTCAACCTGAACAGTTTAAAAACTATTTAATGATGCAAACATTCAGAATATATGTGAAAATTCATATAATAAGCGACTCTCAAGAACACAATCACAAAAAAGGCTTGAATAAGTTGTGATAAGAAAGCCAATATTAGTGCTCACAAAGAAAGCAAAACCTTCACCAAGAGGAAGAATAAGACATTCAATCTAAGTCATATTGAGATACTTCAACCATCATCGTTTTCAATGTGTCATGGGCTCATTTAAAATAAATATCACGTACTTGCTAATGTATCACAAAGAATCTCAATATAAATACGAGAACAAAAAGCAATTGGATAAGAAACAAATTGCAAGCTTCAAGAAAGAGTTTCATCCGGGGAAGAGGTTAAAGCTACAATTAATTAGATAAAAATATAGCAAGATTAAGTTGCAATGAATAATGAGATTGGAGAATCTGAATTCAATTAATTTGCTTTCTAGTGAAAAAGAAAAAATGGGAATGTATATTGAAAGTCTCTTAACTGGGTATGAGCAAGTCCTCGGTAAAGATAGAAAATAACATAAATCTACTACTTAGTCCCGGTTCTTCACCGCATCTTCACTCCAACTCCCAAAATTAATTTCAATTTTACACAATTAAACTGCATCTAAATCATAATCTCCAATAATCAATCATAGAAGAAACAATTTTATGAACTAACACAAGAAAAATATAGCATTATTTCTCAACTATTAATCGTTGGAACAACTCAAGTAGGTTCACCCAATAACAACACGACATTTGCAATTGGAACAAGTTGACATCAAATTATTCTATAATCAACAAAACAAGTTTTGCTGTTGAACAAGGTGATAAATAGAATAAGTCTGAAGAAGAGGCAACAAACAGGGAAACTTACATTTAGGCTAAGGGACACTAAAAACAAATCACCCATGTGCCAAACCTATTAAAGCCAAAAGAATGAAAAAACCATCACCGAATCGGCATCGCTGCCAGGACCACAATTTCATCATCAATCTTGTTTTTTCTCTTTCTTGTTTTTTCTCCGAATAGGTCCCATAATTATTTTGAGAAAGAATTTTGCTTGTTAAGCGCCAAAAGAAGCGTGCGAGTGGGGGAAATTTATGGCGCCAATGGGTTAACAATGGCGGCGAAAATATGGCCAATTTCCTAATTTTTACATTTCACTTTAGATTATTCTAGCGGCAAAAACAAAAGGATTTTTTCCTAATAAAAAGTTTGGTTGTGGAAGTGAATTACGGAAACTCACATCCCTCTTATATTCTTTTTTGAGTCCATGTCTCCTATATTTTAATTTATTTCTTTTTTATGATGACTAATTTCAATTTCAAATAATCTAAATATATTAAGAAACTTTATAATGTACAGTCATGTTTTTTAATATGAAATTAAATTAAATTTAATAGAAATGGATGGTATTAAATTTGTATTCATATTAATATACTTAAGCATTGATATACATGTACTACATTAGAAAAAAAGAAAGTGAAGCATCAAAATCAGTGTTTTAAATACCGTACAATACCGTCCGGTTGAACCGGTTATGCCGGCTACTGGTGGTCGGACCAGTACGGTAAGAACCAAAATACCATTTTCAGATTATATCGGTCAATACTGGTCAAAACCAGGCAATCTTTGGGCAAAGATGGCTAATATCGCCAAAATCGAATTTAATTATTTTTTTGTTTTTCAACTTTTTTTATAAAAATTGAAATTATAAACTTAATATTTAATATATTTATGTCATAATTAAAATCAAACAAGAATTCAAATCAATTATTTAATATTATTTTTATAAAAATTCGTGTTTGTTTTGGGTTGATTTTGAGTTATGCTTAAAATACATCGAAAATTAATAAAAATATAAAATTACTACATTTTAGACAAATTGGTAATATCGTGTCGAGTTCTGTTAGTCGTGTTCGGGTTCAGGTTTCTCTCTCATTAAATTCGGGTCAAGTTCGCGTCGGGTTATCGTGTCGTGTCGTGAATTGTCACCCCTAGTGATATCTAGTTTCACATTTAGTCTCCTTAAGTATGTGAATTTATTTCATTTTTCCACCCACTTTGGAGGTAGTAAAATGTAGGGCTGCAAAAGCAAGAACCGATCCGAACAGAACAGGCTCGAGTTCGATTCGTTTAGTTTTGGATTGGTTCGAGTTCGGCTCGAGTTCGATTCAAGCTTTCATAATTGAGTTCGAGCTCGGCTCGTTTGAAAATGATTAGGTTCGCGAACATTTCGAGCTTGGCTCGTAAAAAGCTCGTTTAATATATTCAACGAGCTTAGCTCGGTTCGGCTCGTAAAGGCTCGTTTAAGCTTCAATGAGTTTACCTCGAGTTTGGTTAAGAAGTCTCATTTAAGCTTTAACGAGCACAACTCAAGCTCGGCTCAGAAAAGACTCGTTATATGCCTCGAATAGCTCGTGAAAGCAAACTTGAGTTCGTTAAAGATCGAGTTCGAATTCAAGTTCGCGAGCCGAAGTTCAATATAGGCTCGTGAGCCGTAAACGAACATGTTCGCGAACTTTTGAGCCGAATATCTATAAGCTCGAGTTCGCCTCGTTTAAAAGTTCGAGCTCAAATTTTAGGCTCGAGTTCGCTCGTTAAGCCCGACGAACGAACTCGAACGAATATTTTTCCAACCGAGACCGAATAGCTCGCGAACGGCTTGGTTCATTTTCACCCCTAAAATGTACAAAAAAGTCAAGTTTAGGGGTAAATGTCACAAATAAAACTCGCATTGTTTAGAGGTTTAAAAATTAATATTTTACTTTGAATATAAATAGTCAAAATAATTTATATGCTCAATATTTTGGTTTATTTGTTATTCTCATTTATTATGAAATATTTTTACTCTAGGTATTCCTTCTTCTCACGAGACCTACTTCGCTTCAATTTCACAAGCAATTGAGTTGCGATCCAATTTGAATACTTAAGTTACCAATTATGTTTTAAAAAATATATAATTTAAAATATTTTTGTAACTCATAGAAAATCTAAAACTAAAATTAAAATATTTAAAATATTATTATAAATTATAAGCATGTGACTCAGCCCCATGCCTATTACCCTGTTTTTGTGAACAGTAGTATTCTAGATAATCCAAGAGATATAGCCATGAAGAGCAAAATAAAAAAGAATCCCCATTTCTTAAAGAATCAAAATAATGGTGAGAAGTACCATTTGTTGGTAACATGTAGATCATTAGAATATAGAAATGGAAACACAGATTCAACTGCGAAAAAGCAATATCTTTCTCTTTCTTCAAAAAAAGAGAGATAATACAAGTACTGCAAGTATAAAAACCTCACATCATTTTCTTTGTTTATAAGAGCATTTGTGTTTAGAGAAACAAAAGATCCACGCATCTTGAGACGAACAAAGATGTGTAAAAACTTAGAGGCTTGAAATAAGCTGTATCGTGTTTCAGAGTGGCGAGAGCGTCTGGAAACCAGAGAAACACTAAAATCTCTTCCATAAATTGATAGTCTAACCTGTAGTCAAATGGATAGAGGAATTTTCATTAAATGGACAGGTATCTTGAACAAATGATCATAGGGGGATTCCCTCAAAATTACCTGCAGGGATAAAATAAGGAAGCTCCACATATCATCAAAGCTCAAAATCGCCAAACGAATCGATCCGCAAAATTTGTCTTCCCTAACCACTTTGGTTCCTCGCAATCCATCGCCAGGATGGCAATAACATAATAGGTTCAAACTAAAATTAATGGAAAACCAATTGTATTAACATTAAGAGAACACAATCGGGAGACCTAGAATTCAATGAGATAACATTTAAACCACTAAAGGTTGAAAACTCAGCAATATCAAGGATAAAATTTCTCCTAAGGTTATATCTAATGTTATTTTCCAAAATACAGATGGTTTCCAAAATAACATAGTCAAATAATACCTCTAATGAAATTCTTGAGTCTCTTAAAAATCAAATTCAAGCACCTATGCATTCCAAATCTGTATCATCCATATCTGAGTTATTCTCATGGCTCTCAATTGTTCTTTGATTGTACACAATGTTCTGATGCTCCTCAAGGACAGTGGGAGGTACACCTTCCCTACACCACCTAGTATCATCATCATCATCATCATCATCATCAACCATAGTCACTATCCTATCCTCAACAGATTCACTTGGTTCAACCAAATATGTATCCTCTGTTTGCTCCTCAAAATTAAAAATTCTTTTGCCAACTTTTTCATTACATAATACCAACCTCTTCGTGAGAATCTTTCACGTAGAAGACCGATGAACTTGTGATGCCAAGACAAAAGGATCATCACCATAACACAACTTGTTAAAATTAACACGGGTGAGACCCTGGACATCGTTTTCCACATGAAACCATTCACATCTGAATAAGATAACATTGAAAGAACCCCAATAATCTAGCTCAATAATCTCTTGTATCCTCCCATAGTAAGTGACACCATCAAGACTAGGATTATGATCCTTAAGATCGAAAAACTTGAAGTTAAAGCGCGGTCAAAGTTACTCCACTATTTTGTGTTTTGCATTTTGCATCACGTTCTTGAGTATAAAAGCTATAGCCATTGATGAAGTACCCTATGTATCTCCTTGCGACATTAGAAGGTCCTAATGCTAACCATTTAATATGGTCAGGAACTTCTTCAGACTCAACTTTTTCTCTAAACCAAACCATGAATTCTTGGCTATGTTGTTGAGCTTGCCTCCACCTTTTTCTCTGCTTATCTCTGGACTTGTTTTTTTATCATATCTTCGTGATCCCTGCAAGTAAAAATATCATAATTAATCAAATTCAATAGATGAACAACATACATTTTAGGATAAAAGGGATATATACAAAAAAATTATGAACTTACTCAATGTATTTCTCAACTAGCCCATCCTGGCAATTAAACAATACATATCGATGTGCTATTTTTTGTGTGTAATCAATCTAGAGAGAATGCTCTTTTCTTCCCTTCTTTCTTCTCCCAAGAGGATGACCCATCTTAGGAAATATAGGCGATCTCTCATGAGTTGCAACAACTTTCTCGTATCTTTGGTTAAAGATCTTGGATTTCTTCTTTGCATCATCATGCAAATATCTTGAAAGCAAAATATCATACACTCTTCGCCAAATAACCTTCCGCTATAGAGCCTTCAGCGACTCAATTAGGACATATGATTTCAATTTTCCAAGGTACCTCTCGATTGGGTACATCCACCAACCACTTACTGGTCCACTCAACCTAACTTCATTAACTAAATGAATAGGTAAATGAATCATGATGTCAAAATAAGAAGGTGGAAATATTTTCTCAAATATACAAAGAATTTCAACTATTTCACGTTGTAGAAGATCCAAATCTTGTGGATTGACAACTTTATTGCATATGCCTCGAAAGAAAGCACTTAATCTTATCAAAGCTATAGCAACATGCTTAGGTAAAGTTTTTCTAACAGCAACTTGAAGTAAATATTGCATCAAAATGTGTGCATCATGACATTTGTAACCCGATATTTTCAATTCGTGCATTTGCACACAACGTGCAATATTCGATGCACACCCTTGTGGCAGCTTGACATTTTTTAGAACTTCACAAAACAAAGTTTTCTCCTCTTTTGTCATTGAAAAAGATGCTTTAGGCAACATGTAGCGCTTGTCCAAAGATTCAATAGGGTGTAGTGAAGTTCTTATCCCCATTTGTTTTAGATCTAACCGAGCATTAAGATGATCCTTTGTTTTTCCTGGTATATCCAACAAAGTCCCTAGAACACTATCACAAATGTTTTTCTCTATGTGCATGGCATCAAGATGATGACGAGATGCATTATGCTCCCAATAAGGCAAATTGAAAAAGCAAGACTTTTTCCTCCATGGGCAATTGTCATCTTTTTTTCTCGGTTGTGTCTTACCAAATTTATTTTTGAAGTCTTGCAATAAATGTAGGATCTCGAGTCCACGTTAAAGGATCCGGGGCTGACCTCTTCTCAATTTCCCATTGAAAGACTTCTTGTCATGACGCCAATAATGATTTGCATCCAAAATCTACGATGGGCCATATAACACGATTTTCTACTATGATTCAAATACAAATGCTCTGTCTCGTAGTGACAATATGGACATGCGTACCTTCCTTTTGTGCTCCAACTGGACAACATAGCATACCCAGGAAAGTCACTTGTTGTTGATTGTAAAGCAACACGCATCTCAAACGTTTGGCGCTTTGAAGCATCATAAGTATCCACCCCAAACTCCCACAAATCTTTTAGCTCTTCCACTAAAGGTTGAAGGTAAACATCAATATCATTTCATGGGGAAAGAGGCCCGGGATGAGTAATGATAATATAAGGTACTACGACTTCATAAACAACCATGGTGGTAAATTATAATTAATTAAAACCACAGGCCATGTACTATGTGTGGTGCTCATGGTTGAAATGGATTAAATCCATCACTAGCAAGCCCCAATCGTACATTACGAGACTCTCGAGCAAAATGTGGATATAAGGAATCAAAATCTTTCCAAGCTTTTACCGTCTCTTTGGATGTCGTAAGTTCCCATCTTTGATTCTTTTCTCATCATGCCACCTCATATAATTAGTCAAGTTCAAACACACATATACAACCTTTGCGACCCTAGGTTTTAAGGGAAAATGCCAAACTACTTTAGTCGAATTCGCCAGCCAAGCATGCCGAGACAAATCAATATCATTAATCCCTTGTTGCTTTTCAACTTCTTTCCACCTTGAAGCATGACAAACATGGCAAGATGTGGCACTTTCATGGTCCTTCCAAAAGAGCATACAATCATTCCGACATGCGTCAATCTTCGATAATGAAGACCTAAATCCTTCACCAACTTCCTAGCTTCATTAAACGACTTGGGCAATTGGACTTGAGAATCAATTCTTGGATGATCTCGAGAAGATCGAAAAAGCAATATTACTCAATCCATGAACACACTTGAAAAGGTACAACCGGATGATGAATGATAGTTTAGAAAATGATTTACAACCTGGATATAACTCTTGTTTACCATCCTCAACCAACTTAAAGAACTTCTTAGCCTCTACATTAGCATGCTCATTTATATCTTCGTGGAAGAGCGTCCTTGATGGTCATTGGAAAGCTTATCAACCAGATCCCTATGAGTATCATATACCAAACTTTCCATGTTATCATGCACAATATTCTCTCCGTGTATTTGGCCTAGAGGATATACCCTTGTCCTTGAAATGCCATTCTTTAATCTCGGACCAATGCCATTGGCAATCAAATGATTATACACTTCATTTCTATGATACCAAAAACGATTATAACACTCCTTACACGGGCAACTTATCCGATCCCCGCTTTCGAGTAGAAAAAGCATAATCTAGAAAATCCTCCACTCCTCTAGCATACTCATTACTAGACCGTGAGTAATTGATCCAATTGTTGACTTCATTGTGCATGATCGGACCTAAATACAAAGTAGAACACATAAAAGTTTAGAGTAAAGTAATACATTACACACTTCAAAAATGTCATAGATTACAAGACTAATACCTATTTTAAATCATAAAAGGTTAATACATGAACTTTAGTGCATGACATGTCTAGTTACTTGATAAATATTGGGAGCCTTGGCTCCATATTTGCCTACTATGCTAAAACAGGACACATAGCAAAACACAAATACGTAAAACTTTAGTTCATGTTGACTTAGGGAATGTTTGAAAGTTGACTTAGGGAATTTTATCCTTGGTAGGATATACATGCCTATAGACCACTGAAACAAATATATTACTTATCAGTATAGTGAGCAGAATCTATAGGAAACAAAATAGAAACTATAATAATTGATTGATTCGGAGACAAATTGAGTATAAGAAACTTAGTTTGCCAGTACCTTATGTAATTAATTAGCAATTGCCTATGTTGCAAGATTTTCTGATAAAAATATTAACATGTTGATTGACCTTTATTCGCATCCCTCTTTTATAACTGTTCTCCAAAAAATGATGAATATGCTAAAAGTGTTTAAGTCAAACATCAGAAACTATTTAACACATGCACATGCATATATAATATCTAAATTGATGGGTTCACAATGAGCCATAGAAGACAATCATTAGAAATATGCAAATACAAGAATGCTATTTACATACTCTTCTTTTCATACAGTCCATATCCATTAAAATAAGGGTGAATTTTTAATTTGACTACATTCAAATTCAGTTTTAGCATAAATCATTAAAAGACAACAAGCATAAAGAGATGGAGCATATATAATAAGAAAATAAGAAGAGAAAACCCACAAAGAATAAGAGAAAACATTACTTGACAATTGAAGAAACACAAAAAAAGGAACACTTGGAGATCACGAGAAGCCCAACTAAACAAATGACAACTTTCTTCTACAAGACATAAATACCCATCAAGAAAAAGAAAGACTCGAGAACAAACATTATACAATGCATAATATCAAAATAGTAGAAACAAAAGAGAAAACAAGCCCGAAAGAAAATGATGGTCTTTGTATGCAAGGAAATTAGGATAGGACTGTTAGTTTTTAGTTAGCCTCGCGTACAATATACAATTAACATATTTCGTGGCAAATATACTAGGGGTCTCCATTCCGTATTAACGTACCAAATCATATGATAATTCAATAAAACGAATTTTCAGACAACAATTTACAAACCCAATACAAAACCAAATTTAATCGATTCAATTTGGTAATTCGAACTTTCAAAGGGAAAAAAAAAAAAAAAGAAACTTAAGTCCATATGGGCATTTCATCAAACAACAAAAGGGCATTCTTTGGTTATGAAAATACATGAAACTTATAAGTCTTTATCGCATCTTTTAGCCACTATCTTCCTCAATCAATAAAAAATAATTAATAAACAAGAACTAGAAATCAAGAATTACCTTATTTAAGGGATTGGAACCAAAAGATTTTTGCTGATAAACTGTTAACTAGCGTTTTCTTGAGTCAAATGAATAGACCAAAGATTGGAAGATGGTGGTGGCTCGTTCTTACGGTGGTGAGCAGTATGAAATAAGAACGAAGAACTAAGAAGTAAGAACGGGTGGGCTTGTGGCTGCAAATTGAATTTAGAGTGTTGGAATAGAAATGATCGAGATTGATGCCTGAACTATAAACTTCATGAAAATACTTATGTTTTATAATTTTTTTTTGACGCAAATGTTTTATAATATTTTGAAATCCAAAAAAGTTGAACTATTTATTCAGCCCGTCATAATTGCGCCCCGCCCCGCCCCGCTAGCTTTAGGTGGGCCAAATAACACTAACAAAATATAATTACTTTTTTTTTCTAAAAAATATTATTAGTAAAAAAATTTAAATTTCTTAAAAATTGGGGCGGCTGGGGACGAGCCAAGTTGGCCTCCTCCCCCAAAGTGCTTTAACGGTTGTTTTGTCTCCACCTAATTTTGTAATATCAATTAATTAAATAAATCGTCGGTCGTGTTTAATTAACGTGATACAATTTTATGTTACCAAAATTGAGCTAAAAATTGTTACAAGTTAATTAAATAAAGTGTTACGTAAAGTATTTTTTAATTAAAGTGATACCTATTTGTTTTACAAAAAAAGATAACAAAAAATGTTACTTACAAAGTGTTACTTATTTAAAAGTGTTACATAGAAGTGTTACTTATTTAAAAGTGTTACATATAAGTGTTACATATTGATAAAGTGCTACAAAAGTGTTACATAATATTATATTATAAAAAGTGTTACAAACATGTGTTACATAAAGTACCTTATGTAAAAAGTGTTACAATTTAGTGTTACATAAGGTCATTTATGTTGTAGTGTAATAATGAGAAAAACAATTTGGTGTAAAATACAAAAATTGTGATAGTTTGGCTGGGTAAGATTTTTTCCCCTTATTTTTATATAGCATATCCATGTTAAGTGTATATTTTGCTTATTTATCCATTTGTTCATTCTCCTATTATGCGACTGTCTTATGTTTATATTGTGACAAAATAACAAATGACATCGTGAAAATTATTACTATTTGAATAAAAATGATCAAAAGTTTGTTTTGTGATGGTTTTATCACTATTAAAGTTATTTGAAATCATTATTATCATTAAACACCTAATATATTATTAGTGGTAACAATTATCATTTAATATTATATTACTAATCTCTTTTGTACGTATATATTAAGAATGTGGCTTAATTGAAAATTTGTCATATAACATTAGGATGGCGGCATTTTAGGACTATAATATTTTCAATTTGTAATTTAGAATATTAATTTTAAAAAATGGGCATATTTTTGGCAGAAACATCAAAAAAATTGTGGAATTTTTGGTGTTGCTCACCATCCCAAATCGGAGATTTTAATTTTTGGTCAAATTATTGATTTGGACTGAATGAGACAAATATGACATGCATTTTTCATATATTTATGAATAATATATTTAAATTCAAATTGACAATTTCAACTAGAAACTGAATATCCTCAATTTATGGTGATGAGGTGGCAAACATGGCATTCGGCCAATTCTTGAATTTTCCGATCAAAATTATCTCCAATGCCAAACTTTTTAAATTAAAATCCTAAATTATAAATTTAAAAATAAAAATCCTAAAATGCCATCATACCAAAATATAAGAGCAATTTGGCATTTAATCCTATAGACCGGTATATACTAAATTGAGATATTAGTAATGGAATGTCATCACTTTTTCTTATATAAATAATTAAATATGCTTTCAATGAAACATTGACAAATGTACCACATGTCTTTCCCATGCATGGCCCAGTTAGTAAAAAAAGCATTTTCTTTTTTCAGTTTTCCAATTTCTATTATATTAGTTGTATTTTCTTTTTGTTAATTTTTTAACCTTTTTTTCGTCTGCTATGCCTATAATTAGGTTTATGACTCATGGGTAGTAGCACAGCCCATAGTTTTGGAGTCCCAAGTTAAGAAGTCTCAATCGCATACTATTTTATTTGTTTTATTTTATTGTTGTTTTTTCATCGGATTACCAGTTACCTTGTGAGCTGGACGAAAAAAGAATTCTTTTAATTATTTATCTATTGCAAATATTAGCATCATTTGAAGATTTGACAGCTTTTGAATTGAGGCCCAGTTACTTACAGCCAAATGTTAAATTTCCAGGTCATATATATTCTCGTGATGTTGCTAGTTCCACTTAATATATATGCTCTAATTCTCTAAATCAAGGCTCTTTTTTCCATCTACCATTAATAACACAGTAGTTAAAAGATTAAAATAAAAAAAGTAGAATAAGTAATTCGAAACAGCTAATTAATTTAACTATATCAATTAATCATTGGGTCCGAAAAGGGTGGGGCCAATAATTATATTTTGTTATACTTTTGATTGGGTTTACCTTCATATTTTAAGGTAGAATCACTTTTATCTCTAAAAGTTGTTTCAATTGACTCCTTTTTAGTCATCAGATTACTGAGTTATTATTGGAGCAAAAATTTCCTATAATAGTTAGTATATAATACAGATTATATATTGAAATAATATTATTAATGTAGGTCCCTAGGGGTGTGAGTAATATTTAGAAGGGGGTTGAATAAATCTTACCAACTTTTCGAATTTAGTCCTTTTAAATAAGTTGAGTTAATTTTCATGACTATGTCCTTGATGGACAACTAAGTTAGTTAACCAAACAGAGTTAGCCACTCTGCACTGACCGAATTTGTTGATAGAATAACTCAATTTGTTTAGTCTAATACTTAACTCATTTGTGATGCAATTTTTAGCGGAAGACTTAACACCCTTGAATTTGGTTTAAGTTGTTTTAACACTTGGTTTTAACACTTTGTTAAATACCATTTTGATAGCAAATTATCAACAGATATTAAATAATATGCGATAAGTAAATCTTTGAAATGTAAATGACACAATAAATTTTATAGAGGTTCGAAGATGGGGTAATTCTTCTAATCATCTCTTCTCCAACTCCGGAGGAATCCACTAAGTATTGATCGAGTACAAAGTGGTTATCGGTCAGGGATGCAAGTCTTGATCACACGGTGACTTGATCCTTTAGGACTCGATCGGAGATGCCTTGATCACACAGAGATGGCTTCTCGTCCGACTCGGCTTATTCATGGCAGGCAATTTTGCGCACTTGCTACTACAACTCACTTGCTCAAACTTCTTGGATTTGATCACGAAGCCCTCCAATGACTTGAGACTGGTTCGACCTTAAACCTTTCTCCGGTCTCTCCTTGGAATGTAGACCCTTTTGATTCTTCAAAAGTTTCCTCTTCAGCTTGATTTGAAGTTGTCTTTCCTTATGACTTGGTGTTGGATCGATTTCCTTCGATGTTTAGGCTTGAGGATTTGCTTGAATAACTTGAGAATATTTTTGTAGGTTACTGACTCGAATAATAGCTTGAATGTTCGTTGTTGGTCTACTTTTCTCAAATTGATTCCTCGGCCTTTTTGCCAGAGTTGAAGAGATAGGATAATTTTCAAAAGACACTAGTGGTCGTTGGCTTGTCTTGTTGCGGACCTTGAGATTGACATTACCTCGTATTAATTAAACCTTGCCCGACAGAGGCGACACAGAGCATGCTTCCCATTGGTTTATTCCTTTTGCACGCTTCTAGGACTGAGCACTTTAGAATATTGTAGCATGGAAGTATTACTTATTTAAGTAACTTTCTTGACTTAAGTGCAACATACTCTTTCCGATGTCTTCTTGACATTGCAGTTCCTTAACTTCCCAGGATGACTTTGAGTCGACTTCCAATCATTGCATGACTCATCTGTCACTTCAACTTGAGACTTGGCTATCTTGAGTTGACTTAACTGACACTTCACACAACTGTATCCAGCTGATATTCCTTCAGTCGAGTTCTTGTCTTCTCCTCCTTGCCATACTCAGCTGCTTAACAACGGAGTCTTCATTCTAGCCTCTAGTTGACTTCTTGCATATCCGGTATAGCTGACTTGACTCAGCTCGTACAACCCTATCTATTACAATGCAAATTACAAAGAAAATGGGGTGCCAACATTCTAGTCTAAGTTTTATATGACATTCATCAAAATCTGAACAATAAATTTCCCAACAATTTCCCCCTTTTTGATGATGCCAAAACTTAAAACATACATACAAAGTGTAAATATCAAAGATACATACAGATAGTGCAGTAACAGAGAATGTATGCGTAGAATCAATCTGTTTATTGATCATTACATTCTTGTCCTTTACACAGCTGTTTACAAAGTGTATCAGAGCAAACATCTATGTCTACGCAAAAATAGAGAAATTACAGATTTCTTATATAATGTCTGAAGACTTACATATTTATGTATTTACAATAGTAAATTACATGAAGGGGTGGACATCAACACTTCATCTCCTTTTGCCTCCTTCTTTTTTCTTCATTAGCTCTGTCGTCTCGACCTTTTTTTTTCTTCTTCTCTTCTTCACCGCTTTCTTTTTCTCATAGCTTTTTCGGCGACTTCATCTCTTCTTTTTCTTTCTTGTCTCTCTTCCCACAACCGAGTTTGTCTTTTATTTTCTTCTTCGATTCTCTTTACATACTCAAGATTGTTCTTGGCCACTTGCAAGTTGGCTACTTCGTCAAACCCAGCCCAATAGACCCCTCCTTTCTTCCCTGAATCTATATATTCGATGTTTTTGGGTAGAGGTCTAGGTTTGAAACCTCTTCCTCCACTGCTTCTACCTCTTCCTCCGGGTTTGTATTGTATTGGGGCCTTCTTCTTTCCAAGAGAGTGACCAGCGAGTGGATCGCTTGGAGTCTGCCGCTATCGCCTTCTTCGCACAACTTGAGGCCTTTTTTCTAATACAAGTCCCAGGCTTGGGCCATGGTCATGTTCTCGAAGTATCCCTCGGATGCGAGCGTCTTGAATTCATCAACAGATCTCGGCTCGGTTCTGACGTCTGAAATGGCATCATTGTTTTTTCCTATCAGAATGCCTCCATATTGTTTCAGTATGTCCATCGCACGGGCATCCATTTTTCCTTCAACCTCCTTCATCCCTGCTTCTACTATTTTCCTCTTCTCAGACATGGGCACAGCAGAGTGTTGGAGCGGCAGATTCATTGGGAGTTTGCTTATGATGTCAGCTAAGACAAGTCCTTGTTGAGGGGTTCTAGCAACCATTAAAGTCATGTCTTTCGAACCTTCTCCCTCAACTGATTTTCCCTTTTCTTTCTTTTGTTCTTTGTCTTCTTCTCCTTACGGTTTTGTGTCCTTCTTCTCATTGCGGATCCTTTCAACGTCTTTAGGTATTCCTCTTCCCCCTTTTTGGCATCATCAAAGGAGAGAGGAACCCCTGGAAACATGCCAGCAAACATGAAATCTAGGCGGCTGATAGCTGAGTTCTGCTGCGGAGTATGTTGCTCGAAATTTCGAGCGGGTGGCTTTCGATTAAATTTTGTCACCAACTTCATTTCAGCCCATGAGAAGGCTGAATTTTTCATTCATATTCTCCTATACGCGCATAAGTTCTTTTCTATGAAATTCGCATGCAATGATTCCATTTAGTGGTATGAGATTCATGCATTCTATCAATGTTTTCTTGCATTCTTCTCTTCATATCAGCGTTATCGGCGCTCCGATCGAGTATTTTGTTGTACAATGCCTTAAAGTATCGAACTTGTTCCACACGCATTGTTTTTCTTTGCTATTGCCACCATTCCGGATCGACTATGATTCCACGCAGTCGGCCGTAAGATTAGCATCTCTGTTATCCGGTAGCATATCAATGAGGCCTGGTGCCTTTCCATCTTCTCTATCTCCGCAAATATTGCCTTGAAGACTTCTCGAACTTCAGCTGTCACCTCTGTCTCAGCTTGCGGCCAAGCAGCATCAAAGCCAAAATCTGCTGGGACGATGGTATCTGTGGGAATGACTAGATCAGGTCTATGGAAACGTTGTTGATCTCTAGCCGATTCTTCATCAAGATCGGTGACTCTAGTGAGAAAGGGAACGTTTGTTCAAACGCATTATCACGGACATAGGGAATCTGTTCAACTATGACTTGTGGCCGTGATGTGCCCGGTTGAGTCGATTCTGCTGCAGCTTTGGGAGCTACATAGTTCGTGATTCAGTTTGTGGTCTTTAGTGGTATGGACCCGGTGCCGAGCCTCGCTCATTTGTCTCAACAGCCGTCGGTCTCTTTGGTTTTTCCATATGAGTTGTCCGGTCCTCGGCCCGTATCGATGGCGTCATCGGACAATGGTGAGACTTGTAGGGGTGGCTCATCATCAAAATTGAACTTTTGACGAGCAACCTTGAATTTCGGCTTACTCGTCTTTGGGAAGAACATCCTCAATCGAGTCGTTTGGACTTGCAACAAGAGATGACTAAACCATCTTCACCTTCGGATCCTAAAGCGTTACATCGGGGTTATCTTGGGAATCGTGAAGGGCACTTATCTTCTTCGGATGCATCGATGATAACGGGAGGGATGCTGTCTTCCGCCTCTTTACCTCGAGAAGTCTCAACCTCCCATAGGCCCGGTACCTCCTGCGGTCTCAAGCTGCGAAGAGGCACTGGACAATCCCTTCGGCTGCACTCGGCTATCTTGGGGCCTTCTATAGTGGCATCCACAGGAGTCTCAACTCCGTGGATTGAACTTTCATTGCCCAGTGTTAACTCCCGGGCGAGAACCATCACCCTCATTGCATCGAACGTCCTCGACCTGCGAGAGCGATTGGCACCTCGGTGAGACAGTCTCAACTGTCCGAGCTTCTTCGGTGATAACTTGTTGTGTTTCGTTTTCTTTTTCCTTCTCCACTTCGCCTCCTAGATTCGTTGTGGAGTCATCTCAAACAACCTCCGACCTAGGCTGCGGTGGAGAGAGTTTCCCCCTCGGCACACCACCGGTGAGTGACTTGGAATGGGGTCACTCTTCTCCAAACTCCCGGATGTTTCTGTGAGTGTTCAGCCCGTTGGGGCGGTGGTAAGACACCTTCAATAGGGGTTGGCTCGACTTGGGTCCCCTAGTTCCCGGTTTCAATGAATTTCCTTAAAACCTTCCTCGTGAGTGAGTGGGGAAGTGGTCGCAAAGAACAACGATTTGCAATGCTGCACCACCCCATAGGGTCAATTTCCAGCTGTGATTTGGAAGACTCTCCAGGTCCTACCATTAGCTGTTGCTCATGCATCACTCTGGATTCCCGCATGGCTTGCTGCATTTCCAATTGTTCTGTTGCAGCAGTAGGGTCCAAATCTTCATCACTTCCGGAGAGAACATCGAGGTGGGGATGAGTATGCTCAGCGGTTCCAGTGAAGGGACAGATGTTGGCCTTCTCACGAGCGTCAACCTCTTCTGCCAACCTTTCCTTCTCCTTTTCCTTGAAGATGTTCAATATATCGATGCAGTTCTCTTCATCCAATGCTTGAACCACGCGGGTCAACCCGGGGAAGTTCATCGCTTCTTCTTCTTCTTCAATAAATTCAGGTCTTTGAATCGCTTTCTCTTGATCGACTCGGCTTCCATTTCTCTCTATTCACGCAGATGATTTTGGATGTCCTGGATATGGTGGAGACAACATGATCACATCATTTTCGTGTTGTCCTTCTGTCTCGGGGAATGGGAGGTAGCGAGAGCTTGCCGCTCTTCACCCTCAATAGCATCGTCGTGGACGGAGACACACCCGGTCTACTGGAGACTTAGCTATTTCATTTTACATGCTCAATTTATTTCTAACCATAGTTTGGGTCTTCGACTTGCCTCTGCTGATCGGCCTCGGCCAGATTTGTCGGTTTCATCAATAATCTCTGGAGACTATACTTCTCCAGCTATTTCAATGATCTATTCTAGCCGAGTGGCGGACTCAATTTGTTTTCTCAAGCTCAACGCTTGAAGAGTCTTCTTCTTTTGGTCCTCACGGAGGAATTTCGGTTCGGATACGGTTTCCTCGAGTCCTCAGGCGGCGGGGCGTGCTACTTCTCTCTTTTTCGGGAGTTGTGGGCCTCTTCTTCTTAACATCCGGAGAAGGTATTTGAGGTTCCTTCTCAGCTGCGGCTGCAAGGGTAGGAGACATGGCCTGCAGGGGCGGGTGACTCAGTGCGGGCGGGTGCGATTGTTTTTTCTTTTTTCTTTGGCGCACCAATCTTCTTGCCAGCTGTAGGGGAAACTTTCTTCTTGGGAGGGGAGACAACAACTGTTTCCTCAGGGTCAGCTGATTCCCCCTCACTGGTATCCGCTCTCTTGGTATAAGCTCTCTTCTGAGCTCCGGAAAGATTTGATCAGAACATTTTCTTATTGACATGGAACGCCTTTCCATGTCGGAGTGGAACTCCCTTCACCTCCATCAGCCGGCCAATTACAAAACCATATCCCAAGGATCCTCCGAACGACCCATCTTCCTTGAAAGACTTATTTCCAACATTTTGGCGAGTCTTTGTATACAAACTCAACCCATTTTACTTTCTTCTCCTCCATGATTGCGGCCATCACGACCCGACTTAGTTTTGGGTGATTAAAGCTTCCAAATTTGATGTCTACACACTAGCAACAATATCCAAAGAACTTGTGGTAATCTTCCTTCAGACTTCTTCTTTGTCAATTTGTGTAGACAACCAAAAGACACAGTCGAGGCCACCACTTCCTTCCATGCAAAGACCAAGTTTACATCGGCCTCCGATATCTCGGCACTCCTTCCAACGGCAAAGAAACAATGCTCCGCTAGATCCTCAAGCAGTTGATCGTAAATTTATTTCCGTGAGCAGACGACTTGATGTCCTCGTCATGAACTTGACATTCACGTAAATCGAGCGAATTCTTTAACATAAGTCATCTCGAAACTCCATAGTGAGAAATGGTTTCAAAGGACTTCTCCACTTTCTCGCCTATCTTCTTTACAAGGGTTTCATCGGATTTTGTTTGATCATCTCTTGAAATCCACAAGAGAGCGGTGTGGATTTGTTTTCCCAACTTAGTGAAATCATAAGTAGTTGCCATTTCAGTGATTTTAACCGAACAATTTTTGAGAAACTTGCTTTGAGGATTGATAGGGTTTTGAGAGATAAATTGCTTTCTTTGCTTTTGAGAGAGATGAACAGTTTGTGTAAAGTGAGAGAGAAACGGACGAAAGGGTATATATGTGGGTTATGAAAGGACGTGCATATGGTTTTTGAAATTGATCGTGATCAACGGCTCAGATTTAGCACGCCAATTAGCATTTAATTGCTCGCATTTAATGCGGCAACATTTATATCCAATCATATGCTTTGTCATGCATCTTTTGACTGTGCCTGTCATTATTACGCTGACGTCATCCTTAAATCATTCCCGCTTATTAAAAACGACTGCGTTTTTGTCACTTAGCTCATAAATGACTCAGCTCACTCCTTAGCTGATTCAATTCTTCTTCTCTCTTTTCACATAGGTTTTCATTTGTCACCTAACTCGATCGGTGATTTCCGATCTACTGATTTGCTTAGCTGAGTTACGAACTTAGCTCCATTTTTATCTTTTCTCGTTTCATTTCTTCTCCTTGAATCTTCTGAGTGTTAACTCAGCTCAATTAACCCTAGCTCATGCTTGAGTTCTTCAAATCTTGATTCACATAATGGCTTTGTGAATATGTCACCAATTTGTTTATCAGTTGAGATATATTCCAAGGTGATGTCCTTCTTTTCAACATGATCTCTTATAAAATGATATCTGACATCAATGTGCTTTGTTCTTGAGTGCAACACAGGTTTTGGAGTGATTGCAATAGCACTTGTGTTATCACACATAATTGGAATCTCTTTTTCTTCAACATCATAATTTCTCAGCTGTTTTCTCAAGCTCAACGCTTGAAGAGTCTTCTTCCTTTGGTCCTCACGGAGGAATTTACGGTTTGGATACGGTTTCTCGAGAGTCCGGGCGCGCAGGGGCGGTGCTACTCTCTTTTTCTCGAGGAGTGGCTTTCTTGACTTGTCGAGTCCTCTTCTTCTTAACATCCGGAGAAGGTATTTGAGGTTCCTTTCACCGCGAGTGCGGCGGGAGACATGGGCTGCGGGCGGGTGACTCGGCTGCGAGGGACAGTGCGGTTGTTTTTTTTTATTTGTTGGCGCACCAATCTTCTTGCAAGTTTGTAGGGGCAACTTTCTTCTTGGGAAGGAGACAACAATTGTTCCTCAGGGTCGGTGATTCCCCTCACCGTATCCGCTCTCTTGGTATAAGCTCTTTCGAGCTCCAGGAAAGATTTGATCGAACATTTTCTTATTGACATGGAACGCTTTCCATGTCGGAGTGGAACTCCCTTCACCTCCATCAGCCGGCCAATTACAAAACCATATCCCAAGGATCCTCTGAACGACCTATCTTCCTTGAAAGACTTATTTCCAACATTTTGGCAGAGTCTGCTGTATACAAACTCAACACAGTTTACTTTCTTCTCCTCCATGATCGCAGCCATCACGATCAACTTAGTTTTGGACGGTGATTAAAGCTTCCAAATTTGATGTCTACACACTTGGCAACAATATCCAAAGAACTTGTGGTAATCTTCCTTCAAGCCTTCTTGTCACGGTGTGTAGACAACCTTCGCGGCCACAGTCGAGGTTTGGCCACTTCCTTCCATGCATGCGGTGACCAAGTTTACATCGGCCTCCAATATCTCCGGCACTCCTTCCAACGGCAGCAAACAATGCTCCGCTAGATCCTCAGCAGTGATCGTAAATTTATTTCCGTGAACAGACGACTTGATGTCCTCGTCATGAACTTCAGCATTCACGTAAAACTGAGCGAATTCTTTAACATAAGTCATCTGAAACTCCATAGTGAGAAATGGTTTCAGCCCAGACTTCTCCACTTTCTCAGACTATCTTCTTTACAAGGGTTTCATCGGACCCCTGTTTGATCATCCCTTCGAAATCCACAGTAGAGCCAGTGTGGATTTGTTTTCCCAACTTAGTGAAATCATAAGTAGTTGCCATTTCAGTGATTTTAACCGAACAATTTTTGAGAAACTTGCTTTGAGGATTGATAGGGTTTTGAGAGATAAATTGCTTTCTTTGCTTTTGAGAGAGATGAAGCAGGTTTGTGTAAAGTGAGAGAAAAGACAAAATGGTATATATGTGGGTTATGAAAGGACGTGCATATGGTTTTTGAAATTGATCGTGATCAACGGCTCAGATTTATCACGCCAATTAGCATTTAATTGCTCGCATTTAATGCGGCAACATTTATATCCAATCATATGCTTTGTCATGCATCTTTTGATCGCGTGCTGTCATTATTATTACCGACGTCATCCTTAAATCATTCCCGCTTATTAAAACGATTGCATTTTTGTCACTTAGCTCATAAATGACTCACTCACTCCTTAGCCGATTCAATTCTTCTTCTCTCTTTTCACATAGGTACTCAAATTTGTCACTAACTCGATGCGGTGATTTCCGATCTGGTGATTTGCTTAAGCGAGTTACGAACTTAGCTCCATTTTTATCTTTTCTCGTTTCATTTCTTCTCCTTAAATCTTCTGAGTGTTAGCTCAGCTCAATTAACCCTAGCTCATGCTTGAGTTCTTCAAATCTTGATTCACATAATGGCTTTGTGAATATGTTAGCCAACTGTTTATCAGTTGAGATATATTCAAGGTGATGTCCTTCTTTTCAACATGATCTCTTATAAAATGATATCTGACATCAATGTGCTTTGTTCTTGAGTGCAACACAGGATTTTGAGTGATTGCAATAGCACTTGTGTTATCACACATAATTGGAATCTCTTTTTCTTCAACATCATAATTTCTCAGCTATTGTCTCATCCATAAGACTTGGGCACAACTTTTGCCGCAAACTATGTACTAAACTTCAATGTGGATGTGGCTATTGAGTTTTGCTTCTTGCTAAACCAGGAAACCGATCTGTTTCCAAGCATTTGACATGTGCTGAAGTGCTCTTCTGTCCATTCTACATCCAAAGATAGTGAGTCGAGTAACCAATAAGCTTGAATCCTCCTTCCTTGGATACCATAAGCGACTTCTGACATCCCTTCAAATATCTTAGAATTCTCTTAGCTGCAGTCATATGGCTTTCTTTTGGTGCAAATTGAAATCTTGCACATACACCTACTGCAAAGGTGATGTCTGGCCTACTTGCTGTGAGATAGAGAAGTGATCCAATGAGTGCTCTGTATCTTGTTTGATCCACATGCTTGCCATCTGCATCCATATCCATCTTGATTGATGTATTCATTGGTATTTTTACAGAAGACTTATCTTCCATACCAAATTTCTTCATTAAATCTACGGTGTACTTTGTTTGACTTATGAAGGTTCCATCCTTGTTTGTTTTAACTTGAAGTCCTAGAAAGAATGTCAATTCTCCCATCATATTCATTTCAAATTTGCCTTGCATAAGGTTAGAGAACTTATCACACAGCTCCTTGTTTGTGGATCTAAAAATAATGTCATCCACATATATTTGAACAAGCAGTATACTCTCTCCATCTTGAATTCTGAAGAGTGTTCTGTCCACTTTGCCTTTGGTGAATCCATTATCTGTTAGGAATTGAGATAATGTATCATACCATGCTCTTGGTGCCTGTTTCAATCCATATAGAGCTTTCTTGAGCTTGTACACTTTATCTCCAATAGTCTTCTGCTCAAATCCTGGAGGTTGTTTAACATAGACTTCTTCTTCCAATAATCCATTCAAGAATGCACTTTTTACATCCATTTGATATACAATGAAGTTCTTGTGTGCAACATAGGAAAGAAACATCCTTATTGCTTCTAATCTTGCAACAAGGGCAAAGGTTTCATCAAAATCCATTCATTCTTCTTGGCAATACTCTTTGGCTACCAATCTTGCTTTGTTTCTTACCACAGAACCATCTTCATTCATCTTGTTCATGAACACCCATTTTGTGCCAATAACATTTTGATGAGTTGGTCTTTGAACCAATTCCCATACTTTATTTCTTTCAAACTCGATTCAACTCTTCTTGCATGGCTCGAATCGATGCATCGCCCAATGCTTGGGACACATCTTTTGGCTCTATTTGGGAAATAAAACAAGTGAACATTGCTTCTTGTTGAGCTCTTGATCTGGTTCTTACACCATCTCTTACATTTCAATGACTAGCTCACGGTGGATGGTCTCTTAGCCATCTCACATCAGTTGGAGTAAGTTAGTGGTTGATCTTCTTTCTTTGACTATGTTGTCTTGAGCGACTCTCTCATCATCACTTAGGCTGCAGATTGTCCATTGTCTTTGAGATTCAACTATCTCATCTTCATCTCGGTTAATTGCTCGACCGGCTTCAACATAGGGACTCTTACGCACGGTTGGTGATTCACTTATCGCCTAACTCTTCAAGATCTTCTCCATTTAAATTAGGTTCGTCAAAAACCACATGGATAGACTCTTCTGTGATCATAGTCCTTTTGTTCAGTACTCTATAGGCTTTGCTTTCAGTTGTGTATCCCATAAAGATACCTTTATCAGCTTTAGCATCAAAAGCCTTTAGATTATCCTTCCCATTGTTGTGGATGAAGCATTTACAACCAAATATTTTGAAGTACCCAACGTTTGGCTTTCTCCCTGTCCAAATTTCATAGGGAGTATTTGTCAGCTGTCTATTTATCATGCATCTATTTTGAGTATAGCATGCAGTGTTTATAGCTTCAGCCCAAAATCTTTTTGGCAATCCACTCACTAACATGGTTCTTTGCGAACTTCCTTGAGAGTTTTGTTCTTCTTTATGCAACTCCATTCTCACTTTGTGGAGTCCTTGTCTGAGATAATTCATGAGCAATACCATTTTCAACACAAGATCGAGTTATTATTCCATTGACAAACTCAGTTCCTCTATCAGATCTTATCTTTATAATGGTTTGACTCTTCTCATTTTTAACTCTTTTCATCAGTTGAGGTAACTTCTGCAAAGTTTTCTTCTTTTTACACATGAAGATTGTCCATGTATATCTTGAATAATCATCTACCACTACTAGAGTGTATTTCTTTCCACTTATGCTAGCTGGCTCAACTGGACCAAACAGATCCATATGCAACAGATGCAATATCCTGGTTGAAGATGGACTTGACTTTTCTTTGAATGATGATTTGATTTGCTTACCCATCTGGCATGCATCACAAACACTTTTCTTCTTGTACACTGAGTCTGGAAGTCCTTCTACAAGATTACTCCTTGCAAGTTTGTTAATTGCCTTGAAATTTAGGTGACTCAGCTTCTTGTGCCACAGCCAACTTGATTCGGCTGTATTCTTTGCTAGCAGACAGGTGTTTGGTGTAGCAGTTGACGAATCTACCACATACATGTTCTTTTGTCTTGATCCTTGCAACACCACTTCATTCAATTCAGTGTCTTTGATTTGGCACACTCCCATATTGAATCCAACATTGTAGCCCTTGTCACAGAGTTGATTGATGCTTAGTAAGTTGAAATTGAGCCCTTCAACATATGCAACATCTGTGATTTCTAATCCATTTTTCTTGATATATTTCCCCTGGAGCTTCATTTCCTCCAAATATGACTTTTTCACCTCTAATATCCTTGAACTTTGACAGATTTTTCTTGTTTCTTGTCATGTGTCTGGAACAACCACTATCCATGTACCAGGTTCTTTGGCACTCAGCTGTTCCTTGAACCTGCAATCAAGGAAATTAGTTTTTAGGTACCCATACTTGCCTGGGTCTTGAGGGGTTAGTGTTGTAAGATGATCCAACCAACCTATAGCCAAATGATTTGACTCTAAGGGGTTGCCATCTATCTGTGCCATAATCATAATTCACTTTGGCAAATTGCTTGGGGGCTTTAGGTTCATACAACTGTCTCTTTTGTCTGTATGCTGAGTGTGTGTTTCAAAGCCAATTGCCTTCTTTGGGTAATTGTGATATCTCGAGTGTAGTGCATGGGTGCATATGTGTGCGATAATAGCTTTGTTGCCTTTGGAATGGCCTTTCTTGATTTCTAGGCCTTTGCCTTTTTAGGCTTGTATTCCATAGGTCTTTCTTTGATATTTCACATTATTCCAATCAGCTTGACTTGGGTAGTTTCTACCATTCCCATCATATTTGTTCCTTTTATAGAACTTAAGGGCTTTTGGTAGCTCTCTTTCTTCTTCACAGAGTACTTTCGATTGGAGTTTTCTTTGAGGAACTCTCTTTGGATTTTTCTTCTCAGCTGTCCTCAAAGATACTCAACTGGCATTTGTTTTCCTTTTCCTTTATAGCCAAGGCCAGTTTGATTGTGATTGTGCTTTGGAATGAATGTGTGTGCAACATTTGGTGTCTTGGATTTTTGAGATGCTTCATTACTTGAAGATCCCTTTTCCAAGGTCACTCTTGGAGTTTGACTATGCACAAAGGAATTGAATCCTATGCCTGTCTTGTCTCCACATTCTTTTTGGCTTATGATTAAGTTATCCAATGATCTAGATGTCTTTGTGAATGAAACAATCACATCATTGAGATCATTTTCTCTCTTTTCTGTAGCAGCTATTTCTGCTATCAATTTAGCATTTTCAGCCTTCAGCTCCTTGTTCTCATCAGCTATTTGACTTAGAGAACTCAGCTCCTTAGTCAGTTGTGAGTTTTGGCTTTTGAGTTGGTTGTTTTCCTCACTTAATAGTGAGTGTGAGGATTTAATGTGCTCAAAATCTTTCATCATTTTGCCTAATGAATCATAAAGATCAGTGGGTGATGAAGTGTGTGTGTCACAATCACTATCACTTGAATCTGAATGAGATGAGTTAGAATGTACCTCATCTTCTTGGTCAGGTTGATCTTATTCTTTAGCCATTAGATAGATTAAGGCTTCTTCTTCAGAGTCACTTGAGTAGTCAGCTTCACTACTCTCTGAGTCTGCTGCTTCTTTTGACTTGGCTGCATCAGCAGTCTCAGCAGCCAACATTGCTCTTTTCTTTTCTTGTCTTCTTTCTTTGAAGACTTTTCTTTCTTCTTCATTCCTGTATTTATTGACTACAGGATATGGACAATCAATATCAAAGTGTCATGGTTGTTTGCAATTCCAACACAAGTTTTCAACTTTTTGATCAGCTCTCTCGTTTCTTGGGTTGTCAGCTCTTTGATATTCGACCTTTTGATACTCAGCTCTCTTTGGTGGCATATCTTCCCTTGACTTGGAGGGAGCTGAATGTCTTCTGGAGGATTCACCTTTGTTTCTTTTGTAGTTCTTGTTGAAGAACTTGTTGAATCTTTTAACCATCAAGGCAATCTCCTCCTGGTCAATAACTTCTTTGGTCTCAGCTCTCTTCCCTTCCTTGACAATGAGTGCAACTGTTTTGGGTACAACTATCCCCCCTTGATCCTTTCTTCTCAGCTCAAACTCATAGGCTTTGAGATCTGAGAATAGTTCATGATTAGATGTTTTTGATAGGTCCATTGAGTGCCTTAGAGCCATGGTCTTCATTTCCCACTCACCTGGGAGGATCCTCAGTATCTTCATACACATCTCCTTCTGTGTGTATTCTTTCCCAAGTGCTGAGAGCTCATTCGTTATTTCAGTGAATCTAGCATCCAGTTGATCCATTGTTTCACCTGCAAGCATTTTAAAATTTTCAAATTTTTGGACCACAACAGATAATTTGTTTTCCTTGATTTGCTCAGATCCTTCACAAATTAGGGTTAATTTATCCCAGATTTCTTTGGCTGTCTTGCAAGATTTAACTTTGTTGAACATGTCTTTGTCCAAAGTCTTGTAAAGTATATCCTTGGCCACATTGTCAAGGTTGCATCTTTTCTATCATCATTTGTCCATTCAGCTCTTGGCGTTTCAACCATAGCTGGTCTGGGAGGAGCATCCTCCTCTTCTTCAGCTGCAGCAGCTCTCCTTGCAGCAGTGTTCACCTTCATTATTTGCAGTGGCCCATCCTCTATCACTATCCACATCTCATCATGTAAAGCCGATAGATGAGCCTGCATACATATTTTCCAGTCATCAAATTCTTCAATGGTAAACATAGGAATGCGTGTCAAATTTGCTTCCATAATAATAACTTTGCTGTTTTAAAAATGGCTTTTGAAAGAACAAGTGTTAACAACATCTTTGAAAGATTGGAGATCTAGTTCAGTAACCAGTGCGGAAGGCTCAATGAACCAACCGCTCTGATACCACTTGTAGGTTCCAAGGGGTGTGAGTAAGGTTTAGAAGGGGGGGTTGAA
Organism: Rehmannia glutinosa; assembly: GCA_016081115.2. Taxonomy (NCBI): domain Eukaryota; kingdom Viridiplantae; phylum Streptophyta; class Magnoliopsida; order Lamiales; family Orobanchaceae; genus Rehmannia; species Rehmannia glutinosa. The sequence continues at coordinate 10,753,234 of CM071930.1, read as the reverse complement.
TAAACCTTACCAACTTTTCGAATTTAGTCATTTTAAATAAGTTCAGAGTTAATTTCACAGCTATGTCCTTGATGGACAACTAAGTTAGTTAACCAGCAGAGTTAGCTACTCAACAGACTCGACTGGGCTGTTGATAGAATAACTCAGCTGTTTAGTCTAATACTTAACACCCTTGAATTTGGTTTAAGTTGTTTTAACACTTGGTTTTAGCACTTTGTTAAATATCATTTTGATAGCAAATTATCAATGAGATATTAAATAATATGCGATAAGTAAATCTTTGAAATGTAAATGACAAAATAAATTTTATAGAAGTTCGAAGATGGAGTAATTCTTCTAATCCTCTCTTCTCCAACTCCGGAGGAATCCACTAAGTATTGTTCAGTACAAAGTGGTTATCACCAGGATGCAAGTCTTGATCACACGGTGACTTGATCCTTTAGGACTCAATCTGGAGATGCCTTGATCACACAGTTGGCTTCTCGTCTGACTCAACTTCTTCACAGGACAGCTGCCTTGCTACTACAGCTCACTTGCTCAAGCGTCTTGGATTTGATCACGAAGCCCTCCAATGAATTGAGACTGGTTCGTCCTTGAACCTTTCTACAATCCTCCTTGGAATGTAAACCCTTTTGATTCTTCAAAAGTTTCATCTTCAACAGTTTGAAGTTATCTTTCCTTCACAGCTTGGTGTTGGATCGATTTCCTTCGATGTTTAGGGTTGAGGATTTGCTTGAATAACTTGAGAATATTTTTGTAGGGTACAGCTCGAATAATAGCTTGAATGTTCGTTGTTCAGGTCTACTTTTCTCAAATTGATTCCTCAGCCTTTTATAGTGCTCTCTTGAAAATTTGCCCGTTGAAGAGATAGGCTAATTTTCAAAAGACACTAGTGGTCGTTGGCTTGTCTTGTTGCAGTCATTGAGATTGACATTACCTCGTATTAATTAAACCTTCAGCTTTTTAGAGCCTGACACAGGTGCAGTGCTTCCCATTGGTTTATTCCTTTTGCACGCTGCTGGGACTGAGCACTTTAGAATATTGCAGCATGGAAGTATTACTTATTTAAGTAACTTTCTTGACTTCTGTGAGACTCTCTTCAGATGTCTTGACTTGACTGCAGTTCCTTAACTTCCCCAGATGACTTCGAGTCAGCTTCCAATCATTGCATGACTCATCTGCCACTTCAACTTGAGACTTGGCTATCTTGAGTTGACTTAACTGACACTTCACACAACTGTATCCAGCTGATATTCCTTCAGTTGAGTTCTTGTCTTCTTCTCCTTGCCATACTCAGCTACTTCACAGCGGAGTCTTCATTCTAGCCTCCAGTTGACTTCTTGCATATCCAGGAATAGTTGACTTGACTCAGCTCGTACAACCCTATCTATTACAATGCAAATTACAAAAAAAATGGGGTGCCAACATTCTAGTCTAAGTTTTACATGGCATTCATCAAAATCTGAACAATAAATTTCCCAACAATTAATTATCCAATAATTAATGGGCTGCAGATGGAATAATTTGGCCCAAAGGATATGGGACCAGTCCACAGGCTATTTTCTCCTACGTGGCTCACAAAGTCACATGCCCGCCACCCAAGTATATATATATATATAGGTGTCTTCTCTTCATTTCTAAGTTAATGTATCATAATCTCACTTAATTATGATTTAGTATTCAATTATTGTATTATATTTTATTTCGTTCACCGTGTTGACTTGAGTGTTGAATGCTTCCCTTGAGACCACCCAGGGCCCTTCTAACATTTGCGTGTGTGTAGGCAAGTTCTTAGTAGAAGACTTCTTGCATGGCGAGAAAAAGACTTCTACTTATTCAGAAACCCTAATTAACTTGGAGTGGTCTGCCATAACAAACATCATCATTTTTTTTCCTGCTGATAGTTAGAAGAGTTTTGAAATTGTCTTAGATAAACAGTTTTTGACAATTTAAGTCAAAAAATACTAATAAAGTAATGGTATATTTAGAAGGAAATTAGATCAAATGAGACCACATTACATAGGTAAGACAATGTGGACTAATTCTGTCCACAAATTTAAAATCTTAGATGGTTGAGATTTGGCTGATTTAGTGGTTTTTTTTTAAAAATCAAATAAGGACAAGTTGGTCATTTTCTTATTAGCAATTTTCACCCTCAATTGGTAACTCACCTCAAATTGGTTCATCTCCCCCTCACAAACCGCTCCTCCGAATTGTGTTTACCGGAATTACAATCACCGCCACTGGTTATGGGAGAAAAATGGATATTTTAGTGAAAATAAAGGACGTGTCTTCATCTTTTCAGTTCTTCTGGTAGGACTTTGTTGTATTTTTATATTATCTTTTTTGAATAATTGAGGAATTCGAACATTCTTTTTATTTCCCATGTCTGCTTTACTTCTGGAAATAATTGGTCATTTTGAACCTGATGTTCGATTCTTGATCATATTTCAGAAAATTTTGTAAACTTATTAAGGCTTGTTCTTTTCTTCATATTTTCTTTTAGAGCTAGTCTCCTGTCAGACCGTCTAACGTATCTATATCCGTTAGACGGGTCCAAATATCCTACCCATCTTGCAGACCTGACCCGAATCGCAAAAGAATGAAAAAAACAGTACAAAGACTCGAAAGCAATATTGGCACAGCAAAATAATTAGGCAAAAACTGAAGTGAAATTACAAACCAGAGCCGGTAACGTTCAGGAGGAATCTCTCTTTTTTCCCTCGATCTTCACCGACCAACATCCATTGATGGCTTTAACTTAATTACCATTGGGTACTGGTAAGATAAGCAGTCACAAGCATTTATGGAGAAGCCCCCCAGACAAGCTCCCATGAATCTGTTGCTGTAGTTTTCGACAAATTTGATTCATATATCAATGACCATGGGTTTGATAAGGGCCCTACATATGATGAGCACGAATTCGATTTTGATGTGCTATCATTAGACCAAAAATCACCAGATTGACTTTCGATCTTTCCGAGAACATGATATAAGTCTTAGTATCAGCTAATACTTTTATGGAGAAATACTAATACATTTTATAAGAACAACTAATACGTTGTAGGAGCACTACTAAAATACTCTCTAGGAAATTACTAATAATTTTTCGAGAAACCACTAATACTTTTTTGATGGACAACTAATACATTTTAGGAGTATATTCATGAGAAATACTAAAACTCTTCAGGGAACTACTAATACATTTCAGAAGAACTTCTAATACTTTTTAGAAGGACGACTAATACTTTTCAGAATGATTGTTAATACATTTTGGGAGAAAAATTTAATTATATTTTGGGGAACTATTAATAAATTTCAAAAGAACTGCTAATACTTTTTAAAAGGACGACTAATACTTTTCAGAAGGACTATTAATACATTTCGGGAGAAAAATTTAATTTATTTCAAGGAACTACTAATACTTTTTCGAGGAACTACTAATACTTTTTTGAGGGATTGCTAATATATTTCGGGAGTATATTCAGGAGAAATACTAAAACATTCTTCAGAAACTACTAATACATTTCAGAAGAACTGCTAATACTTTTTAGAAGGACGACTAATACATTTCAGAAGGACTGCTAATACTGGTGCTCCCTGAAAACTACTATAACACCATTGCTAATATTACGTAAATACCACCGGATCCGCGGGTCAGATCCGTCTAACAGGTCAGACCCGTTAGACGGTCTAATAGGAGTTTTTGTGTTTCTTTTAAGGGCCAATCCCTTTAGCTGGAAATAAGCAATAAGTATGTTTTCTCCAACTATATCAACCAGTGAACTTGCGAGGATAATTCTCATGGTCGGATTTCGTGAGATTTTCGTAGGAAGATGAGATGTATTGTGTGCGTTCAGGTCGGGGGCCTGGAAGAGAGGGGAAGCGCTAGGAGACACTATAAGAAAACAAGGGAATTCCAACGAAAAAATATGTTGGTATTTGGCCAATTTACATTGGAATTATCGATTCCAACAGAAATTCCAATGAAAAAGCACCATTGGTATAATGGCCGTTGGAATGACAAAATTCCAATAAAAATTCCAATGAAAAAAAAATATTCCAACAGTACCAAATGGTTTTGGTTATTGTTGGACTTTCTGTTGGAATTTTCCAATGGTATGCTGTAGCATTGGAATTTCCATTGAAATTGGAATTTGATTGTTTTCTTGTAGTGAGACCGGAAGCTCACCGCCGCCAGAGATGATGGAGGGAGAGAGGAGGTATCCTTTGTTGAGTGGAAAGGATTGATGGCTTTCATGGGCTAACTGATGGAAGCCTTTGTTGAGTGCGACTGTATATATAGTCTGATTTTATTGTATAGTTAGACATAATTTACTGTATAGATAGTCCGATTTTATTGTATAGTTCGACATAGTTTACTGTATAGATAATCTGATTTTATTGTATAGTTAGACATAGTTTACTGTATACATAGCCTGATTTTATTGAATATTTAGACATAATTTACTGTATAATAATTTAGTTAATTAATTTGTGTTTATTAGTTGTTGATTTTTTAATTATTGTTATTTGATATACAATAATAAATCATAATTATTGGTCTCCCCAAAATAATCATGTTAACTGATTCATTAATTCACAGTCCCCACATGTTTTTGTTTGACAATTTTAATATGCATTACATATATGTTAAACATACAATATAATAGTGTTAAATATATGTTAAATATACAGTATATTAATGAATGTGATTCTCTCTCTCTCTCTCTCTCTCTCTCTATATATATATATATATGATTTACTTAATTCACGGACCTACATATTAATGAGTGTGATTATCTCTTTTTCTATACCGATTCCTTAATTCACAGTCCCTACATATTTTTGTTTGATATACGTAAATTTATGTTAAACATACAATATAATAGTGTTAAGGTATACAGTAAATATACAGTAAATATATCTCTTTTTCTATACCGATTCCTTAATTCACAGTCCCTACATATTTTTGTTTGATATACGTAAATTTACGTAAATTCCAGTGTGATTCTCTCTCTGCTCAGCGTGATTCTCTCTCTCTCTCCCCATAATTGATTCCATATTTGGACAGTCCCCACATGTTTGTTTGACAATTATACCCTTTTCTGGGATTTAATTAATTGGTTAATATATTATTATCCCAAATTATTCCTAGCCATTGATGTAAATATGGGAGGTTTGAGATTAGTCCACATTGTCTCATCATAAAATTTGGTCTCATTAGATCACCCCCTATTTAGAAGATGATATTTAAAAGGTTCAAAATGAAATTGAAAAAATCATTGTTTTTAGTCTTGTAAGTTTCTATCTATGAATAGTAACCTAAAAATTTTCCCACCTAAAATGTATATATATATATAATAGCAGAAGTCTGGAACTTTTATTTTCCCGCTCTTTTTACTTATTATATTAGGAAACAATTGTAAAAATTATAAATGGTAATATTATAAATTCTTATATTAGGAATTTATTATAAGAAAATGTGAAGCCCCGATTTTTCCGAGCTATTAATTGATCCTTATTGTCGTTTATACTTTTGATCGACTATTTTACCGCGTCATTTTGACGGGTAATTATTAATAATATATACATTTTGTATTTTATTTCATTTTATTTAATTACTTGTGATCATGATCTTTATTAATTCTATTCCTCATTTATGATCACTTGATTGATCATTATTATTATTTTTGTATTTATTAGTCACCTTAGAATTTTAAGAGACTATTTATTTTAGAGACTTTTACCTTATAGAATTAAGATTTTGATTTAGATTAAGTGATCATGAGACTTACAAGTGATCAAGGAAATCACTAAATATTTTGGAGATTGATATATTTCATCTATTATCATCAAATTTGGGACAAAAAAAAATATATGGAATTACCATAATACCCTTGAAGTGGACGGCCAACATGGTATTTTTGGAGTAAAAATATCATCCAACTCTTGTACACCTACACCATATATTAGTCATCTTGTGTATAATTATATCATTAATTCAAACATTATACACATCATCTCTCACATTACTTCTTTAATATTTTTTTTGCCAACATGTTGGAAGTCTTCCAACATTCCATTCAAACCAAGTCTTACCCATACCTTTGACCTTCAATTTGTCTCCCATGCATGAGGCAAAATGCAAGACACAATTTGAACAAATATTTCTCTCCCTCTCTCCTTGGTGTGGACGGCCATATGGCCTATTACACACAAAAAAAAAATTCATCTCATTTTCATCTAACACATTTATTCTCTAACCAAAATCCTCCTCCTTCTCTCTAAAAACTCCAAACTTCTCTCTATTCTTCCTTTCACTTTCTTCTTCTATACTTAGAAAATTTTCAAGATTTTTCCTCCCTATTCTTCACAAAAATCGAACCAAACTATACCAAGGTAAAATTTTTTATCTTCAATCCATTTTTGATATCACATTGTTCATCTCCTCCACCTTCTTAACTTAAGTTTGAATTTGGTTTGGAGGTACATTTAGAAGACCTTGAAGATTAGAGCTTGACAACATTTTTGAAGAAGGACTTCAAGCTTGAAGAAGAAATAGTAGAGGAAATTAGACTACAAGGTAAGAATTGAGTACTAGACCCCTTCTTTCCTACTCTTCCTATTTTTTTTTTCAAATTTTAACACCCCTTTTTCATTTTTGAGAAATAGGGGCTGACCTTAGGAGAGGCCAAATTTCCAATTTTTAAGCTTCAACTAGTCTCCAAACATCTACTACACAAGGTAAAGTGTAGTCCTTTTCATTTTCTTCTTTCCTTCTTTTTCTCCGTAATTTTTCTCTCATTTTTCTAACTCCAAATTTCGATATTTTCTTGACTTAGGGGCTGACCTAAGAAGCCTCATCCAAAAATTGTGAAATTATCCTTTTATTTCACAATTTCCAAATTTAAGGTGGGTGGAAAAATAGTTTCCAACTTTTAGGTGTTTTGATTAAATGCATGTAGTAAATTTGATCATGAGCCTTGAGGTATATATAATCTATGTATTGCATGTCAATTTTATATATCAAATCGTGAAAATTCTCAAGAGTTGCTCAAAAGTGCTATTTATTGAATTTTAGGTGCATGCATGTACACTTTAATGTTCTAATTGATGAATTCTTGTATGTATTGGACATGCATGTGTATGATCTTTAAAATCCATGTTTTGGATGATTTATAACCTGGACAATTCGAGCACAATTGATTAAATTTCAATTTTGGACTTAAAAATGTAAAAAGGGAAAGTTGGTGGACTAAATTGCAAGAAAATAAAAGTTAAAGGACCCCTCTGCAAATTTCGAATTTTGGGACTGTACTCAGGTTCAAAATGACTCTTGGACGTTTTAATAAAGTTTTAAGAGTTTTAAGATAAATAAAATCAACTTTTAAAAGCCCAAGGACTAGATTGTAAAATTTTGAAAGTTTAAGGGCTACTTTGCAATTTTTAAAACTGTACCAGACCTTAACTTTAAAATTTGAAATTTTTACTCTTAAGGTACTGGGAATTACATATTTTAAAAGTATTCCAAAAATCCAAGTGTTTAAGGCTTGGGAAGTAATTTTTCTAAAATTGAGGGACTAATGTGTAAAATACTAAACTTGAGGACCCAAATGAAATTTCCAGGACTTATGCAGTCCATGCACCTGGAAATACTAACTTAACCATAACTTAATTATATTTTGGACCCAAGGTTCAAATTTCATAACAATTGGACCCCTAAAAGCCTTAAAGGCAATTATTTTAAAATGGGACAAAAATGATATTTTCAAAAGTTAAAGGACTTACACATATTGCTTTTAAAAACTGCTTTTGTCCCAATATCCTACTAACCTTAGTGACATTTTCCAACTGGAATCACATTAAAAGCCCTTCCGGTTTGTGAGTTCCGAATTTTTAAAACTTAAGGTCCGAATTGGCAATTTTTACAAATTTGGGGCCAATGTGAGAATTTTACAAAATCTCGACCTCAAAATTTTAAAAACCTGAATCTCTGGATTTGGAGAATTTAGGAACTGACCTCATAATTTTTCAAGGTCGGGTTATTTATTTATTCAATTTTTAACCCCAAAATTGTTGGTTTTTACAAAACGGGGCTAGATTACAATTTCCCTTTTATAAAGAACCTAAATCAAATTATTTTCTCTTTTACTAAAATAGCCCTGGACCCTCTGACTTGGAGATTTAATTAAAGTATTTTATTTTCCCAAAAACCCTTGACTTATCGGATCGACTTGACCGATTAATACCCGATCGCGGAGCGACTTCCTCGCCTTGCGATTTGAATCTATAACGGGACTCATGTTCCACCTAATCTTTCAAGATATAGAAGGTTGCTTATCTTTCCGATAATCATCTTCATCCAAAAACTCCACCAACGCCATAATTGCCACTCGCGTTTTTCAAAAATTTTCCTAAAACTGATTCCATGAATCAATAATACTCGACCGCCTGGTTGACTATCTGTAATTGTAATTACTTTCCTTCCTGAGTCAACTTGGTGTGTCGAGCTCACAGTCGGAATGGATACGTCGGGGATGGAACAGGGCGGCTCGGCTGCTAATCCACTCTTCCCGCCCCATCGCCCTAATCCCGGCGAGGGACGGAGTTTGTCCGAGGGAAGCGGGTCGTAATCGAGGTATAATCATGATTATGACGGATCCGAGCCTTGCAAGCTCCTTTGTGGATTTTGTCTTTGCCTACGGAGCGATAAGGTGCGGTCTTGGACCATCTTGACTTGGGAGTTACAAGGAAGAACGATAAAATCGCTGTCGATCCACACGATTAAGAGTTATCGGACCCGTTTTGGTTGGCGTTACATTTCCGCACGCAACCGCTTACTGTTTTGCATTGGTTGGCGCTACAAATCCGTGACGCAACCATTATTTTCCTTGCATAGGATTGGCGTTACACGTCCACGCAATCTACTGTCTTTCGATGAATCACATAGTGCTGTGTGACCATGAACTATTTTCTTGAATCTGTATAAATATACTATTGTATTATTTTATCACGACGCTTGCGAACTGTGTGTGAATTCATGCATCATACTCACGCGTTTTCATATAACTGTTTTCTCACATTAACTATATTGCGCCACACTTGCACACGATCACCCCATCCATTGAGATTTTGTCTCATCCCCACTGTTTTCTAACCTTAGATGAGGATTTTGTTGAAGATCTTTGAACAGAAGCTCGGATTGAGACCTTGTACTACGCTTGTTGGATTTACTATTTCTTGTTGTTGATTGGACTCTTTTCTTATGTTGTTGTCGGACTTTTGTATTTCGTTCCATTCAGGTTTGTAATTAAGGGGCGTGGGACCCTTTGACTTTAAGTTGCTATTTTGTTGATTTTCGGGTTGTAATTTGGATGATGGATTGTAGACTTTAAGTTGTAACTTGTATCCATTATTTATTTCATTTTGCTATTAGACTCTGTCTCATTGGGTTCTCGTTGATATTTGTATGGGTTTGTTTGGTTATTGTATTTAAGTTGTGGATCGTCGTCGCGTCCCGTTTGGGCGTGACTTGAAAGAAGAGTGGTATCGAGCTCGGCTAGTAAGATGGAAACTTACACGAGTGACCCAGGATAGGACCTCGGTCGTGTGTTTTGGGTAGTACCGCGACTTGACCAATTAAGTGTGAAATCGATTTCAAATTGGCATAGAACCGTCTTATTGATATTTGAACTAAGTTAGAACGCATACTTTGAGATTTCATAATCATACTTGTCTTGACTTAGTTGATTCTTGATTGATTTCCCTTATTCATTCTTCCTTATTCTCTTCTTATCTTTCCTCTACCTTTGACTGATCCGCTTTAGTTTTGTTTGATCAGGATGGAGCCGACGCCGCCTACATGGTGGGATGTATTCCATGCCCGTGCTGAGCGGGAATATTATCGGGCACTGATGATTCATTGGCACCGGGAAAGTGAACGCGCGACCACAGAGCTAGCCCAGGAGCGCCAACGGAATAGGGACCTGACTCAACGCTTGGCGATGAGCCAAAATGAGAAGAACGTGAGCCGACCTGTCGTCATCAAGGACCGCGATAACACCATAAGAGCGTGGGAGGACCAAATACTGAGTATCCGGGAGCGCTGGATAACATGCGGGGAGAAGATGAAGAGGACTAGTGACGGCCGCGAGAAATGGGAGATTGACGCCGCCTATCCCAGAAGACCGTCGATCGCTTGGAGGAGACCCTCATCAAGCGGATGACAGTCATAGAGGACCTTACACAGGCCCTAGCTCGGAGAGACGCCGCACTAGAGGCTGCTTTAGCGACTAATGCTCAGCCATTGCCACCGCCGAGGCGAGCCTCAACCCCGTGCTCGAACCCACCGAGAGGCGAACGATCGCACGTTGGAGCGATTCCTGGTTCGACCCACCAACCTTCTTGGGAGAGCCGGACGATGTGAAAAAGCGAGAAGAATGGATAGAAGAAGTGGAAAATATCTTCAATGCTCTTCAATACTCCGACGAGCATAGAGTCACACTCGTTGTATTTCGTTTGGAATTGGCTGCTAGAGGCGGTGGAGCGGTTGAAAGGAGATGGGAACAGGACGAAGTAATCGAACATGGGGAAATTTCTTGGCCGAGTTCAACGAACAAGTATATTCCCAGGTTGTGAAGGAAGCGCCGAGACAATTCCATAGATTGAGGCAAGGGAATCTGATCGTAGCTCGATCGAGTCGAATTTCACCAATTGTCCAAGTATGCTGGGGACAATCGATCAAGAGGATAAGCTTTACAAGTTCACTCGAGGATTGAAGCTGGAACTTCGTAAAAAGCTTGTTGTTGATTGTTGAATCGGCAACCTACTCGGCATGTAAAAGCGGCTCTCCGCATTGAGTCGGGATCGAACCGTATTGGACAAATTCAGAGAATAGGCCATCGAAGCGATCTTAAGAGGACAGTGTGGGACAACCATCTAAACCGCCGCTAAGTTTGAAGGGACCGATTAATGCAGGACAAAGGAAAAGAGACCGGTCAAGGAAAGCGGGTCAAGAGTGTGCACATTGCCGTAAACCGGGACATATCTTTGCCGACAACTGTTGGCGTAAACAAGGAAGGTGTTTGCTTGTTGTGTAGTAATCGGCACCACTGCAAGATTGCCAAGTACGATGGCCGAGACCAACCAAACAGACGCAGCCACAGAAGCCGGGAAATGACCAGGGTAATCGGGCAAGGATGCCCGCTCGAGCATTTGCACTAGCCGGATAGGAGGTGTCACGCCCCAATTTTATTAAACCGTAAAACAAAACAATACCCAATAAATTACATTTTCACATATTCATTAACTTAGGCTCGACAAGAGTTATTATCTAATATACAAATAATTAAAAACCATAAATACAGTGGAAGTCTATGAATCTATACAATTTTCATAGAGTTAAAATTAACTTATCTTTACAAAACAATGTAACGTCATGACATCTTTTAGATCTAACTCTGTCGCTTCCCTACTACTCTTACCTTTTTTTCTTTTCGCTCATTGTTCGGTCCTTCAACTATACATAAATGTTCTACTATTCCTCCTCTTCGTCTTCTTTTCTTTTTTCTACTTTTTTTTTTTCCGGTATCTGATGACCCCACTTTATTTTTTTTCCCCTCCGTTTTCCTTTATGTGTGTTATCTCTATATATATACTACTAAAGGCGGTTTAAGTCACACACGTATATATATATTAATTAAGTGACAGATGTTATCAAAATCATTAAGTCTCAAACTTACCATTCGATGACTATGCATATAGGTGTGCGACTCAAGCTTTCTTACATGTGTTCTATATTTCACATTTACTAATTCTATTTCAATATACAATGTGTATTTGTGTGCATGCATGAACAACTCTAGCTTACGTGGCATTTCCATTAGCTTTTCTTTATGCTTAAGTTATACATATATATCTATGTAATCATCAGGCTATTATATCTATATATCTATGTTTGTGGCATTATTATATAACATACACCATATTTATAAATTACGTATTATATATTTTACTTGGATATACAATTAAATCATAATATGTATATTTCTCACAAGCTTAACAAATAAAAGCCTATAAATAGAAATGTATTAACTATACGTACTCAATTAATTAAACTTATGTAAAAGTACTATATGGTGATTTTCTGATACACTATATTTTCTAATTGTAGTGATTTTTATCTTCTTTCTACCAACGTAGTTGCTGCTACTATTATAATTATTCCCTCAAATTAACAAAATGAATCATAGAATGTCATAGTGTTTAAATATATTTTGGTCAAATAAATAATTTGAGATTCGGGCATTACATTCTCCCCATCTTACAAGAATTTGGCCCCCAAATTTCTTCCTAGAATACTTGCAAGTCGAAAGTGATACGCCAACCAAGTCAAGCGGTAATAGTTCCATGTCGAATGTGTCACGCGAACCCAGTAAAATAGTTGGTTGCGAGTCGGAAGTGACAAGCCAACCCGGTAAGCAGTAATGGTTCCGTGCCGAATGTGTCACGCGAACCCAGTAAAACAGTTGGTTGCGAGTCGGAAGTGACAAGCCAACCCGATAAGCAGTAATGGTTCTGTGCCGAATGTGTCACGTGAACCCAGTAAAACAGTTGGTTGCGAGTCGGAAGTGACAAGCCAACCCGGTAAGCAGTAATGGTTCCGTGCCGAATGTGTCACGCGAACCCAGTAAAACAGTTGGTTTCTAGTCGGAAGTGACAAGCCAACCTGTAAGCGATAATGGTTCCGCGTCGAATGTGTCATGCGAACCAAGTAAAAACAGCTTGGTTGCGAGTCGGAAGAGACAAGCCAACCCGTGCTTGATAATGGTTCCGTGCCGAATGTGTCACGCGAACCCGGTAAAGAAAAATGTGATTGGTTGCGAGTCAGAAGTGACAAGCCAACCCGGTAAGCAGTAATGGTTCCGTGCCTAATGTGTCACGCGAACCCAGTAAAATAGTTGGTTGCGAGTCAGAAGTGACAAGCCAACCCGGTAACCAGTAACGGTTCCGTGCCGAATGTGTCACGCGAACTCAGTAAAACAGTTGGTTGCGAGTCGGAAGTGACAAGCCAACCCGGTAAGCAGTAATGGTTCCGTCCCGAATGTGTCACGCGAACCGAGTAAAGCAGTTGTGCTTAAGTTTGTATATCGATCAATCAAATATGTCTAAATTGTTATTTCAGATCAAATCTTAAGTTTATCTGGTACCGCTAACCCATCACAGGCCAAGGACCCTATCCTGGTTTAGCTTAGGGGTAGTTCCTTTACACCCAAGCTCTGATACCATAACTGTCACGCCCCAATTTTATTAAACCGTAAAATAAAACAATACCCAATGAATTACATCTTCACATATTCATTAACTTAGGCTCGACAAGAGTTATTATCTAATATACAAATAATTAAAAACCATAAATACAGTGGAAGTCTATGAATCTATACAATTTTCATAGAGTTAAAATTAACTTATCTTTACAAAACAATGTAGCGTCATGACATCTTTTAGATCTAACTCTGTCGCTTCCCTACTACTTTTACCTTTTTTTCTTTTCGCTCATTGTTCGGTCCTTCAACTATACATAAATGTTCTACTATTCCTCCTCTTCGTCTTCTTTTCTTTTTTCTACTTTTTTTTCCGGTATCTGATGACCCCACTTTATTTTTTTTCCCCTCCCTTTTCCTTTATGTGTGTTATCTCTATATATATACTACTAAAGGCGGTTTAAGTCACACATATATATATATATTAATTAAGTGACAGATGTTATCAAAATCATTAAGTCTCAAACTTACCATTCGATGACTATGCATATAGGTGTGCGACTCAAGCTTTCTTACATGTGTTCTATATTTCACATTTACTAATTCTATTTCAATATACAATGTGTATTTGTGTGCATGCATGAACAACTCTAGCTTACGTGGCATTTCCATTAGCTTTTCTTTATGCTTAAGTTATACATATATATCTATGTAATCATCACTTCATCAGGCTATTATATCTATATATCTATGTTTGTGGCATTATTATATAACATACACCATATTTATAAATTACGTATTATATATTTTACTTGGATATACAATTAAATCATAATATGTATATTTCTCATAAGCTTAACAAATAAAAGCCTATAAATAGAAATGTATTAACCATACGTACTCAATTAATTAAACTTATGTAAAAGTACTATATGGTGATTTCTGATACACTATATTTTCTAATTGTGATTTTTATCTTCTTTCTACCAACGTAGTTGCTGCTACTATTATAATTATTCCCTCAAATTAACAAAATGAATCTTAGAATGTCATAGTGTTTAAATATATTTTGGTCAAATGAATAATTTGAGATTCGGGCATTACAGGAGGCTCCGGAGGCAACAGATGTGGTGGAAGGTACGCTTCTAGTATCTAACCACTACGCTAAAATATTGTTCGACCCTGGATCAACGCATTTATTTGTTGCACCGCATTTTGTACACAAACCGCATGCATGCATGGAACATATGCCTATATGTTTAGAAGTGTCAACTCCTATGGGTGCAAGTCGATAATGATATTATCTATAATGCATGCGAAGTTAAGATTCTTTGAGATAAACTTTCTGCCGATTTGATCTTATTACCTATATCCGAATACGACGTGATATTGGGAATGAATAGTTATCTGCACACCATGCACAAATGGACTGCCATAACAAGTCCATTAAGCTATGTGAACCCGAAAACCCGAAGTGGAGATTTCGGGAAGGGCACGAGTTAAGATTTCCCAATCATTTCAAAGCAATGAAAGCGAGAAGGGCGATCACTAGAGGGGCTCGGGGGTACTTGGCGTTTGTAATTAACAAACCCAAGGTTGAGACACAAATCAACCAAGTACCTATAGCGTCAAGATATACGGATGTATTTCCACAAGAACTCACCACTGTCCCTCCCGATAGGGAAGTCGAGTTCACCATCGAGGTGTTACCAAGAAGCGCCCGATTGCCGTAACACCGTATAGAATGGCTCCTCTTGAGTTACAAGAGTTGAAAACACAATTTAAAAACCGATGGATGTGGGATTTATCCGACCGAGCACGTCTCTCGTGGGGAGCACTTTGTCTTTGTTTGTCAAAAAGAAGGATGGCACATTAAGATTATGTATAGATTATCGTGGACTTAATAGTGTGACCATCAAGAACAAATATCCCCTCCCGAGGGGATAGACGAACTATTTGATCAACTTCAAGGAGCAGCGGTGTACTCAAGTTTGATTTACAACAAGGATATTATCAATCGAAGATCCGCGAAGGAGACATTTCCAAAGCGCATTTCAAACTCGATATGTACACTACGAGTTTGTAGTAATGCCTTCGGCCCCGAATGCACAAAGCAACATTTATGGACTCGATACATCGAGTCTTTCAACCTTATTTGGATCAGTTCGTAGTGATATTCATTGATGACATACTCGTATACTCTAAGTCTAGAGAAGAGCACTAACGTCATCGAAAATCGTTTTAGAGACACTACGAGAACATAAGCCGTATGCCAAATTCAGCAAGTGCGAATTTTGGCTTAGTGAAGTCGCGTTCTTGGGACATATAGTATCCGACACACTTTGGGATTGCAGTAGATCCTTCAAGGTACTGACAATAGTTGAATGGAAACAACCCGAGTCTCAGAACGGAAATCGGGAGTTTCTAGGACTAGTGGATATTATCGAAGATTTATCCAGGACTTCTCCAGAGATAGCCGGACCACTCACTCGACTAACCGAGAAGCAAGTCAAGTTTGAGTGGAATGACAAGTGCGAGGCAAGTTTCAAGAGTCAAGAAACGACTTACTACGGCTCAGTCTTAGCCCTTCCAAAGGGAACCGAAAACTTTGTCGCCCACGGTGATGCATCAAAAGAAGGACTAGGAGCGGTGCTCATGCGGGGAAGGAAAAGTTATCGCTTATGCATCACGAAAACTCAAGCCGTATGAAGCCAATTATCCAACGCATGACTTGGAATTGGCAGCGATAGTTTTCGCGTTGAAGAAATGGAGGTACTATCTCTATGGAGCAACATTCACGGTTTTCACGGATCATAAGAGCTTGAAGTATCTATTCTCCCAGAAAGACCTCAATCTGAGGCAACGGAGATGGATGGAGTTGATTGAGGACTATCACTTTGATATTCAATACCATCCCGGGAAAGCTAACGTCGTAGCAGACACTCTAAATAGAATGGCGAGCTTAGCAAGACTTATGATTCGAGAGTGGGAATCATTAAAAGAGCTGAGCAATTGGAATCTGACGAGAACCAATACTCAGATTTCATGTGCTAACATTTGATTACACCCAATCTTTGAATGAGATCAAAGAAGCACAAGAGAAAGATACACATCTTCAAAAACTGAAGGAGAAGATACTTAAAGGAGAAAGATCAGAATTCTCGGTACCTGAAGATGGAGTTATCAGGTTCCGGAATCGAGTGTGTGTACCGAATGACGAGCAGATTAGGAATAGAATCCTAGCAGAGGCACACCATTCAAAATACACTATACATCCCGGAGGAAACAAGATGTATAAGGATTTAAAATGGAGTTATTGGTGGATAAACATGAAGAACCAAGTAGCAGAATTCGTTGCGAGATGTTTGACTTGTCAACGAGTAAAAGCAGAACACCAACGACCATCCGGTTTGCTACAACCGTTGAGAATTCCCGAGTGGAAATGGGAACATATAACGATGGACTTCGTGACGGATCTACCAAGGACCAAAGGAGGCCATGTTGCTATTTGGGTAGTTGTAGACTGACTCACGAAATCTGCACACTTTTTACCCATCAAGAAAACTGATAGCTTGCATAAACTTGCACAAATTTATATCCGAGAAATCATTCGACTGCATGGAGTACCAATCGATATAGTATCCGACAGAGACCCGAGGTTTGTCTCAAGATTTTGGAAGTGCTTGCACGAGGAATTGGGTACCTCACTAAGTTTCAGCACAACAGCACATCCACAAACCGATGGACAGTCCGAGCGAACAATTCAAACCCTTGAAGATATGTTGCGAGCCTGCACCTTGGATTTTCAAGAAAGTTGGGATTCGCACTTACCATTAGCCGAGCGCCTACAATAACAGATTATCGAGGCCATGATTGGGATGACACCCTACGAGGCATTATATGGGCGAAAATATAGATCCCCACTACACCGGGAGATTGACAACCAATGGACTCGAAAAGAAACGAAAGTCGCCTCGATTCCAAATGTCGACTTAGTTCGGGAGGCCATGGAGAAGGTCAAGTGATCAAGGAGCGGATTCGCACGGCTCGAGCCGCTAAAAGAGTTACGCGGACAAGAGAAGAAAGGATTTGGAATTTGAAGTCGGTGATGAAGTATTCCTCAGACTCTCACCACGGAAAGGATTGATCAATCCAAAGAAAGGAGGCAAGTTGAGTCCGAGATATGTTGGACCTTACAAGATTTTACAGAGGATCGGGAAGTTAGCCTATAGACTCGAGTTACCAGCACCATATGCGGGAATGCACGATGTATTCCACGTGTCGAGACTGAAGAAGTATCAACCAGATCCCGAGCATATCATCACTCGAGATACTCCTCCTCTAATGGAAAATCTATCCTACACCGAGAGGCCAACCCGGATCATTGATCAGCAGATACGACAGTTGCGTAAGAGAGAAATTCCGATGGTTAAAGTGGTGTGGCAGAACCACAATCGAGACAAAGACGCAACGTGGGAGATGGAAGAAGACATAAGGAATCAATATCCAGAACTATTCTGAAGAGAATTTGGGGACCAAATTCTTTTAAGGAGGGGAAGATGTGAAGCCCCGATTTTTCCGAGCTATTAATTGATCCTTATTGTCGTTTATACTTTTGATCGACTATTTTACCACGTCATTTTGACGGGTAATTATTAATAATATATACATTTTGTATTTTATTTTATTTTATTTAATTACTTGTGATCATGATCTTTATTAATTCTATTCCTCATTTATGATCACTTGATTGATCATTATTACTATTTTTGTATTTATTAGTCACCTTAGAATTTTAAGAGACTATTTATTTTAGAGACTTTTACCTTATAGAATTAAGATTTTGATTTAGATTAAGTGATCATGAGACTTACAAGTGATCAAGGAAATCACTAAATATTTTGGAGATTGATATATTTCATCTATTATCATCAAATTTGGGACAAAAAAAAAAACATATGGAATTACCATAAATACCCTTGAAGTGGACGACCAACATGGTATTTTTGGAGTAAAAATATCATCCAACTCTTGTACACCTACACCATATATTAGTCATCTTGTGTATAATTATACCATTAATTCAAACATTATACACATCATCTCTCACATTACTTCTTTAATATTTTTTTTGCCAACATGTTGGAAGTCTTCCAACATTCCATTCAAACCAAGTCTTGCCCATACCTTTGACCTTCAAATTGTCTCCCATGCATGAGGCAAAAAAAAGACACAATTTGAACAAAATTTTCTCTCCCTCTCTCCTTGGTGTGGACGACCATATGGCCTATTACACAAAAAAAAAAAAAATTCATCTCATTTTCATCTAACACATTTATTCTCTAACAAAAATCCTCGTCCTTCTCTCTAAAAACTCCCAACTCCTCTCTATTCTTCCTTTCACTTTTTTCTTCTATATTTAGAAAATTTTCAAGATTTTTCCTCCCTATTCTTCACAAAAATCGAACCAAACTATACCAAGGGCCCATACCTTTGACCTTCAAATTGTCTCCCATGCATGAGGCAAAATGCAAGACACAATTTGAACAAAATTTTCTCTCCCTCTCTCCTTGGTGTGGACGACCATATGGCCTATTACACAAAAAAAAAAAAATTCATCTCATTTTCATCTAACACATTTATTCTCTAACAAAAATCCTCGTCCTTCTCTCTAAAAACTCCCAACTCCTCTCTATTCTTCCTTTCACTTTCTTCTTCTATACTTAGAAAATTTTCAAGATTTTTCCTCCCTATTCTTCACAAAAATCGAACCAAACTATACCAAGGTAAGAAATTTTATCTTCAATCCATTTTTGATATCACATTGTTCATCTCTTCCACCTTCTTAACTTAAGTTTGAATTTGGTTTGGAGGTACATTTAGAAGACCTTGAAGATTAGAGCTTCACAACATTTTTGAAGAAGGACCTCAAGCTTGAAGAAGAAATAGTAGAGGAAATTAGACTACAAGGTAAGAATTGAGTACTAGACCCCTTCTTTCCTACTCTTCCTATTTTTTTTTCAAATTTTAACACCCCTTTTTCATTTTTGAAAAATAGGGGCCGACCTTAGGAGAATTTGGAGTTGAGCCCAAATTTCCAATTTTTAAGCTTCAACTAGTCTCCAAACATCTACTATACAAGGTAAAGTGTAGTCCTTTTCATTTCCTTATTTCCTTCTTTTTCTCCTTAATTTTTCTCTCATTTTTCTAACTCCAAATTTTGATATTTTCTTGACTTAGGGGCTGACCTAAGAAGCCTCATCCAAAAATTGTGAAATTATCCTTTTATTTCACAATTTCCAAATTTAAGGTGGGTGGAAAAATATTTTCCAACTTTTAGGTGTTTTGATTAAATGCATGTAGAAAATTTGATCATGAGCCTTGAGATATATATAATCTATGTATTGTATGTCAATTTTATATATCAAATCGTGAAAATTCTCAAGAGTTGCTCAAAAGTGCTATTTATTGAATTTTAGGTGCATGCATGTACACTTTAATGTTCTAATTGATGAATTCTTGTATGTATTGAACATGCATGTGTATGATCTTTAAAATTCATGTTTTGGATGATTTATAACCTGGAAAAGTCGAGCATAATTGATTAAATTTTAATTTTGGACTTAAAAATGTAAAAATGGAAAGTTGGTGGACTAAATTGCAAGAAAATAAAAGTTAAAGGACCCCTCTGCAAATTTCGAAATTTGGGACTGTACTCAGGTTCAAAATGACTTTTGGACGTTTTAATAAAGTTTTAAGAGTTTTAAGATAAATAAAATCAACTTTTAAAAGCCCACGGACTAGATTGTAAAATTTTGAAAGTTTAAGGGCTACTTTGCAATTTTTAAAACTGTACCAGACCTTAACTTTAAAATTTAAAATTTTTACTCTTAAGGTACTGGGAATTACATATTTTAAAAGTATTCCAAAAATCCAAGTGTTTAAGGCTTGGAAAGTAATTTTTCTAAAATTGAGGGACTAATGTGTAAAATACTAAACTTGAGGACCCAAATGAAATTTCCAGGACTTATGCAGCCCATGCACCTGTAAATACTAACTTAACCATAACTTAATTATATTTTGGACCCAAAGTTCAAATTTCATAACAATTGGACCCCTGAAAGCCTTAAAGGCAATTATTTTAAAATGGGACAAAAATGATATTTTCAAAAGTTAAAGGACCTAAACATATTGGTTTATAAACTGCTTTTGTCCCAATATCCTACTAACCTTAGTGACATTTTCCAACTGGAATCACATTAAAAGCCCTTCCGGTTTGTGAGTTCCGAATTTTTAAAACTTAAGGTCCGAATTGGCAATTTTAACAAATTTGGGGCCAATGTGAGAATTTTACAAAATCTCGATCTCAAAATTTTAAAAACCTGAATCTCTGGACAATTTGGAGAATTTATGAACTGACCTCATAATTGTTCAAGGTCGGGTTATTTATTTATTCAATTTTTAACCCCAAAATTATTGGTTTTTACAAAACGGGGCTAGATTACAATTTCTCTTTTATAAAGGACCTAACTCAAATTATTTTCTCTTTTACTAAAATAGCCCTGGACCCTCTGACTTGGAGATTTAATTAAAGTATTTTATTTTCCCAAAAACCCTTGACTTATCGGATCGACTTGACCGATTAATATCCGATCGCGGAGCGACTTCCTCGCCTTGCGATTTGAATCTATAACGGGACTCATGTTCCACCTAATCTTTCAAGATATCGAAGGTTGCTTATCCTTCCGATAATCATCTTTATCCAAAACTCCACCAACGCCATAATTGCCACTCGCGTTTTTCAAAAAGTTTCCTAAAATCGCTTCCATGAATCAATAATACGATCGCTCTGGTTGGATGTCTGTAATTGTAATTACTTTCCTTCCGAGTCAACTTGGTGTGCCGAGCTCATAGTCGGAATGGATACGTCGGGGATGGAACAAGGCAGCTCGGCTGCTAATCCACTCTTCCGCCCCATCGCCCTAATCCCGCAACTCGAGGGACGGAGTTTGTCCAAGGGAAGTCGGGTAATAGATCGAGGTTTAATCATGATTATGACAGATCCGAGCCTTGCAAGCTCCTTTGTGGATTTTGTCTTTGCCTACGGAGCGATAAGGTGCCGGTCTTGGACCATCTTGACCGGGAGTTACAAGGAAGAACGAAGGAATCACTGCGATCGATCCACACGATTAGGAGTTATCGGACCCGTTTTGGTTGGCGTTACATTTCCGCACGCAACCGCTACCTGTTTTGCATTGGTTGGCGCTACAAACCGCACGCAACCATTATTTGCCTTGCATAGGATTGTCGTTACACTTCCGCACGCAATCCTACTGTCTTGATGAATCACATAGTGCTCTGTGTGACCATGAATCGTTTTCTTGAATCGTATAAATATACTATTGTATTATTTTATCACGACGCTTATGAATCGTGTGTGAATTCATGCATCATATTCACGCGTTTTCATATAATCGCTTTCTCACATTAACTATATTGCGCCACACTTGCACACGATCACCCCATCCACCGAGATTTCGTCTCATCCCCACCTATTTTCTAACCTTAGATGAGGATTTCGTTGAAGATCTTGAACCAGAAGCTCTGGATTGAGACCTTGTATTACGCTTGTTGGATTTACTATTTCTTGTTGTTGATTGGACTCTTTTCTTATGTTATTGTCGGACTTTTGTATTTCGTTCCATTCGGGTTTGTAATTAAGGCGGGCGTAGGACCCTTTGACTTTAAGTTGCTATTTTGTTGATTTTCGGGTTCTAATTTGGATGATGGATTGTAGACTTTAAGTTGTAACTTGTATCTCGTTATTTATTTCCGCTATTAGACTGTCTCATTGGGTTCTCGTTGATATTTTGTCTGGACTGTTTGGTTATTGTATTTAAGTTGTGGATCGTCGTCGCGTCCCGTTTGGGGCGTGACAGAAAATCATTGTAATTATATAAATTAGGAAAAAGATAAGAAGTATCAATTCCATCTATATATAATATATAGATTTTAAAAATTATAAATAGTATTTCACCATAATTGATATTGTATACGTGAGTTCTTCTTAAACACAGAGAAACATATCTTCATCAATTATATTGTTTATTTGTCTCAATAAATAAAATTATATTTAGCTTATTATTTTATTTGTTTTCAATGGAGACACATATCTTTCACGCCATATTGATATTGTTTCTATATATAATTTTATTTGTTTTAATGGAGAAACATTGTTTCACGCAAATTATATTTAGCTTATTATTTATGTTAAATCTTCTTATTTTGTACTACATAAATTACAGTGGAGAAACACTTTCATATTGTTGATCCTCTTATATTCATGTTTCCTTTTATTTTCGTTTTCATCAAGTGTCACACCAATATCGACAGTGTTGAACTCGAATACTGCAATAAAGAAGAGTTTTTATATGCACTATATTGTGGATTTGTGTCGACAAAATTTGGTGAGTTTCTTTTTTGATTACACTTGATAGTTTTGTTGTATTTTCTGAAGTTGTTTTTCAAATGGTTTGTTTGTTTTTTTATTATTCCACATACTAACATATTTTGTGTCAACATATATTTTATGTTCATATATAAACTTATGTCCCCGCTAACATTGATTTTTTGGTTATTGGTTTTATATTTTTGATTCGGCAAATATTATTTTGTTTTGATTCCACAATATTTTTTTTGGTTATTAGTTTTATAGTTTTGATTCGGCAATAAACTTCTATATACTTATTGCAAGGACTTCTTATATTGTTCAATTAGAAATTCATTACAAATTGTAATTACATTAAATATTTTGTGTCAGCGTCTTCCATGCAAATTCGGTAGTCAATTTAATGGTCTTACACCATTAAATTGTGACATGCGTAATGTGAACGGACATACTTGAACGGTCAAAATGGTTAGTCCCTATGGGCTATGACGCATTCTATTTTACGGATGGATTGAGCAAATTTGTCCATGATAATGGAATAGTGTGTGATAGAGTACTGAAAATGCTCTTTTTTCCTTTTTGAGACAAGGATAATGTTAATTTGTTTGGCAAGAAAGCATTTGAAGATCAAAACAATTATTGTGAGTTTTGTTATTGGTTATGAAATTTTTATTAGAATTTTTGACTTAATTGTTTTATAATTTCTATCTTAAAATTAATTAATTTCTTATCAATCAATCTTAAGCAGGACACTGATCCTCAATATGTTACAACTGAGATTAAGTATTTGGTAAGCAAGAAGGTCCTATTCAAAATGCAGAGTAAAAGAGATCCAATTAACAGTTTTAGAAACGATTTTACAGTCGTAACGTTGACTATGGATTCAGAGTTCGCGTTAAGATTTGAGTCAACTTTTATTGACAGTCAGGTATGAACAATTCATTAGTTTGCGATTTACTATAATGAGCAGGAAATTTATATTCAAATATATATCTTTTATTTTTATTATTTTGTCACAGGACTCGAAACTTAACTCTAGAGCCATTCACTATGAATCAGTTGGTGATAAGGTATTAATATTATATTGTTGATTGGATTTTAATACATTTCGTTTCTTTTATTTGAAGTTTTTATACATAGCAAATTAATGACATAATACTTTACCAAGAACATCTTAATTTATCCGAAGAAGAAGTTTCTTCTCCAGACAAATCCAAACTAAAGAATGTTGACTCTTTTCTGGATCTTGATGATATCAATAATGTTAAAAGAAAGCTTGAGGCAGAATTATCCAGTACTAGCTCTTTGAAGGAAACTAAGGCGATTATCAAGAAGTAAAATAATTAGAATGATATATGATTGATGTTTTTGAACTACTTCTAGACTTTATTTATATTTGAATATTTGTTATGTCACTTTTTATGTAGTGTTTCTATGAACAATATATTATTATTAATGAAATTTTTGTTTCTTATATCATGCTATAGAACAAATATTTGAATATTTGTTTTGTAGTGGTTTAATTGCAATTAGTATAATTTTATTAAATTAATATTCTCTATTACATTTGTTTTTGGATTATACTTTTACTATATGTTCATTACAAATATAAATGATATTATAATTTTTGAATAAAAAGTTTATAACTTTTGGATAATAGAAAGTCTTATATCCTTTTAATAAACAAGTCCTATTCAATACCAAATTGACATCAAAATATATCAAAAGAGTTAACTCAATAGTGAAGCTCAAAAAGCTATAATACAAGTCAAACAGTTAAATTACATCATATTTTGTTTTCTTTCGAAATTCAACTTCGAACAATATTGTCTACCAACATAAATATTGTAGATATTAACTTTATTGGTAAATATTTGCCTACAATGATTTTAACTACTTTTTAAAATAATTTTAAATAATTTCATAATTTTAAATAATTGTAATAAATGACCACTTAAGAAAAAAAGGGAAAAAATAAATTAAATAAAGAAAAATGAGGAAAATGAAATTAAATAAGAAAAAAAAAGGGAAAATAAAATTAAATAAAGAAAACAAATCCCGCTAATTTTACTTCTTATATTCAGAAATATTTTATTGTACAATTCTAACCATCGATCTTAATTTTTTAAAAGATTAATATATATATATATATATTAGGAAAATATTGTAAATTGTATTACTATTTATAATTTTACCAAAAGTTACCAAATAATAGGATTTTGTAACAATTAATTAATATTATAAATGGTATTCCGACTTATTATTATACCAAAAGTTACTAAATGTTAGGATTTTACAACACTTAATTAGGAAGAAAGATATGCTACCGATCTTGTATTCATTACTGTAAATCAGCGACTCTAAAATTCAAACTTTACAAAAAGATATATTACTCATAATAATATATATGCATAATTATTGATATTCATATTATTTTAGACAATGTATTAGGATTTTAAAAAAGTCATCATCATTATCAATATTCCTATGCAACATCATCATTAGGATTTTAAAAGGAAACATAAAAATCAAAGACTATATTTAGTTTTTAAAAGAATTGAATGTATATAGTTTTTAAAAGCTATATATAGTCTTTGATTTTTATGTTTTAATTAGATGTTGACTTTTT
This sequence comes from Rehmannia glutinosa, assembly GCA_016081115.2. NCBI lineage: Eukaryota > Viridiplantae > Streptophyta > Magnoliopsida > Lamiales > Orobanchaceae > Rehmannia > Rehmannia glutinosa. Next base: position 10,727,892 of record CM071930.1, on the reverse strand, counting down.
TCGTATTCCTAAATTATATATGTATATAAAATAAATAAATAAATAGTATTAACTAGGAATATTATAAATGGTATTTTTATTTTATATATATATATATATATGTGTGTGTGTACAAATTTGGAGTCTGAAACAAAACATTTCCCGCTTTTTAATTTTTATATTTAGTAATATTTTAGATTAGAAAAATATTGTAAATGGTATATAAATTAGGGTCAATTCAAATTTTCCTTGTTCTTAACAATAGTTAAAAAAGACGAATTATTCTACATAATATTTTATGTATCTTTTGCCATTAATTTTTATGGAAATATTACACGTTGACTTTTTTTGTATTCGATTCAATTAATGAAGTTTTAAAGTACTAATTGTTTTTTCCCTTAACTGCTCAAAGCATAATTATTTCTTTAAACTGTAAAACTTTGTAGCAGATTTTACAATCTCATTTTATTGATTAGGATTCATATTGTTGATCAAAATGACAAACTCACGAGGTCTATAATTATTGAAAATAAACGACACAGAACAAACATAGATAGCAATGGTACGATTTCACGAACATATAAAAGAGTTGTCTTATACAATATTTAAGTTGGTTTGATAAACAACTTATATTAGACAACAATAAATACATTTTAAATTTTATGAATATAAGCATGATACTACTGAACAATTGTGATCATTGGTCAGTTGTCTAACCGAGAGCAAATTACAATTAAAAATTGACGCTAAGTAACTATTTCCAATATGGCTTTTAATCTGCTAACATAATCTGCATAATATCACTTAATAGGATTACATTTTAACCGAGAGCAGATTATATTTTTCAATATAAAATTATGCTTATTATATTTTTCAATATTATTTCATTTGATATGCACGAAATAGGACTTGACGTGTTCATTACATTTTTTGCCAGGAGCTTATAAATTTTGCTAATGCTTTTCTCAATATATAATGCTTCTCGAACATGTGAAAAGATTCAAAAAAGTTAAGAATTGGGGTCTGTCTTTTATTTGTAGACTTTTCTTATTGTTGGTTCTTTATACCATTGCTTTTTATAACGGGGTTTAAATAGAAATTGCTTACTTGATTTTCTTATAATAGATACATTTTAATTAAAACTATGTACATATTGTGGAATATTTGGAATAAAGTCTTTTAAGAAGTTTTGATAATAATTGTCAACTATTTGTTACATGTGTTAAAGTTTTGACATAAGTAAATTGCATCTTTTGAAATGAATTTTCAGAAAGGTGATTGATTAAAATTTTGTTAAAAAATAAAATACTAGCAAACACAATATTTTCATGTCTGAACTTCTATATCTCGAATTGGACCTAATATTTTCATATATGAAATTTCATATCTTGAGAATTAATTAAATTATTGATATCACAATTAAAACTAATAATAATTGAATGTATTTCATTTAGTTATTATTTTTGTCTTTTATATCATCTGTAAAGTATTGGTAATTTGTATGTGTGCAGAAAAACTTGGATTATCAGGATCCACATCTACAGATCGTGGCACTAAAAATTCTGAGAAACTTACAAATAGTTTTTTTTGAATTGAGCATTGTAACCTATCCATTTCCAACAACGCCTTTTCGCGATATTTCAAATGGTAATTTTCATAGACATATTTGTAATTGTTTAAATTTATTTTGAAGTTCATATTTTTTCATCTGTATTTTCTTACACATTGCAGTATCCGTACCAAGGAATACGGTTCCAAGTTTTTTGTCGAGTTTAAATGAAAAAAATACGTCTACATTTTATCCAAAAACGAGGACTGTAGCATCAACTATTATTGGAATCTGGTATCCACCAACCAACACCATCTAGAAAAAGGGCAACTGCAACATATAATATTCATAATGACGTATATAAATACTAACTCATTGCTGATAAATATTTTTATTACAAATTAATATTGTTAAAATACTACTATGAGTGCAACGCACGGATGGAATTACTAGTACTATAAAACATAATATAATTATGCGTCCAAAATTGTATTTTAGGTAAAATTCCTCTTTAGTATATGTATGGTCCGATATACTTTTTATAATATATAGAAACTAAATTCAATATGTTATTTTAATAATAGGTGAGTTTTAATCATTTGCATATGATACTATGGCCGAATATTTTTTATACACATATAATCTAGATTTATTACATTTAATAATTTAGATAAGTTTTAATAGACTTGATAATTTGTTAACAAATTTATATATAAGAGTATATATAACTCTAGCATTAATAATTTAGGCAAGTTTTAATATTTAATGTCTAGAATCTTGATTTAATAGTTTTTTTTTCTTTTACATAATTTGGAAAATTTTGTATTTTTTGTATGTTTTAAATTATTTATCTATTGTGTCAGTGTTTTACTTTTTGGTGTATCTCAACATCTATAAAGAGTGGCATACATAAATAGTAGTTGATAAGTATCTTTTTATGCATGTTTTATGTGTTCATTTGAGTAGAATTTGAGTTATTTTATTGTTAGTTTCGCAAATGTTTGATTGTACATAGTTCATATTACTTCGAAATATTTTTATTGGTGTAGATTGATGATTCAGAGCTATTTTTGGTGAATTTTTGACCATGGTTTCATGTCAAAACATACCCCGAGTTTATGGATGAAAAAACACTCGAAATCCCAAGTTAAACGCATCGTTTTGGGCCTTTCGAGATAAACACGGCCAAGGTGTGCTTTTTTACACGCCCATGCTTTTAATCAACCAAAAAAGAGCAAAAATACGGCCACGACATATCAAACACGACCGTGTTCTGCAAAATCCATGAACATGGCCGACTGTGCTTTTAAGCACGACCATGCTTCCCTCCCCTGCTGGGACATTTTTTTGGCGGAAATTATGAAATCCTTTCCGTTTTGCTTTTTGACAACTTTTGTACAACTTTCACATCTCATTTTGTTGCACTAAGCTCTATTATTCTCTCAATTATCACATGAAAACAAGAATTCAACAACCCAATCTATGGAAGTGGAATAATTATTTTCAAAAGATGATATTGTTAATGTGTTCTTCACAAAAACAATGTCTATAAAAGCCAAGAGTTTGGGTTGGAGGATTCATTCATTCACTCTAAGTTTCAAATCAAAATACATGAAGAGGATAAAAGAGAGGTAGAGTTGGAGATTGAAGAGCATTAGAGGAGAAGGCTTGGAGCTCAACATCATTGAAATCAACTAAGGAGGAAGTTTTGTATTGGTCTTGAATAAAAGCGAAGTACGCCATGTCTATTTTATTCAAATCTTCTTGGGTAGCTTATTTTTTTTTGTCAAAGTCATGTGTAGCGAAATTTCTAGTGTTTGCATATAATTAACTCTAGAATGGATATGTGATTAAGGGTTGTATGTTTTCTTAATAAAATCTCCATTTTTTGTGTGATTCACTTATATTATGCTTTGTTCATTCGAGTTAATAGTTCCAGTATATTGATTTGAAATCTATTCCTCATCAGTTAATCGAGAGATTTATGATGAGAAAGAACATTTATAAGTGAAAAGAGTTGCATGCAATCCTAGATATAGGACGACATAAATCTTTTGGATTAGGGTCAAACCTAATATGAGAATTCATAAATCGTTATAATGCAATCTTGGGGGTTTTAACTAGAAAAAGATTTCAGTTAATCAAATTGAAATTAGGAGTTTTTTCGCCTTGAAAAAGGGTTTAACTTAAATCGGGAATTTCTACGGTCCATAAAACATGAGATTTTATTTTTGCTTAAGGGCTTATGGTTGTATTTTTATCTTGTTAAATCACAAAAACATTCTAGAGAGATATATATTCAAACACATTTCTAGATCTTGATTTCTTATTCTACAATCTCCTTTTATTTGATCTTTTGTAAGTTGTTAACTATTTTAAACTCTTTATTTTCCATTTTTATCCAAAAAACCTCTGAAAATTGCTAGATTAGATAACAAAAAGATGGTAATTACTAGTACTTACAATTCTCGTGGGAATGACACTTGGTACTCAATAATCTATTCTATAAAATGATAGATGCACTTGCCTAAGTTTTTAAAGTAGCTTTTGAGCCATCAGTAGTACAAATGTTTTCCGCTCATTTCACAATATTATAAAAAGTAACTAAAATATGTACCATAAGAAAGGTTGATTACTATTGAAATGACAGTTTTGGTAGTCAATTTTTAAGGTCTCTTAATTAAAATTATATAAGAATTACTTTCTAAATTTGTGTGTGTACTACATTAATTATTATAATTTTTTTTTTTTAAAAAAAATAATACTTTCTTGTACCAAGGGGTGTGATGTAATATTTAGAAGAGTGGGTTGGATAAACCTTACCAAATTTTTGCAAAAGTTCTTTTAAAAAATTATAACAGAGTTGACTCAAATCAGCTTTGTCCAAGGGACAACTAAGTTGGTTATTCAACTGAGTTTCCTACTTAACAGATTCAAGAGAGCTGTTGTTAGTATCACAAAGTCCTCCAACAAACTTGATATTTGGTTCAATCTCAAACCTTTCTACAATCCTTCACTTGGAAAGTAGACCCCTTATAGTTTTTCAAAAGTTCCTCTTCAACTTAATGATTTCTTCTATCCTTCACAATGAGTGTTGGATTTTGAAACTCTTGCAATTTGTTGGCTTGAGAATCAATGGATATTTCCTTTTTGGCTTATACGAGTATGCTTAGAAATTGTTCTTGTATCTTTCTTGTGTCTAGTATTCGCAGTATATCGCATACTTCTTTCTATTTATTTTGAATCCTCAGCCTTTTATACTATCATTTGAAAAATTGTCCATTGAAGAAATAGACAATTAATCAAATAATATTTCAATGGTCGTTGGCTTGTCCTGACATGCTTTCTCAGCGTGTGATTGTGCCACTTCCTCATATTCTTGAATGTCCAGCTTTTCAGGGTCTGACACTCACTTGGAATTCCCATTGGCTTATTTAATTCACACGCCTTAGACTTGATCACTTTTAGGACCTAGCAGTATGGGGAGTTTACTAAAATAAGTAATCTCTTTGATTTCTGTGTAACGGTTTGCTAACAGTTGTCTTTAACTTGACTGCCACTTATAACCCCAGTTGACTTGAGTCAGCTCCACTCATAGGATTGACTCAACTGCCACTTTAACTATTAGATTTGGCTTCTCAGGTTGACTTGGCTGAACCTTCTCACATCTGTTCTTCAACCGATTCTCTTTCAGTCGAATTCTTCTCTTCTTCTATGTCATACTCAGCTGACTCTCAGCAGAGTCTTCGATCCAGTCCATAGTTGACTTCTTGTAATGTTGACTTAACTAACTTAACTCAGCTCTTCCAGTTCCATCTTTTACAATGTATAATTACAAGAAAAATTGGAGTGCCAACTTCATAATTTAAGTTTTACATGGTATCATCAAAATCTAACAAATAAATTTCCTAACAATTTCCCCCTTTTTGATGATGCCAAAATTTAAAACATGCAACTTAAATAAACAACATAAATATAGACAACGTAGTAACAAAGAATGTATGCTTGAATCCTCACTTTATTGATCATAACATTCTTGTCCTTTACAAAGCTGTTTATATAAGGTATCATAGATTTTCCTATACAGAGCTCTATACAAAAACATCGGTGCAGTGTATCTAAGCTAAGTTACAAGAAAATTTACAAGGTTGTTACAGAAGACTTACACTTATGTATTTACAATAAGATAGATACATGGAGGGGTTCGCAGCATACTTCAACGCCTTTGCTGCTTCCTACTCTTCTCTTCCTCTTCAGCTTACCTTTTGTCATCATCAGCTCTTTTCCTCTTTCTTTCCTCTTCTTCTCTTTCTCTTTCCTCATTGCTCGCTTAGCAGTAGGGTCATCCCTTCGCTGCCTTTCTTCCCATTCACGAGTGGCTCTTGCGCTTTCTTCTGCCATTCTTTTCTTAGCTTCTTCAATCTTGCACGCAACTTCTAAGTTTGCTAGGTGGTCATGCTCCACCCAGTATGTGATCCCCTTTTTCTCAGGATTCACATATGTGATGTCTTTTGGCTTTGCCTTTGGTTGCGAACTTCTCCCACTGCCACTTTGTCTCCCCTTTCTTGACTCTGCTCCTCTTCCTCTGAGAGTGTATTGTATAGGGGCTTTGGATTTTCCAGCCGAGTGACTGCTGGAACTCTACTGTCTTCTAGCCGTGTCGCACACTTCCAATCCCTTTTCCCAGTACAGTTCCCAGGCTTGTGTTAGAGTCATTCCTTCAAAGTAGCCTTCAACATCTAAGGTTTGAAATTCTTCCATTGATCTGGGCTCAGATCCAGCGTCCGACATGATTTCTCTGGGGGGTTCAGTTGCAGTGTAGTCCTTTCCAGCTGGGGAACCACCATGTTTTTTCAAAAGCTCTTCCACTCGTGTTGACTTCTTCTCGGCTACCTTTTCAAATGCAGCTTCGATGGCCTTTATCTTATCTTTCATGGCCACTGTAGCTTTTTCAATGGGCAATTTCAACGGTAGCTTGCTGAGAGTATCAGCAGTGACTTGACCTAGCTGAGGGGTTTCAGCATACATCAACTATAAATCTTTCGAACTCCCTTCCCCCCCTGTATCACTTACTTTCTTTACTATTTCTACTTTCAATCCCTTTGGGGTCTCCTCTCCCCTTTTTGGCATCATCATCAAAGGAGAGAGGTATCCCAAGAAATAGGCCACTGAGCAAGAAGTCCAGGACGATGATGGTGGAGTTCTTCTTGGAGTTTGCTGTGGAATAAGCATTGCGAAATTTAGAGCGAGTGACTTTCAACTCGACTAACACTGTCTTCATCTCAGCAATCATAAGACTGAATTTTTCGTTCATTGCATTCTCCAGACGTGCAATTTTAGTCTTATGAAAATGTTGTAGCAGCTCCATGTCGGTCTCGTGGAAAGATTCAATTTGTGTTATATATTCCTTCATTCTCTTTTGATACAAAGAATTATCCACACTCCAAACAAGCATCTTTGCAAAGAGTGCTTTGAAGTAACGGACCTGCTCCACTCTCTTGGCAGTCAGCTGTTGAGCCCACTCCCTTATGCGTACTATAATCCCTCTCAAATTGGCTGTGAGGGTGGCATCTCGATTGTCCAAACGTAAGTCCAGAGAGGCCTGGTGATGTTCCATCTTCTCAGTCTCTTCGCAGATCTTCTTGAAGATTTCACGGAACTCAGCTGTTTGGTTGGATTCAGCTGCCGGCCACTCTGTATCAACATTAAAGTCTGCTGGCATAATCATGTCTATGGGAATGATTGGCTCTTCCTGCACAGTTTATTTTCTTAACTCCACGACAGATTCTTCTTCCATGTCGGGCAAATTCTTTGAGAATGGGAGCATATCCTCGAACACGTCATCGCACACAAATGATATCTCTTGATTTTGAGGTACCTGGGATGAGTCAGCTCTTTGTGCCTTAGCTGCGGCAGCTTCATCAGCAATTTGTGGTGCTGCTATGATAGCCTGCGTCAGAGTTGAGTCGTTACTGCTGTAGCTGTGGAAGCCTGCGCGATTGACTCGGTTGCAACTGGGGCATTTATGATGGTTTGCCCAGCTGACTGAGCCTTAGCTGTCTTAACAGCTTCCTCGGTCTCAGTGTGTTTTGCTAAATGAATAACCGGGTCCTGAGTTATATCAGCAAAGTCATCGGAAGATGATGAGGCCTAAGGTGTTGGCTCATCATCGAAGTTGAACATCATACGTATTGTCTTCTCACTGACTTGGCTCTGAGTGTTGAGAACATCCTCAGTTGTGTCCATCGTGGGATTATCATGTTGAGTGGACTCAGTTTCATCCTTCGATCCCAAAAATGAGGTATCTATGTGTTTCTAGGAATCGTGAAGTGTGCTAATTTCTTCTTCTGCAGCAACACCTTCGATTTGAGGAATGTTCTTATCACCTTCATCTTTACCTAGGGAAGTCTCAACCTCCCTTGGGCCTTCATTACCCTTATCAGTCTCAACTGCTATAGGGCCTTAGATATTACCTTTGACAGACACATCTGTCTTAGGGTCTTCTTCTGTGGCATCCTTTGGAGTCTCAACTCCAAAGATTGCACTTTCAGAGCCCAGAGTGTTAACTCCCAAGGCTTCACCATCCTGAGCCTTAGCTGCGGAAGCAGCGTCATCAGCCTTCATTGCAGCTGACATATCAGCTAAGACAGACTTAACTGTCTGAGTGTCGTTAATGTCACTCTCTGCTCTTTTGTGATATCTTGTCCTTCGCCTCCTAACTGCAAAGATTTGTCTCACACAGCAACCTCCACAGCAAAGATTTGTCACTCTGCTCCTGAGACGCGGCTGCTATTTCACTTGAGTGTTGAGACGTAGAGGCATGTGTGTTAACACCTTTTTCAGGGGCTGGCTTGGCTTGGGTGCCCAATTTCCCAGCTCCATCGCCATCACCCTTTGAGCCATCTTCTGACTGCATGGGGGATGTGATCGCATCAATAACTATTGCAATTTCATGCGCCACTCCTAATGGATTGGTCTGAGGAGAGGCTTTGGATGAATCTCCAGGACCCTCTAGTAGGCCCATTTCGTGCATGGCTTGGGATTCTTGTAAAGCCTGCTGCATTTCTGACTTCTCCACTGCAGCAGCTGGATCCACGTCATTTTCACTATCAGTAGACCCATAGATGTGCTCATGAATCCCTGTATGTACGCATATTTTGGACTTTTCTAAGGCTCTTGCCTGCTCCGCCGCTTTCTCTTTTCTTCTTCCTTCACGAAGCGGAGAATTTCCATGTAGTTGTCTTCATTTAGGGCAGCTGGAATAGATGCATTGCCAAGGAACCTAAGTAGTTCCTCTTCCTCCTGATGAATTAAGGGTGAGAAAACTGAAGCCTGGAGTAGTCCAACTTCCACTTCCTCTATTCCCTCAATCTCCTTTGAATATGAGGGTAGACATGAGAGTACATAATTAAATCATCATCATCATCTTCCTCTCTTGTCTCCTGAATGGGGGCTAATGGGCCATGCTCCTCCTGTAACTTAGTTGCTTCTGTTTGAGGAGGTGAGATAACATGTTCCTCAATATGTTCTATTGTCTCAGCTGCGGCCAATTCCTCAGTTGATCGCCTTACATATAGGTTTTCTTGGATGCTCTGCTGATCATTATCAGCAATCTTCTCAATTTCATCAACAACTTATGGAGACTGCTCCTCCTGAGCATCAGCAGTCTATGTTTTCTTCTCCGGTTGGGTGCTGGACTCTGCTGCCTTTTTTACTGCATACTTCTTTGTCAGTCGTCTTCTCTTGGTGGGAACTAGTTGGATCTCAGGTTCCTTTTATTCAGGCTCTTTTCGGGTAAGGCATGTGTTTCAATAGCTTTCTTCTTTGGTGCAGCTGGCTTTCTGGACTTAACAGTCCTCATCTTCTTCAATACTTGAGAAGGAATTTGGGGTTCCTTCTTAGTCTCTCTGCAAGGCGGGCGGGTGACTTGGTGCAAGGCGAGTGCTATAGGGTCGACTCTTTTGGGGCATGTGCTTTGGACTTGGTCAGAGGAGCGAGGACATGCTTAGAAGTAGCAGCTCTCTTCTTGGATGTCTTCTTCAGAGAGATAGCTAAGGAGGTCTCACATGTATCTTCAGTGGGGTCAGCTGATTCCCCCTCACTCGTATCAACCTTTCTGGTATGAGCCTTCTTCAGGGCTCCAGATAGGTTCTCCTTGAACATTCTTTTATTCGCATGGAAGGGCTTTCTATGACGCAATGCGATGCCCTTGACTTCCATCAGGTTGCCATTCACTAGGCCATATCCCAACAAGCAGCTAAATGACCCATCTTCCTTATAAGCCCTGTTCAGCACATTTTGACAGTTTCGACTGAAGATGAACTCAGCTGAATTAACTTTCTTCTCCTGCATGATCGCAAGCATCACGACCAGCTTAGTTTTGGACAGCTGATTAAAGCTTCTAAATTTCATAGCCACACAATTGGGCACGATGTCCATCAGTTTGTCGTATTCTTTCAGAGCCTCCTTATTGACTGTGTATACCACTTTAGTAGTTGATTCAGGCTTGGTGACTTTCTTCCAAGTTGTAGCTAAGTCGATATCTTTCTCAGTGATGTCTTCCAAGCTCTTAGTCGGCTGAAAGTAGTGCTCAGCTAAGTCCTTTGCGGTAATGGTGATGGCCTTGCCATAGATAGAGTAGCGAATTTCATCGCCGTGAACCTCAGTGTTCACGTAGAACCTAGCGACTTCTTCTAGGTAGGTGTGAGTAAAGTGAATAGATAGGAAATCCTTCAAGCCGGACTTCTCCATATTATCAACAATCTTCTTAACCAAGTTTTCATCAATACCCTGTTTTACCATGCTTTTGAAATTAACCGAGGCGCTAATGTGGATTTTCTTGGAGAGCTTTGCATGGTCGTGAGTTGGAGCCATTTTTTACTTTGATAATCTTTGAAAGAAACATAAAATCTCAATTGCGAATGTAGGGTTTGGTATTCTTTTTGCAGAGAGAACTTGATTTGCTTTGTTGAAGATGAGTGTTTGAGTGAGGATAAAGAAAATTAATGTTTGCTTACATAAGATGTGAGGGGACGGTTAATGGAATTTGAATAATATGATCAAGATCAATGGTCAAGATTGTTCCTTGAAAACCACATTATTTTACTGCATTAAATGCAACAACAATTATATACAATCGTGGGTTTAATTGTGCAGTTTTTCCTTGTTTTTGGTTATTTGGTCTGATGTCATTAAGAAACAAATTCCCGCTTTCATGAAACGATATTATTTTGGTCATTTGACCCATTGATACTCCAGCTCTTTCTTAAAATGACTTAGCTTCTCGTCTTTCCATCTCTCAACTGACAGCTAACTCGATATAGTTGTCTCCCCGACTAGGCTGTTCCACTTGGCTGAGATATGAAATTTATTGATCTTTCATTTTCTTATCTTTTTTACAGCTGAGTGAGTCTTTTGAGTGATCTAACTCAAGCTCAATTAACCCTAATTCATTCTTCAATTCTTCAAACCATGATTTACATAGAGGCTTTGTGAATATGTTAGCCAACTGTTTATCAGTTGAGATATATTCCAAGGTGATAGCCTTCTTTTCCACATGATCTCTTATGAAATGATATCTAACATCAATGTTCTTTATTCTTGAGTGCAAGACTGGATTTTGAGTTATTGCAATTGCACTGTTGTTGTCACACATTATTGAAATTTCTTGTTCTTTTACATCATAATCTCTCAGCTGTTGTCTCATTTATAGGACTTGGGCACAATAGCTGCCAGCAACTATCTACTTCAACTGTGGATGTTGCTATTGAGTTTTTCTTCTTGTTGAACCATGTGATTAATCGATTTCCAAGCATTTGACAAGTACCTGATGTATTTTTTCTGTCAACTCTACAACCAGCATAGTCTGAATCTTAATATCCCACCAACTTGAATCCTCCTTCCTTTGGATACCATAAGCCAACTCCCTGACTCCCTTTAAGTATCTTAGGATTCTCTTAGCTGCAGTCATTTGACTTTCTTTTGGTGTTGATTGAAATTTGGCACAAACTCCTACAACATAGGTGATGTTTGTCCTGGTTGCTGTTAAGTAGAGTAGAGATCCAATAAGAGCTTTATACCTTGTTTGATCAACAACCTTTCCTTCTGTATCCATGTCCATCTTGGCTGAAGTGTTCATAGGAATTTTTACTGATGATTTTTCTTCCATACCAAATTTCTTCATTATATCTCTTGTATACTTGATCTGGCTTATGATGGTTCCTTCTTCCATTTGTTTGACTTGAAGTCCTAGGAAGAAAGTCAGCTCTCCCATCATGCTCATCTCAAATTTGCCTTGAATGAGGTTTGAGTACTTGTTACACAACTCTTGTTTGTGGAACCAAAAATGATGTCATCCACATATATTTGAACTAGCAGAATACTTTCTCCAGCTTGAATCCGGAAGAGTGTTTTATCAACTTTGCCCTTTGTGAATCCATTGTCAATTAAGAATTGTGGCAATGTGTCATACGAAGCTCTCGAAGCTTGTTTCAGTCCACATAGAGCCTTTTCAAGTTTATAAACCTTGTCTCCAGTTGTCTTTTGCTCAAATCCTGGTGGTTGCTGAACATGTACTACTTCCTCCAATAATCCATTTAAGAATGCACTTTTTACATCCATTTGGATTATTACAACAAATTTTTTGTGAGCATCATAGGCAAGAAACATTCTTATTACTTCCTATCTTGCAATAGGAGCAAAAGTTTCATCAAAACTTATCCCTTCTTCTTGACAATAGTCTTTGGCAACTAATCTTGCCTTGTTTCTGACAACAGAACCATCTCCATTCATTTTATTTCTGGACACCCATTTTATGCCTATTACATTTTGATGTAATGGTCTTTGAACCAATTCCCATACATTATTTCTTTCAAATTGATTCAGCTCTTCTTGCATAGCTTGAATCCAATGTATATCTTCCAGGGCTTGGGACACATCTTTGGGTTCTATTTGAGAGATGAAGCAAGTAAACATGGCTTCATGTTGTGCTTTTGATCTTATTCGTACACATTCATTCACATCTCCAATGATCACTCGGGTGGATGGTCTTTCAATCATCTCACATCATGTTGGAGTAAGTTGGTCAATTCACCGTCTTCCACCTAAGTTGTCTTCATCAAGTCTTTCCTCATCATTCAGATGCAATCTTCCAGCTATCTCTGAGTTTCAGTTGTTTCATCATCATCAGGGCTGAATGTTCTTACATTTACATCAATGTATGACCTCTTTTACACAATAAGCTAATTTTGCTCTTCAGCTAAGTCTTCAAATTCTTCTTCATTCACATTATGTTCATCAAAGACCATATGGATGGATTCTTCTGTGACCATAGTTCTTATGTTCAGTACTCTATATGCTTTACTTTCAGCTGAGTATCCTAAAAAAATACCTTCATCAGCTTTGGCATCAAAAGCCATCAAGTTTTCTTTTTCATTGTTGTGAATAAAGCTGTTGTAGCCAAATATTTTGAAATAGTCAACATTTGACTTTCTCCCTGTCCATATTTCATAGGGAGTTTTAGTCAGCTGTCATGCATCTATTTTGGGTGTAGCAAGCTGTGTTGATTGCTTCAGCCCAAAATCTCTTTGGTAATCCTGGTACAGCTAACATGGTCCTTGCACCTTCCTTCTGTTCCTTCTTTCAGCCACTCCATTTTGTTGTGGAGTCCTTGCAGCTGATAATTCATGAACAATACCATTTTTCACACAATACTGAGTTATTATTCCATTAACAAACTCAGTTCCTCTGTCAGATCTTATTTTTATAATGGTTTGACCCTTCTCATTTTGAACTCTCTTCATCAGCTGAGGCAACTTCTGTAGTGTTTCCTTCTTTTTACACATGAAAATAGTCCATGTATATCTGAATAATCATCCACCACCACTAAGGTTATTTCTTTCCACTAATATTAGCTGGCTCAACTGGACCAAATAAATCCATATGTAATGGATGTAATATCATTGTTGAAGAATGATTTGTCTTTTCTTTGAAAAAGATTTGATTTGCTTTCTCATTTGGCAAGCATCACATACACTTTCTTTCTTGTACACTGAGTCTGACAATCATTCAATAAATTGATTCCATGCAAGCTTGTTAATTATCTTGAAATTCAAATGACTCAGCTTCTTGTGCCACAGCCAACTGGATTCGGTTGTGCTCCTTGCTAGCAAACATGTACTTGGTGTAGCAGTAGACCAATCTACCACATACATGTTCTTTTGCCTTGTTCCTTGCAGCACAATTTCGTTTGATTTAACATTCTTGATTTTGGCATACCCCCATGTTGAATCCTACATTGTAGCCTTTATCAAGAGTTGGTTGATGCTTAATAAGTTAAAGTTGAGTCCTTCAACATAAGCAACATCTGTGATTTCCAATCCATTTATCTTGATGGATCTTGTGCCTTTGATTTTTCCTGGAGCTTCATTGCCTCCAAATATGACTTTGGCACTTTTAATTTCCTTGAACTTTGATAGATTTTTCTTGTTCTCTGTCATATGTATGAAGCATCCGCTATCCATATACTAGGTTCCTTGACATTCAACTGCCTAGAACCTGCAATCAAGGAAATTAATTTTTAGGTACCCATACTTGTTTGGGTCCTTGGGGGTTAATGCTATAAGATGTTCCAACCAACATATAGCCAAATGGTTTGACTCTAAGAGGTTGCCATCTATCTATGCTATAATCATAGTATACCTTAGCAAATTGCTTGGGAGTTTTAGGATCATACAACTGTCTCTTTTTTATGGATGCTTGTGTGTGTATTTTAGCAATTGCTTTCTTAGAACAATTGTGAGATTTCTGAGTGTAGTCCTTGGGTGCATAGGTGTACTGATAATAGCTCTTTTGTCTTGGGAATGACCTTTGCTGAGTATTAGGTCTTTGCCACTTGGGCTTGTTTCCCATGTTGTTTTGCTAATATTTCATATGACCATTCCAATCAGCTTGTGTAGGATAATTTCTACCATTCCCATCATAATAACTTATTTGCTGAAATTTCTGGGTTTTTTGGTAGCTATGTTTGCTTCTTATAGAGTATTTCCTGTTTTGAGTCTGCTGAGTAACTCGGTTGAATTTCTTCTCAGATGTCCTATCAGCATACTCAACCGGATTCTTTCTTTTATCCTTGTAACCAAGGCCAGTGTGATTGTGATTGTGCTTGGAGTGAATGTTGGTGCAGTATTTGGTTGAGTATTTGGGATGCTTCATTACTTGAAGATCCTTTTTTTCCAAAATCACTCTTGGAGTTTGACTGTGCACAAAGTAATTAAATCCTATGCATGTCTTATCTCCACATTCCTTTTGACTCATAATAAGATTATCCAATGATTTGGAAGCTTTTGTAAATGAGGCGACCACATTTTTAAGATCATTTTTTCTCTTTTCTATAGCAGTTAGCTCTGCTATGATCCTTGCATTTTCAGCCTTTAGCTTGACATTCTCATCAACTATGTAACTAATAGTACTCAGCTTCTCAGTCAGCTGTGAGTTTTGGCTTTTAAGTTGGTTGTTTTCCTCATTTAAAAGTGTGTGTGAGATTTTAATGTGCTCAAAGTCTTTCATCATTTTGCCTAATGAATCATAAAAACTTGTTGGTGAGGAAGTGTGTGTATCACAATCACTATCACTAGTGTCTGAGTAAGTACAGTTGGATTATACCTCATCTTCTTGTTCATTTTCCATAAGGCAAATTAGAGCATCTTCTTCTAAATCACTTGAGTAGTCAGTTTCACTGTTGTCTGAGTTAGATGGTTCTTTGTACTTGGCTGGTTCAGCGGTCTCTGCAGCTACTATTGCTTTCTTCTTCTCTTGTCTTCTGTCTCTGAAGACTTTTCTTTCTTCCTCATTTATGTATTTGTTGACTGGTGGATAGGTACAATCAATGGCAAAATGTCCTGGTTGTCTGCAGTTTCAACAGATGAATTCAGCTCTCTAATCAGCTCTGTCGTTCCTTTGACTGTCAGCTTTCTAGTAGTCAGCTCTTTGATTTTCAGCTCTCTTGAATGGCCTTTCCTCCCTTGTTTTGGAGGGTGTTGAATGTCTTCTGGAGGTTTCAGCCTTGTTTCTTTTATAATTCTTGTTAATGAACTTATTGAATCTCTTTACTAATATGGCAATCTCCTCCTGATCAATGGTCTCCTTTGACTCAGCTCTTTTCCCATCACTGGTTAGCAATGCAACTGTCTTAGGCACATCTATTTTCTCTTGATCTTTTCTTCTCAGCTCAAACTCATAAGCCTTGATGTCTGAGAATAAATCATGATTGGATGTTTTTGAGAGATCCATTGAATGTCTCAATGCCATAACTTTCATTTTCCATTCAGTTGGGAGAGCTTTTAATATGTTCATACACATTTCCTTCTGTGTATATTCTTTTCCAAGAGCTAAAAGCTCATTTGTAATCTCAGTAAATCTGGCATCCAGCTGATCTAGAGTTTCACTTGCAAATATTTTAAAATTTTCAAATTTCTGAACAGCAACAAATAATTTGTTCTCCTTGATTTGATCTGATTCTTCACATATTAAGTTCAACTAATCCCAAATTTCTTTTGCATATTTGAAAGATTTAACTTTATTGAACATGGCTTTGTCCAATGTTTTGTAGAGAATGTCTTTGGCCACGTTGTCCAAGTTGTATCTCTTTCTATCATCATTTGTCCACTCAGTCCTTGGTTTTCAACCATGGCTGGTTTTGCTTCATCAACAGCTTCTTCTCCTTTGGCTGCAGCTACTCTTCTTATAGTTGTATTAACTTTAAGTATTTGCAGTGGTCCATCATCTATTACTAGCCACATTTCATCATGTAATGCTGATAGATTAGCCTACATATGAATTTTCCAATCATCATATTCTTCAATAGAGAACATAGGAATGTGAGTTAGATTTGCTTCCATGATAATAATCTTGCTAAAGATGAAAAACTTTGGAAAACACAAGTGTTAAGATTTTGAAAAGATAGAGATCTAGTTCTGTAACAGTGCGGAAGGCTCAATGAACCAACCACTCTGATACCACTTGTAGGTCCCAAGGGGTGTGATGTAAGGTTTAGAAGGGGGGGTTGAATAAACCTTACCAAATTTTTGCAAAAGTTCTTTTAAAAAATTATAACAGAGTTGACTCAAGTAAGCTTTGTCCAAGGGACAACTAAGTTGGTTATTCAGCTGAGTTTCCTACTTACTAGACTCAAAAGAGTTGTTGTTAGTATTACTCGGCTATTTAAGCGAAATGCTTAACTTAGCTGATTTAGTTTTAGTAGCAGAAGACTTAACACCCTTTGATTTATTTTAAAGCTTATTTTTAACACTTGTTTAGCACTTAGCTTATTATCAGTTAGATAACAAATTTAAACTTATCAGCAGATATGAAATTAAATATGCAGGAAATTAAATTGTTGAAAGTAAATGGACACAAGTATTTTTATAGAGGAATCCACTAAGTACTGATCAGTTTACAAAGTGCTGAGCAGTCTGGAGACTGTCTTAATCACACAGCTGACTTCTCTTGCGACTCAGTCTAGAGATGCCTTGAGCATACAACTGACTTCTCTTTGTGACACAACTTCTTCATGAGGCATCTGCCTTGCTACTTTTGCTCACTTCTCAAGTTCTTGGATTTAATCACGAATCCCTCCAACAAACTTGACACTTGGTTCAATCTTGAACCTTTCTACAATCATTAACTTGGAAAGTAGACCCATTGTAGTTTTTCAAAAGTTCCTCTTCAACTTAATGATTTCTTCTATCCTTCACAATGAGTGTTGGATTTTGAAACTCATGCAATTTGTTAGCTTGAGAATCAATGGATATTTTATTTTGGGCTTATACGTGTATTCTTAGCAATTGTTCTTGTATCTTTCTTGTATCTAGTATTCACAGTATATCGCATACTTCTTTCTATTTCTTTTGAATCCTCAGCCTTTTATACTATCATTTGAAAAATTGTCCGTTGAAGAGATAGACAATTAGTCAAACAATATTTCAATGGTCGTTGGCTTGTCCTGACATGATTTCTCAGCGTGTGATTGTGGCACTTCCTCGTATTCTTGGATGTTCCAGCTTTTCAAGGTGTGACACCCACTTGGAATTCCCATTGGCTTATTTAATTTGCACGCCATAGACTTGATAACTTTTAGGACCTAACAATATGGGACTTTACTAAAATAAGTAATCTGTTGATTTCTATGTAACAGTTTGCTATCAATTATCTCTAACTTGATTGCCACTTATAACCCAAGTTGACTTGAGTCAGCTCCAATCATAGGATTGACTTAACTGTCACTTTAACTGTTGGACTTGGCTTCTCAGGTTGACTTGGTTGAACCTTCTCACAGTCGTTCCTTAGCTGATTCTCCTTCAGTCGAGTTCCTCTCTTCTTCTATGTCATACTCAGCTGACTCTCAGCAGAGTCTTCGATCCAGTCCATAGTTGACTTCTTGTAATGTTGACTTAGCTGACTTAACTCAGCTCTTCCAGTTCCATCTTTTGCAATGTATAATTACAAGAACAATTGGAGTATCAACTTCCTATTTAAGTTTTACATGGTATCATCAAAATCTAACTAATAAATTTCCTAATACTTTTTCATTTTTGATCCATTTTTGGCATATACATATATATACCAGATTAATCATTTTTTATGATCTTTAGTTTGACACTCGTATTATACTTATAAAATATAAAAACCTAATAAATAAAATATAGGATATATTTTCTCAAAAAATTATTTTGTAGTAAACTTTAAAAATTATGTGTTCTGACTATTGGGCATCAGTTTGTATATTCATTTATTTTGGTTATATGTATAATTGTTAGTTGGAATATTTCAGTATATTTATATATATATATATATATCCATACATATCAGTATACATATATTTATGTAAGAAGACAAATAAGTAGTTTTGAATGTATTTTTCATGATTTCGTTGCATGATATTGTTTTTATTTTTTGACTTCACTAATTAAAAAAATATTAAATTATAATTTCCGCCTATTGTCTGATGCTATTTTAAAACTATTACAGTGCATGGAGATAAAATTATAGAACTATTAGGAAAATATAAATGTATAGTATAAACCGAAGGCTATACAAACATATAGCTGGTGCATTTCACAGATGTGACATCTAGAGTAACCAATCATTAGGGGTTGAAAATATTAGTTTGTGGCGATGATACATCGAAAAGCAAACAAATAAATAACAAATAAGTATTCCAAAATTTGTTTTTTTATTTATAGCATTGTAACCTAATTTATTTTAGATTTGTATTGTAGAGTTTTATATTATATATAGATTGTACATCTTTTATGCATTTAATTTATATTCTGGTACTACACAATATGTATCACACAGGTAAAACACTGGTAGCAAGTAAAGTTTACATGTTGATACTCAATTTGTGGAAAATTTAGGGTATATATGGTTTTCTTAGGGTATCTATCGTTGTATTTTTATGTCATTTTCCATTTTCCAACTATTCCGAAAATTTGATTTATATTTGTTTAGGAAACTTTTCAATGGAAATGAAGTGACTTTTAATTTTCATTTTTAATGGAAATATTCTTTTGATAAATACAATCAAATGATTTTCCAACACAATCATGTGAATTTGTGTGAGAACACGCTTCAAATACTATATCTCTTAACAAACCAAACATATCTTCATTTTTCACACGAAAACCAATAACTTTTGAAAATTCATTTCCAAACACTAGAAACTGGAACTTGGACTTGAAAATGCATCTCCAGGTCCTTTATTTCTTCTATTTTTTTCCCCAAAGTCGGGGTCTTCAGCAGTTAGCGGAGCTTGGGGAGGTCTCTCGGTGGCTTCTGTCGCAACTTGATTCCTCATTATAGCTCGGGCAGTTTCTTCAAGCAGGGCTTGGAGGGCTTCTTGCATCAAACAAACTTCTTCAGCGGGCGTAGCTCCTCTAGGAGGAGGAGGTGGTGCCTCTATTAGTGGAGGAGAAAGAGGTGCCCCTCTCCTGGGTGGTTTTTCTTCTCACCGATTTCTTGCTTTGGTACCGACAACTTGAGAGTTAGTTCCACAAACTTGAGATCTTGTCTACATCTTCATATATTGTCTACATCTTCAAAAGCAATCCAATGCAATAAGTCAAAGAAAATAAATGTAATTAATTATAACAATATTTTACAACTATTTAGCTACTATTAGGATTTGTTTTTATAAAAAATTCTACTATTAAGATCTTGCAATAGTACTCAAATAATACTCAAAATAAATATTCAAAGTATAATATAATAAGATATTTTTAAAAATAAATTACAATATTACAAAATGTTATAGTAGTAAATTTAAATCAATAACACTCAAATCTAAAAGTAATTAATGGAAAATATATAAATACATATTAAAAATATAATAAATATTCATGTGGTGGGGCGGGTCTGGGGACCCACACCCATGCGGGTTTTGTATTTTTAGACTCATGACCTACTCAGGGACCCGTTTAACCAGATTTAGACCCACCCCATTGAGATGGGTTTGATGCGGGGGCGGGTTTTAACCCAGGCACCTTCTTCATCTCTCTCCCTCTCCACCTAAAGCCTCCTCCTCTCCACCAGCTTCTTGTCGACGATGGTTGGACAACCAACGACGTCTAGTCGCTAGTTAAGCCATTCCAGCCCCGTGATGTATTTTTCCTCTAGATCTGGATGGTCTTTGATACTTTTGTTCAGATCTAGGCTTAGGGCGGATATCGTGGAAGCGGGCAGTGACGACGACAAGAAATATGCTAAGAAAGAATGAGAAGTTTGCTGAGAATTTTTTTGTTGTTTAATTGCTTGTGTGTTATATTTGATCCTTCAAAGCCTTCATGTATTTATAGGAGAATCTTTAAGATTGGATCTCCAACATAGGCTCATCCATCTTCACTTTTGTCTACAAAAGAAGGATCAAAAGATCAACAAAAATGGTTAAGAATTAAAAGTAGATCATGACAGATAGTGGATGAACAATGAATATAATGTTGCTATCAAAAATCATAGGTCGACCGATTGACCTGTTGAAAATTCGAAAGTTGAAAAAGTTAATCTGAGATTTAGATTAATTAAACAGGATATTGGACTGGTCCAAGGAGGGTTGGACCGGTCGAACAGGGATTCAACCTATCGACCCTTTCTTAGTCTGGTCACCCTGTCATTTTTCGAATACAGAGAAGAACACAAGAAAAAAATTATTGTTCAACTACAGGTCGACCTATGGTGATAGATCGGTTGCCCACTCCATTTTCGATTCCAGTTTCATTTCTATTTCAGTTTTCAACTTTCAGGCATGGGTTGCCCTCTTGGGCAACCGGTTGGCCTCAAAATAGAAGTATTGTCCAATATTTGTCAAAAATAACCTTCAAGAAATACTCCGAAAGATTAGTAAAAAACAATTAAGTCAATTTGGAGTATTTGGACAACATTCCGGAATATTGTTTTGTTGTAAAAAGTTTATTTAAACAAAATAATCAAAATCAAGATAAAAATATTTTTCTAACAAACTCCCCATTTTGATGATTAGAACCCAATACAATTTTACAAAATCAAATAAGTTTTAAAATTCGAAAGAAATAGTCTATCCATTTTAAGCAACATTTATCAAAAATAAAATTTTGATAAGGAAAGAAGCAAAATTTTACAAAAGAAGTTTCAAGTGGCTCCCCTATCAATAAGCTTAATTAAAACACATAAAATCTTAAATTTAAAGCATAAAAACAATAGCTTGTACAAAATAGCTAAAAATCTATATATCTTGAAAACTTCCCCTTGTCAATGAAAATCGCCAGTAACAAGCTCGGACATTTTAGGGAGCAAAATATAAGGACTTGTATCACCCAAAAAACTATTTTTATAAGTGTTTTTCTTAAGAGCTTTTTAAGGTCTAAAAAAGCTTAAAAGCCCCCCCTTTCAAAATAATATTATTAGAAGCATAACTAGATGAAACAAGGAAATACAAAAACAAAATACAAAAGCTCCAACTTTTGAAAACTAGCTTTTATATCCACGAGCTTTTTCTGTTAGCTTTTACAAACTCTTTTACCTTATCAAATACTTTAGGCTCAAGACAAGTTTTCTCCCCCTTTGGAATCATCAAAAACACCATTAGCATAGATAAAAGAGTAGAAGTAGCTCTTTGACAAATGTTTTCAATTTACCAACCAACTTTTTGAGCTTTGAGTTTTCTTGCTTAAGCTCCTCCTTGCTTGTCTTAAGAACTTCATATTTAAGCTTTTGATCGTCAAGTTAGGCTTGATATCGCTCAGTAAATTCTTCGAATTAATCATGAAAAAAGCCTATCTCATCATCAACCGACTCACGAGCACTGGTATTATCCTCGGGATTGTCTTGATTACCTCTTCCTGCCAATCTTTCGGCTTCTTCATCATTAAATATATTGTTCGGGTTTTGTGAAGATGAAAATTGTGAATTTCCTTTTGCCAACTTATTAGGACATTTGGGCATTGTCCTGCGCATACGGATCATTTGTTGTCATCATGGATGATTTGGGAGTTGAATTCAGAAGAAGGTAGTCCCGACTGTAAGAGCAATTTGTAAATCCAATTTCCCATTGGATTAGAATCGCCCCAAAATTCAGTAGTTCCCCCTTGGAAATTTTGTAAGTTAAGAAATAGTCCATGTTATTGGGCAATTTCAGAGTTTCCACAAACACAATATGCCACAATCATGGAAATTAAACGTAGCTTAGTTGCCATGGCTAAAAGTGTGAAATCAGACCAAACACCCAAATAAGTCTTAATCTCCTCTAAAAACACACCAAAAACTCCATCTTTCCAATGAGAACA
Source organism: Rehmannia glutinosa (assembly GCA_016081115.2). Taxonomy (NCBI): domain Eukaryota; kingdom Viridiplantae; phylum Streptophyta; class Magnoliopsida; order Lamiales; family Orobanchaceae; genus Rehmannia; species Rehmannia glutinosa. Next base: position 10,705,551 of record CM071930.1, on the reverse strand, counting down.
ATCAAAATAATCCCAACCTCCTTCATGAACATTTAATAACCGACATATATCATTAGGTGTCTAACAAAAATAACATCTTTAACAAATGAATTCATAGCAACCGGTTTTTCATTCAAATCATACCCAATCCATAAATTAGTATAAAAAAGCATAATAATCTCATCATCATACATCACAATAGGGTGTTCCCACAAATACACCCACCCTTGAGTCTCAAAAAAAGCCTCTAATCGCAGGAAAATCATTTGAGAATGTTCCAAACTGACATATTTGTGTCCGTCCAATCGACTTATTTATCTACTCTAAATCCTCAGAAGTTTTCTCCATAAATTTATTTATGAACATCAACGAATTAGAAAGACGAGGAGCATGAGATAAAAGGGATTTCTTATTTTTTGCCCATTTGACATTATCCTTTGATATTGTAGCCCGGAGCTCAAAAATTTGGATCCGGGTAAGTTGGGGTTCTGGATTTTCACCTTGCTCTTGAGCTATATTCCTTTGTGTAGCTCGAATTTCACATTGCCCGGCTTCTTCTTGGCGAAAACTTGAACCCTTTCTAGCTCTTCTTCTTTTGGGATTGGAATTTTGACCGGTGAAATTCTTTGGAGGTGCTATAGAAAAAAAATCTTATAAATGTAGAGGTATTTACAACAACAATTGAAGGATTTGATGAAGATTTGAAGAATTTAGAGGAAAGATTGTGATTTTCGCCAAAAGGGGTTTTGGGGAGAAATGGGACTTTTTTTATTTCTGTGAATTGTCAAAGAACCAAAAAGGTTTTAAACAAAAAAACCCTTCAGGTCGACCAGTCGAAACCCAGCTTCGAACGGTCCCTGAAGAATATTTTTTGGTCCAAAATTTTGGTTTTGCAAAAATTGGATTTTTTACCCGCAAAATTTTAAAATGCATCAAAAATAAAAATATAGACTTTATTCAATATGCATTATGCCTAAACGAGTTCGAATTGGGGAAAAAGTCTCGGTGGATAAGAGTTTTGTAAAAATATCTGCGAGTTGATCTTGAGACGGAACAAAGCACAACTCAATTTTTTGTTTAGAGACAGTCCCTTAAAAAATGGTGTCGAGCCTCAATACATTTTGTTCGTTTATGATGAACCGGATTTTGAGCAATGTATATAGCGGATGTATTATCACAAAAAATAAGGACATTTTCAAAAAAATTATTTATAATCCGCTAAGGTTTGGTTCATCCAAAGAAGTTGAGTGCAACAAAAAATTGCAGAAATATATTCGGCTTCCGCCGTTGATAAATATACACAATTGTGTTTCTTAGAAAATCACGATACTAGGCAATCGCCTAAAAATTGAATAGCCATACAACATAAAGAATATCGGGTCTATCGATTAACCTTTCTCGTCCTTGTTGAGTTTGACGTTGGTTGCCATTGGAGTGGTGAAGGTTCTTCCTTCTACAATTCCAAACTTGTTTAGAAGTTCTTTTGTATACTTTGATTGTGAGATATATTCCTTCTTGGTATTGCTTTATTTGGAGTCCAAGGAAATTGAGCTCCCCCATCATACTCATTTCAAATTCACCTTGCATTAATTTCGAATATTTCTTGCAAAGAAATTCATTAATATTACCAAAAATAATATCATCGACATAAATTTGAACTAACAAGCAATCTTACCCCTTTTTGAAAAAATAAAAACTAGTATCAACTTTACCTCTTGTAAATCCATTTTTGTAAAAGAAAAGAACTAAGTCTATTATGCCATGCTCGGGATGCTTGTTTTAAACCGTATAAGGCCTTTTTAAGTTTGTAAACATCATTTAGCCTTGAAAATTTTTCGAACACCGGACGTTGTTTTACATAAACTTCTTGAATAAAACTATTTAGAAAAGTTGATTTAACATTCATTTGGTAAAGTTTGAAAATTTTAAAACAAGAATAGGCAAGTAAGATACGAATAGCTTCCAAACGTGCTACGGGTGCAAATGTTTCATCATAGTCAATACCTTCTTCTTGACAATACCCTTGAGCTACTACCCTTGCCTTATTTCGAATGATGTTGCCTTGGTCATCGAGCTTATTTCAGAATACCTATTTTGTACCAATAATTGTATGTGATGGAGGACAATGTACCAATTCCCAAACATCATTTCTTTCAAATTAATTCAATTTTCTTGTATTTCTAGAATCCAATCTTCATCTTCAATGGCTCTGCTTGCATTTTGTTTGGCTCTTTTCGAGAAATAAGAGCTTTGTTGGAAAATTTCCTTCTAGTCATAACTTTGTCTAGAGGATCCCTTATTATGAGATCTTTGGGATAATCTCCTTCGAGTTATCACATATGTCTTCTTGTGGAACACTTAAAGTTGAAGGTTGATCATTTGATGTTGAAGGTTGATCACTTTGAGCATCATTTTGAGTAATTGGTTCAATATTGTCTTTACATCACTTTCATCATTGGGTATCATTTTAATTTGACCTGAATAGATTCTTCAACCACCATGTTAGTCTTATTGTAAACCCAGTATACTTTGGTCTTTGTTGAGTACCCCATAAATATTCCTTCATCGGCATTATGATCAAGTTTATCCAATTGATCCTTGGTATTCAAAATAAAACACACTTATACCCGTATATTTTGAAGTAACTAATATTTGGAGTTCTTCCTTTCCAAAGCTCATATGGTGTTTTATTCAACTTGGGACGAAGGTATACACGATTATTAACATAGCATGAGATACTACCGGCTTAGGCCCAAAAATGTTTTAGAAGTAAAAATTTATTGAGCATTGACCGACTCATTTATTGAAGAGTCCGATTCTTCTTTTTATCTACTCCATTTTGTTGTGATGTTCTTGGAGCCGAAAAGTTTTAAGCATATCCATTGGTTTCACACAAGACTCCAAATTTACAATCAAATTCACTACCTCGATCACTTCGAATAGACATAATGGTATCTTCTTTTTTATTTTCAATAAGTCTACACAACTTAGCAAACTTGTAGGTCCCAAGGGGTCTGAGTGTAAGGTTTAGAAGGGGGGTTGAATAAACCTTACAAACTTTTCGATTTAGTCCTTTTAAAATCGTTCAGAGTTAATTCTTCATAGCTAAGTCCTTGATGGACAACTAAGTTAGTTAACCAGCAGAGTTAGCCACTCAACAGACTCGACTGGGTTGTTGATAGAATAACTCAGCTGCTTAGTCTAAAGCTTAACTCAACTGTGATATGTTTTTCAGCGGAAGACTTAACACCCTTGAATTTGGTTTAAGATTGTTTTAGCACTTGGTTTTAGCACTTTGTTAAATGTCAATTGGATAGCGAATTTATCAGCAGATATAAGATAAAATGCAGAATTGAAGTGCTAAAATTTAAATGACACAATAAATTTTATAGAGGTTCAAAGATGGGGTAATTCTTCTAATCCTCTCTTCTCCAACTCCGGAGGAATCCACTAAGTATTGATCGAGTACAAAGTAGTTATCACCCAAATGCAAGTCTTGATTACACGGTGACTTGATCCTTTGGGACTCGATGAGATGCCTTGGTCACACACATTGGTTGGCTTCTCGTCCGATTCGGCTTCTTCACAGGCATTTTGCTTTGCTACTACTGACTCACTTTCTCAAGTTTCCTGGATTTGATCACGAAGCCCTCCAAGAACTTAAGACTGGTTCAACCTTGAACCTTTCTACAATCCTCTGTGAAATGTAGACCCCTTTGTTTCTTCAAATATTTCCTCTTCAACTGATTGAAGTCGTCTTTCCTTCACAGGTAAGTGTTGGATTGATTTCTTTTGAAGATCTGGCCTGAGGATTAATATTGCATGACTTGAGAATATTTTGTAGGTTACAGCTCAAAATGATAACTTGAATGTTCGTAGTTCAGGTGGTCAAGGTAACCCCTTTCTCAAATTGATTCCTCGGCCTTTTATAGTGTTCTTTTAAAAATCTGCCCGTTGAAGAGATAGGCTAATTTTCAAAAGACACTTGTGGTCGTTGGCTTGTCTTGTTGTAGTCCTTGAAATTGACATTTCCTCGTATTGAATGAACCTTCAACTTTTCGAGTTCGACACAGTGCGATCTTCCCATTGGTTTATTCCTTTTGCACGCTTCTCGGGATCGAGCACTTTAAGAAAGCAAGATGGAAGTATTACTTGTTTATGTAACTTTCTTGACTTCGGCAACGGATCCTTTTCGCTTGTCTTGACTTGATTGCAGCTTCCTTAACTTCCCCGGATGACTTCGAGTCGACTTCCAATCATGGATGACTCATCCGTCACTTCAACTTGAGACTTGGCTATCTCAGGTTGGTTGACTTGATCACTTTGCACACCGCATCTCGGTGATACTTCTCGATCGAGTTCATGTTTTCTCTTCCTTGCCATACTCAATTTTGCATCACGGTGAGTCTTCCTTCTAGTCTCCGGTTGACTTCTTGCATATTTAGGCATAGCTGACTTAACTCACTCGAACAACCCTATCTATTACAATGCAAATTACAAAGAAAATGGGGTACCAACTTTCTAGTCTAAGTTTTACATGGAATTCATCAAAATCTAAAGATAAATTTCCCAACAATTTCCCCCTTTTTGATGATGCCAAAACTTAAAGCATAAAAAAATGTAAATATCAAGGATACATACAGATAGTGCAGTAATAGAGAATGTATGCATAGAATCAATCTGTTTATTGATCATAACATTCTTATCCTTTACACAGCTGTTTACAAAGTGTATCAGAGCAAACATCTATGTCTACACAAAAACAAAATAGAGAAATTACATATTTCTTATTCAATGTACAGAAGACTTACATACTTATGTATTTACAATAGTCAATTACATGAAGGGGTGGACAACAACACTTCATCTCCTTCGCTGCCTCCTTCTTTCTTCATCAGCTCTGTCTTCTTCTGACCTTTTTCACTTCTTCTCTTCTTCAGCTGTTTTCTTTTTCTCATAGGCTTTTCTGGCAGCTTCATCTCTTCTTTTTCTTTCTTGCCTTCCTTCCCACAACTGAGTTTGTCTTTTATTTTCTTCTTCGATTATCTTGACATACTCAGCATTGTTCTTGGCCACTTGCAAGTTGGCTACTTCGTCAAACCCAGCCCAATTGATCCCTCATTTCTTCCCTGGATCTATGTATTCTACATTTTTGGATAGAGGTCTAGGTCTGAAACCTCTTCCTCCACTGTTTCTTCCTCTTCCTCTGGGTGTGTATTGTCAGACGGGCCTTCTTCTTCTTCCCGGTGAGTGACAGCAGAGCGATCGCAAAAGTCTGCTTTGCGCTTTTCGCTTCTTCTTCGCATAGCTTGAGGCCTTTTTCCCAATACAAGTCCCAGGCTTGGGCCATGGTCATGTTCTCAAAGTATCCCTCAGATGCGAGCGTCTTGAATTCATCAACAGATCTCGGCTCGGTTCCGACGTCTGAAATGGCATCAGTGTCTCTTCCTACCGGAATGCCTCCATATTATTTCAGTATGTCCATTGCACGGCCATCCATTTTTCTTTCAATCTCCGTCATCTCTGCTTCTACTATTTTCCTCTTCTCGGACATGGGCATAGTAGAGTGTTGGAGCGGCAGAGTCACTGGAAGTTTGCTGATTATGTCAGTTGTGACAAGTCCTTGTTGAGGGGTTCTAAAAACCATTAAAGTCATGTCTTTCAAACCTTCCCTCAACAGATTTTCCTTCTTTTTCTCTTTCTTTGTTCTTTCATTGTCTTTGACTTTACTGATTTTCGCCCTTCTTCTTCTTCATTGTGGATTCTTTCAACGTCTTTAGGTATTCCTCTTCCCCTTTTTGGCATCATCAAAGGAGAGAGGAACCCCTCGAAACATGCCAACAAACATGAAATCTAGACGGTGATAGCCGAGTTCGCTTGGATTCTCACTGCGGAGTATCTCTTTCGAAATTTCGAGCGAGTGGCTTTCGACTTACTGTCACCAACTTCATTTCAAAGCATAAGAAGGCTGAATTTTGTATTCATGTTTTCTTCCACTCGCAGAAGTTCTTTTCGATAAAATTCGCGCAGCAGTTCCATTTCCGTGGTATGAGATTCATGCATTCTATCAATGTTTTCTTGCATTATTCTCTTCATATCAGCGTTATCAACGCTCCAGGTCAGCATCTTATTGTACAATGCTTTGAAGTATTGAACATGTTCCACACGCATTGTTTGCTGTTGTTGCCACCATTCCCTGATCCTGACTATTATTCCACGCATATCAGTAAGGTTAGCATCTCGGTTATCCAATCGCATATCCAATGAGGCCAGGTGCCTTTCCATCTTCTCAATCTCCGCAAATATATCCTTGAAAACTTCTCAAACCTCAGTTGTTACCTCTGTCTCAGCTGGCGGCCAAGTAGCGTCAAAGTCAAAGTCTGCTAGAACGATGGTGTCTGTTGGAATGATGGGATCAGGTTTATGGAAACGTCGTTAATCTCTAGGTGATTCGTCATCAAGAGTAGGCAACTCTAGTGAGAAGGGAAACGTTTCTTCAAAAGCATCATCACGGACATAGGGAATCTGTTCAATGGTAACTCGTGGCCGTGATGTGCCCTGTTGTGTCGATTCTCGCTCTGCAGCCTACAGCGCCGATTAGCTGATCGTGATTCAATGGGTCCTGGGTCTGCTGTGGTATGGACCATTGGCCGAGCCTCATTGTCTCAACAGCCTTCGGTCGGTCTCGGTGGTGTTTCCTGTTGAGTTGTCTGGTCCTCGGCCGTATCAGTGGTGTCATCGGAAGATGATGAGATTTAGAGGGGTGGCTCATCATCAAAATTAAACTTTTGACGAGCAACCTTGAATTCTGGCTTACTCGTGCTTGGGAGAACATCCTCACCTAGTCTTTTGGATTTGTTTGGGGTATGACTCAACTTCATCTTCACCTTCAGATCCCAGAAATGTTACATCAGGATTATCTTGGGAATCGTGAAGGGCACTTATCTCCTTCTCAGATGCATCAATGATAGTAGGAGGGATGTTCGCAGGCTCGTCTCTTTACCCCAAGAAGTCTCAACCCCGTTGGCCTTCACTACCTCCTGCAATCACAACTGCAGCGAGGCCTTGGACGATCCCTTCGACAGACTCAACTGTCTTAGGGTCTTCAGAGGTGGCATTCACTGGAGTCTCAACTCCATGGATTGCACTTTCATTGCCCAGAGTGTTAACTCCCGGGCGGATCCATCTGTGCCTCTGTTTGTTTCAGCATGTCATTGGCCTTCATAGCGATTGGCACTTCACCGAGACAGTCTCAACGCCTCGAGCCTCGTCGATGACAATTTGTTGTGTATCTGTTTGTTTTTCCTTCTCCACTTCGCCTCCTAGATTCGTTATGGGGTCACTGCAAAGATTCTCCGACCTAGCTGCAGTGGAGAGAGTTTTCCCCTCAGCCGACACACCAGCTGAGTGACTTGGAATGGGGTCACTCTTCTCCAGACTCCCGGTTGTATCCTGTGAGTTGTCAGCCATTGGGGCAGGTGGTAAAACACCTTCAGTAGGGGTTGGCTCGACTTGGGTCCCCAGTTTCCCAGTTTCATCGCCAGTTCCCTTAATGCCTTCATCAGAGTGAGGATGGGAAGTGGTAGGAGCAACAACAGTTGCAATTCGCTGCACCACTCCCATAGGATCAATCTCCAGCTGTGATTTGGAAGATTCTCCAGGTCCTTCCATCAGCTGTTACTCATGCATCATTCTGGATTCCCGCATGTCTGCCTGCATTTCCATCTCTTCTGTAGCAGCAGCAGGGTCCAGATCCTCATCACTTTCTGAAAGCATATCAAGATGTGGATGAGTATGATCAGTGGTTCCAGTTACAAGACAGATACTGGCTTTCTCACGAGCTTCAGCTTCCTCTGCCAGTCTCTCCTTCTCCTTATCTTTGAAGATCCAAAGATATCGTGCGATTTTCGCATCCGGCTTGACCATCGTGGTCAAACCGAGAAAATTCAGCATTTCTTCTTCTTCAATAAACTCAGGTTTTGGAACTGTTCCCTTGATCGACTCAGTTTCTACTTCCTCCATTCTCGCAGACGATTTTGAATGTCTGGATATGGTGGGGATAGTATCATCACATCATCATCTTATTTATCATCATCTCCCTGTTGCCCTCAGGAATAGAAGGCAACATCTTGGCCGCTCAACTCCCGCAGCAAAGATCGGGACAGTGGAGACACGGTCCTGTCAACAGGGGATTCTGCTGTCTCAGCTACTCCTTGTTCCTCAGCTTGTCCTTCAACTTGCCTCTGCTGATCGGCCTCAGCGACTTGGCCATTTCATCTATAATTACTGGAGACTCTACTTCTCCAGCTGTTTCAGCGATCTATTCCAGCTGGTGGCAGACTCATCTGTTTTCTCAAGTTCTGATCGCTTGAAGAGTCTTCTCCTTTTGGTCCTTACCAGGGTAATTTCTGGTTCGGATGCAGTTCCTCTGAGTCCTGGGCGGCGGGGGCCGGTGCTTCTTTATTTTTCTGAGGAGCTGGCTTTCTAGGCTTGTCAGTCCTCCTTTTCTTGATAACCGAAAAAGGTATTTGAGGTTCCTTCTCCACTGCGGCTGCAGGGGCAGGTGACTCGGCTGCAGGGGTAGGTGCATCTTTTGTTTTCTTCGTGTTGGGGCAACAGTCTTCTTTCCAGCTGCATGGGCAGCTTTCTTCTTCGGAGGGGAGACAATAGTTGTTTCCTTAGGGTCAGCTGATTCCCCCTCACTAGTGTCCGCCCTCTTGGCATAAGCTCTCTTCTGAGCTCCTGAGAGATTTGATCGGAACATTTTCTTGTTGACATGGAACGCTTTTCCATGTCGGAGTGGAACTCCCTTCACCTCCATCAACCGGCCAATCACCAGGCCATACCCCAAGGATCCTCCGAATGATCCATCTGCTCTGAACGACTTATTCACAATATTTTGGCAGAGTCTGCTGTATGCAATCTTAGCCCAGTTTACCTTCTTCTCCTCCATGATCGCAGCCATCACGATCAGCTTGGTTTTGGACAGCTGATTAAAGCTTCCAAATTTCATGTCTACGCACTTGGCAACAATATCTAACAGCTTATGGTAGTCTTCTTTCAGCAGCTTCTTATCAGCTGTGTATACCACCTTCGCAGCATAGTTAGGTTTGGCTATTTCCTTCCATGCAGCAGCGAGGTTTACGTCAGCCTCATAGATCTCCGGCACTCCTTCCACCGGTAGTAAATAGTGCTCTGCCTAATCCTTGGTAGTGATTGTGACTTCTTTCCCGTGAACAGAGGACTTGATGCCCTCGTCGTGAACTTCAGCGTTCACATAGAACTGCGCGACCTCCTCCACGTAGGTCATTTGAAATTCCATTGTGAGAAAGGGTTTTAGCCCATACTTCTCCACTTTCTCAGCTATTTTCTTCGTCGAACCCTTGTTTGATCATTCCTTCAAAATCCACGGTAGAACCAGTGTGGATTTGTTTTCCCAACTTGACAAAATCATAAGTAGATGCCATTTGTTGAAGTTTTACCGAACGAAACTTTTAGAAAATTACTCTGAAGATCTGTAGGGATTCGAGAGAAAAGTTGGTTTCTTTGCTCTTGAGAGAAATGAATAGTTTGTGTAAAGTGAGAGAAAAATGGACGAAATGGTATATGTATGGGTTATGAAAGGACGTGCAGACGGTTTTTGAAATTTGATCAAGATCGACGGCTCAGATTTTGCACGCCTATTAACATTTAATTTCTCGCATTTAATGCGGCAGCATTTATATCCAATCATAAGCTTGGTATGCAGCTTTTGACTGTACACGTCATAATTATGCTGACGTCATTCTTAAAAACATTCCCGCTTAGTAGAAACGACTGCATTTTTGTCACCTTGCTCATAAGCGACTTAGCTTGCTTCTTAGCTGATTCGACTTTTCTTCTCTCTATTCACATCGTGACTCAGCTGTCAGCCAACTCGTTGCAGCTGACTTTCCGATATGGCTGATTCACTTAGTTGTTTCAAGAGCTCCGCTCTTTTTCAATCTTTTCATGTTCCATCTCTTTCCTTGAGTCTTCTGAGTGTCAACTCAGCTCAATTAATCCTAATTCATGCTTGAGTCCTTCAAATCTTGAATCACATAATGGCTTTGTGAATATGTCAGCTAACTGTTTATCACTTGAGATATATTCCAAGGTGATGTCTTTCGTTTCTACATGATCTCTTATGAAGTGATATTTGACATCAATGTGCTTTGTTCTTGAGTGTAACACGAGATTTTGAGTGATTGCAATAGCACTTCTTTATAACACATAATTGGAATTTCATTTTCTTCAACTTTATAGTCTCTCAGCTGCTGTCTCATCCATAAGACTTGGGCACAACAGCTGCCCGCGGCTATGTGTTCTACTTCAGTTGTGGATGTGGCTATTGAATTTTGCTTCTTGCTAAACCAGGAAATTAACCTATTTCCAAGCATTTGACATGTACCTGAAGTACTCTTCCTGTCAACTCTACATCCAGCATAGTCAGAATCTGAATAACCAATTAACTTGAATCCTCCTTCCTTTGGATACCATAAGCCGACTTCCTGGCTTCCCTTTAAATATCTCAATATTCTCTTGGCTGCAGTCATGTGGCTTTCTTTAGGAGCAGATTGAAATCTTGCGCATACACCTACAGCAAAGGTGATGTCTGGCCTACTTTTGTGAGATGAGCAGTGATCCAATAAGTGCTCTGTATCTTGTTTGATCCACAGGTTCGCCATCTGCATCCATATCCATCCTGACTGATGTATTCATTGGTATTTTTACAGAAGACTTCTCTTCCATACCAAATTTCTTCATTAAATCTCTGGTGTACTTTGTTTGACTTATGAAGGTTCCATCCTTCAGCTGTTTAACTTGAAGTCCTAGGAAGAATGTCAATTCTCCCATCATGCTCATCTCAAATTTGCCTTGCATGAGGTTTGAGAATTTATCACACAACTCTTTGTTTGTAGATCCAAATATAATGTCATCCACATATATTTGAACAAGCAGTATACTCTCTCCATCTTAAATTCTGAAGAGTGTTCTATCTACTTTGCCTTTTGTGAATCCGTTCTCAGTCAGGAATTGTGATAATGTATCATACCATGCTCTTGGTGCCTGTTACAATCCATGTAGAACTTTCTTTGTACACTTTATCTCCAAGTGTCTTCTGCTCAAATCCTGGAGGTTGTTCAACATATACTTCTGTTTCCAATAATCCATTCAAGAATGCACTTTTTACATCCATTTGATATACAATGAAGTTCTTGTGTGCATCATAGGCAAGAAACATCCTTATTGCTTCTAATCTTGCAACAGGGGCAAAGGTTTCATCAAAATCTATTCCTTCTTCTTGGCAATACCCTTTGGCTACCAATCTTACCTTGTTTCTTACCACAAAACCTTCTTCATTCATTTTGTTTCTGAAAACCCATTTTGTGCCAATAACATTTGGATGGGTTGGTCTTTGAATCAATTCCCATACTTTGTTCCTTTCAAACTGATTCAGCTCTTCTTGCATGGCTTGAATCCAATGTGTGTCATCCAATGCTTGTGACACATCTTTTGGTTCCATTTTAGAGATAAAACAAGTGAACATAGCTTCTTGTTGAGCTCTGGATCTGGTTCTTACACCTTCTCTTACATCTCCAATGATTAGGTTTGGTGGATGATCCCTCCGCCATCTTACATCAGGTTGGAGTAAGTTAGCTGGATTCAGTCTTCTTTACTGTGTTGTTGTCTTGAGCAGCTCTCTCTCATTATCACTTAGTCATTTGTCCAACTTTCTTTGAGATTCAGCTATCTCTTCTTCATCTCAGTTAATTGCTCCAGCTTCAGCTTCAACATGGGGACTCTTCAGCACAGTTGGCCGATTCAGCTTATCAGCTAACTCTTCAATGTCTTCTTCATTTACCTTGGGTTCATCAAACACCACATGGATGGACTCTTTCTCAGTAACCATTGTCCTCTTGTTGAGCACTCTATAGGCTTTACTTTCAGCTGAGTATCCAAAGAAGGTACCTTCATCAGCTTTGGCAACAAAAACCTTTAAGTTGTCTTTGCCATTATTATGGATGAAGCATTTGCATCCAAATATTCTAAAATATGCAACATTTGGCTTTCTCCTGTCCAAATCTCATAGGAGTTTTTGTCATTGTCTATTTATCATGCATTTATTTTGAGTATAACATGTTGTGTTTATTGCTTGACCCAAAATCTTTTAAGCGACCTGCTTGACTAACATGGTCCTTGTCCGCTTCTTTGAGAGTTCTTTCTTCTTTTCGCAACTCCATTCTGCTGTGGAGTCCTTGCTGCAGATAGTTCATGAGCAATACCATTTTCAACGCAATGTTGAGTTATTATTCCATTGACAAACTCAGTTCCTCTGGCAGATCTTATTTTAATGATGGTTTGACTCTTCTTATTTTGGATTCTCTTCATCAGCTGTGGTAGCTTCTGCAAGGTTTCTTTCTTCTTACACATGAAAATTGTCCATGTGTATCTTGAGTAATCATCTACTACCACCAAGGTGTATTTCTTTCCACTTATGCTAGCTGGTTCAACTGGACCAAATAGGTTCATATGTAACAGGTGCAATATTCTTGTTGATGATGGGCATGTCTTTTCTTTAAATGATGATTTGATTTGTTCTCCCATCTGGCATGTATCACATACATTCTCTTTCTTGTATACTGAGTCTGGAAGTCCTTCTACAAGATTACTCCTTGCAAGTTTGTTGATAGTTTTGAAATTCAGGTGACTCAGCTTCTTGTGCCATAGCCAACTTGATTCGGCTGTGCTCTTTGCTAGTAGACAAGTGCTTGGTGTTGCAGTTGACCAATCCACCACATGCAAGTTCTTTTGTCTGCATCCTTGTAGCACTACTTCATTAGATTCAGTATCCTTGATTTGGCATACACCCATGTTGAATCCAACATTATAGCCCTTGTCACAGAGTTGACTGATACTTAGTAGATTGAAGTTTTGTCCTTCAACATATGCAACATCTGTGATCTCTAATCAATTTTTCTTGATGGATCCAATGCCTCTTATTTCTCCTGGAGCTTCATTCCCTCCAAATATAACTTTTGCACCTCTAACCTCCTTGAATTTTGATAGATTTTTCTTATTTCTTGTCATGTGTCCGGAATGCCACTATCCATGTACCAGTTCCTTCCCGCACTCGGTACATTGCTCCTTGAACCTGCAATCAAGGATTTTAGTTTTTAGGTACCCATACTTGCCTGGGTCCTGACGGGTTAGTGTTGTAAGATGATCCAACCAACCTATAGCCAAATGATTTGACTCTAAGGGGTTGCCATCTATCTGTGCCATAATCATAATTCACTTTGGCAAATTGCTTAGGGGTTTTGGGTTCATACAGCTGTCTCTTTTGTCTGTATGTGTGTGTGTGTGTTTTAGCAATTGCCTTCCTTGGGTAGTTGTGATACCTCTGTGTGTAGTGCTTGGGTGTATAAGCGTGCTGAAGATAGCTCTTTTGCCTTTGGAATGGCCTTTGCTGAGTTCTATGCATTTGTCATCTAGGCATGTATTCCATAGATCTTTGCTGATTTTTCACATTGTACCAATCAGCTGGCTTGGGTAGTTTCTACCATTCCCATCATATGTATTCCTTTTATAGAACTTTTGGGGTTTTTGGTAGCTCTGATTCTTCTTTACAGAGTACTTTCTGTTTGGAATTTGCTGAGGAACTCGGCTGGATTTCTTCTCAGCTGTCCTTTCAGCATACTCGACTGGTTGTTTTCCTTTTCCTTTATAACCAAGGCCAGTTTGGTTGTGGTTGTGCTTTGTAATGAACGTGTGTGCACCATTTGGAGTTTTGGATTTTTTTGATGCTTCATTACTTGAAGATCCTTTTTCCAAAATCACTTTGAGAGCTTGACTTAGCATAGAGGAATTAAATCCTAAGCCTGTCTTATCTCCACATTCTCTTTGGCTCATAATAAGATCATCCAAAGATTTAGATGCCTTAGTGAATGAGGCAATCACATTTTTGAGGTCATTTTCCTTGTTTTCTATAGCAGCTATCTCCGCTATTCACTTAGCATTTTCAGCCTTTAGTTCTTTATTCTCATCAGCTATGTGACTCAGAGTACTCAGCTCCTTAGTCAGCTGTGAGTTTTGGCTTTTGAGCAGGCCGTTTTCCTCATTTAGTAGTGTGTGCGAGGATTTAATGTGCTCAAAGTCTTTCATCATTTTGCCTAATGAATCATAAAGACTAGTGGGTGATGAAGTGTGTGTGTGTGTGTCACAATCACTATCACTATAATCTAAGTGAGATGAGTTATAGTGTACCTCATCTTCTTGGTCAGGTAGGTCTTGTTCTTTGGCCATTAAACAGATCAAAGCTTCTTCTTCAGAGTCACTTGAGTAGTCAGCTTCACTACTCTCCGAGTCTGCTTTGTGTCTTTTGGCTTCTGCTCTGCCTCAACAGATTTGCAGCCCAACATTGCCTTTTTCTTTTCTTGTCTTCTTTCCCAAGATTCTTCTTTCCTCTTCATTTTCGTATTTGTTGACTATAGGATATGGGCAATCAATGGCATAGTGACTGTTGTTAGCCGGTTCAAAGATAGATTCTCAACTTTTTGTTCAGCTCTTTCCATTCTCTGATTGTTAGCTCTTTGGTACTCGACCTTTTGATGCTCTGCTCTCTTGGGTGGCCTATCTTCCCTTGAATTGGAGGGAGCTGAGTGTCTTCTGGAGGATTCACCTTTGTTTCTTTTGTAGTTCTTGTTGAAGAACTTGTTGAATCTTTTAACCATTAAGGCAATCTCCTCATGGTCAATGACTTCTTTGGTCTCAGCTCTCTTTCCTTCCTTGACTATGAGTGCAGTTGTTTTGGGTACAACTATCTCCTCTTGATCCTTTCTTCTCAGCTCAAACTCATAGGCTTTGAGGTCTGAGAATAGTTCATGATTAGATGTTTTTGATAGGTCCATTGAGTGCCTTAGAGCCATGGTCTTCATTTCCCACTCAGCTGGAAGACTTCTTAGAATCTTCATACACATTTCCTTCTGTGTGTATTCTTTTCCAAGTGCAGATAGCTCATTCGTAATTTCTGTGAATCGAGCATCCAATTGATCCATTGTTTCACCTGCAAGCATTTTAAAATTTTCAAATTTTTGAACCACAACAGATAATTTGTTTTCCTTGATTTGCTCAGATCCTTCACAAATTAAGGTTAATTTATTCCAGATTTCTTTGGTTGTTTTGCAAGATTTGACTTTGTTGAACATGGCTTTGTCCAAAGTCTTGTAAAGTATATCCTTGGCCACATGGTCAAGGTTGTATCTTTTTCTATCATCATTAGTCCATTCAGCTCTGGGTTTTTCAACCATAGCTGGTCTGGGAGCAGCATCCTCTTCTTCTTCAGCTGCAGCAACTCTCCTTGCAGTTGTGTTCACTTTTAAAATTTGTAGTGGCCCGTCTTCTATTACTATCCACATTTCATCATGTAATGTTGATAGATGAGCCTGCATACGAATTTTCCAATCATCAAATTCCTCAATTATGAACATAGGGATGTGTGTCAAATTTGCTTCCATGACAATAACTTTGCTAAATAAAAGAGTTTTGAAAGATCAAGTGCTAAAGCAAGCTTTGAAAGATTAGAGATCTAGTTCAGTAACCAGTGCGGAAGGCTCAATGAACCAACCGCTCTGATACCACTTGTAGGTCCCAAGGGGTATGAGTGTAAGGTTTAGAAGGGGGGTTGAATAAACCTTACAAACTTTTCGATTTAGTCCTTTTAAAATCGTTCAGAGTTAATTCTTCACAGTTAAGTCCTTGATGGACAGCTAAGTTAGTTAACCAGCAGAGTTAGCCACTCAACAGACTCAACTGAGCTGTTGATAGAATAACTCAGTTGTTTAGTCTAATACTTAACTCGACTGTGATGAGATTTTCAACGGAAAACTTAACACCCTTGAATTTGGTTTAAATGTGTTTTAACACTTGGTTTTAGCTCTTTGTTAAATATCAATTGGATAGCAAATTATCAGCAGATATTAAATAATATGCAGTAAGTAAATGCTGAAATGTAAATGACACAATAAATTTTATAGAGGTTCAAAGATGGGGTAATTCTTCTAATCCTCTCTTCTCCAACTCCTGGAGGAATCCACTAAGTATTGATCAGAGTACAAAGTGGTTATCACCCAGATGCAAGTCTTGATCACACAGCTGGCTTGATCCTTTGGGACTCAGTCTGGAGATGCATTGGTCACACAGCTAGCTTCTCGTCCGACTCAGCTACTTCACAGGGCAGCTGCCTTGCTACTACAACTCACTTGCTCAAACTTCTTGGATTTGATCAAGATGCCCTCCAATAACTTGAGACTGGTTCGACCTTGAACCTTTCTACAGTCCTCCTTGGAATGTAGACCCCTTTTGATTCTTCAAAAGTTTCCTCTTCAACAATTTGAAGTTGTCTTTCCTTCATGACTTGGTGTTGGATTGATTTCCTTGAAGTTTAGGCTTGAGGATTAGCTTGAATAACTTGAGAATATTTTTGTGGGTTACAGCTTGAATAATAGCTTGAGTGTTCGTGGTTCAGGTAACCTTTTCTCAAATTGATTCCTCAGCCTTTTATAGTGTTCTTTTGAAAATTTGCCCATTGAAGAGGTAGACTACTTTTCAAAAGACACTTGTGGTCGTTGGCTTATCTTGTTGCAGTCCTTGATCTTGACATTTCCTCGTATTAAATGAACATTCACTTTTAGTCGACACAAGGTGCGATGCTTCCCATTGTTTTATTCCTTTTGCACGCTTCGGGATCGAGCACTTTAAGACATGGCAAAGGCATGTAAGTATTACTTGTTTAGGTAATGTTCTTGACTTCTGTGCAACGGATTCTTTTCAGTTGTCTTCACTTGACTGCCTTTCCTTAACTTCCCTAGGTGACTTCAAGTCAGCTCCCAATCATTGGATGACTCATCTGTCACTTCAACTTGAGACTTGGCTATCTTGAGTTGACTTGACTTACACTTCACACAGTTGTATCATAGCCGCTACTTCCTTCGATCGAGTTCTTGTCTTCTTTTCCTTGTTATACTCAAATGCTTCACAATGAGTCTTCATCCGATCTTGATTGACTTCTTGTATGTCCAAGCGTAGCTGACTTGACTCAGCTAGTACAGTCCTATCTATTTCAATACAAATTACAAAGAAAATGGGGTGCCAACTTTCTAGTCTAAGTTTTACATGGCATTCATCAAAATCTAAACAATAAATTTTCCCAACATTTTGGATGATTGAGAATTACAATCAAGATTACACGTTGTTCTAAAATATTACTACTCAAAAGTGCAAGTGTAATCAATAAGGAAGTCTAATACTCAAGATGTGCAAGTTTAAAACTAGGCTAAAAATACAACAAGAAATATGCTAAGAAAGAATAAGAAGTTTGCTGAGAATTTTCTTGTTGTTTGATTGCTTGTGTGTTATATTTGATCATTCAAAGCCTTCATGTATTTATAGGATAGTCTTCAAGATTGGATCTCCAACATAGGCTTCATTTTTGTCTACAAAAGAAGGTTCAAAGATCTACAAAAATGGTTAAGAATTGAAAGTATATCATGACAGATAATGGATGAACAACGGATAGAATGTTGCTGTAAAAAATCCTAGGTCGACCGGTTGATCTATTGAAACTTTGAAAGTTTAAAAAGTTAATCTGAGATTTAGAATAATTAAACAGGGTGTTGGACCGGTCTAAAGGGGGTGGATCGGTCGAACATGGGTTGGACCGGTCGACCCCTCCTTAGACCGGTCACCCTGCCATTTTTTGAATAGAGAGAAGAACACAAGAAAAAATTCTTGTTCAGCTACCAGTTGACCACCCCATTTTTTATTCCAGTTTCGTTTATGTTTTAGTTTTCAACTTTCAGGCACGAGTTGTCCTCATGGGCGACTGGTTGCCCTCGAAACATAAGTATTATCCAATTTTTGTCAAAAATAAACTTCAAGAAATACTCCGAAAAATTTGTAAACAACATTTAAGTCAATTTGAAGTATTTAGACAAAATTTGGGAATATTAATAAAAAATTATTTAAATAAATTCATCAAAATCAAGATAAAAATATGTTTTCTAATAGTACTCACATCGATTCGATGTCATCACTCAGCAGCAGCAGCATATGTACGAGATGATGTCTCGTATGGACCAGTGACACATCTCATTGTGTCACTACCATCCACCACAGTGAGCTATGTAAGTACTTATTATGCATTCCTATTTTCTTTTGATAATTTTCTCATATGTTCAGGACGAAGCATATTTTAAGTTTGGGGGGTAGCCTAAACAGTCTACCTATGAACTTATGGTTCCCTAGTCAGCCCATTTTAAGCCAAAACATTTTTTCATAGCCACATTCTTTAACATGATTTTGTCCCTAAAATTTCTTGAGCTTATAGAAAATGAACAAGTTGGGGGAGATATGGTTTAAATTTATGAAAAATAAAGGAAGTTGGCAAAAGAAAGAGAGATTAGCAGTATCTAAGTAAATGAAGCTCAAATATATATATATATATGAAGAGAAAAATCGAGCAAAGTAAAAGGAAAATTATGAAAATTATGAAAAAAAAAGAGAGCTTGAGGCTAAAAGAAAAGAAAAGAAGGCAAAAAGACATAAGAATGAAAAAAAAAGAGAAATAAGGGTGGAATTGAAAAAGAGAAACTGTGTTTATGATGAAATTGTGTTGGTGAATTGCAAATTTATATTCTTAAATTCTATTTGCTCAAGCCAAGTCACTCAATCCAAATTTCTCTACCATTACCGAAGAGCCTACATTACAACCAAATGAAAAGTCCTTTTTTATTCTTAGATTGTGCACACAAAAGTGGTCGAGAGATGATTTGTAAGCATATGATAGTTTTACTTTAACTGAATTAAATTTGAGTGTAAGCACTATCCATACACTTCGGGGAGTCAAGTGATGCACTATTTACTTGTGAGTCGCAATGTCAAATACCCAATAGAGTATTAATTATGTCAAGTTTATGAATGTTGACTTCTTGATTATGAATTACATGGTTTTCTTATGTATGGAGTCAAATGTTATCTAATGGTCATAGTGTTCTTGTGATTTTTACCCCTTGATATTATTTTTTCTTAATTTGATTGAAGACGATCAATGCTATAGTTTAAGGGATTTTGATGTGTGTAAAATATACGTATATTTGGGGCTTAAACTGACATATATATATATATATATATAATGTATTTGCACGAATATTTCGTGTGCTTTTACTTGGTTTCACTAATTAGAAGGGCATGATACTGCATATTCTTGTAACATTTTATAGGAAACGGAGCTCAAAACGAAGAAATATCAGTTGGAAGGCTCGGATAGGAGACAAGTGCGTAAAAATAGAAAAACAAAGAAAATGGACAAAAACACTTCACATGGACGGACCATGTGATGTCATACGGCCGTGTGAAAATATCGTGTGAAGTGGCAAAATCGTGTGGAAAAGAGTAAGAAAACGCGAGCGTGTGGTATTGGGCAGTGCAAAAATGTACACGGTCGTGTGGTGACTTTGTAAACATATTTTTCTGGAATTTTTTCACGTTCTAACTCTACAAGTGATCTCTCTCCCAGCATCTATAAAAGGGACCCAAGGCTTGCACGAAAAATCATCACTTCATACAACAGAAAACACACTAAATTACGTAGGAACACAAGATTAAGTCTTCTGAGAGAGGAGGGCTAGGTTGCGAAGAACACCACAAGGCCTTTCGCTTCGAAGGATTATGAGAGGAATTTATAATGGCAAGAAGGGGTTTCTTTTAGTGGGTTTTTCTTAGCCATTCCCATCAAATCAAGATTTTTTTTAGCCATCTTTTTCAAACACATCTTTTTTAGCCATTTTGGGGTGTGGAAAACCCAATTTGCCCTTGAGTGAATTTACTTGCACCAAAAGACTGTAGCGCGATACTGCAACATGAGTTACATGTGACTCGACACTGTAGCACGACACTTTAGCGCGAGTTACATGTGACTCAGCACTGTAGTACGACATTATAGCGTGAGTTATATGTAACTCGACATCGTATACATGTAACTCGATTAATCGTACATGTAACTCGTACATGTAACTTGACATTATAGCACGACACTGTAGTGCGAGTTACATGTGACTCGACACTGTAGCACAACATTGTAGCACGAGTTACATGTGACTCGACACTGTAGCATGACATTGTAATCTTTGAGTTACTGATGACTCGACATCGTAAGCATGTCATCAGAAGCGTCGAGTTATCAGAATTTCGATGTCGAGTTACAATAACTCGACATTCAATTTCTCTCATTTATTAACCGAGTTATTTTGTTTTTATCCAAAAAAATTTAAAGTCAAATAACTTGTTCGTTAAATTCGTTTTGCATATATAATATATCAAATTAATCCTCTTTTCAATATCTATAAGTCAGCACCTATATTGCATATTTAAAAATGAAAAATACAGATTCGATTTTTTAAAAAACTTGAAAAAATAGTAAGAGGATACATAAAGATAATTGAGAGAGAGAGAGAGAGAGAAATAATCTAAATATCAAACAAATATGCTAAAAGGGTATGAGTGTTATTTTACACCCCAAAATGGCTAAAATGATGTGTTTGAAAAAGTTGGCTATTTTTAATCTTTACACTTTAGAAATGGCTAATTTGAACCATCTGCGCATTTTTTTCTATGTCTAGATCTTTTGTCTGTGCTTAAACGATTTCATGATGTTGATTTCGAATTTGTCTATGAATTTTTAATCAATGTTTGGCTAATCTTTCGGATCTTAGGGGCATAATCAAAACCGTGGATTTATGTTAAATCTTGATTAATTGCTTTCTTAACTGATTCATGCTTCTATTTTATGAATTTGAGTGCTTATTCTTAATTGTTTTTTATCTAATCAATAATTAGCATGTCATATTTGTTAGTGCGAAATTCGGAAAAGGAGTTCTAACAAAAATGGAAATTGAATTCAGACATAAACGGGTGTATCGAGTCGGGAGACCTACATCTGTTTGTGGGGAGTCATTCAATTCATAAATCTTTTGGGAATAATAATATTTGTATCGAGTCGGAGACCTACAATTGTTATTAATCTACTGTTTATGCGTTACTCGGGAGGGGGAATAAACTATCTTAGGAATTGAACCCATAGAATTGCATGAATTGGTTTTGAAACTTTAATTGGATTTAATATTTAAGAAACATGTTGAGATTATGTGCCTAATGTTCCTCTTGTAGTTGTTGAAAATACTTGTAGGGTTTGCAAATTTATTTACTTTTTTTATGTTATTTTCGATTTTTATTTTGAATTAGATATTCGGTCGCTTCAATAAAATTAGAATGTGAATTTATTATAGCTAAAGTGTTTCATATATCAATCCCTGAGGAATACGGCATTGTTTGTCATTATTCTATAAACTACAATGTACACTTGCAGTTGTATGATCCAAATATTTGGGCGAATAGCGGATGCGGAGTACACCGATCGCTGCGAGCGCAGACAGTGAACTTAGTTGTATGCACACGCAGGTGTGCACGGACGCGCACGTTCAAATTGTTGCACCTATTCAAGCAACCATGTGCATTTGTTAGCTATAGACATGTCTTTTCGAGCCAAAAGACATGTTCTTTCCATTGGGAACCGTAATGCCTATATATACGAACCCCCTGCAGATGAAATCTGGTATGAAATTTAAGACTAAAAATGAGTCATTTGCATCAATGAATTGATTTCATTTCCTTCAAAGCTTGAAATTTTAAAATACTTAAGTTCACTGTAGTTTTGACTTTTGCAAGTGTTGCTAAGTCGAAAGAGTCAAGTCGTTGTGTCTTAGGGACGAGCGTGGGAACCGTAAGCACTTTGAATACAGGGTGATTTTGTCTTGTGGAGACCGTATAAAACACAGGCCTCGACTTAGCCTATATATCCAAACACTTTGTCATTTCTTGTAAACAGTAAACCACTCAAACAACAATCGCAAGAAGAAACTCTACATATTTTATTTTCAATATGATGGTATTTGCTTCATTCACTCCATTGGTTGTTGCTCCTGCTCAGGCCAAGTTCTTTGGTGTATACTTTAAACGCAATAAAAGATAATGTTCTACCTGACAAACTTGGGTATGTCTCGTTTCTTGAAGGAGGACCCGTCTATCATTGACGATAAAGAATCCAACAACCAACGGAGAATCATTATGGATGTTTGGCATAACAGCGATTTCTTGTGTCAGAATTATGTTTTGAATGGGCTAGACGGCACCCTCTATAACGTCTATAGTTCGTTCAAAACGTCCAAAATGTTGTGGGACTCTTTGGAGAAAAAGTATAAAATAGAACATGTGAGCATAAAGAAATTAATTGTCGGCAAATTTCTGGATTACAAGATGGTTGATACTAAACCAGTGATCAGCCAAGTGTAAGAGATTCAGATTATACTTCATGACTTAGTGTTTGAATGGATGATTCTGAACAAGTCTTTTAAGTGGATGCGATAATCGAAAAATTACCGCCATTGTGGAAGGAATTTAAGAACTACATCAAGCACAAGTGCAATGAAATGGGGCTTGAGGACCTGATTGTTCGACTTCGAATTGAGAAAGATAACCAAAAATCCAAAGTGAAGTCCAATAAGTCTAGAATAGAGGCCAAGCCCGATCTTGCTGAATTGAGCACTGGCAATAAAAGGAAGCATTCCAGAAAAGACAAGGAAAAGGCTAAGAAATTCAAGGGGGATTGCTACAACTGTGACAAACCGAACCACATGGACAAGGATTACTAACACCCGAAAAAGGGCAATCAAAATGGCAATCAACAAGCCAATGTAACGGAGGATAAGTCTGTTCAAATAGACATGCCTGAGTTCAATCTCACCGCCATTGTGTTTGAAGTCAATATGGTGGATAATCTAAGGGAGTGGTGGAAAGATACCGGGGCTGCTCATCATATTTATGCCGACAAGGATTGTTCTCCTCCTACACTTTGATAAATGTAAGGAAGCTTTTCATGGGAACCTCTTCGACTTCCAACATCGTGGGGCTTGGCAAGGTTGTGCTCAAGATGACTTCCGGAAAGGAGCTTACGTTTGTGGATGTGCTGCATGTCCAGGATATCAGCAAGAATTTGGTTTTTGGTCCTTTACTTAGTAATGCCAGATTTAGACTAGTGTTTGAGTCCGATAATGACCAAGAATGGTCAGTTTGTTTGTAAGGACTACCTTGATAAAAGGCTTTTTAATATGTTTGTAATGTCTATTTCCCGTCAAGAGGCAACAAATAGAACTATTACTTTTGTTTACTTGTTGGATTGTTCTAATTTATGACATGATAGATTAGGACACATAAACTTCAACATAATTAAAAATTTAGTGAATATGTAATAATACCTACATTTAAAACCGATTCACAAGACAAATGAGAAATTTGTGTGAAGCAAAATTGGTCAAAGTACCATTTCATTCGGTAACGAGAAGTACCAAACCACTCGAGTTAATTCATACAGATGTGTGTGATAATACTTGTGCAAATTTGAGGTGGGAAAAAGCACTTTATAACATTTATTAACGATTACACAAGATATTGCTATGTATAACTTTTGAAAAGCAAAGATGAAGCTTTAGTGTCTTTTAAAACTTATAAGAATGAAGTTGAAAATCAGCTTAATTTGAAAATTAAGATGATTCAAAGTGATAGATACAGAGAGTATGTTGCTCTGTTTGAAGAATTCTACTCGAAAGCAGGTATAATTCATCAAACGACAGCTCCCTACTCACTTCAATCAAATGGTGTAGCAGAATGCAAAATCAAACTCTTAAGGAGATGATGAATGCGATGTTGATATGTTCTGACTTACCCCAAAACTTGTGGGGGGAAGCAATACTTTCTGTAAACTACATTCTTAATAAGATTTCACACAAAGATAAAAATGAAACTCCATATGGGTTATGGAAATGACATAAATCGTCATATAAATACCTCAAAACGTGGGGGTGTTTGGCTTAAGTCGAAGTACCTAAACCGAAACAAATTAGAATTAGTCTGAAGACGGTCGATTGTGTTTTTATTGAATATGCTAACAATAGTAACACATATCGATTTTTTGTGCACATGTCAGTTATTCCTGATATAAATGAAGGTATGATCATTGAATCAAGGAATGTTGTATTCTTCGAGAATATTTTTCCGAATAAAAACAGGAAAGAAGAAAGTTTGAATAAATGAACTTATGAAACTGCAAAGTTACCTCAAAATGATGATGAAGAGGAACCAAGATGCAGTAAAAGGACAAAAGTAACTAAGTCTTTTGGTCCGGATTTTCTAACTTACATGTTAGGAAACGAACCTATAACTATTCAAGAAGCTTTGTCTGGTCCAGAAGCTCCTCTCTGGAAAGAAGCTATCAATAATGAAATAGATTCCATCATGCAAAATAACACTCGGGAGTTGGTTCATCTCCCACCGGGTTGCAAACCTTTAGATGTTAGTGGATCCTTAAAAGGAATTATAAAGCAGATGAATCTATAGATAAGTACAAAGCCATTTTGGTAGCTAAAGGGATTATACAAAAGGAGGGATACGACTTTTTTGATACATATTCTCCTGTTACGAGGATCACATCTATTTGTATTCTCATTGCTATTGCAGCTTTGCATAACCTTGAAATACATCAAATGGACATGAAGACTGTCTTCTTGAATGAAGGGGTTCGTTGCACTATGTCAAGAGCGAAAGGTGTGTAAACTTGTTAAGTCACTTTATGGACTAAAACAAACATCTAAGCGATAGCATGAAAAGTTTAACTCGACTATGATGTCAAACAGTTTCAAGATCAATGATTATGACAAGTGTGTCTACATTAAAGGTACTACAAATGATTACGCCATAGTATGCCTTTACGTAGATGATATGATAATTATGGGTAGGAGTCATGATTTAATCATAAATACTAAAAACATGTTAAAAAAGAACTTTGACATGAAAGATATGGGATTATCTGATGTTATATTAGGGATTGAAATCTCTAGAACTTTAGATGTAATTGTCTTGTTCAATCCCATTATGTTGAAAGCATACTTAGAAAGTTTAATGCTTTTGATAGTCCTCCGGCTAAGACACCTGTAGATCTAAGTCTACACATGGCCAAGAATAGAGGAGAATCAATTTTCCAACTGGAATATGCAAGGGTAATTGGAAGTATGATGTACTTAACGGATTGTACACGCCCGTAAATCGAGCTATGTATGTTCATGAACTATGTAATAAGCTAAGTATGTTCATAAGTAACCCAAGTAAGGATCACTGGAAAGCCATGACAAGGGCACTTAGATGCTTAAAGTATACCATGAACTATGGAATACTTTATACGAGATATCCAGCAGTATTAGAATGATATTGTGGTGCTAATTGGATACCAGAAACAAAAGACTCCAAGTCCACAAGTGGATATATTTTCACAATAGGTTGAGGAACGGTGTCGTGGAAGTCTTCTAAGCAAACGTGGATAGCTCGACCCACTATGGAATCCGAGTTCATTGCTTTAGATAAAGGTGAAGAAGACACATAATGATTTAGAAACTTCTTAGAGGATATTCCTTGTTGGAATAAGTCGGTGCATGCTATTTTGATACATTGTGATAGTCAATCAGCAATTGGAATGGCAAAAAGTAGTATGTATAATGATAAGTCCAGATATACTCGTCGAAGATACAATATCATTGACAATTGATTTCAAATGGAGTTATTCCGGTTGACTACGTGAAGTCAAGGAAAATCTTGCAGATTCGCTTACAAAAGGCATAAATCGAGATCAATTGTATAAACTGTAAAGGGGAATGGGTTTAACATCCACAAAATAAAGAATGTTCATAGTGATAATCCAACCTTGTGAATTGGAGAGCCCAAGACCTTGGTTCAATGGGACAACTTAGTTATAAATGTTCAGTTGAACACTTGGAAAATGTGTTAGCTCATTCTCCAAACTTCTAAGTAAAATAGAAACCCGATGAATGTGGTGAGGCCAAGTTTAAGACTTTTAATGATTCCTACACCGAAAGATGGAGTATGGAAGGATACTCTTCAATAGGAGATCACCTATATAAATGAGAAGTAATGGCCGCTTCAAAGAAACACTTATGAATCTAAGATATGGTCCAGGACCGAAATGAACACAACGTGAGAACAACTAGTGTTAGAATTGTTATTGTGTAGGTACAATTGTCTCAGTTTACACAAACGGCTGAGTAGTTCAAGACATCGTATCACTAAACAGTTAGTAAAATCGATAGTATTTTACTAAGAAAGGTTCAAAGTCACAAGCTACATATCCTGATGCAATAATAGTTCGTCGAGACTTTCAAGAGAATTTGCATACACACATGCATTAATTTCATTCATGTAGGGGATTGTTAGGATTTGGTTTGATAAAATGGGTGTTGACCCAATTTTGACCAAATATTTAAGTGGTTTTCATTAGTGAAAAAATAAAATTAAATTATTTGTAGGAATTTTACTAAGTGAGTAGATGAGAATAACATTTGGAATTTCTCAAAACCAATTCCGGGTGAATGAGAAATTAATGCTAGAAGTTAGCAACTTAAAACTAGAAAATTGTATGGAAAATGAAAAATGTTGGGAATGAGAAAAACTCCATCCCACATAGGAGGAAAAACCAAAGTTTGCGCACTTAATAAATCCCAAGTTGGACAATTAGGTTTGGACCCTTTGGGCACCAAAGTTTTTAAAGGGGTGAGGACCTACATGCTTGTGAGTTTGGTTCAAAACACAAACACGCGTGCCGCCGCGGGGTCGTGGGGTCGTGGGTCTGGGCTTGGGATTCAAGGTCATTATATTTTTTGGACCAAATTTATTTAAAACCCTTTAAAATTAATTAATTATTTTTTAATTAATTAAAATTTCAACTGAGGGAATGTTTGGGCGTGCACACGGTGCGCAGAGCGCACCGCGGGTGGTGAGGCCGCGTGCGTGCCGCGTAGTGAACTTAATTGTACGCGTGCAAATGTGGGCGGACGCGTACGTTCGAACTATTGCACCTGTTCGAGCAACCAAATGCATTTTCTGGCTGTAGATATTTCTTTTTGAGCCAAAAGACATGTCCTTTCCATCGGGCACCTTGATGCCTATATATACGAGCCCCTTGCAAATGAGATCTGGTACAAAATTTAAACCTAAATAACGAGTCATTTGCATCAGCATATTGATTTCACTTCCTTTAAAGCTTGAAAGTTTAAAACATTTTACTTCGTTGTAGTTTCAACTTTTGCAAGTGCTGCTAAGTCGAAACAGTCAAGGTGTTGTATTTTAGGGACAGACACCGAAACCGTAAACACTTCAAATACGCGGCGATTTCGTCTTATAGAGACTGTATAAAATGCAGGTCTCGTCTTAGCTTATATATCAAAACATTTAGCCATTTCTTATAAACAGTAAACCACTCAAATAAGGTTGTTAACATTGTTCTGAGCATAAATGCACAATAATTGCCAAATAAAAATAACTGTATAGCCCGATTGAACCTCCACAAACCCCAATTATCTAATTAACAGGAAAGCTTAAGCATAGAACTAGGCTATCTAAACAGCTATAGGATTATGAGAGTACTTTATTTTATTTTGTGTTTGGAAAAGTATTATTCTAAAAAAAAAAAGCAAATGTGTGTATTTGTGAAGAAAGATATTTCAATAAATTGTATTTTAATTTTATTTAAAAGAATAATTAAAAACTAAAAAGGAATTCAGAAAGTAATACAAAACAAAGCATAAAATAAAACCCTGATTTTTCAAACATCTAGAACTTACCCACGAATTGAAGTTATTCTTTTCCAAAGGGTTGAAAATATGCACTGTAATCCATCCATTCTCTAACAATGTGCAATGGACCAATACCATCAACATTTTTCGATTTTATTATACGCAATAGAAAAAAATATATCTTGTACAAGTTGCCACGCTATGGCATAGTTATTTATGCTAAAGAACCATGAATCTTACTAAAAGAAATAATTGACAAAAAGGTCTAATTTAGGTGTTTAGGTGTTATTGTCAAACTCTACTTTGGTAAAGAATATTTTTTATTGACAGAAAAAATCAACAAAAGGTTTAGTGACATACAGGAGAGAAATTACGTAGATATGGGGTACAAATATTTAATCAAAGAACTTGAACGTGTCTATGATGCTAACTCTATCCTTTTAGTTTCAGACAGATAAAAACCTTTCAGGACAATTAAACATGAGTATGTAAACCATTACTAATCGGCAAAATTGTAAAATTGGTCCTCTAACTTAGGGAGTGTCAAAATTAATCATGTTTGTTTTTACATTTTTAATTTAGTCTTGTAAGCAATAAAGTTGATCAATTTGACTCGTTAATTTTATCGGTATTTTTCAAATCTATCGGAAATCAGCACGTGGCACCCTAAAAATGAGGATTTTTTTATTTCAGATGATTTTTGGTGACATGGCATTTGGTAATCCATTTCAGCATAATATCCACAATTTTTTATTGGCATCTTATGAGAAAATGTATGTTTTTTTGGCATGTGAATTGTCATGAAAGAGGATATAGTTATGTTAGTGGGTTCAGGATTTTGCACAGGAGCATTGGCTTGTCATGGATGCTGTGGTGGAACTTTACACGGGCATTGGTTCGACATGGATGCATAGTGTGTGGTGAATGTTTAACACACGTATCGGTTTGGCATGGATACAAGGTGTGTGTTTATGTTGATTGTTGAAGGACATTCAGGATGGCCAAAAGCTAGAAGTTGCACCATAAATTTCAGCGGGGTTTTCGACATGTGTCGAGGAAATTCTTAGAATGGTGTATTCTAAGTGGTCTACTCACATGGTGGAGTGGGATTCTCTGGTTTGAGAATGATGGTTCTCTGGTTTGAGAATCGTGATTGTCGGTGAAGACAATAGAGCTTCTTTTATTTTACCAATGTGGAGTTTGTTGGTTTTGCATCAAAATATAAGAAATGGGTTTTGTACCACATTGCTTGTATAGCAAAAAGAGATGAGAGTCTTGAGGTTATTTAAGGAACTCATGTGGTGTGTTTTAAGTGCACCAGTCAAATACACTTTCACTTTTGTGGTTTGACTATAGTTAAATTTCTTTCTTGTATTCTCTAGTATGGAGAATTAGAAGATGTGTGAGTTAGTCAAACGTTTGTAAGAGTTTGGGAGTACTGGGGGTCGGGGGAGAGAATATATGTGTAATTGTAAATATATTTCACATAGTGAAATTTCTTTTTCTGTGGGACGTTGTTTTTCTCTGATTTTGGAGTTTCCACGTTAATTTTTGTGTTGTGAATTGTTGTTATTTTTTATTTTATTTCTCGGTTATTTCTGCTTGTCCTTAAAGAACGAATGTGGGATCCGATTTTCACCAGCAAGTACTAAGTTAAAATTTCGAAAGGAATGGCTATATAGGACCACTTTGACATTCCGAGTAAGTAGATGCTACCCAAGTAGGTAGCGCCTAATTCTAGTAGAATATAATATGTATCTTATTTTGATTTTCTTTTTTTTTTTGAATTTTTTTTTTTGAACAAAAATATATGCATATGTAATAACGAGACACTACCCACTTGAATGTAAATCTCATTACGCCACAGCCTTAAGTTATAGAATCAATTTTGCAACTTTGCCCTTACTAAGCATTTCCGTGAAAGTAAAAAAGGAGCTAACAACGAAATAGGGTACTGTAGTAAATTCACAAACAAAAAATGTGGAAAACATGAATATTACTAGTTAATGTCTGTTGTAATTTCTTTATGTATATGTAGCTTTTAGGATGTGAAGAACAAGTGGATTACATCTCTATCTCATGCCTCTAGGTGTTATATATACACTAGACATAATAATATAAATCTCAATCCAACATATATATAATACACCCATTTGTTATACTATCTCCGTAGTTTACACTAATTTGGTTTCTTTAGTGCAAAAACTTCATCTCCAAACCGCACTATTTTTTTTAAAAAAAGAATATTCTATAAGACTCTTGTTTTTATTAATTTAATATTAATTTTTATTACTTCATAATTGATACAAATATTATATATGTAATTTTATTTTATATAATATTTGTTAAATTTTTTATCTTCAAATTAATCAAATACAAAAAAAATGTAAAATTTGATGAGATTAATGCAAAAAATTAAAATAATAATTCAAATTACACATCATATTATTTTAAAAAAAATATCACATGTAATTAAATTAATAAAAATACTTTTTCTTAAAGAGAACTAAAATTAAGAAACGCCCAAAAAATATAGTAAAGTAGCACAGCAAACAGTGCAGAGCCATTCTCAAAATGACGTAGCTTGATAGTGCTCTGTTGGAGGGAAATAAATGACGCTAAACTCCAAAATAGAGCAACTACTGGAGTTGGCCTAAATGACACTAATATACTATTACACTTAATTCTCACTAATGACTCTATATATACTCTGCCTTCCTCTTATATAAGTTATATTAGCATCTACCAGTTTCTAAAATTTGGAGACAAAAAAAAAATGGAGCTTACTCAATACAATCTCCTAGAGGAGTTAATTATGTCTCCAAATATAGAA
Source organism: Rehmannia glutinosa (assembly GCA_016081115.2). NCBI lineage: Eukaryota > Viridiplantae > Streptophyta > Magnoliopsida > Lamiales > Orobanchaceae > Rehmannia > Rehmannia glutinosa. The sequence continues at coordinate 10,674,972 of CM071930.1, read as the reverse complement.
AACAATAGAAGCCCTTTTCCTAATCAAGAATTATTCCCTAATTCTTGGAGCTTTAATTCTTTTGATCATCAACCCCAAGATTTGAATTTCCAATCCACCACAAATCCATGTTTTCTTGAAGCTTTAACATTGCCAGATCAATTCAGTTCATTTTATGATATGGATGATATACCATCATCATCAACATTTCCATTTCAAGAAGAGGTTTATTCAACTAAGGTGGAAAATACAGAATTTGGGTTTCTGGATGATTCTGTAATTAATGGTTTAATTGAGGATGGGATTAATGGTCAAGTTGATGATGATGATACAATTAGAAATGTGAAAGTGGGTTTGGTTGGAGAGAAGAAAAGTAGAGTGAAGAAAGCAAATGGGAAGCCTTCTAAAAATTTAATGGCGGAGAGAAGACGAAGGAAGAGATTAAATGAACGGCTTACAATGCTTCGATCAATTGTACCCAAGATCAGCAAGGTAATTAATTAAATTACACCATTAATGGCATCACTAATTAATTTAATTTACAAAATTGTAATTAGTTAATCTTTTCTACGCATAACATTAATATGGTTGTCATATTTTGGGTTATAGTTTGTGTGTATCTGTGTGTTGCTCTTTTTTTCCCAAATTTAATACTTCCATTTGTCGCAAAGTTAAATTTTGTAATAACTATCATTTCTTTATTTTATTAAGTTCGTTTTATCTCTTTTCAATATTATATTGACTAATGACCTTGAGAAAATTGGCCAAATTATTTAATATGTACTGAGAGAAACTGTCAAGTTGACTCAGCAAACGTAACAGAACCAGCTAGTAATGGAATGGCATTGGCACTATTTACTCTTTGTCCAAGATCATCATAAAAAGTGTCAAATTTACATTACATTGAAAATAGTACTAATATGTTAAATTGACCATTTATGTTTTTTTATGAAAAATAGTCAAGTTTGTCAAACACGGGTTTTTCAATCATTTTTGACTAAAAATTTGTCATATCCTTCTATTATTCTTTAATTAGATAATTGACATTTTAGAAAATCGATGTGGTACCAAAAAATGCACCGGTCCTGAGAAATGAAAAAAAAATAGACATTGTAGAAAATTGAATTAAAAAATGGCTAAAAATATTTTTGTTATAGAGACAAATGTCTAGAAATCCGACGACTCAATAGGTATAGATTTAGCCAACACAGAGTTTTTCTGGTCATACCTCTCATATTCTTTTGGGTACTTCAAAATTCATAGAAAATCGACTTAACAAAATTCATAGAAAAAGAAAAAAAAAAGCATTTTCGATGTGGTACCAAAAAATGCTAGACAAATGTGTAAAAATCCGACGGACTCTATAGGTATAGGTTTAGCCAACACATAGTTTTCCTTAGAACTTTAGTTTGTGCTTTATTTCTTGTGAAATTAAATAAAGATTTCATGAAGTAATAAGTATATATTGAAATTTATTGAGTGACTAATAATTATATATGCATAATTAAGCAGATGGACAGGACATCCATACTTGGAGATACAATAGATTACACAAGGGAGCTTCTTGGTAAAATTCACAAGTTGTGGGAAGAGGGCATTGATGATGACAATATGAATCACATCAACCTTATAGGAAATTACTTTAAGGACCAAAAGCCAAATGAAATTCTAGTGAGGAACCCTCCAAAGGTATATGTTTTTAGTTATTATTATTGCAGGGATAGTTACAAAAACTACCTTTGAGGTTTGAGCAAATAAGAGAAAAACTCAGAAATTTTTGAAATTGCAAATATCACCCTGAGATTTTATTATGTATTAAATTTTGTCTGAGCAAAAATATTTCAAACACCTCATTTATATTTGTAAAATTATTGCAGACTTGTTAAGTCTCTTTGCAATTACCCCAAATCGTAGGTTAGTTTTTGTAATTATCCCTTATATTAGAGCTATCCGGGCTATGATATTGTAAACATGAAAAGAGCCAGCCTATTTGGCCCGAAATCCCGAACCGATTGGGCCGATTTGTTATGGGCTGGGTCGGGCTTGAATCTCCAAAATGGTTGTTCGATGGAATTTCAATCCGACCCGATTTTCCATTTGGACCGGATAGCATTGAGCCGGGTCTTGCGGGGCTAGAGCATTTGACCGTTCTACTTATTCTTATTTAAACTATAGTCAATACCTACTTTATTAAATAATCAATATTTGATTTCTTCTATGTTTTCAGTTTCATGTAGAACGAAGAAACCATGATACTCGGGTGGAGGTATGTTGTACGACAAAGCCAGGATTGTTGATAACAATGCTGAGTACAATAGATGCATTAGGCCTTGATATTCACCAATGTGTTATCAGCTGTTTCAATGATTTTTCATTGCGAGCTTCTTGTCAGGAGGTAATAAATACGTGAAAATTTAAGGTTATGTTAACTAATTAATTGTATTAGGGATAATTACAAAAGACCCCTGAGATTTTGGCTAATTAAAAAAAAACGGAGATGTTATAAAATTATGAAAAGTCCATCGAGTTTGATCATATCTTAAATTTAGGGGGTAACTATAATATTTTCACAAATATCATCAGGTTTTTTGAAATTTGTTTTAGACCAATCAAACCTCTGGTTTTCTATTTGGGCTAATTACAAAAATGTACTTAATGTTTCTTTTTTCTTTACTTATTTAATTTTAATTTGTATGGTTTCAGGTAGCTGAGCATCGATCACTTGTGAGTTGTGAAGATGTAAAACAAGCATTGTTTAGAAATGCAGGTTATGGGGGAACATGCCTGTAGTCTGTAGATAATCTATGCATCAAAAAATAAAATCTCAAATTTTTGGGAGATTAAGGAACCAATATGACATATATATGTTCCTTTTATTTTATTCTTTTCTTGATTTAATACACTTTAGCGTGTACTAGTATTGAAATAAGTGATAAAACCACATTGAAATTAAATAGAGAATTTGATGTAATATGTGAGTTTGCATGTATAATGACTAGATCTGACAATGGGCTGGGCTTGCTTGCTCGGTCCAAGCACGGCAAGCTTTTAAAATATTTTGGGCCGGGTCAGACCAGTTTTGGTCGGACCACAAAAATGCATGGTCCAACTTAGCCCATGTGTACATTTGTACACTTAAATTGTCGGGTCCAATCTAGACCCATGACCAATTGGGTCAGGCCAATTACTCGGGCCTAAAAATTGTGGCCCAGTGTAATCCAACATCCGGTCGGGCTGGATTTTGCGAGCTCTAATATAGACGATGTAGATATCAAACACTTAAAAGAGAATTTAGATTTCATTGATTCTTGTGTACATAGGAATTTTCGCATTTGTGCATGTGCATGATTAACATGCCTTCTTCACTACAGCACTTGTTGACAAGTTCTGCTTTTTTCATATTTCCTATGTAGATTGTCAACAATCTACAAATTATAAATTTATAATAAATAACTTAAATATGCAGCCATCAAATGGGCCAACTAGTCATCATCATTTTCAATAAAAATAGTTTTGCATTAAAAAGTTATCTAATTAATTATATTTTATACAAGTTTCCTTGAATTTTCACTATTAAATGCCAAGATATATTTCCACTTGTATTTCTATTATAGTGTCCGATTAAGGGGGAAAAATCTATTGTAGGTCTGGCCAAACTCATATATATCATTAACATGTTAAAATTGGATTACACTTATTATATGATTGGTGTATATTTAATTCAAAGCGACCGATCAAATCATCAATTATAAAATAAATAATATCGCACTTATTATCTGATCCATCAAAGTACATGAGGTTAAGTGGCCAAAAATCTACTGAGTATAAGTATGAGAGTGTTTGGTGAAAAAGTTGTCTAAATGCTTATTTATTTGTAAAATTAAACCAGAATCAGATTCCGAAATTTAAAGCACTCATTTATCTGCTTTTACGTTCTGATTAAATGAAAAAGTAGAAGCAGAAGTTTGCATTTACAAATATTAAAATGTGATTTGAGAATCACTTTTATTTAGTGAATGCAAACACTCCATGTATGTTTGATAAATATTTTTATCATGATTTTGATGATTTTGTTTTTATATCAAAACAATGTTTTTAAAGGTTGTCCAAATACTCTTAAATGATTTAAAATGGTTTTAATATTTCCTGAAGTATTTCTTGAAGTTTATTTTCGACAATATTGGACAACACATTTAATGATTTTGTGTAAATGGTTTTTTTCATTGAAACTATGTTTCTAAATGTTGTCCTAATACTCCCGATTGGTCTAAAATATTTTTACTATTTTCTCGAAGTATTTCTTGGAGTTTATATCGGACAACACTTTTGATGATTTTGTGTTAATGTGTTATTTCATCAATACTATATTTCTAATGTTGTCCAAAATACTTCCGATCGGTTTAAAATATTTTTACTAATTTTTCGGAGTATTTCTTGAGGTTTATTTTCGACAAAAATCGGACAATATTTCATTTTGGAGGGCATAATCGAAAAGATTAAGATAATCTATTCACCCCCTTCTAGATTATCGTAGCCGCTTAGCCTTACAATATACCCTAAACTTATCAAATTTATTGTGTAGTATGATACAAGTACTAAAGTCATATTGAAATGTTTATACCTAGAATGTTCGTGGCCCTACACAAACTTGTCAACACAGTATAACCAGCAATTATGGTACTACTTTCGAATAATTCTAGTTGATCGTGACCTCCGGAATTTAAGCATAAACCCCTAGAGATCGTTCATGAACTTGGCCCAAGAATCTTGCATATATATATATTTGAATAAGAATACTTGAAAAAAATAAAATACTAAAACAGAGATACTTCCAAAAAAAAACGCAGAATTATCAACAACTTTTGCTTAATTTCTTTGTCATTACTCAACATGTAACATGTTGAGCCCACAACTCCATCGTAACTGTTAGGAATTTTTTAATTCCTCCTAATTTCTATTTTTATAATATAATATATTTTTTTAAAGTTTTGCCTTTCTAAACTTGTTTCCAAAATTAGAGTTTTAATGAATATGAGAAAGATTTATTGTGTATTTATCTAGTTTGGATTTGATAAAATTTGGATTCCTACTCACAAGAGGATTCGAACATCTAGATTTATTAGGATTCCTTATATATATTATCTTATTTCCTAACATATAGAATCCTACTCATTCTATGTTTGTGTTTCTTTATTTCCATATTATTGTAGGACTCCTGGGACTCAAGAAAACTAGTCTATATAAAGAGGAGCATGTCCTCTCATCCTACCCAAGGTTATACAAACGAAATTGAGAGAGGAAAAGAAGAGAGATTTGTTCATAGAAGCAACAAGACGATCGAGCTTAAAAAGAAGAATATTGAAGCAGATGTTATAGGAAGTGTCGCAGACATCCAGAATAACATCCAATCCAGATTGTCGTCTTGTTGTGTTTTTCATCCATATTAGTTTATCTTTCAGCGTACGAGTGTTCATACACTTGTTTTGTTGGATGAGCTGATTTACAAAACTATGATCTACTCAATAGGAGTTTGTTTTACTAGACTAGTTGATACATTGAGATTTGAGTTGTAATCCATACATATTCAACTAGTGATTTCGTCATAATCGACACTTCTACAAGTTATTTATAACTGTAGATAAATTTTACTTCGTGTGTTCTTTTTCCGCTGTATGTTCCATAAATTGTTACAACATCTGGAGTAACACTTTCTCTGACATTTACTGAAACGAACAGTTTGGGACCTAAAAAACTTTCAATTGGCATCAAGAGCCGACACTTGACTACTCTAAGTGTTGATCCTGCGTTTATTCAAGCAAATATGGAAGTTTAAAGTATTTCGATGTGAAGTCTCCACCAGACCACTTCAATTTTTTATTGGAAGGTCAAATCACAGGAATGCCCAACATCACGTGTACTTCATGTTCTAGTTATGACGAATCTTAGGAGGACAATATTGAGATGATAACAGATCCATCTATCTCCAGAACTGTCTTCAAAAGAAAAAAATCTTTGCAAATCAATCCTTTGGGTGTCTCTCGCGGTGTCGCTCGAAGTGTTCCGACACCTAACAGGTACACTTTCTCTGACACTTTTGATAGTTTTTGCTTAACATCTGCCTCTATAGTTGAAACAGATAACCAGACTGCTGAGGACTCTGATGGTGAAGATCAAAAACATTATTGAAGCTTACCAGAGCTATACCACGATTGGAGCAAATGTATTCAACAAGTTGGGAATCTCTCAAAGGAAAATAAAAAGCTCACTAAGGAGAATGAAGAACAGAAGAATTCCTTAACTCGTTTGGAAGTACTTCTGACTAGGAAGGATAAAGAACTGGAAAAGGTAAAATCTGAACTCGACAAATCTCTTGAAACTTTGAAAAGGCTAAATACTGGCAAGGCAAAACTTGATGAAATTTTGTCACTTGGAAGTGATAACAAGACCGATATAGGATATAAAACACCTGTTTTTGTTAAAGAAAATGAGAAATTTGAAACGTCGACTTTATCTGTTGAAAAACCCAAGTCTTCAAATCAACAGTGTCGAAAAAGAAGAAGGCACTATGTGTTTTGCATGTTTTTGTGTGTATTTTGTGTGATAATTCATATATATTTTTGGCGTGTTTTATTTGTATTTGCATGTTTTAGTGTTACATTGTGTTATTTTATTGATTTTTTAGGTTTTGGTAGAAAAAACAAGTTTTGGAGCAAAAAAACGTTAAAAAGTCATTTCACGCAACTGCAGCAGTCATCGTATTTTGGACGTAATTCGCATCTGAAGCCCAATTGGCATGATTCATACACCATTAGAAAGATAATTCAAAGTTCTACAATGTTTATCTCTGCTACTAAATGCGAATGAAGACGTTTCGATGGGTTAAAATCATGTACAAGGCAAAATAATATGTCAAAATCTCGAAAATGGCACGTCTTGGTATTTTGGCCATAACTCTCTCTAGAAAATTGATATTGAGGTGATTCAAGTGGCTATGGAAAGCTAAGAGATAGATCTATAATTCATAAGAAGACATCAACATGCAGTTCCGACGTTTGGAGGTCGCGCGGTCACGAGCAGCAGGCCGGTGCGCGGGACGTAGCGCGGGCGCGCGGTTTGGCGCGCGGTCGCGCGCCGTGACTTGCTGAACACGAAAGTTTCGATTTTTTTCGCGTTTTTTGGTTCTTCCACCTTGTTTACGACTCTAGGCTTATAAATAGGACTTGGGGAGCCCCTATTTTCGACACACCATCATTCATAGCACTTTTAGACTTTAGTTTTGGTATTTTCCTCTTCCATTCAACATTGAGATTGCTTGGGTTCTTTCCCTTGAAGTTATTTTTGCTTCTTAATCAAAGAGTAAGATTTCTTCATCTCTTTTGTCTGATTTTAATTGTTGGGTGATTATTATTGTTGCATGATCATGTTTATGATTGTCTTCTTTCCTTCAATTGAGATTATGATCTCATCCCCAAGCATGAACTAATTTCCTTGTTCTAGGATTAAGATGATTTGATTCAAACAAACAAGCATGAGTATTGATTAATTTATCTGCTTTCCTGAATAAATTATTTTACTTGTTGATTGATTGTTTGGCCAACTCTTGATTGTTTGAGGGGATAATTGAGATCGATCAAAGATATTATTCCTGGACTAAATTTATTCAGGGGGTTAGATATGAATCAGAAATGTATTATCTAACTCAAGGCTTAATGAAAATAGCAAATTTTGTTGGGATATCCCTACTGTGAATACGAGAGTTATCAGATCTAGATCTAGTCTTTACATGATTGTTATATTTGTTAACTGCATGATCAATTAATTGATATTATGCTTGAAAGTTTGATGAGATGAATCTATAATCCTAGACTTTCTTCCATATCTTTTTCTCCAAGTTTAATCCTGCTTAGTTTTAATTTGCCTTTTTAATTGTTTTCTTTTAGTTTAAATAAAACCAACAAATCTGGTTAGAGTGTTTAGCATTTATTTCTGTCAAATGTGTTGCATAATAATTATTTGCCGGCTAAGTCTTCCTTGAGAGACGACTTGTGGTTAACTTGCTACCCTATAATTGATCTCGTTCTCTTGCGAGGATTGTTAGATTTATTTTAGGTGTTTAGCGGTCGAACAAAATTTTGGCACCGTTGTCGGGGAAGGCTTTAGGCGTAATAATTATTGTGTATATTTTTCGTGTTTCTAGATTAGGATTCTTTTTGTTTATTTTTAGTATAGGACTCTTTTTGTTTCTTTTGGTTTTTACTTTATTCCACTGGTGCGTTTGATCTATTTTTCTGGTGTTGTTTATGCAAGGACGTAGAAATCTCAATCGGGACCTTGTGCCATTCGTGGATGATATCCATCAAGTTACGAGACGAACAAGGAAAGAAGGGAACGATTCTACGGATAGCAGCGAGGATTCTTGTGATCACATCCCGAAAGAAGAACAAACAGACGAATCAAAGATAGGTGATAATCAAAACAGAAACAACGTGGAGGCACGCCATCCTTCGATGCGTGAGTTTGCATGCCCTTTCATTGGGACTGCGACCTCTTGCATCACATTGGGATAAGCAGCACGGAACTACGAGCTCAAAACAATACACTTTAATCAGCTGCCGTCATTCTATGGGATGCCCAATGAGGATCTTCTTAACTTCATTCGGGAATTCTATTCAGTCATTCAAACTTTTCCTCTACAAGATTTGGATGAAGACCAGCTTAGGATGCATTGTTTTCCTTACACTCTAAAGGACCGGGCAAAAACTTGGCTTATGTCTCTACCTCCTAACCTCTTACTGATTGGGAGGCGGTGTACAATAAGTTCATGGGCGGTGTACTACTCATCGTAAAAACTTCGGATCTGCGAGGTAAGATAGCTACTTTTAGTCAAATGGAAGGTGAACCTTTTCATGAGGCCTGGGATCGCTTTAAGAATTTACAGATTAAATGCCCACATCATCAATACACATTGGAATTGTTAAACCAATTTTTATATGATGGATTATCGCATAATTATCAATATATGGTTGACAATGCCGCTGGGGTGACATGGGTGTACATACGGCCCAGGAAATCTATGATATTTTAGAGATGATGAGCGATAACTCACAACAAAAGAGTGCCAGAGGCAAACGGGCTATCGTGAATGAAGTAGCCCCGAGCTACGATGTGACAAAATAATTGGTTGAGTTGACTAAGCAAGTACAATTGTTGGCTACAATGGGGCATCCACCGCCCCCTTCTTCGCCGAGTCTTGCGGGATCTGTGGCGAATTTGGTCATGGGGCCAACGTTTGTAATGCTATCTCTCAGACATATAATTCAGGTTGGTGGAACCATCCGAACTTTAGTTGGGGAAATTCACAAAATCCCTCTCATATCTATCTGAGGTCACCGCAACCCCAAGGCCAGCAAATCAACCAATCAAGGGCGCCATCTATGGAAGACAACTTGAACTCCTTTATTCAAGTCACCAAAGCAAACACAAGAAGGTAAAAATGCAGTTTGAATGTGGAAGCTTCTTTTAAGTGTCTTGAGACTCAAGTTGGTCAATTGACGACTCAAGTTGGTCAATTGACGACTCAAGTTGGTGAGATAGCTCGACATATATTCAAGCAGGACACACATCCTAGCAAACCAGCACAAGCTCAATCCATCACCGTTCTTGAATTTGGTGAGATTTCTGATCATGGTGAGATTCCTCTTTCTATTGTCTCATCTAACCCTGCAGGTATCGCAAACATAGAAAAGAAAGTTGATGCAGGTGAAGAAGACATGAATATGGAGGGAACCATGGGATCGCCTTCCCATGAACTTTCTATTCTGCCCTTAAGTCCATGCCCAAAACAAGATCCAGGTAGTTTCACTATCAATATTTCTTTTGGGAATGGTAAGGAAGTCGCAGGTATGCTTGATCTTGGAGCCGGAATTAACCGTATGCCTTACTCTACCTTTAAACAATTAGATTTAGGGGAATTAAAGTTCACTGGATTACGTTTGCAACTTGCTGATAGGTCCATTAGGTATCCTACAGGCATTGTTGAAAATATTTTAGTCCAAGTAGGTGGTCTTAAAATTCTCACTGATTTTGTTGTTTTGGATATGCAAAAGGATAAAGGTAATCTTAAAGATCATACTATAATGTTGGGTAGACCATTCATGGCAACCACTAATACTTTGATCGATGTCAAAAATAGAAAACTCAGTATGAATGTTTTGGGCAAATCTGTAATGTTTTCAATTTTTGATATAGCTCGTAATCCTGCATGTATTTTGAATGATTATCTGATTGTTGACTCGACTGATTCTGCCGTGAAAGATGTCCTATGGCAGGAACGCAATATGCTTCGAAATGGAAAACAACCAGATAAAAATTACAAGGTGATAAATAGGGTTTTGCTCGATGATTCGCCTTGAATCTCTCCATTAACACCGTCAAGCTAATGACGTTAAAAGAGCGCTTCTTGGGAGGCAACCCAAATATTTTCACTGTTTTATTAAAAAAAATTGTGTGTGTGTTTTCATATTTTCATGTGCGTGGTGTTATTATTTTGTTCCCTTCACATGCCTTTTGCAGATTTGTAGGAGGCTATGACTATGCTGCCATTTATCGATCTTCACATTTTTCAGGGACATATCTTTTTCATTCTCTTTTACTTTTACGCATTGAGGTCATTGTGTGATTTAAGTGTGGGGGGACGATTAGTCATTGATAAAATATGATGATTGCATGTGGCTATTCGTTTACTTTGCCTAGTGATTATCCCAAGTTTAATAATAGTGTTATTTAGTCAACTTGAAATAGATGTATTAATTTGAGTTTCAAATATGAAATGACTTTGTGAACTTGATACGTAGGATTTAACTAATCCGTGAATTTGTCTTTGTGGTGAACGAATTAGGTGACGGTTAAATAATAGTCCGAGTTGTGGGGCTTGAATTACGAGATTTCGTTGATGTGAATTAAGTTAAAATCCTATTTTGATTTGTATGTCACAAAATTGCTAGCCTTGCGGAAAAAAAGCATTATATAGCTATAAAAAAAAGAGCTTTATAGAGCTATATAAAAAAAAGAGAAAAAAAAAAGATGGAACAATCGAGATTCTACTCCGCTGGTTGAGCTGTTTAGTAACTAGGAGCATTCATGAGCACCATGTTTGACTTTTACGTAAAACGGCGGCTCAAAACATGAGTATGGGAGACCACCCTAGGAGCCTTTGGAAAACATCCAAAGTTTACACCTAGTGGAATAATATCTCGGGAGTTCTAGCGCAAAAAAAAAAAGGACTAGTAATTGCGTGATTGGTTGTGTGAGTAAAAGGGTTAACTTTTGACACAAATTTGAAATTTAGTAAGGAAGGTCAAACACTTTGGTTAATGTTTAATTTGAGCTGAGTGAGTTTATTGTGAAGGTTGGGGATCGATGAGGAATAATCCGAGGTAGATAGAACATGGTGTTATGGATTAATTGATTCTCAAATTGGAAATTATATTTCTTGTTGGGTTTAGTGACATTATAATTTGCTTGAGGACAAGCAAAAGGCTAATTGTGGGAGAGTTGTTTTGCATGTTTTTGTGTGTGTTTTGTGTGATAATTCATATATATTTTTGGCGTGTTTTATTTGCATTTGCATGTTTTAGTGTTACGTTGTGTTGTTTTATTGATTTTTTAGGTTTTGGTGGAAAAAACAAGTTTTGGAGCAAAAAAAAACGTTAAAAAGTCATTTCGCGCAGCTGCAGCAGTCATCGTATTTTGGACGTAACGTTCGCATCTAAAGCCCAATTGACATGATTCATGCACCATTAGAAAGATAATTCAATGTTCTACAATGTTTATCTCTGCTACGAAATTCGAATGAAGACGTTTCGATGGGTTAAAATCATGTACAAGGAAAAATAATATGTCAAAATCTCGAAAATGGCACGTCTTGGTATTTTGGCCATAACTCTCTCTAGAAAATTGATATTGAGGTGATTCAAGTGGCTATGGTAAGCTAAGAGATATATCTATAATTCATAAGAGGATATAAAGACGCAATTCCGACGTTTGGAGGTCGCGAAGTCGCGCCGACACGCAGACAAAGACTCCGAGCAAAGAAGAGGTGCGCGGCGCCTTGGGACGTAGCGCGGGCCTTATGGTTTGCGCGCGGTCGCACGCCGTGACTTGCTGAACACAAAATTTTCGATTGTTTTCGCGTTTTTTAGTTCTTCCACCTTGTTTAGGACTCTAGGCTTATAAATAGGACTTGGGGAGCCCCTATTTTCGACATACCATCATTCATAGCCCTTTCAGACTTTAGTTTTTGGTATTTTTCTCTTTCATTCAGCATTGGGAATGCTTGGGTTCTTTCCCTTGAAGTTATTTTTGCTTCTTAATCAAATAGTAATATTTCTTCATCTCTTTTGTCTGATTTCAATTGTTGGGTGATTATTATTGTTGCATGATCATGTTTATGATTGTTTTCTTTCCTTCAATTGAGATTATGATCTCATCCCCAAGCATGAACTAATTTCCTTGTTCTAGAATTAAGATGATTTGATTCAAACAAACAAGCATGAGTATTGATTAATTGATCTGCTTTCCTGAATAAATTATTTTACTTGTTGATTGATTGTTTGACCAACTATTAATTGTTTGAGGGGATAATTGAGATCGATCGAAGATTTTATTCCTGGACTAAATTTATTCAGGGGGTTAGATATGAATCAGAAATGTATTATCTAACTCAAGCCTTAATGAAAATAGCAAATTATATTGGGATAGCCCTAATCTGTGAATACGAGAGTTATCAGATCTAGATCTAGTCTTTACATGATTGTTATATTTGTTAACTGCATGATCAATTAATTGATATTATGCTTGCAAGTTTGATAAGATGAATCTATAATCCTAGGCTTTCTTCCATATCTTTTTCTCCAAGTTTAATCCTGCTTAGTTTTAATTTGCCTTTTTAATTGTTTTCTTTTAGTTTAAATAAAACCAACAAATCTGGTTAGAGTGTTTAGGATTTATTTTCTGTCAATTGTGTTGCATAATAATTATTTGCCGGCTAAGTCTTCCTTGAGAGACGACTTGTGGTTAACTTGCTACCCTACAATTGATCTTGTTCTCTTGTGAGGATTGCTAGATTTATTTTAGGTGTTTAGCGGTCGAACACTATGTATGTCATTATTGCTATAAGCCTGGCCATATTAGACCTTACTGTTACAAGTTAAATTCTGATCTGAAAAATCAAAGGTTTTCTGGTTTAGTGTCACCACAAATGTCACACGAATCTAGGAACACTTCCAGTAACACATCTCGTTTTCAAAAGTCTGTTTGGGTTCGCAAAACTAAACTAAAGTGTAATTTTGTTTACACATCACTGAGGACTAACATTGCAGGTACCTAGTACTTTGATAGTGGATGTTCATGTCATATGACATGTAATTTTGAATACTTGATGGATTACGAGGTGTACAATGGTAGGAAGGTAAATTGTGGAGATGGAACTCATGGTAAGATTGTTGGTAAAGGTACTTTGAATATAGAAGGGCTTCCTAAGCTCCGAAATGTTTTACATGTTGAAGGGCTTACTTCAAATCTCATAAGCATAAGCCAATTATGTGATGACAATATGTATGTGAAGTTTGATAAAAATTCATGTGAAGTGTTTGATGATTCTAACTTGTGTATTCTAGTAGGTAGGAGATCAGTTGACATTTGCTACCAATTTGAAGGAGTCGAAATGTGTCGTCGTGTGCAATTGGATGAAACTGAACTTTGGCATCAAAAATTAGGTCATGTGAACGAACTTCAAAATTCTTGGAAAATTGATTAGATTTGATGATGTAAAAAGGATGCCTAAACTAAACTTGAAAAGTTCTATTGTGTGTGGTTCATGTCAAAATGGTAAACAGAAAAGAGTGTCACACCATGTGTTATAACACTTTAATACTACTCAATATTTTGAACTTCTACATATGAATCTTATGGTTCCTAGCGAGGTTGCAAGCCTTGGTGACAAAAGGTATTCTTTTGTGTGTGTTGATGATTTCTCACGTTATTCATGGGTCTTTTTTTTTTACGTGAAAAAGTTGACACTTTTGATTTTTTCAAGAAGTTCTGCAAAAAAGTGTGTAAGTTGTACTGCATGAACATCTCTAGAATTAGGTCAGATCATGGTAAGGAATTTGAAATTTTTTTTCATTTTTCTGTGATATGTATGGGATATCTCACGAATTTTCCGCATTTAAAACCCCACAACCCAATGGGGTGGCAGAATGAAAAATTGAATATTACAAGAAATGGCAAGAGTAATGTTGAGTTCTAAAAGTTTGACAAAACGCTTTTGGGCTGAGGCCTTACATACTGCATGTCACATCTCAAACAGAGTTTATTTGAGGATGGATAGTACTATGACTCCATATGAAATCTTTTTCGAAAGGAAACCCAACCTCGAGTATTTTCATGTCTTTGGATGTGTGTGTTATGTTGAATGATAGAGATCGTGTTGCAAAGTTTGATTCAAAAAGTGATAAATGTCTATTCTTGGGCTATTCATCTGATAGTCATGCTTATAGGGTATACAATCTTCGTACAAGGGCCATGAAGGAATGTGTGAATGTTGTATTTGATGATCTTTCTAGTCTTGCAGGAAACATTGAACAAGACAACTTTGATTACTTTATGGTAATGTCATGGGGTCAACAATCGCAGTCTATGCCAGACGGTGTACCAAGTGATACAACATCTGCAAACACATCTTCGCAATTTGAATTAGCTATTAATACAGATGTCATCAAAGATGTTGTCCCAGATGTCATAATATATACTATCACATATGATTCTGCAGTGAATAGAAATAATTCCGACTCTCATATTGAAGCGAACTTTGATGGACTTGATTTAATCACCAATGAAAGACGAGATTCCCCAAGCAAAATTCAAAAGAATCATCCAATCTCTCAAGTCATAAGGTGAGGTATCTGAAGGTATAAGAACAAGAAGGAAAGAAAGGGTAAACTATCGAGATATGGTAAGACTAGTTTGTTTGTCTTCTACTTGCATGATGGTAAGCAATTCTCAATGTGTTTCAAATTTTGAGTTCAAGAATGTGTTTGGTGCTTTGAAAAATGATCTTTGGATTAATTATACGGATGAAAATTTTGATCGATCACTAGAAAAGAAAAGGATTTTCTTTGTGATATTTTAGCCATCTATTGTGATAACTCCAGTGCGATTGATATATCAGAAAATCATGTTCAATATTCTCGCACTAAACACATTAACATTAGACACCATTTTATTCGAGATTTGGTTGAGAAAAATATTGTTCGCATTGAGTATATTAGTACTGAAAATCATTTGACAGACATATTCACCAAAGCTTTAGTTTTTGAGAGGTTTTAAAATCTGCGAAAATCTCTTGGCCTGTGTGTTCTATAAAATATTCCATGAAATGTTACAGCATTGCACATATTACCTACTGTAACATTTGCACACACTGTATTTCTATCTAATCCCTTTTTATTCTATTTTTCTGTTTAGACATCTTGTATTATAGGGGCATATTTGCATGTCTAGAATAGTCTGTTGTGGTTTCGAACTTGTGACTATTGGACTTCACTTGAAAAATCGGTGTGAGTTGATCTTTCCAAATGTGTATTTCATTCTTGTGCTTTCCCAGTTGATGAGTAAAAAATGCAGATCATGGCTAGAGGCCTTTGAGGGAAACAACTACCTACCCTCTGTGTGAAAGCTATTCCTTGTGACCAATTTTTACGCATGTTTAAAAGTGTTTAAAGAGGCATGATCAATGTGAAAAAGAGCTACCTTTGGACTAGTGTGAAAGCTACCTGGCTAAATATGTCATGTATCTCTCAAGAAAAACTCGAAAATTCCTTATAATGGGTACTCGGATGGCAATTCATTGAATCTGTGAGTACATGTGTCTTTCAAAATATTGCAACATTTGGAACAACAACAACTGTGAAATTCCATTTACATATTGTGTCCGTATTTATTATTTCTGCATAGGCATTTTTTTAGGTAGCATGCTTGGTGATTTTTTAATCTGACAGATTTTTGGTAATAATACAAGATAAGTGGTATTTATTTTTCTCTCTCTAAAATCTTGTATTTCTTGGTATCCTGTGAAAAGTGGAGTTGTATGCATTATGGAGACTTGGGTGATTGATTGAAATATTGCAAATTAAGAATAATAATAATTTTTTATATAGATTCAATATAATATAAAAATGAAAACGTGTGGTGTTCACAAAGCCGAACAACAAGCTCAAAAACATAAAATAGATGCAAAAGTATCATAAGATAAAACAAACGAAAAGTAAGATCAAGTGTAAACCACATTAATTGTGTTAGTAGTATTAAAGAGTAAGATTCAATATCCCTTGTTCAGACATGTAAATTTTTCTAACGGAACTTGGCGGGCGGACATATATTCCTTGTAGGCTTTCGAATTGTATATTGTCTCATCTCATCGTCTAGATTGTGATTAAAGTATGTCTAAGTATTTGGAGTTTCAATTGACTTTAAAATATGGCTAGCATAAATGGAGCTAAATTGAGTTTCTACATGTGAAATCATGGAGTCTGTGAAGCTCATTGTCAAATAATCTTTACATTGGACCATGTGAACTGTTTGTTTTCACATTTTGGATATGTTTTTCAAGTGGAATAATATTAGGAGCCTTAAATATAATCATATCTGTAAACTTCGAATTCGTGTTATCAGTGTTCAAATCGTCAGAAGAAGCATTGTCAGAAACGTTTAGCACCTCAAATGAATAGAAACTAGTATCGTAGAAGTAGAAGGACCCATTAAGGTAGAGTTCGAATGCATCTCAAAGGCGTTAGAGGTTTGAATGCCTTCAGAAAATGAACCTAATGGATGTGAATTCCAAACAACCTTCATAGACTGACCATTACGATAACAATGTAACCATTTCCTTATCCTGGTCAATAGGCTGACTCAGAAACTCCTTTGGACGATACACCTGACGTGAACTAGACCGGCCACGTCTAGTATAAGGGGATAAAATGAATAGAGAAGGTCTTACATGAGACGGATCCTAAGAACACAAAAATATGAATTTTTTCATGGGCATTGTTTCGGGTTGAAAATTTTATCTAAATATAGGATCCATCCATGGATTATATATATATATATACATATATGAGAATGAGACCATCTCATACCAGTTTTTATGTGTAAATGGTAATCAAACCTGAAAGAGTAGGTCTCCTGTAGGACCGTCTTACGGATCCTATTCCGTAAGATGGATTCCCCACCCGACCGCGACCACGCCGTGCCCCCCCCTGGGCCCACCCACCTTAACGCCCCACCTCGCGGCCCCCTGCCCCCCAACAAGACGCCCTTAATAGAGGTAAGGTGGTGTTCTACCACTACACCACTAGTACTTATTGTGCAATTTTAGTATAATAATTTATATACACCCATTCATAAATACGCTTAGTAATTAAAAAAAATAAAAAATGCCTATAAATGTAAAGGCTAAGAACCGAACCCAAGTCTATTAAAAAATCTTGATACATTATCTCAATAAATGGATACTTATAAAAGGGTTACTTTAACTACATCATATTTATTTTTTATTTTTCCTCTTTTTTTGTTCCTAGTTTGTAACTGTATTAAGAAATATGATACTTTATCTCAACAAACGGATACTTTTACTTATAAAAATGTTACTTTAACTATATCATATTTATTTTTTATTTTTTTCTTTCTTTCCTTCATTTCTAATTTGTGACTATATTAAAAAAACATGATACTTTAAATTACGAAGGAAAAATAAATAAGACAGAGCTAAAGTAACAGTTTTATGAGTAAAAATATCCATTTTTTGAGATAAAGTATCATGTTTTTGTAAATAAATCAATAAGTATGAATTCAAAAGATGTGAAAAAGAAAAATAAATATGACAAATATAAAAGTACCACTTTTATGAGTAAAAGTATCCATTTTTTGGGATAAAGTATCATGTTTTTTTAATATGATATTAGAAAATCATTAGATTGAAGAATCACAAATGTATCATATTTAACATCAAAAGTATCACTATTTCCAGTACAAGTATTAGTTTTTCAATGGTAAAAAACATTAGCTATGAGACTAGAATGAGTACATCAAAAAAATTTATTTTTTGGATAATGTTTACCTTAAAACTATCATATTTCTTACTCAAAAGTATCACTATTTTCGGATAAAGTATTACTTTTTATTCAGAGAATTTAAAATTTTAAAATGCCATTGTCCATCATAAAAGTATCATATTTAATATCAAATGTTTCACTATTTCCAGCATAAGTATCAGTTTTTCAATGTAAAAAACATTAGCTATGAGACTAGAATGAGTATATCAAAAAATCTTATTTTTTATGTAAAAATTAAAATATCAATGTTCACCTTAAAAGTATCATATTTATTACTCAAAATTATCACTATTTCCGGATAAAGTATCACTCCTATTCAGAGAATTTAAAATTTTAAAATGAAGGGATGATAATGAAGCTTTATATTCATGGTTATAGTAAATATGTACAACACAAGCGCAGATTTATATTCATGGTTATTCTCATGGTTATAGTTATAGTATCATAATAATGAAGCTTTATATTCATGGTTATACCAGTGGTCTACTGGTAGAATAGCACCTTATGTTTCCACAGGTTCGCAGGTTCAATTTCCCACAAGCGCGCGGATTTTTTTTTATAAATATAACTGGTGGGCTGGTGGGCGGGGCGCTGGGCGGGTCGCAGGTAGGATCCGTCTTATGGAATAGAATCCATAAAACGGTCCTATACAAGTTTTTGCCAACCTGAAATTGGTAATACATCACTAATAAAATTACCGAAACAGTCATCCAACTTAAAAAAATTGGTTGAACAGCTTTGTGCACTTTTTTGCGGATGAGACCCAATTCAAACTCAACCTATTAATGAAAGACCCTAATTTCTATTGAGGAAATACCACAAAATACCCTAATTTTTGAAAAAAAGACAAAAATACCACCCTATCACTAATCTACCCCATCCGGTCCTAAACTTTCCATATATACTCACCCTTTTACTTATTTGAAAAAGGCTTCTTTAGGGCTTGGAAGTGGCGGTCGAGATCTGGGTCGATGGCGGCGGAGGTGGAGGCGCGTGCCATGTGGGAATTGAGGTTAAGTTTCAGAAGAATGTCGTCATGCGCTGCTCGCAGTAGCTGCTCCACCTCATCGTCGTCGGTGGGTTTCTTCTCTGAATTGCTCATCGGCGGTGGCGGTGGCGGTGGCGGCGGCAATATAGAGTGCCGCAACGCAAGTCAGTGAAGAGACTCGAGACAAGATTCAATTCTGTGGTTATCAGATTTGAAAGTTGAGTTAATTTATGCGAATATATGTATCTATACTCTTCCTTCTCAATTTTGCGTACTCCATATGTTACCAGATTTTGAAAGTTTAGTTGATTTACATTAATAATGATAAACAATTTGCTAAATTCGAGCATTTGCAAGCACAAATATTTCATAAATTAGTAAACAAATCAGAGAACATTTATTTATATAGTATTCACTTATTTGCAAAAATGATAGAAATTTGATTTTTTTTTACAGATGAATTGATTTTAGATTTTTGTAAAGTTTCTTAGCACAGATTAGGAATCGCGGTCGTGTCGAAGAAGATGATGAATGTTTTGAACGGGGCGACGAGGATTGGGGTGAAGATTTTGTGGTTGATTTCGAGTTTTCATCCGACGGGGTGAGGCTCTGCAACTGTTTGATGAAATATCGAGCGAAGACTCAGAGGTTAAACCCAATTTTCTGTGTTCTTTTATTATTTTGTGATTTGAAGTTTTTTGTTTGTTTCGATGTTGTTTCGAAGTTGTTTCTTTTATGTTTCTGTATTTCCATTTATTTGTTCTTTTTTATTGTTTTTGATTTTTTGTGTTATGTATCTGACTGTGTATCTTTTTTTTATTTCTTTTTTTAATGGATGTGGGATTTTTTGTTGCTTGTTATGCCGAGCACTTTATTGGTGGGAGGGCTATGGACGTCGAAACATTTGAGATAGAGAATGAACAAGCAAGGCTCGCTCATCATCATCCGCTTCACAATCATGCTAAGTTAAAGTCGCAAAATGGTGATGACGATGACAACGACATTGAGTTTCTACCTCCACTTCCTAATGATTTTAGAGAATTGTTGTTATGTAAATCTTAATGATGATGTAATCAGTTGAAACATGTAAGAAACAGAAATGAAACATGTAAGAAACAATTATGAAACAGGGGATCATGTGATAAAAGTTTGTAGTAAATTGCTTTTAAATTTAGAGAAATAGTGTAGTTTTTTCCATATACTCTTGACTTTTTTTTTTTTTTTGTCATCTTTGTAAATGTTGATCTTTGCTTCATTTTGATGTTTGCGTGTCTAATCTTGAACTAAAGATCTCACGACTTCCAGCAAAGTTGTTACTAGTAAGTCTTTCCCATTCTTGTTGATGCATTCAATAATTCTACGATGTTGGAAGTCAATACAAAGTATTTTTGGTCCGACAGTGGAGTCGTGTCCATTTCTCGTAGCCGATGATGGACAAGTAAGCTCAAATTTTCTGAATTGAATTTGTTGTTCCAAGATTTCGTTTAGGGTCTTGAATGTTCATCCATTGGAATCGATATTCTTGTTATTTCAAAGTTGGTATACTCTCTATTTTCTTCCCATTGTCCATTGTGGCATACCACAATCGAGATTTTTTCTATGCAATCGTGGAATTCAATGAAAAGTTGGCTAAGTGAAACATATAAGAAACATAAATGAAACAGATATGAAACAACAAAGAAACAACAAACATGCTTGAAACAACAAAGAAACAAAAAAGAAACCAACGCAAAAAAATCAACGGAAAATGGGTATTTTTGTCAAATATCAGCGGAAAATGGGTATTTTTGTCCAAATTCAGCGGAAAATGGTATTTTTGTTCAAAATCAGCGGAAAATGGACATTGTACAGGGATTGGGTGTGGAAAATGGGGTATTTATGTCATTTTCCCAATTTCTATTCACCAGAATAAATCAACAAATAAAATAAAATGGGGCCAAACTAATTGATGCGTTTTACATGGAGATAATAGAGTTGGTCCAATACCATGACCAAAAGTTTGAAGAGCCCAATATATTGATCGCTTAAGCCCTTTGATATAAAAACTGGACCAAGTCATTTGACCGCTTGAAATTAGCCCAAGAGGTCATTCCATGATCCAGTTTTTACTTTTTCTTCATTTTCTTTATATAAGTTTTTGGAAATTAACCGTCATACAATTACTTCACAATCATTAATGAACAATTTACAAATAAAAATAATTAGAATTTCTTAGAAATAAAAATGTATTTAATTTTATGGTATTCTCTATATAAAAATATGCAAATATTAGTAGTTAATTTGGAAAGGTGTGTGATGGTCATTGGTGTAGCTAGCTTAGGACGAGTGCGATCGACGGACTACATTAGATCTCGGAATGGCCCTGTTGAATTTGAATTGGGCCGCACTGAAAATTCAACCAAAGGTCCAGTTTATATAAAAAAAAATTGAGTTGAAATTTAAAAAGTCTATAAACGTTACTGTTTTGGCCCAAAATATTAAGAATTATCTTATCCAATTAAGATATATGCATGGATGGATAATTATCCTATGTGAGATAGATATATGTTCCAAACTTGATAATGGAGGATTTATTTTTGGAGCATTTTCGAATGAATTTTTGGATCTAAAAATATATTCCATAATAATAACTGTTGTTTAGTGGTTAATTTAATATAAACTTTTGGATAAGCCACTTCTCCAAAAAATATTATTCAAGAGCAGTCAAAATTGGAGATTATGAAAACCCACAAATAATTGTTGTAAGATACGTCCTTTATATTCGTCTTCTTCTATATTTTTAAAAATTTTCAGCTTGATATTCGTTCTGCCAAAACGAAAAAAATTCTGACCGCACCCACCGGAATTCCTTTCTACTCCCATAGTGATGGTTACATTTTATTCTTAAGGTTGACCAGAAAAAATTGGAAATCACAATAAGTAGTATAATTATAAAAATGAGTAAAATAAATATATTTTAAATAAAAAAAATTGAAAGATAATCTTCTAAAGTAGCTCTAAGAGAATGATGATGATCAAATTTCTTTATCCTTTTTTTGGTACAACTAAAAGAATTATGCTAATAAAGACTAAACATAGGATTTGGAGGCTAATCATTGCAGAACAAGAAGAATAAACCCAACGTTACATCATAATTTGTAGTTGATTAGATAACGGCCTAATTAACCCACTAATAGATGTCCCCAAAAATCACGATCCCATGTGATTGCCTAATACGACGGGCCCAGTTCAAAATTGGAATTTGGTGGGGCCGGCTTGGGCTGCTTATCTTCCGTACGTTTGCAGCCCACTGTTCAAATTATTAATTTTATTTGTTAAAATATATTCCTGAATTATTTGTCTGGAAAAATATGTCGATCTTGATTTAAAGTGTTGATATTTTTTATTATGTTAAGTACAATGATTCAAACACTTTTTAATAAATAAATTAAATTGCTTGTCACTGCACTAGAAAATTGCTTATCATGTCCTCTCATGAATAAAACTACTAAAAAAAATTATTTGCATTAACGGTACTAATGATTTTCTTTAACATCAAAATAAATTTCATTTGAAAGAAGAAATTTAAGACTTACGTGTCCAAATATATACAAATATAAAACAAAATTTAAATCTAGACAGATCTAACTGATTCATCCGAAAATCACAACGAGAATGATGGACAAAATACGAAATTGAGGTGTGTGTGTATATATATATATATATATATATATATAGGGATTGGATCAAATGAGACCATATTATTAGAGTGAGACAGTATGCACTAATCATGTCCATAAATCTGTAATTTTAGATGGTAGATTTACCCAATTTAATGGCCTTTTTTAATTTATTTTAAATCTGTAAAGGACGATATTGTAATTGTATAATTAAACACTTTCAATCAATTTCCCAACTTAAATAGAAAAAAATTGAGCTTATGCGAAATATATTTTAAACCTAGTACGAGCGAAGGAGGGGAGGAAAATCAAGAGCGGCGAAACCAAAACCATTGGTGGCGGTTCAACGGCGGACAACATAGGGATGGCAATGGGGCGGGTAGGCCAGGACCCAAGCCCACACCGTGCCTAGAACGGGCGGGGCGGGTCGACCCACCACGGGTCACGGGGGGTATGTCAACCTGCTCGCCCGTTTTAAATTAAATTAAGTAAAAAAATGAGAAAAAATGAAAAAAAATATTTATAAAATATTATTTACAAAATTTATTATTATCAATTTATAAATATTAGATATAATATAAAAATACATTATAATATATATTATATATACAAAATATATATTAAAATATATTTAAAAAAAAATTATTAGGCGGCGGGTATGACTAAGTGATATTCGAGACCCGCCCGGGTCACGGGACGGGGCGACCCAAACGGGGCGGGTCAAAATTGCCATCTCTAGGACCACAAGTTCCCCATCTTCGGTGTATTACAATTTTTCTATAAAATTAAAATCAAATACGTAATTATGAATGATGAGAAAGGCATGTGTGGAGAGAAATGGGGGGGATTTGTCACTTTCGAAGCAGAAATTCCTCAACCCTCGCCATGATCGTTTCTACTGAAGGTGCAACTTGGTGACATGGCGTCAAAAGAAAGCAGATCCGCATTACGTGTCATATGACCCGGCTACATATGATCCACACCCTCTATTTCCTGCTCCCTGCGTGCAATTGCTCTGATTCTTTAGCCGAATCGGTGTTTTGTTAATCATTGCTAAAAGAGGTAGAAAACGTAAACAGCGCGTCGAGGGCGACTGCATACAAAGTTTGATTTTATTGAATAGTTAGACATAGTTTACTGTATATGTAGTCTGATTTTATTGTATAATTAGACATAGTTTTACTATGTATAGGGATGGCAACGGGGCGGGTCTGGAACGGTTTGACTAAACCCAGAACCCGCCTCGTCCCACTCCGCTTTGGACCCGGGACCCGGCGGGTTGAACCCGGTTGACCCTCCAAAGATTTTGAGTTTAGATACCGTTAACTGATTTACTGAATCAGTTAACAAAATTTAACAAACAACTCTGATGCTAAGCTTGATTCAGTAATCAATTTTTTTTTAATAAGATTGAAATAGGATTAAAGAAAAGAAAAGTCTTGATCACAAGCCGATCAGGTAGCGCAATATATGGGGCCTCGTTAAAAACCTACTGGAGTAAAACCCACCCTTGTGGGAAAAACCTCCAATAGGAAAAGAGTACCCCCGTGGGGGAAAGTCAGAAAATACACAAAAGCCCAGAAACAGAAATCGTCTAACAAATCTATATTGTGTACGTCCAACATAATCATCTGTGAGAAGGGGTATAATATTCGCTGGAGGATTGTCCCACCATCCGGAATTCGGGAACTTACTGAGAGAGTCTGCCACACGATTTCCCTCCTGATAGTGTGAGAAATAACAAAATTCATTTGCGAAATCATATACTGTGAAAGATGCCAAATACCTAGAAGACGCCACGGGACAGAACATGCACGATAACGAAAGAGATCTACCACAAAACTCGAGTTGCACTCCATTCAAAGATTCGTCCATCCTTTGTTGAAGGCGTAGGAGATAGCCCTAATAACCGCAATTAATTCTGCCTCAAAAGCATGTCCCTCCCGCATTGTTCAACAAAGCAACCTCTGAAGAAGCCCCTTGCCGTACGGTATACCCCGGCAGCCACAAGACGCCCAGGTGCACCAGTAGCACTGCCTTCCGTATTAACTTTGATCCAACCTGGTAGAGAAAGATGCCACGGAACAGAGATGATAGTGGGAACCCGCGATGTGCGACCCTGGACCTTGAGCCGGCGAAGGCAAAGGAGATCCTCTTGCGTGTTATTCATACACCCTTTATCCAGACTAGCGGATTCCAAAATTATCGCCCGAAGTTGAACCAACGCCGCATCCAGTGACCATATGTTGTCATTGAAAATAATGTCATTACGAATATGCCAAATTAGCCAGATGCCAGAAATAATCGTCACTTTCCAAAGAAAAGCCACTTGGTCACAGTAATCAGTTAACATTACTAATGTTTTACTCCAATCAAAATTTGAAAGCTCCAACAAAATTTAACTAATATTATTTAACTAGCAATGCATGAGATCTTTAATTCAATAAAAAAATCATGCCACTTTTAGATTTAATAAGATCTAAAGAACCCACTCCAACATAAAACTAAAATATATAAACTTTTCTACAAGAAGTAAAGAATGGTCTCAAAGGTGGAGATATAGAGAACGACGACATGAAGGCACAGACATAAGTATTTAATAAAAATAAAATAAGTTATATATATGGGGTGGGTCCGGGACGGATTTAGATGAACCTGTTACCCGCCCGGACTCGACCGGGTTCAAGAAAAGCAAACCCGTTAATCGCTTAACCGGGTCTAAACCCGCTCCGGACGGGGCGGGTTTGCTGTGGGTCAGGGTTTGAACCCGCCCCATTGCCATCCCTAACTGTGTATGTAGTATGATTTTGTTGTACAGTTAGACATAGTTTACTGTATACATAGACTGAATTTATTGTATAGCTAGTTAGACATAGTTTACTGTATAATAATTTAGTTAATTGATTTGTGTCTATTAGTTGTTGATTTTTTAATTATTGTTATTTGGTATACCGTAATTATTGGTCTACCCAGAATAATCTTGTTAATTGATTCCTTAATTCATGGTCCCTACATGTTTTTGTCTGACAATTGTAATATGTTGTACAAATATGTTAAATATATAGTATAATAGTGTTAAATATACAGTACAATAATGAGCGTGATTTTCTCTCTCTCTCTCTCTAACTGATTTACTTTATTCACGGTCCCCACATGTTAATGAGCGTGATTCTCTCTCTCTCTCTCTCTAAATGATTTCTTAATTCACGATCCCCACATGTTTCTATTTGACCATTTTAATATGCAGTAAAATAGTGTTAAGTATACAGTAAATATATGATAATTGTACAGTATAATGCATGGCAGAGCACATGCGTGATTTTCTCTCTCCCCAGCGCGATTTCTCTCTCCCCACGTGATTTTCTCTCTCCCAATAACGGATTCCATATTTGGACGGTCCACCACATGTTTGTTTTGACAATTTTACCCTTTCTGGGATTTTATTAAATGGTTAATGTTTATTATCCCAAATTATTCCTAGCCTTTGATGTAAATGGAGGAGGGTTGAGATTAGTCCGCACTATCTCACCATAAAATGTGGTCTCATTAGATTATCCCCTATATATATATATATATATATATACTGGAGATATAAATTCTCATTATATATATTTATCATGGTTCCTCTACTTTGTTTTTTCACTAATATTTTCTCAATTATAATGCAATATTCGGATTGAGGTATTTTTCGCAAATCACAATCCTAAACAAAAATGATTTATTACGAAAACGCAACGGTGTCATGATTTCTTATGGGATCAAAAAAGTAAATTATCATTGCTAACTCTATTATAAAGGCTAAACTTCGTGCTTTAGCATTAACTAGTGAGGAGGCAAATTGGTATTAGTAAATTGGTTGGGAGACTTGGGTCTACATTTAATTTTGTTTTCATTAAGCATCTTTGTTGGAATAGTTACTATGTTAGTTGTTTTTCTGTCATTTTCTGTTACTGATCTATTAGAATTGCTACTAGTTTTATTTCACGCTTTTAGTTAGTTAGCCAGCTGGACTTCACATGTTTGGCACTGTGGAGTATATATACTCCTTTTCCTTCTCTATTGTTGGCTAAGACTCCATAATATGAAATACATAATTTCCATTTCTGCACTTTGCATGAAGTTCTTCATGGTATCCAGAGCAAGGTTCTAGATATTTCCTCTTGGCAGCGAAACAAACTACAACATGAAATGTGTTGCTAGATGCCAAAGATACTGATCACGAAGATATGGAACACGAACACAGAATTCTCGCTTCTCAGGTGGTTGCAAAGGA
This sequence comes from Rehmannia glutinosa, assembly GCA_016081115.2. Classification (NCBI taxonomy): domain Eukaryota; kingdom Viridiplantae; phylum Streptophyta; class Magnoliopsida; order Lamiales; family Orobanchaceae; genus Rehmannia; species Rehmannia glutinosa. The sequence goes on along the minus strand of CM071930.1, from coordinate 10,647,903 downwards.
GGAGGATCCTTTTATACTCCATGGATCGGAGCACCCAGGGATGGTGCTAGTTTCGAATCTACTCACAGGTAACAATTACTTGTCCTGGCGTAAATCGATGTTAATTGCTTTAGGAGCTAAAACAAAGTTAGGATTTATTAATGGAAAAATTGTTGTTCCGGAGGCTTCCTCACCTAAGTTCGATATGTGGAAAAAGGTTGATTGTATGGTTATTAGTTGGATTCTTAACTCTATGTCGCGAGAAATCGTGGATGCTTTCATGTATGCGGACTCCGCGAAGGAGCTATGGGATGATTTGGCTCAACGTTTTGGCGAATGTAATGGACCTCAGTTGTTTCACTTGCAAAAGGAAATTGCAAATATGAGTCAAGGTAATGCGTCTGTAGTCGTTTATTTTACGAAACTGAAGAAGCTTTGGGATGAGTATGGTAGTTTAGTTCCCCTGCCTACTTGCAATTGTGGTGCGAGCAAGGCTTTACAGGATATTGAGACTAATACAAAGTTAATACAGTTTCTGATGGGACTAAATGATATGTATGATCATGTGCGAAATCAAATCTTATTGATGGATCCTCTACCTAATGTGAATAAGGCTTACTCTATGGCATTAAGAGTTGAGAAACAAAGGAGTGTTCATCTGGCTTATCCAGAGATGGTGGAAGGAGCAGCTATGGTGGTTAATACTCCGCCTTATGGAAGAGGAGAAATAGGTAGAAGATCTGGTAACAGTTGGCAGGGTGGTCGAGGAAGAGGATTTAATCGGAGGACAAAAGAAGAGAAAGCTAAATTAGGCTGTGAACACTGTAAGGCTCCAGGTCATGAAGTGCAGGATTGTTTCAAACTACATGGGGTTCCAGACTGGTACAAACAGCTGAAGGAGTAAGGCAAGGGTGGTCCTAGGAGGCCTTTGGATAATTTTACTGAGGTTGTGTGATTGACTTGTATTTTGCATGTATTTTGGGCTTAATATTAGATAGAATGTGTGGATATGCATGCATTATATGAGTAAATAGGGTTTTATTCTTGTTTTGTGGAAAAGGATTACGCTTTGCTCGTTTTGTAGGAGTTTATATATATTTGTATCAATTTTGGCAACAATTCGGGCATTGCAACCGCCAATACTTGACATGAGAGACGAAGTTTGGAGTCGAATCAAGAAGAAGTTGGACGAACTAGGCAAGAAACGGAAGAAAATGGTCAAGTGCTTGTTGTTCCAGGTGAGCACGGGCAGGGCGTGCTCCTCTAGCACAGCCCGTGCTCAACCCAGACATTAAGACCTAAGGTTCGGCCTATAGCACGGGCAGCCCATGCCATATGGGCACGCCCGTGCTCCTCTGAGAAAATTTGACAAGTTGTTCGGCACCCAGCACGGGCTGGGCGTGCCAAAGGGGCACGACCATGCCTCGCTGCAGGAAAAATAGAGGTCCATCCGATTTCAACTAGGTTTCGACCCGAATGAAGTACAAATAGACCCCGGGCGGCCACAAGCAAGAGGATGCTGATTTTTACCCTAGAAACCAGAGAAAAGAGCAGTTTTCCACCGGAAACTTGGAGAGATCGATCAAGACTGCAACCACACTTTCGAGGATTGAAGATAGATTGAGAGATCGTCATCACCCCCGAGTCACTCATTCCATCGTATCGTTATTTCAAGTAGTTAGATTTTGATTATGAATAATTTGTCTTGAATTGTTTATCTTCAATGTCTGGCTAAACATCTTGTGATTCTCGGGTTTGGGAGTAGGTTAATAAACACTTTAATTTGATGATTAAGGATAATTGAAGTTAATGTTTTCTTTCTCTATTCAAGTACTTCGCTTTAATTCTTGTTTTATCAAAAGGCCTTTGATCTAAACTTGTTTGATGTATTGATTCATAATTCTAACCGATGAGTTTCAATACTAGATCTTGAATACTTGACACAAATAGATTGCATGATTGAGAAGTCTGTGAATATTTGTGAGATCTTATAATCTTTTGAACTTTTGGGAGTTGGATATCTCATGTTGAGTAGAGATGCTAACATAGATATCCCAATCAACGATTATACATACATCTCGAGAGAGGGGGTAAATTACTTTGGTGATTGGTCTATAAAGAAGAATACGTTTAACCTTGGTTTGCTTAATCTAAGCATAAAAGTGGGATATTAATTGAAACCATAACCCAGGAATCCATCCATCCATACTTGATCTTTTAGTCACTCTTTACTTTGTTATTTTAGGATTAAATTCTGCTTTAGTAGCAATAAAAACCAAACCTTCAAATTTCGATAGTTTAGATAAAACTAGGACTATTAAAATCCAATACTTGGAACATTAATTTATTAATCCCTGTGGATTCGACCTTGCAACCCCTATTCTATAAACTGATCCATACACTTGCGGTGAAGCTAAAAAAATAGGCGAATAAGTTTTTGGCGCCGTTGCCGGGGATTAATCAAATTTTTAGTACTAATATTGCGATAAATAGAACTATTCTTAATCTAGACATTTTTTTTTCTTTTCTTTTTAGTTTGTTGTTTAATTCTACTTTTACTGTGGTTGACTTGTTTTCTTTAGTTGGTTCAGGTAGTGCATGATCACCCGCTCGAAGCAAGGATAATTAGCACCATTCATACCGGAGGTTGAGGCTTTTGCTAGGCGAAATAGTGTGGCTACTAAACGGGCAGAAAGACAGCAGGACCAAACCATGGCAGGAGTTGAAGACGACAACATGGTCAATAACGGGGTCAATAACGGAGGTAACAACCAGGCCAACATGGTCAATGTCGAGTTACTAGTACCAGAGGTTCCAGTGGCTCCGGCAGACCAACATCAGGCGATTCACGATTTCTTTTGCCCAATCAATCATAACTATGGTGGAATTGCCAACATCCCAATTAATGCGAATAATTTCGAGTTGAAGCCAGCACTGATATCGATGGTGCAGCAGATCGATTTTGGGGGTTTCCGTCCCGAAGATCCCAACTCTCATCTTGCGAATTTCATACTGATTTGCAATACTATCAAGATGAATAGGGACCGATGATGCTATACGTCTTCGCCTATTCCCTTTCTCTTTAAGGGATAAGGCTAGAATCAAGCAGGCACCCTAACTCGGGGAGTGTGAACAATTGGGATGAGCCGAGTCGAGGTTCTTGTTCAAGTATTTCCCACCAAGTAAGACATCTGCGCCTTAAAAGCGAGATCACTCGGTTTAGCGGTTTGACTACGAGCCTTTGTACGAGGCTTTGGGAGAGATTCCGGGATTTGTTGAGGAGGTGCCCGCAACACGGATTTCCTGAGGATCAACATCTCTGTTTCTTCTACAATGGGTTGATGGGACAGACTAGATCGTTTGTGGATGCTGCAGTAGGGGGCGCGCTTCTTGCGAGATTTCCGGAAGATGCGTTCAACTTGTTGGAGGAGATGGCCATGAATAGCTATCAGTGGCCCTCCGAGAGAACTAATGTAAAAAGGGTAGCCGAAGTGTCTGATTCGGACCCAATTAAAGAGCCGATGCGGCCGGATAAGCGTCTTGATCGACAAATCAACTAAGTGCTTTGACAAAGGAAAACGAGGGAAACGTGGGTGCGAGTAATGGTGGAGTTCCTCTAGATCTGATAGAGGAAGCAAATTATGTGAATAACCAGAATTTCAACAATTTCCGGAACAATCAAAATCCCACTCATTATCATCCGGGCTTGAGGAACCACGAGAACTTCTCCTACGCAAACACGAAAAATGTGATACAACCACCACCGTGGTTTAATGTGACAAACGGGGTTATTACTGCAGATCCTAAACCAACCATGAAAGATATATTCACCTCGTTTATGAATGAGACGAGGAACATGTTCAACAAGGATGAGGCAAAGATGGATAAAATTGAAAACCATGTCACCCAATTGGGGTCCCAGATGAAGAACCTTGAAACCCAAATTGGTCAAATAGCTACGATTATTGGTGGGCAGCATCAGAAAGGCCAATTTCCGAGCAACACTGAGATAAACCCAAATGAGCAGTGTAAAGCCATCCGTCTGAGGAGTGGAACGGAATACGAGGGGCCAAAAATACCAGAAAACTCTTACAAAATCGCAGGAAGGCACGGCCCGTGCTCCCTGCTAGAACGACAATTGAGATGCCGGAAGATGCAGAAACTGAGGCAAATGGCGAGGTTGAGGCCGAGGGAGGAGCTGAGGAACATCGTGCTGAACAAAAAGGGGCTGAGAAGCTTAAATCTTTCTCTAACCCTGATATTTCTAAACTTAATGTCCCGCTTCCTTTTCCCCAACATTTTCAAAAGAAAAAGTTAGACGCGCAATTTGCTAAATTTTTAGATATTTTAAGAAAGCGCATATTAACATTCCTTTTGCAGCACGCATTGGAGCGGATGCCCAATTATGCTAAGTTCTTGAAGGATGTTATGTCAAAGAAGAGGAAGATGACTAGTTTCGAGACATCGTCAACCGACAAAGGAGTGCAAAGTGCAATAATCCAAAGGAAACTACCACGAAGTTGAAAGATCAGGGAGTTTCACTATCCCTTGTGCTATTGGTGATGTTTTCTTTAAGAAAGCACTTTGTGACTTAGGAGCGAGTATTAACTTAATGCCCTTGTCTATTTTTAGGCAACTTGGATTGGGAGAGGTGAAGCCATCTACGGTTACCTTACAACTCGCGGACCGATCACTCACTTATCCAAAGGGAATCATCGAGGATGTACTTGTCAAAGTTGATAAATTCATATTCCCTGTGGATTTCTTAGTGCTGGACATGGAGGAAGATAAAGACGTTCCTTTGATACTTGGGCGTCCATTCCTAGCGATGGGAAAGGCCTTAATAGATGTGCAAAAGGGAGAGCTCACGTTACGAGTTAATGATGAGCATGTTCTATTTACTATATATAAGGCGCTTCAATTTCATGATAGTGTTGAGACTTGTAATTTCATAGACGTAGTTGAATCCTGTATTGATGAGTATGCGGATCATACATTGTTTAGGGATACTTTGGAGTTTGGTTTGACACATTCGTGTTCAACATCGAACTTGACTATTGATATTGATAACCAAGACTTGTATGATTGCGTTTGCGCTTTGGATAATATGCAGGAGCTACCGAGGAGCGCAAGAGGTGCACACACGCTGAAAAATGTACGGGAGTCAGTTCTACAGGGGCGCACGGCCCGTGCCCTTGAGCACGCCCAGGTCGTGCGCATAGCCGAAGAAAACCTTGAAGAAAATGATGACGGCACGGCCCGTGCCTGTAGTCGAAGAGAAAGCTGAAGGATCTAAAGACGGCATCGCCGTGCTCATCAAAGACGGCAACCCGCAAGGCGTCCATCCGAAAGAGGCCAAAACGAACCGAACTCAAGCCCTTGCCCGAGCATCTCAAATATGCATTCCTTGGAGCGAATAACACGAGTCCGATAATCATATCATCTCTTTTAACTTCAGTTCAACTCGATAAATTGCTTAGGGTGTTACAAAAACATAAGTCAGCGATAGGTTGATTGATTTCTGACTTAAAAGGCATTAGTCCATCGATTGTGATGTATAAGATTAGGATGGAAGAGGTCTATAAACCTTCGGTGCAAAATCAAAGAAGATTAAACCATATAATGCAAGAAGTCGTTAGAAAAGAAGTCTTAAAATGGTTAGATGCTGGAATTATATATGCTATTTCTGATAGCTCTTGGGTAAGTCCGGTACAAGTGGTGCCGAAAAAAGGGGGGATGACAGTAGTGAGAAACGAGAGTGATGAGCTTATAGCGACTAGAGTAGTAACTGGATGGTGAATTTGTATTGATTATAGGAAATTAAATGATGCTACTCGCAAAGATCACTTTCCTTTCCCTTTATTGATATGATGCTTGATCGTTTGGCGGGATATGATTACTATTGTTTTTCGATGGTTATTAGGGTATAATCAGATCATGATTGCCCCGGAGGACCAAGAGAAGACGACCTTTACATGCCCCTATGGTACATTTGCATTTCGCGAGAACGCATTCGGACTTTGTAATGCACCCGCTACTTTTCAAAGATGCATGATGGCAATATTCCATGATTTCATTGAGAAAATAATGGAGATTTTTATGGATGATTTTTCTGTGTTTGGAGATTCATATGATCGTTGTCTGGATAACCTTTCTCTAGTTTTGCAGAGATGCGAGGAGACTAACCTTGTTTTAAATTGGGAAAAGTGTCATTTCATGGTACGAGATGGCATTGTTTTAGGCCACCGAAGTTTTTCTTCGCAGGTTTGGAAGTTGACAAAGCGAAGGTTGTGGCAATAGAGAAACTCCCACCTCCAACAAACGAGAAAGCCATTCGCGACTTTTTGGGGCACGGATTCTGAAGGTAAGGTTTATCCGTGACTTTTCTAAAATCACTAAACCTTTAAGTCGATTATTAGAAAAAGATACTGCTTTCAATTTTTTAGATGATTGTTTGCAGGCTTTTGAGATTCTGAAGAAGGCTTTGGTGACAGCACCGATTCTAGTAGTTCTGGATTGGAGTCAGCCCTTCGAGCTTATGTGTGATGACATCGATTTTGCGGTTGGGGCTTTTGGGCGTAAACGGGACAAGATGTTCAGAGCTATCTACTATGCGAGCAGAACTTTAGATAGCGCCCAACAAAACTACACCACCACTGAGAAGGAAATGCTGGCTATCGTGTTTGCATTCGACAAGTTTCGATCTTACTTGATTGGAACTAAGACGATAGTCCACACGAACCACGCGGCAATTAAATATCTATTTGACAAGAAGGATGCCAAACTGAGACTGATTCGGTGGATCCTCTTGCTACAAGAATTCGATGTGGAGTTTCGAGATAGAAAGGGCTGCGAGAATGTAGTAGCCGATCACTTGTCCAGACTAGAATACAAGAAGGAGGAGAAAGAAACCACAGAGGCAATTAAGGAGGAATTCCCCGATGAGCAACTTCTGATGCTACAAGCTAAATTCCCATGGTATGCAGATTTTGTTAATTATTTGGTTGCAGGGTTCTTGCCTCCGGATTTATCATCATATCAAAAGAAAAAATTCCTCCATGACGTCAAGTTCTACATGTGGGACGACCCCTTGCTCTTTAAGAGATGCGCGGACACCATCATTCGACGATGTGTGCCTCAAGAAGAGTGGGAGGGTGTTCTACAACAGTGCCATTCTTCACCTTCCGGGGGACACTTCGGTCCGACTCGTACGGCGGCTAAGGTATTGCAAAGTGGATTATACTGGCCTACGTTATCTAACGATTGCTATCTATTTGTACAAAGTTGTGATAGGTGCTAGCGAATGGGGAACATCTTGAGACGACATGAGATGCCAACGACCAATGTGATGGAAGTTGAACTCTTTGATGTGTGGGGGATCGACTTCATGGGACCCTTCCCATCTTCGTCGGGTTATCAATACATTCTACTTGCAGTGGAGTACGTATCTCGATGGGTTGAAGCCATTCCGGCACAGACCAATGATGCGCAAGTAGTGCTTAAATTCCTAAAGAAAAATATATTCACTCGGTTTGGAACCCCGAGAGCTTTGATTAGCGACGGGGGGTCACACTTTGTGAATAAATTAATGAGCACTCTACTTGCAAAGTACGGGGTTAAGAATAAGGTGGCATTAGCATACCATCCGCAAGCAAACGGGCAAGCAGAGGTAGCCAATCGTGAGATTAAGCAGATTTTGGAGAAAACGATAAACATAAATCGCAAAGATTGGGCCATGAAGCTAGATGACGCACTGTGGGCATATCGGACTGCATACAAGACACCCTTGGGCACATCACCGTATCAGTTAGTATTCGGGAAATCGTGTCACTTGCCCGTCGAATTGGAGCATAAGGCGTTTTGGGCTGTAAAGAAGTTAAATTTTGACTTTCAAAGAGTGAGAAGAGGCTCTTGCACTTAAATGAGATGGAGGAATTCCGGGATGAAGCCTATGAAAACTCCCGGATTTACAAGGAGCGAACCAAAAGATGGCACGATCGAATGATAAAGAAGAGGGAGTTTTTACCGGGTGAACAAGTCCTTTTGTTCAACTCGTGTCTTAAACTCTTTCCGGGAAAACTTAAGTCTAGATGGTCGGGGCCGTTTGTGATAAATAAAGTGTTAAATCCTCTAGGAATAGTGGAATTATTGAGCCGAGATAGGGAGACATTCATAGTGAATGGCCAGAGGATCAAGCATTACTTTAGCTGGGATCAAAAGGAACAGGTGACACGCCTCACATTGCTAGAGCCGTGATCGACTAAACAGGAGTCAAGCTATAGACGTTAAATTTAGCGCTTGTTGGGAGGCAACCCAATGGTTTTGTTGTTTTATTTCTTCCCATGTTTTCTTAAATTGTTTTTTTACCTTTTCTAAGTTAGGATTTAATTGCTTTCATAGGTTAGAAGTTTTTTTCCCTATTTTTGTTAGTAAAAAAAAATAAAAAATCGAACATAAGGTACGGCACCCAGCAAGGTCATCCCGTGCGCCATGCGCACGGCCCGTGTTGTCCCGCACCTAGGGAAGTTTTTGTTTGGCCCCTAGCACGGGCAGCCCGTGCCATTTGGCATGGCCCGTGCTCTTTCAAGAATTTGGGACTCCAACTTTCGACCCGTAGCACGGGCGGCCCGTCTTAGGAAGGAGCGAGCACGCTCGTGCTCTATCTCTCGCCGCAGTTAAAACAGACGGGGGGTCCGATTTTTTCTTCACAAAAAAAAACATCACATCCCTCGCGCGACTGACGAGCAAGCACTCGCCCCCTCCAAATGTTTCCAAAAGCTCTCCTAAAACATCATCACTAATCACCACCCACACTCCTCTAATCTATAATTACACTAGTTGAATTGATTGAAAGCAAGGATTTGGAGTAGAAAGCACCTAGGGTTCCAAAAATCCAACTCTCTTCCTATTTTCAAGATTTAAGGTATGAATTGCACTTTTTATGTCGAATTTCTTGAGGATTAAGGATAATAATTGATTTATGATGCTTGTTTGATACTTATGTCATGATTTTGATTGAAATTTTCTATGGGATATTTTATCGAACACCTTGTGGGTTGGTAAATTGTGATGATTTTGGTTGATTGCTTGATGGATTATACTTGTGCTAGATTGTTTAGGGTGTTAGTGGCTAAGATTTTCGGCAATTATATTTGTATAGGAGTTGAAAGCTTAATTATGGATTGAATTGTTGAGATGAGCCACTATGCCTTTATTGTAATTGTTGTATTAATTCATCGTTTGTTTTACTTGGCACGTATGGATTCTCATGATTATTTTGCCAGGTACGTAGCACAAATGGCTGAACCACAAAGAGGTCGGGGTGGACGTTTGAGGAGAAACGCTAGGCCGATAGACCCCAACAGCCCGCTTGCCTATGGACTCACATTCACCGAGCACGATATCATGGAGCGATGGAACCGGCTCATCACTCGTGATTACATTCCCACACGCTATGCCGATGAAGAGTGTACCCAAACTCTCGCAATACACGAAGAGGTGTGGCAAATGTTTGAACGAGTTGGGTGGACAGCGTTCATGCAAAGGCGGTGGCCAACATACAAAGCACTCGCACTTGAATTCTTAAGCACCGTCCAGGTTACGGAAACGCGACCAAGAAATGATCCTCGGAAAATCCACTTCAGGATGGGCGACGAATGGAGGGAAATCACGATCGCCGAGCTGAATCGAATTTTTGGGGTACCATCCGACGCCCCGTACCAAATGGATAAAAATTACAATGCGCGTGAATTCTGGCGGTTGTTGACGAAAACTCCCGAAACAGGTGTCATGCACTATCTCGCACGCTCTTCCAAGGCATCGTCACTCCGCAACCCCATCTTCCGTTATATTCAAAAGGTGACGGCCCACTCGGTATTCGCCTGGTACAACAACGGGGGTATGCAAGAGAGAGAGTTATACCTACTATGGTGTATGCTCACTCGCACCCCCTATAACATTGCGGCATACTTTGTGGAACACGCCATCTACATACATCAGCATGATGTGGGGAAGATCTTAATTGGGGGAATGATAACCCCCATTGCGCGGCATTTTGAGGTTGACATAAGCATATGGAACCATTAGCGGGCAGCCGAAGCATCAACTTGAATGCCCTTCACACCATGAAGATTATCAGCAATGAGGATAATATCCTCTGTTTTCAACAAAAAGTCGGGTCTGCGTTTCCCCTTCCTAACCCGCAGCTCACAGCTGTGGTTGACAACCAAATCAACTGGCTTATGTCCTTTGAGGATCATATCAGAGTCATGCAGGTTTGGCGGCACGAAAGAGGCGAAGGGCAGCCGGGTTGCCCGACGAAGATGACTTGGTAATGGAGGCGCAGGAGTATGATAGGCAGGAGAGGGGGTTCGAGCAAGGCTTCCATCAGGGAGGCTTTGAGCAGGGCAGCCCACAGGGACAACCCGACATTCCAGAAAGCTCCCGCCAAGGCGAGGAGCGTGGGGGACATTACGATCATGATAGGTTCTGTGCATTCGAGGAAAGCTTGCGACAGCATAGGAGTGATTTTCGTGCTTTCCAAGAAGTCTAAGACCAAAGGTACCATGCCCAGAGCTTGTGGAACCAAGCACATGAGCAGCGGGAGTTGGAGATATTGCATGCAGTACAACGGATCGAGAATTGGCATATCTCCCAGGGCCACTACCCGCCGCCACCCCCACAGTGATCCAGGTCATATCCATACATTTCATTGAAATTCTACCTTCTCTTTAATGCGCTATAATTTCATTTAAGTTTGGGAGGGGAGAGGTAGTAATTTTTTTTGATGGGTGTGGCGTTTGCATTCATTTAGTTGCATGTAGAGCATATAGGTTGCATTGCATTAGATGTTTGATTGTTTTTTTTATGGTTTTAGCACGTTTATTGCTTTAGCACTTTATTGCTTTCCTAGTTGTTAGGGAGTGAGTTGACCGCTATTGTGTGTTTGTTATGTTTTGAGTGAGATCTTGACCTTGGGAGCATTTGAGAATTGGTTTGTGTTGTTTTGAATTGGATGTTGAGTGTGAGTTGACCGGGTTGAAAATAGTTCATATGGAGCATGTGATTATTGAATATTGATGAACATACTTTGAATTATGCACTTACAAGCCTGTGAGCTTTTGAGCCTTCACTGCTTTCATATTATGCAGTCTTGTTTGTGAGTGAGAGTGTCATTCATGATTGATTTGAATTCTAGAACTTGCTTTGGTTTCTCCGTCAAAGTCACATGTTGTATGCATTCATGAAGATGATTTTAGGCCATCTTTGTTAAGCCTTTCAAGCCTTTTACCTACCTTATGATATTTGACTTCCCTAGTTAGCCAATTTGAGCCTATTGCCTGGTTTTTTTTTATAGCCACATTTTAAGCCTTCGAATCTTATGAAATATATCTGTTACCTTGAGCTTAAGCGTATATAGTTTAGAAAAAGGGGATAAATAAAGGATTGAATAAAAGGGTGTCAAAAGTCAAAAAATGTGTACATGTTGGGAACTTGGGAATAAAAGAAGGAAAAGGGGAAAACTACTCACAAAAATCGGAAAAAAACAGAAGTGAAAAATAGGCTGAGAATTGTGATGTAAAGCGAAGGGAATAATGTGTATGAAAAAGAAGGGAGAAATAGAAAAGTGAGAGGATATAAGGCGATTGGAAGCACATAGTCGAGTTGAATTAGAAAAATGGTTAGAGAAGAACAAAGGTGTTTTCCAATCTATACGCTAGAGGTGAGTCACTTTATCCATATTTCCCTACCTTAACCAAAGAGCCTTCATTACAACCTTAAATAAAGTCCTTTATGATTTGTGAATTTCATACAAACGAGTGGCGGAGATGTGAGACGATTTGCAAGCATATGGTAATTCTTCAACATCGATATGACTTGAGCGAATACACGTCCCTTATCATTCTAGTGAGCAAAGTGTACACTTTATCCTTGAGAGGCATGATTTGAAGTGTTTTACCTTGATTCTTATAAACTTGTGCTCCGTGTTAACTCTTTTAAACTTGGTTGATTTGTGCTTGATGTCTATGGATAGATGACATGAATTATGATGCGGTGTTCTTGAGTTGCTCTTCTTTTCCCCAATTGTGTTGTCTTGCTTATAAAGTGTTGACCGGGACTGTCAACAGTTTAAGTTTGGGGGTTTGATTGACTTGTATTTTGCATGTATTTTGGGCTTAATATTGGCTAGAATGTGTGGATATGCATGCATTATATGAGTAAATAGGGTTTTATTCTTGTTTTGTGGAAAAGGATTACGCTTTGCTCGTTTTGTAGGAGTTTATTGTTGGGAAATTTATTGTTTAGATTTTGATGAATGCCATGTAAAACTTAGAATAGGAAGTTGGCACCCCATTCTTTGTTGTAAACTGCATTGTAATAAATAGGGCTGGTCAAGTGAGTTAAGTCACTATGCCCAAACATGCAAGAAGACAATCGGAGACTAGAAGGAAGACTCCGTTGCAAGACAAAGTGAGTATGGCAAAGAAGAGAAGACGGAACTCGATGAAGGAGCAGTGAGATGCGGTGAGTGGAGTATCGTCAAGTCAACTCAAGAAAAGCTAAGTCTCAAGTTGAAGTGACAGAGAAGAGTTATACAATGATTGGAAGGCGACTCTAAGTCACCTGGGGGAAAGCAAGGAAATGCGATCAAGTCGAGATAATCGAAAAAGATCCGTTGCCGAGAAATCAAGAGAATTACTTAAACAAGTAATATCTCCATGCTACCTTTCTCGAAGTGCTCAGTCCCGAAGCGTGCAACAGGAATAAACCAATGGGAATCACTACACCGTGTCGAACTCGAAAAGTCAAGAACAATTCATACGAGGAAATGGCAATTCCAAGGATCGCAACAAGACAAGCCAACGACCACAAGTGACTTTCAAAAATAAGCCTATCTCTTCAACGAATGATTTTTGAAAGATCACTATAAAAGGCCGAGGAATAACTCGAGAAAAGGTTACGTAGGTTACATAGGTTACCTTGACCATACAAGCAAAAAAGAAACATTTTGTAACCTAAAATATTCTCAAGTTATTAAACGCTCAATCCTCAAGCCTACACTACGAAGAACATCAATCCAACACTCTGTGAAGGAAAGATAACTTCAATCGGTTGAAGAGGAAATTATCAAGAATCAAGGGGTCTACATTCCACGAAGGATTGTAGGAAGGTTCAAGGTTGAACCAAGTCTTGAGCTTTTGGAGGGCTTCGTGATCAAACCGAAGAGCTTAAGCAAGTGGGTGTAGTAGCAAGGCAATTGCCCCAGTGAAGAAAAGTCGAGTCGACGAGAAGTCATTTGAGTGATCAAGCGTCTCAGATCGAGTCCCAAAGGATCAAGTCGGTTTGTGTGATCAAGACTTGTATCCGGACTGTTACCACTTTGTATACTGATCAATACCTAGTGGATTCCTCCGGGAGTTGGAGAAGAGAAGAGTAGAAGAATTACCCCATCTTCGAACCTCTATAAAAACTTATCGTGTCATTTACATTTCAAAGACTTTAATTCTCGCATCATATTTGTTTAATTCTCACGTGACATATTTGCTATCCATTAGATAATTTCTAAGTACTAAATCAAGCTTTAAATCTCTACTAAACTAAACTTAAGGGTGTTAAGTCTTCCTGAAAAACAAAAACACGATTGAGCTAATTTGAGTCTTAAAATTTGAGTTATTCTATCAACGGCTCAGGTTGAGTGCGTTGAGTGACTAACTCACTTGATTAACTAAATTGGTCATGTCCACCCAGACACCTGTTGTGTAGTATCAACTCGAACTTTTAAACGGACTAAATCGAAAATTTGGTAAGGTTTATTCAACCCCGCCTTCTAAACCTTACACTCACACCCCTTGGGACCTACAAGTGGTATCGGAGCGGTTGGTTCATTGAGCCTTCCCGACCGGTTAGTTCGAACTAGATCTCCAAACTTTTCAAAGTCCGCTTTAGTACTTAAATTTTCAAAACTCCTTTTATCATCAAAATTTATTATCATGGAAAAAATTTGACACGCATCCCTATGTTCACAATTGAAGAATTTGATGATTGGAAAATTCAGATGCGAGTGCTCATCTATCAAAGATTACATGATGAAATGTGGATAGTGATAGAGGATGGGCCACCGCAAATCTTAAAGGTGAAACATTTGTAAGAAGAGCCGAATCGAAGGTGAAGAGGATGTTGCCCCTAGACCGGCTATGGTTGAAAAACCAAGAATCGAATGGACAAATGATGACAAAGAAAGATACAACCTGGACAATGTAGCCAAGGACATCCTTTACAAAACCTTGGACAAAGCCATGTTCAATAAAGTCAAATCATGCAAAACGGCTAAAGAAATCAGGACAAGCTAACATTGATTTTTGAAGGCTCGGAGCAAATCAAGGAAAATAAATTATCGGTGGTCTGTACAAAAATTTGAGAATTTCAAAATGATCGCAGGAGAAAACTTGGATCAACTGGATGCTCGGTTCACGTAAATCACCAACGAGCTATACGCACTTGGAAAGGAATATACACGAGAAGAAAATGTGTATGAAGATCCTAAAAAGTCTCCCGGTGAATGGGAAATGAAGGTCATGGCACCGAGACATTCCATGGACCTATCGAAGACCTCCAACCATGAACTATTCTCAAACCTCAAAGCCTACGAATTTGAGCCGAGAAGAAAAGATCGGGGAAGAGACAATTGTACCCAAAAACAATTTGCTCTAATTGTTAAGGATGGAAAGAGAGTGAGGTCAAAAAGTCATTGATCCGGAAGAAATAGCCCCGATGGTTAAAGGTTCAACAAGTTCTTCAATAAGAACTACAAGAGAGGCAAGGGCGAATCCTCCAGAAGACACTCGGCCTCCTCCAAGTCAAGGGAAGATAGGCCAACCAAGAGAACATATCATCAAAAAGTCAATATCAAAGGGCCGACAATCCAAGAATGGAAAGAGCGATCAAAAGGTTGAATATCTATTTGAACCGTAGGGCAACCAGGTCACTACGCCATTGATTGCCCATATCCCGTAGTCAACAAATACAGGAATGAAGAAGAAAGAAAGGTCTTGGAGAAAAGACAAGAAAAGAAAAAAGGCAATGTTGTTGCAGAGATCACGAGACACCAAGTCAAGAGAGACAATCGATTCGAGAGAGAGCGTGAAGATGACTACTCAAATGACTCGAAGAAGAAGCCCGACTGCATTTGATGGCCAAGGAACAAGATCAACTGGCTAAGAAGATGAGGTACACTCTAACTCATTAAACTCGATTCTAGTGATAGTGATCGGTGACACACATACTTCATCACCCACTGATCTTTATGATTCATTAGGCAAAATGATGAAATATTTTGAACACATTAAATCATCACACACACTACTAAATGAGGAAAATAGCCTACTTAAGAGCCAAAACTCACGGTGACTAAGGAGCCGAGTACTCTAAGTCAAATAGCCGATGAGAATGAAAGTTTAAAAAGGCCGAAAATGCCAAGCTAATAGCGAGAAATAGTCGCCATAGAAAAGAGGAGAATGACCTCAAAAATGTGATTGCCTCATTCACTAAGGCATCTAAATCATTGGATGATCTTATTATGAGTCAAAGAGAATGTGGAGACAATACGAGGCTTAGGATTTAATTCCTCTGTGCTATGTCAAACTCCAAAAGTAATTTTGAAAAAGGATCTTCAAGCAATGAAGAGTCTAAAAATCCAAAACTCCAAATGGTGCACACACATTCACTCCAAAGCACAATTACAAGCAAACCTGGCCTTGGTTATAAAGGAAAAGGAAAACAACTTGAGTTGAGTGCTACTGAAAGGACAGTGAGAAGAGATTGATCGAGTTCCTCAAAGAAACTCCAAATAGAAAATACTCAGAACTTGAAGAAACAGAGCTACCAAAAACCCCTAAAATCTATAAAAGAAATACATATGATGGGAATGGTAGAAAATATCCAAGCCAAGCCGATTGGAATAATGTGAACTATCAAAGGCATGACTTATGGAATATAAGCCCAAATGGCAAAGGCCAGAACTCAAAGAAAGGCCATTCCAAAAGTATAAGAGCTTTCATCAAAGACACATATGCACCTAGGCACTACACTCGGAGACACCACAATTACCCAAAGAAGGCGATTGCTAAAACACATACACAGCATACGACAAAAGAGACAATTTGTATGAACCTAGAATCCCCAAGCACTTTGCCAAGATTAATTATGATTATGGCATGATAGATGGCAACCCCTTAGAGTCAAATCATTTGGCTATAAGTTGGTTGGATCATCTTACAATTCTAACCCCTCAGGACCTGACATAAGTATGGGTACCTAAAACTTAATTTCCTTGATTGCGGGTTCGAATAAAGTGAGTGCCAAGGAACCTGGTACATGGATAGTGGTTTCCGGACATATGACAAGAAACAAGAAAAATCTGTCAAAATTCAAGGAAGTTAAAGGAGCAAAAGTCATATTTGGAGGAAATGAAGCTCAGGTGAAATAAGAGGCATTGGATCCATCAAGAGGAACGGATTAGAAATCACAGAGGCGTTGCATATGTTGAAGGACTCAACTTCAACTTGCTAAGCATCACCAACTCGCGGACAATGGCTATAATGTTGGATTTAACATGGGTATATGCCAAATCAAGGATCTTGAATCAAATGAAGTTGTGTTGCAAGGATGCGACAAAAGAACATGTATGTAGTAGATTGGTCAACCGCTACACCCAAAGACTGTCTATTAGCAAAGAGCACAATTGAATCAAGTTGTCTGGGGCACAAAAAGTCGAGTCAATTGAATTTCAAAACGATTAACAAGCTTGCCGGAAGTAATCTTGTGGAAGGACTTCGATTTCGAAGATACAAGAAGGAGAGTATATGTGACGCATGTCGAAAGGGAAAACAGATCAAATCATCATTCAAAGAAAAGACCGCCCATCTTCAACAAGAATATTACATCCGCTACATATGGATCTATTTGGCCAAGTGGAACCGGTGATGTTCGAATCAACCAACCATGCGTAAGAGTCCTATCTTTGTCAAGCCTAAGTCGAATTATAAACTCGGATGAAGATGAGATAGCCGAGTCTCATAAAATCTTTGGAAAATTTGCTAAGTGATTAAGTGATTGCAGAGAGAGCCGATCAAAAACAACAAATTGTTAGACGATCAATCCGGCTAACTTACTTCAACTCGATGTAAGATGGCCGAAAGACCATCCACCGTAACTTGTCATTGGAGATATAAGAGAAGGTGTCAAAACAAGATCCGTAACTCAACAAGAAGCTATGTTCACATGCTTTATCTCGCAAATAGAGCCTAAAGATGTGTTACAAGCATTGGATGACACACATTGGATTCAAGCTATGCAAGAAGAGTGAATCAGTTTGAAAGAAATAAAGTATGGGAATTAGTTCAAAGACCCACCCATCAAAATGTTATTGGTACTAAATGGGTGTTCGTAAACAAGATGAACGAGGAGGGCTCGTGGTAAGAAACAAAGCAAGACTAGTAGCCAAAGGATATTGCCAAGAAGAAGGAATAGATTTTGATGAAACATTTGCTCCTGTAGCAAGATTGGAAGCTATAAGGATGTTTCTTGCCTATGCGGACTCACAAGAATTTTATTGTATATCGATGGATGTAAAAAGTGCATTCCTAAATGGTTTATTGGAAGAAGAAGTGTATGTTGAACAACCTCCAGGATTTGAGCGGAAGACTCTTGGAGATAAGGTATACAAACTCAAGAAAGCTCTGTATGGATTGAAACAGCACCCGTGAGCATGGTATGATACTTTGTCACAATTCCTAACCGAGAATGGATTCACAAAAGGAAAAGTAGATAGAACACTTTTTAATTCAAGACAAGAAGAGTATCTTCGCTTGTTCAAATATATGTGGATGACATCATTTTTGGATCCACAAACAAAGAGCTATGTGAAAATTTTCAAACCTCATGCAAAGCAAATTTGAAATGAGCATGATGGGAGAGTCGACATTCTTCCTTGGACTCCAAGTAAAACAAATTTGAATGATGGAACCTTCATAAGTCAAACAAAATACACCGAGATTTAATGAAGAAATTTGGTATGGAGGAGAAGTCTTACGTGAAAATACCAATGAATACATCAGTCAAAATGGACATGGATGCGATGGCAAGCTCGTAGATCAAACAAGATTTAGAGCACTCATTGGATCATTGCTCTATCTCACGATGCTTGAGCCGGACATCACCTTTGCTATAGGTGTATGTGCGAGATTTCAATCGCTCCAAAAAAAGAGTCATATGACAAAGCAGCTAAGAGAATCTTGAGATACTTGAAAGGAAGCCAAGAAGTTGGCTTATGGTATCCAAAGGAAGGTGGATTCAAGCTAATTGGCTATTGACTCGACTATGTTGGATGCAGAGTTGACAGAAAAGCACCTCGTGCACATGTCAAATGCTTGGAAACAGTCTGATTTCTGGTTTAGCAAGAAGCAAAATTCAATAGCCACCTCTACAAACCGGGAATACATAGTTGGGCAATTTGTTGTGCCCAAGTCCTATGGATGAGACAAGCCGGTGAGAGACTATGAAGTTGAAGAAAAGGAAATTCCAATCATGTGTGATAACACAAGTGCAATTGCAATCACTCGAGAATCTCGTGTTGCACTCAAGAACAAAGCATATCGATGTCGATATCACTTCATAAGAGATCATGTTGAAAAGAAGGACATCATATTGGAATATATCTCAACCGATAAACAAAGTTGGTGACATATTCACAAAACCATTATGTGAGTCAAGATTTGAAGAACTCAAGCATGAGTTAGGGTTAATCGAGTTGAGCTAACACTTAAAACTCAAAGAAAAGAAATGGAACACAAAAAGAGAAAAAGGATCAATTCTCAAAATCGCCTAAATGAATCACCATGGAGAGACAACATCGGTATAGCCGATGAGTCATTGAGAGAATCTGACTGAAAAGTTAAATCGCTAAAGGGATAAGTTCGAGTCATTTATGAGCAAAGTGACAAAAACGCAAAATGCGTTTTACTAAGCGGGAATTTTTTAAGAATGACGTCAAGATAATGATGATGTGTACAGACAAAAAGCCGCATACCAAGCTTATGATTGGATATAAATGTTACCGCATTAAATTCGAGACATTAAATGCTAATCGGTGCAAAATCTAAGCCATTGATTTCGATCACATTTCAAAACCACCCGCACGCCCTTTCGTAAAACCATACTTAACCCATTTTCGTCTGCTTTTTTCTCTCACATATCACCTAAACGGTTCATTTCTATCTCAAACAAAGGCAAAACTCTCTCAAAACCCTCTCGTATTCAAATCAAATTTCTAAATTTGTTTTCGGTGAAATCCTTAAAAATGGCATCAACCTATGATTTTGTCAAGCTAGGAAAGCAAATCCACACAGGGTCGATCAGTGGATTTCGAGGGCATGGTCACAGGGTGGTCCGATGACGCCTCATAAAGAAAATCGGGCTGAAAAGCTCAATCGTCCGGCCGAAACCATTTTCGACGATGGAGTTCTCGATGACCTATGTGGAAGAGGTCGCACGCAGTTCACGTGAACGCCGAGATTCACGATGAAGGGATAAGATCCTCTGTTCATGGAAAGAAGTTCACCATCTCTCGCCAAGGATTTGGTGAACACCGCCACTACCAACGGAAGGAGCATCGTAAATCAACGAAAGCCGATGTAAACCTGGTCCGCCAGCTTGGAAGGAAGTAGCAAGCCCGACTATGTTGATAAAATAGTTTACCACAAAGAAACAAGAGGTCAAGGAGGACTACCACAAACTGTTGGACATAGTTGCCAAATGCATAGACATCAAATTTGGACTTTGACCAATCATCAAAAGCAAAGTTGATCGTGAATGGCTGCGATCATTGAAGAAAGGAAAATAAACTGGCCGAGTTTGTCTACAGCAGACTCGCGCAGAATGTAGGGAACAAATCCTTCAAGGAAGATGGTGCATTTGGAGGATCCCTAGGATATGGCCTGGTGATTGGCCGGTACTGATGGAGGTGAAAGGAGTCCCTCTAGACATGGAAAGACGTTCCATGTAAACAAGAGGATGTTCGAGATCAAACCCTCTCGGTGCACGAAGAGAGCCTACGCCAAGAGAGCGACACGAGTGAGGGGAATCGGTGACCCAAGATACTGTTTTCCTCTCCACCAAAGAAGAAGTCGCTGCCCTATGATCGCTAAGAGAATCTTTGCCCCTATTTGCTAAGAAGACCGATGCTCTGCAAAGAAAGAAAAACAAACTGTTCCGCCCCACTGAGTCACACCGCCCCGCAGCCGTGTCTCCGCCTCAAAGCAGTTAGCCGGTCGAGAAGGACTCTCAACTACCTTCTTCGATCGTCAAAAGAGGAGAATCGAAAAGCCAAGACGCCCGCTCCTCAAAAGAAAACACCAAAGATCGGCCCTACCGCCCAAGACTCGAGAAGAAGCTCTCTCAACCGAAGTCCCTCCTGGGTACGAACTACGAGACGACAAAGAATGATCAAGCGATCCGAGCTTGAGAAACCTACTGAGTCGCCCACTCACCGAGCAGATATCGAGACTACCGGAGAAGTAGAGTCTCCGATATTATAGATGAAACACTAAGTCTGTGAAGGCGATCAACAGAGGCAAATGAAGACACAAAGGTGTAGTTCGCAAGAATCGAGACACAAGACGAAGCCGATAGAGATGATAGTGATGTGATGATCCTATCCCCACCTTACCTGCACATCCAAAATCGTCTGCGAGAGTGGAGGAAGTGGAAATTGAGTAGATCCAGGAACAGTTCCAACGGCCCGAGTTTATCGAAGAAGAAGAGGAACTGTTGAACTTCCTCGACTCGACCTCTGTGATCTCAAAGATTTGGATGAAGAAAATCGCAAAGATATCTCGCAGATCTTCAAGGATAAGGAGAAGGAGAGATGGCAGAGAGGAAGCCGAGGCACGAGAGAAGGCCAAGATCATCCGCCCTCTCACCTGGCACCACAGAACATACACATCCTCACTTCGATACTCTATCGAAAGTGATGAGGATCGGACCCGGCCGCAATGTAAGAGTTGCAAATGCAGAAGCAATGCATGAATCCTCGAATTCTTCATGAGAAAAGCATGATGGAGGGACCAGGAAAGTCCTCCAAATCACACTGAAATCGATCCAATGGGGAGTGCAAGAAATCGCCACCGTTGTTGCCGCCACCACTTCCTGACTCACTCGGAAGAAGGATTTAAGGAACCTGGCGATGAAACTAGGTTAGTGGGGACCCCAATCGAGCCAACCCCTAATGAAGGTGTCTTACCACCGCCCCAACGGCTGAACACTCGCAGAGAAACAAATAGGGAGTTTGGAGACGAGTGACCCCATTCCAAGTCACTCACTCGGTGCGCCCGGTGAGGGGGAAACTCCCTCCACCGCAGAAGGTCGGAGGATGTTGCGAATGACTCCACAACGAATTTAGGAGGCGAAGTGGAGAAAGTACAAACACAAAATACACAAAGAAGTTGCCATCAACTCATTTGAGACAGCTTGAGACTGTCTCGGTGAGGTGCCAATCGCTACGAAGGCTAATGACGCGCCGATGCAATCGAGGCACAGACGGAACAACCCCGGGAGTTAACACTGGGGCGATGAAAGTGCAATCCATGGGGTTGAGACTCCAATAGATGTCACCACGAAGACCCTAAGACAACCGACGTTGTTGAAAGGAGGTCAAGTGCCTCGCTGCAGCTTGAGACTGCGGGGAGGTAATGAAGGCCAACGGGGAGGTTGAGACTTCCCAGGGTAAAGAGGTGAAATAGAGAACATCCCTCCTACTATCATTGATCCATCCGAAAAGGAGATAAGCGCGCTTCATGATTCCCAGTGATAATCCCGATGTAACCTTTTTGGGATCGAGCGACGGCGAAAGAAGCCGAGTCATCCCCGTGATGATCCAAAAGACTCACCGAGGATGTTCCCAAAGACGAGCAAGTCTCGATCTCAAGACTACTCACAAACTTTCAATTTTGATGGTGAGCCACCAATGGAAATCTCATCATCGTCCGATGGCGCTTCGATAAGGCCGAGGACTACCCACTCAATTGGATAAACCACTGAGACCAACGAAGCTGTTGAGACAATTGAGGCTCGGCAAGTCGGGTCCACTTCACAAAGGACCTCACCAAACAGAGTCCATCGCGCAGCTCCCAAGCCGCAGCAGTTCGACTCCCAAAAGGAACTTCACGCGCACCTCTCATCATTGAACAAATCCCGATTGGCCGTGATGATTCCTTTGTAGAATCATTTCCTTTTCTCTAGAGGTACCGACCTCCCGACGAGTCGAGAACGATCTCGCGTGCTTCCCGCTGCACAGATCCTGTTCTTCCATCCGACACCATCGTTTCTAGCCGACTATGACTTTGACGTTGCATGGCCGTCACCGCAACGACTAAACAATCGAAGTTCGGGAGGTGTTCAAAGCATTATTTATTTGAAATTGAACGGATGGAGAGGCACCAGGACTCTATGGACATGAGACTGGATAACAAAGATGCCAACTCTCGCCGACTTGAGAGGCATAACAAATTAATCGTGAATGGTGGCAAACAAAGAAGAAACAATGCGTGTGGAACAAGCTAGATATTTTTAACATTGTTCAACAAGTCTTGGGTATGGAGAGCCGAGAATGCCGATGCGAAAAACGAAATTGAGAGAACACATTGAGCACATGCATGAAGCTCACACCGCCGAGATAAAGTCATTGCGTGAGCAAAATAAGAGTGATCTCCGGTGTATGGAAGAAAACATGGATAGAAAATCCGGCCTTCTCATGGCTGAGATGAAGCTAATTTCAAAGTCAGAGTCCAACGCTACTCGTCAATTTCGTGGTCGCATACTCCGCAGCAGACTCGAGGCAGAACTCGGCCATCGCCGTGAGCTCGACTTCCCGCTTGCAAGATATGTTTCAAGGGTTCCTCTCTCCTTTGATGATGCCAAAAGGGGGAAGAGGAATACTTAAAAGCGCTAAAGAGATCCGAAGGTTTGAAAGGGAGGAGAAGCAGTAAAGGGAAAGACAGGTGAGGAAGTTACAAGGAGAAAGAATGGAAAGTTTGTTGAGGGGGAAGGATCGAAAGATGTGACCTTAATGATTGCACAAACCCCCACCAAGGTCTCTTGTCACGGTGATATTATCAAGAAGAAACTCCCAAAGGACTTCCGCCACTCCAACACTCGCTATATCTATGGTGAAAAGAGAAAGACAATTGAAGCGGGGATGGAGGAAGTGGAAGGAAGAATGGATGCCCGAGTTATGAACATCTTGAAACAACATGGAGGCATTCCAAAGAGACAGAGATACTTATGCCATCTCGATGTCGGGGACCGAGCCACGATCGTTGATGAATTTAAAACACTCGCATCTCGAAGGAGCTTGGGGCTTGTATCTTGGGAAAAGGGTCTCACGTTATGTGAAGAAGCCGACAGCTGACAAACTACTGGCGATACTGATCACTCCGTTGGTCACTCAATGGAAAGAAGAAGACCCCAAGACAATACACGCCTGCAGGTAGGGGAAGAAATAGTGGTGGAGGAAAAGGTTTGGACACAGGCCTCTCGCCCAAAAATTGAGTACGTAGATCCGGCAAGAAAGGAGGGATCTACTTGGGGGTCTTGACCAAGTAGCCAATCTTCAAGTGGCTAAAAGCAATGCCGAGTATGCGAAAAGAATCGAAGAAAGAAAAAGAAAAGACAAACTCAGCTTTGGGAGGAGAGACAAGAGAGATTAAGAAGAGATGAAGGCGCAGGAAGGCATATGAAAAGAAGAAGAAGGCATCGAAGATGAGAAAAAGAAAGAAGAATACTTAAGATGATAGAATCAAGAAGATGAAAGAGGAGGAAGCGTGAAGGAGATGAAGTGATCTTGTCCACCCCTTCATGTATTTTACTATGTAAATACATACTATGTAAGTCTTCTCGCAATAAAGTCAGTAAATTCTTTATTTTTTGTGTGTAGATAAATGTTTGCTCTCGATACACCGTAAACTTGATTGTGTAAAAGAACATGAATGTTATGATCAATAAAAGAATTGATTCTACACATACATTCTCTCGTGAATGCACTTTTCGTATGTATCTTTGCTATTTACATTTTGAATGTTTTAAGTTTTGGCATCATCAAAAAGGGGAAATTGTTGGGAAATATATTGTTTAGATTTTGATGAATGCCATGTAAAACTTAGAATAGGAAGTTGGCACCCCATTCTTTGTTGTAAATCGCATTGTAATAAATAGAAATTTGGTCAAGCCGAGCTAAGTCACTATGCCCAAACATGCAAGAAGACAAATCGGAGACTAGAAGGAAGACTCATTTGCAAAGACAGGTTGAGTATAGCAAAGAAGAGAAGACGGAACTCGATCAAGGAGCGGTGAGATGCGGTGAGTGGAGTATCAGTCAAGTCAACTCAAGAAAAGCTAAGTCTCAAGTTGAAGTGAGAAGAGTTACACAATGATTGGAAGTCGACTCTAAGTCACCTCGGGGAAAGCAAGGGAAATACGATCAAGTCGAGATAATCAAAAAGATCCGTTGTACTAAATCAAGAGAATTACTTAAACAAGTAATATCTCCATGCTACCTTTCTCAAGTGCTTAGTCCGGAGCGTGCAACAGAATAAACCAATGGGAAGCACTACACCGTGTCGAACTCGAAAAGTGAAGAAGAATTCATACGAGGAAATGGCAATTCCAAGGATCGCAACAAGACAAGCCAACGACCACAAGTGACTTTCAAAAATAAGCCTATCTCTTCAACGGGCAGATTTTTGAAAGATCACTATAAAAGGCCGAGGAAGAACTCGAGAAAAGGTTACGCAGTTACATAGGTTACCTTGACCATACAAGCAAAAAAAGAAACATTTTGTAACCCGAAATATTCTCAAGTTATTAAACGCTCAATCCTCAAGCCTACACTACGAAGAACATCAATCCAACACTCACTGTGAAGGAAAGATAACTTCAATCAGTTGAAGAGGAAATTATCAAGAATCAAGGGGTCTACATTCCACGAAGGATTGTAGGAAGGTTCAAGGTTGAACCAAGTCTTGAGTTTTTGGAGGGCTTCGTGATCAAATCCGAAGAGCTTAAGCAAGTGGGTGTAGTAGCAAGGCGGTGCCCTGCGTGAAGAAGCTAAGTCGCACGAGAAGCCGGTGAGTGATCAAGGCGTCTCGATCGAGTCCCAAAGGATCAAGTCATTTGTGTGATCAAGACTTGTATCCGGACTGTTACCACTTTGTATCTTGATCAATACCTAGTGGATTCCTCCAGAGTTGGAGAAGAGAGGAGTAGAAGAATTACTCCATCTTCGAACCTCTATAAAAACTTATCGTGTCATTTACATTTCAAAGACTTTAATTCTCGCATCATATTTGTTTAATTCTCACTGACATATTTGCTATCCATTAGATAATTTCTAAGTACTAAATCAAGCTTTAAATCTCTACTAAACCAAACTTAAGGGTGTTAAGTCTTCCACTAAAACAAACCACGTTGAGCTAATTCGGTCTTAACAATCGAGTTATTCTATCAACGGACTCGATGAGTGCGTTGAGTGACTAACTCTACCGATTAACTAAATTGGTACATCCACCCAGGACAATTTGTGTAGTATCAACTCGAACTTTTAAAAGGACTAAATCGAAAATTTGGTAAGGTTTATTCAACCCCCTTCTAAACCTTACACTCACACCCCTTGGGACCTACATTTATATATATTTGTATCAATTTTGGCAACAATTCAGGCATTGCAACCGCTAATACTTGACATGAGAGACGAAGTTTAGAGTCGAATCAAGAAGAAGTTGGACAAACCGGGCAAGAAACGGAAGAAAATGGCCAAGTGCTTGTTATTCCAGGTGAGCACGGGCAGGGCGTGCTCCTCTAGCACAGCCCGTGCTCAACCCAGATATGAAGACCTAAGTTTTGACAAGTTGTTCGGCACCCAGCACGGGTTGGGCGTGCCAAAGGGGCACGGCCATGCCTCGCTGCGGGAAAAATAGAGGTCCATCCGATTTCAACTAGGTTTCGACCTGAACGAAGAACAAATAGACCCGGGGCGGCCACAAGCAAGAGGATGCTGATTTTTACCCTAGAAACCAAAGAAAAGAGCAGTTTTCCACCGGAAACTTCGAGAGATCGATCAAGACCGCAACCACACTTTCGAGGATTGAAGATAGATCGAGAGATCATCATCATCCCTGAGTCCCTCACTCCATTGTATCGTTATTTCAATTAGTTGGATTTTGATTATGAATAATTTGTCTATGAATTGTTTATCTTCAATGTCTGGCTAAACATCTTGTGATTCCCGGGTTTGGGAGTAGGTTAATAAACACTTTTATTTGATGATTAAGGATATTGAAGTTAATGTTTTCTTTCTCTATTCAAGTACTTCGCTTTAATTCTTGTTTTATCAAAAGGCCTTTGATCTAAACTTGTTTGATGAATTGATTCATAATTCTAACCGATGAGTTTCAATACTAGGTCTTGAGTACTTGACACAAATAGATTGCATGATTGAGGAGTCTGTGAATATTTGTGAGATCTTATAATCTTTTGAACTTTTGGGAGTTGGATATCTCATGTTGAGTACAGATGCTAACATAGATATCCCAATCAACGCTTTTACATACATCTCGAGAGAGGGGGTAAATTACTTTGGTGATTGGTCTATAGAGAAGAATACGTTTAACCTTGGTTTGCTTAATCTAAGCATAAAAGTGGGATATTAATTGAAACCATAACCCAGGAATCCATCCATCCATACTTGATCTTTTAGTCACTCTTTACTTTGTTATTTTAGGATTAAATTCTGCTTTAGTAGCAATAAAAACCAAACCTTCAAATTTCGATAGTTTAGATACAAATAGGACTATTATAATCCAATACTTGGTACATTAATTTATTAATCCCTGTGGATTCGACCTTGCAAACCCTATTCTATAAACTGATCCGTACACTTGCGGTGAAGCTAAAAAAATAGGCGAACATTGTGTCACCTAACAAACCAACATAAGGTGATTGTAAGTCAGATGTTTGTCTAAGGAACATATCTACCATCATACAGCAGGAGGTCGCCAAATATTTGGCTTCTCAACATATGCAAGGGGGAAATGCTCATGATTCCAATATGAACTTGGCGCATTTTGCTGATTATGCAGGTAGTGGTACTATTGTTGCTCCTGATTATGCTTTGAGTACTTTTGACACTATGGGAAATGGAACTTGGATTCTAGACACAGGTGCTAGTAGACATATGTGCAATTTCACTTCACTTCTCACCAACCTCACCCATGTCAATGATCAAATCACTGTATTCTTACCTGATGGCTCCTCTAAAACTATTACACATGTAGGGGAGGTTCACATTAGTCACACACTTGTTCTGGAAGATGTTTTATCTGTTCCTTCTTTTAAATATAACCTTCTCTCCATTGCTCAATTAACTCGAACTTCTTCTTGCAAATGTGTTTTTCTTCCCACACACTGTGTTATACAGGACCTTGAAACTGAAGATGTGGTGGCTGTTGGAAAGGCTGTTGACAGGCTTTATGTACTCTACTCAAATGCTTCCAGTCTTCCCCATACTTCACTGAATACTCAGACTTCTTTTAATTCTTCTGTTTCTTCATCTCATTGTAATAAGGATTTGTTTTTGTGGCATGCAAGGCTTGGCCATGCATCTACCTATGTATTAGAACACTTGCATTTTCTGAAATCTCTGTGCAATAATAATGATAAACAAGTTCTGCAAGATTGTGCAGTTTGTCATATCTCAAAACAGCCTAGACAATCTTTTTCTTTAAGTACTTCTTATGCTGCTGCTCCTTTTGATTTAATACATGTGGATGTCTGGGGACCATACTCTGGTTCAGAACTATGTAAAACACCTTATATACTTACTATTGTTGATGATCATAGTAGGTGCACTTGGACCTATCTCATGTCTCATAAAAGTCAACTGTCTAATCTACTGCAGTCATTCTTTCTCATGGTTACTATTCAGTTTGACAGGAAACCAAAGGTCATAAGAACAGACAATGGAACTGAGTTTATAAATCACACTTGTCTGTCTTTGCTCCAATCTCTTGGTATTGTTCACCGAAGGAGCTGTGTATACACTCCACAACAAAATGGAGTTGTTGAAAGAAAACATAGACACCTTCTTGATATAGCCAGGGCTTTGCTTTTTCACTCCAAGGTCCCTATTCATTTTTGGCCCTTATGTATACTTACAACTACCTATATTATAAACAGGCTTCCTAGCTGAGTCCTTCATTGGAAAACTCTTTTTGAGATCCTCTTTGGTCATCTTCCTGATTACTCTCACTTAAAGCCTTTTGGGTGTTTAGCCTTTGCTACAAATACCCTTCTCACAAAGATAAGTTTGCTCCCCGGGCTCACAAATGTGTCTTCCTTGGATATGAAATGGGAAAGAAGTGGTATAAGCTCTATAATCTGGACACTAATCAGTTTTTGGTTTCTAGAGATGTTCATTTTGTTGAGTCTTCTTTTCCCTATCACGCATCCCTCTCACCTGATACTTCCTCTCCTCTGCCTAATATTCCCATTACAAAGAGATTCCTGACTATTTCCACTTCTCCTCCTTTTGAATCTTCTACTTCACAGCCTGTCAGACGGAGCACAAGAACTATCACTAAGCCTGCCTGGATGAATGATTTTGTTACTTACAACTCAACTGAGCAGCTACCTAACCCAACAGTCACCACTCCTCCACCTCTTGCTACAGGTTCTTCCTACCCTATCTCCACTTTTCCCTTTACTATTTTTCCACTTCTCCAGACACTTATGTCTCTTTTCTAGCTAATGTGTCTAGTATCCTTAAGCCTACTTCCTATGGTCGGGCAAGAAGGACCAGGGTGGGTTGAGGCTATGAACCAAGAGCTGTGTGCTTTGGAGAAGAACCATACTTGGGTTGTCACTGATTTGCCTCCAGGCAAAAAGGCCATTGGATGTAAATGAGTTTATAAGGTGAAAATGAAATCGGATGGTACGATGGATAGATTCAAGGCACAATTGGTTGCCAAGGGTTATCATCAGACTTACGGTGTTGATTATTAGGATAGTTTTTCTCCAGTTGCAAAGCTTGTTACTGTTCGTTTGTTGATTGCTCTTGCAACTGTTAAAGGGTGGGCTCTACATCAATTGGACATCAATAATGCATTTTTGCATGGGTATCTAGATGAAGATATTTTTATGTTGCCTCCGGAGGGATATAATGCAGGGGGTTCAGGTAAAGTTTGTCATCTCAAGCGGAGCCTTTATGGTCTCAAACAAGCGTCAAGACAATGGAACACTGAATTTTGTGGGAAATTACTTCATTTTAGTTTCTTACAGTCAGCTTTCGACCACTGTTTGTTCTACAAGAGGTCTGCAGACAATTTTCTTTGTCTCCTTATATATGTGGATGATGTATTGGTTGCTGGTCCTAGCTCACAGGAAATCTCTAGCTTAAAGGCCAACTTGGATAAGCTGTTTACTATCAAAGACTTGGGATATGCCAAGTATTTTCTTTGCTTGGAACTTGCTAGGAATGAGAAGGGTACTTATCTTAACCAACGTAAGTATATCTTAGATATTCTCACTGATACAGGGATGCTGGAGTCCAGTCCTGTCTCTACTCCTTTTCCTCAGAATTTGTGATTGGTTGGGAAAGCAGGAACTCCTCTTACTGATCCGGAGAGGTATAGGAGGTTAGTTGGGAGGTTATTGTTCGACCGCTAAACACCTATAAAAGTCTAACAATCCTCGCAAGAGAGCGAGATCAATCGTAGGGTAGCAAGTTGACCACAAGTCGTCTCTCAAGGAAGACTTAGCCGACAAATAATTATTATGTATCACAATAGAGAGAAAATAAATCCTAAACACTCTAACCAGATTTGTTGGTTTTATTTAAACTAAAAGAAAATACTTAAAAGGACAAATTAAAACTAAACAGGACTAAACTTAGAGAAAAGGATATGGAAGAAAGTCTAGGATTATGGATTCATCTCATCAAACTTGCAAGCAGAATATCAATTAATTGATCATGCGGTTAACAAATATAACAAGCATGTAAAGACTAGGTCTAGATCTGATAACTCTTGTATTCACAGATTAGGGTCATCCCAACATAATTTGCTATTTTCATTAAACCTAGGGTTAGATAATACATTTCTGATTCATATCTAACCCCCTGAATAAATTTAATCCAGGGATAATATCTTCGATCGATCTCAATTATCCCCTTAAACAATCAAGATTTGGCCAAACAATCAATCAACAAGTAAAACAATTTATTCAGGAAAGCAGATCAATTAATCAATACTCATGCTTGTTTGTTTGAATCAAATCATCATAATCCTAGAACAAGGAAATTAGTTCATGCTTGGGGATGGGATCATAATCTCAATTGAAGGAAAGAAAACAATCATAAACATGATCATGCAATAATAATAATCACCCCAATAATTGAAATCAGACAAAAGAGATGAAGAAATCTTACTCTTTGATTAAGAAGCAAAATAACTTCAAGGGGAAGAATCCAACCAATCCCAATGATGAAAAGCAAGAAAAATACCAAAAACTAAAGTTTAAAAGTGGTATAAATGAAGGTGTGTCGAAAATAGGGGCTCCCCAAGTCCTATTTATAAGCCTAGAGTCCTAAACAAGGTGGAAGAGCCAAAAATTGGATAAAAATCAGAAATTTCGTGTTCAATATGACATCGCGCGCGCCCGCGCAAGCCTGCTGTCGACCTTCCTTGGGTGGCCGCGCTACTTTTTGCGCGCTCGCGCGATGTGATGGGCGCGCTGCGCGGTGTCTTGCGCACCCGCGCACCTGCTACCGGCCGATGTTTGTCATTATGCCCGTTTTCTCCATTTTCCATCCGTTTTCGAGCCTCTTTTCATCATAACCTATAAAAATGACAAAAAAACACCCTACGTAACATTCGACACTATAACCAATACTTTAAGCTACGAAAATATGCATAATCACACACAAAATAAATCAAAAATGCACAAAAATAATACTTAAAAACATGCAAAACAACTCCCTCGCACTTAACCTTTTGCTTATCCTCAAGCAAATAATAATGCCAACAAACCCAACAAGAAATATAATGTCCAATTTGAGAATCAATTAATCCATAGCACAATGTTCTATCTACCTCGGATTATTCTTCATCGATCCCCAACCTTCACAATAAACTCACTTGGCTCAAATTAAACATTAACCAAAGTGTTTGACCTTCCTTACTAAATTTCAAATTTGTGTCAAAAGTTGCAACCCTTTTATTCACACAACCAACCACGCAATTACTAGCCATGTTCTTCTTTTTTTTGCGCTAGAACTCCCGAGATATTATTCCACTAGGGGTAAACTTCGAATGTTTTCCAAATGCTCCTAGGGTGGTTTCCCATACTCATGTTTTGAGCCGCCATTTTACGTAAAAGTCAAACATGTGGCTCATGAATGCTCCTAGTTACTAAGCAGCTCAATCAGAGGAGTATAATCTCGATTGTAGCTCCTAGTTACTAAGCAGCTCAATCAGCGGAGTATAATCTCGATTTTTATATATAGCTTTATCATGCTTTTTTGTTTTTTGGCTATATAATGCTCTTTTTTTTTCGCAAGGCTAGCAATTTTGTGTACACACAAATCACAACAAGGTTTTAACTTAATTCACATTAATAAAATCTCGTAATTCAAGCCCCACAACCCGGGCTATTGATTAATCGTCACCGCGTTTGTCCACCCCAAAGGCTAATTCACGACTTAGTCAAATCCTATGTATCAAGTTCATCCTTTGTGAACATATATTTCAAGTTGACTAAACATCATCCTTATTAAACTTGGGATAATCAATAGGCAAGTTAAAAAATTAACCATAAACAATCACCTAATTCTAACAGCGACTAAATGCCCCCCCACACTTACATCACGCAATGATCTCAATGCGTAAAAGTAAAAGAGAAGGAAAATGAAACGTCCCTGAAAAATACGATGGTTGAATAATGGCTTGCTAGATACATCTGCCTACAATTCTGCAAAAAAACATATGTGGAAGGAAACATAATACCAAAATTGAAACATAAAACTATATTAATGACAAAACGGAATGGAAACACACTAATACGCATGCAACACACACAAAAGGAAATAAAATAAAAAAAAGAAAACAAACTCTAAAAGTGTCACTGTTGTGTATCCGAAGGGGGTGGAGGCGGGAATGGCGAGAAAGACATGTTCACCCAGTTTTGTTCAATATTTTGCACTCGAGTGTCAATGAACTCGACCCTTGTGTTTGTGTTTCGCATGAGTTCATGGAGCCCGGTCATTTGATGCTAAAAGTGGTCAAACTAGCTCTGCATAGTATTGAGGCGTCCCATAACGGACTCCCAACCGGCGGTAGGGCCCTAACTAGTGTTAGTGGAGGGGCCGGCTGTAAATAGATCAACTCGCGGTGGTAACCCCTCGTGTGGAGGATGAATATCAGGATCACCCTCGTGCTCTTTGCCCATGTGTCCCAACTGTTCCCCTACTGGTTCCCATTGGCGTGGTAGGATACCCATTGGGTTCCATGTATCACTACGAAAACATTTCCGGGAGGCGGGATCCTTTAAAGTGCCTTCTATTGTTAGAAAATCCGTATTTTTTAGCAAAGTTGTGTTCAAGGACCCATATGGAATTTCAACAAGGTGGTCGAGATTATCAGGGACCACGTTGAAATGAATAGCTAGTTTAAAAATTAAGTGTCCCAAACCCACTTATGCTTAGGTTTCGAAGGTTGCGGTAGAAAGTGTCGAAAATAAATGTCGTAGTGCAAATTTTTGTATTTACGACGAAAACACCATATAAAAACAACTCTGGGGTAGTCACCCGACTACTTTCAAATTTTCCAAAACGCAGGTGAGTAATGAATTTGTGCAATAAGTATAAATGCGGTCCGTGATAAAACCATTTGGGGTTCCCTTTGTAGAAAAGTTATTATAACCCGTCAATTCTCGCCCAAAATTGGTTGGGTTAAATGAATTGGGCACGCCCGAACACCATGCCTAGATAGCCCAAAAACAGATTTCATTACTCTAAAATTTACTTCACATTCCTCCCCAAACAAATGACATGTAAAATTCGTAAGATGTGAATCTGAAAAATGCAATGTCGTATAAAATTCCAGTACCAACTCAATCAACACCCTAGAAGTAAGTGGGGCAAATTTTTTCCATCCAAAAAACTTTACAAATCCCATAAATTCATCAAGCAACCCCAATTCTTGCAATGTATCTATAGACAAGAAGGTAGATGGAGGTACCTCGCGAGAGAGGAGGCTAGTATACCTTTGGGCTTCTTCTGTGGGATAAATTGGGAAGGGGGCGTTGAATTGCTCGGCTAAATCCACCGGATTCATCGGGTCATCTTCTTCCACCCTAGGTTGTTGATTTTGAGCCCTTTTGGTCCTCCTATGCATGATGTATCGAGTGGAGTTGGCTAATCAGAGCGGAATGTTGTTCTAACCATTGAATTTGCGATTTGGTAGAGAGAATTTGGAAGGAGATGGAGGATTTTCGAATTGGGGGTGAAAAATTGTGTTTCAAAACCCCAATTCGCAATATATAATTCTGTTGACTGCCCCTTGCGCGCGCCCGCGCGCCTGCCTTGTGTTGTGTCGCGCGCCTGCCTTGTGTTGCGTGCACCCGTCCGTTGCGGTGCGCGCCTGCACCTGCATCAATTTCCTTTTTTTGTTTTTTTTTGTTTTTAACTTATACAAAAAAGAGAAAACTCAATTAAACCATTAGATACGGTTTGTCGAAAACAATAAAAAAAATAAAAAAATATAAAAAGGGAAAAAATAATTCGGTTGCCTCCTAAGAAGCGCTTATTTAACGTCTTTAGCTTGACGATACCTGAGTACGGTTCTTAAGTGACATCTTCGAGACCTATGCTCTCAATTTTTTCATCCCGAGATATCCCTTCAAAATATGGCTTAACCCGATGACCATTCACCTTGAAAGATTCATGAGTCCTTGGATTAAGTAGTTTTACCGTTCCGTAAGGATATATCTCTTCGATCTCAAATGGCCACTTCCATCTTGATTTTAGTTTCCCTGGAAATAACCGCAATCGTGAGTTAAATAAAAGGACCTTCATACCTGGTTCGAGCTTTTTATGGATAATCCTTCAATCATGCAATCGCTTGACTTTATCTTTGTATATTCGAGTATTTTCATATGCGTCATTACGAAGCTCATCAAGTTTAGACAATTGCAACTTCCTTTCGACTCCTGGTTTGTCCAAGTCGAAATTTGTTGCTTTGATAGCCCAATATGCCTTGTGCTCCACTTCAACTGGTAAATGACATGTTTTCCCGAAAACTAGTCTATAGGGGCTCATTCCCAAAACCATTTTATAAGTTGTCCTGTATGCCCAAAGCGCATCATTTGACTTGGTAGCCCAGTCTTTCCTTGTAGGGTTTACTGTCTTCTCCAGAATCCCCTTTATTTGTTTGTTGGTGGTTTCTACTTGCCCGGAAGTTTGAGGACGATAAGGTGTAGCTACCTTATGTGTGATACAATTTTTCTTCATCAAATTTTCGAACAATTTGTTGCAAAAATATTTTCCCCCATCGCTAATGATAGCTCTCGGGAATCCAAACCAACATGAAATATTTTCCTGCACAAACTTGATGACAGTGTTAGCATCGCAAGTCCTCGTGGGGATTGCCTCAACCCACCGGGACATGTAGTCAACAGCAACAAGTATATATTCATAACCAAAAGACTTAGGGAAGGGGCCCATGAAATCAATACCCCACACATCAAATATTTCAAGTACCAAGTTACTATTCAGAGGCATTTCATTCCTCCTACTAATATTTCCAGTTCTTTGGCATCTATCGCATGTCAGCCCAAAATTATGCGCGTCTTTGAACAATGTTGGCCAATAGAGTCTGATTTTGTAGAACCTTAAAGGTCTGTTTTACGGCCTCCAAAGTGCCCACCACAAAGTGCATTTCATGACAAAATGCCAAAACATCATTCTCGTTGGTTTTCGGGAATACATCTTGGATAATTTCATCCTTGCGATTCTAAATGGGTATGGGTCATCCCAAAAGTAGAACCTACAAGTAGATAAAAATCTTTTCTTTTCCGAAATGAAAGATTAGTTCTCACAATTCCACATACAAGATAATTCACAATGTCGGCATACCAAGGAATTGAAGTAACCTCAAATAATTGTTGATGGGGAAAGAATCAATTTTATGCTCATTTTTATGAGAAGCAAGAGTATCATCAGTAAGAGTGAGACGAGACAGTAAGATCCGAATTTATCCAAGGAGAAAACAACAGCTAGTAGTTCTTTTTCAGTGGTAGTGTCATTTACTTGTGCATCATTAAGAGTCAAACTAGCATAGTAAATCACATGGAGCAATTTATCAATTCTTTGTCCTAAGACGGCCCCTACAGCATGATTAGACGCATCACACATAATTTCAAAAGGCAATGACCAATCAGGAGCAACAACAACAGGAGTAGTTATCAATTTTTCTTTTAATGTGTTAAAAGCATTCAAACATTTTTCATCAAAATCAAAAGGGGCATCTTGAGCAAGCAATTTACAAAGAGGTTGACTAATTTTTGAAAAATCCTTAATAAACCTTCTATAAAATCCAGCATGCCCAAGAAAACTCCTAATGCCCATAACATTAATGAGAGGAGGTAATTTTTGAATAACTTCAGTTTTAGCTTTATCAACCTCGATCCCTCTTTTTGAAACCACATGGCCTAAAACAATTCCGCTTGTCACTGATTGACATGTATTTTGTATGTATTTTGGGCATATTTATGGCTATAATTGTTTATAAACATGCAATAACTCATATGAAATGGTATATTTTCGCTCTTTGTGGAAAAGGTATTACGTTTTGCTCGTTTTGTAGGAATTTAACGATATTTGGAGTGATTTTGTGACAAATACGAGCATTGCGACCTAGAAGCTTCAAGAATCGAGCGATTACTGATGGCTCAAAAGCTACCTTTAAAACCGTAGGCAAGTGCACCTATCGTTTTATAGTATAGATTATTGAGTACCGAGTGTCATTCCCACGAGGATTGTAAGTACTAATAATTACCGTCTTTTTGTTATTTAATCTAACAATTTTCAGAGTTTTTTGTTTGATGAAAAAGGAAAACAAACTATAAATTGCAAAAATGAAGGAAGATTTGTAAAATAAGAAATCAAGAGATAGAAATGTGTTTGAATGTAAATCCCTCTAGAATGTTTTTGTGATTTGACAAGTTAAAAATACAACCGTAAGCCCTTAAGCAAAAACCAACCTCTTTTAATAAAATCTCATGTCTTGTGGACCGTAGAAATTCCCAATTTAAGTTAAACCCTTTCTCAAGGCGAAAAACTTCTAATCTCAAGTTGATTAACTGAAATCTCTTTCTAGTTAAAACCCCCAAGACAGCATTATAACGATTTGTGAATTCCCATATTAGGTTTGACCCTAATCCGGAAGATTTATGTCGTCTATATCTAGGATTGCATGCAACTCTTTTCACTTATATAGGTTCTATTTCACCATGAATCTCTCGATTTCCGGATGAAAAATAAACTTCAAATCAATATTGCGCATATATCAATTGAATGAACGAAGCATAATATAAGTGAATCACACAAAATATGAAGATTTTATTAAAAACATACACACCTTAATCACAAATCCATTCTAGAGTTCATTACATTCAAACACTAGGAGTTTAGCTACACATGATTTTGACCAAAGAATAAATTACACAAGAAGATTTAAGTATTGTAGACATGGTGTACTTATCTTTCTCAAAATCTCAATTGACTTCTTTTTTTGATTGATGATGTTGCTCCAAGTCTTCTTCTCCAATATTGCCCCAAGCTTTCTCCTCCAAGACCCCTTGATCCCAATTCTACTTAATGAAATGAATACAATGAATATTTCCTGAGTATCTAATGAATGCCTCTCCCAACTTCAACCCTTGGCTTTTATAGGCAACCAATACATTGATAGTACTCTCTTTTGTTAAACAATTGCCTCCATTTTCCTTGTTGGTTGGTGAATTCTTGTATTCAAGTGATGAGGGAGGGGACATGGAGACATGTTTCAGCAAAATAGGGTGTTAAAAGTGTACAAAAGTGGCCAAAATGGGTTGGTTGGTGAGTTTTCCCCAAATTCCGCAAAGAAAAGTTGCAAAAAGAGGTCCCGGACACGCCCGTGTCGCCCAGAACGGCCGGGCCGTGCTGTTTTATCACACAGGGACTCAGGGAAACATGGCCGTGTCGGAGGCTGTTTTGTGCGAAAAAATCGAGTTTTTAGCTCCCATTTGAACACGGCCGTGTTGCCGACACCACGCCGTGTTGGACCAAAAGGCCCCGAAATGACGCGTTTGGCTTGGAATTTCGAGCGTTTTGCATCCTTAAACTCCCGGTATGTTTTGACATGAATCCATGGTCCGAAATTCACCAAAATTAGCCCCGAATGGTCAATCTACATCAATAAAAGCACCTCAGAGTAATATGAACTATGTACAATCAAAAATTTACAAAACTAACAATAAAATAACTCGAATTCTACTCAAATATACACATAAAACGTGCATAAAAAGACCCTTATCAATTACACCCAATTGGAAGCTAATTATATTGAGTCTAGAGTTATAGTAATGATTCGTGTGTCAAAAGAAGCATGGATGATCAAACAACGAGGGAATTTATCTCAAGGAACGTCCAAACGCGTCTGGAATTTTCAGCACTGGCAGGATTTAGTATTTTGGCCATAACGCTCTATACAAAATTGATATTGAGATAATTCAAGTGGATACGGAAAGCTAAGAGATAGGGCTACAACTCTTATGAAGACCCCATAAGCAAATTCAGACGTTTGGGTGGAGCACGGGCTGGTCGTGCGTATGAGCACGACCCGTGCTCCCTTCAGCGAAAAACAATTTCGTGTGGCTATCAGCACGGGCTGGGCGTGCCGTATGGCACGGCCCGTGCTCCTCTGTGGGAAAAATAGATTCTGATTCGTTTTCAACTAGGTTTCGACCCAAACGAAGTACAAATAGACCCGGGGCGGCCACAAACAGAGGGATGCTGATTTTTACCCTAGAAACCAGAGAAAAGAGCAGTTTTCCACCGGAAACTTCGACAGATCGATCAAGACCGCAACCACACTTTCGAGGATTGAAGATAGATCGAGAGATCGTCATCATCCCCGAGTCACTCATTCTATTGTATCATTATTTCAATTAGTTAGATTTTGATTATGAATAATTTGTCTATGAATTGTTTATCTTCAATGTCTGGCTAAACATCTTGTGATTCCCGTGTCTGGGAGTAGGTTAATAAACACTTTTATTTGATGATTAAGGATAATTGAAGTTAATGTTTTCTTTCTCTATTCAAGTACTTCGCTTTAATTCTTGTTTTATCAAAAGGCCTTTGATTTAAACTTGTTTGATGTATTGATTTATAATTCTAACCGATGAGTTTCAATACTAGATCTTGAGTACTTGACACAAATAGATAGCATGATTGAGAAGTCTGTGAATATTTGTGAGATCTTATAATCTTTTGAACTTTTGGGAGTTGGATATCTCATGTTGAGTAGAGATGCTAACATAGATATCCCAATCAACACTTTTACATACATCTCGAGAGAGGGGGTAAATTACTTTGGTGATTGGTCTATAGAGAATAATACGTTTAACCTTGGTTTGCTTAATCTAAGCATAAAAGTGGGATATTAATTGAAACCATAACCCAGGAATCCATCCATCCATACTTGATCTTTTAGTCACTCTTTACTTTGTTATTTTAGGATTAAATTCTGCTTTAGTAGCAATAAAAACCAAACCTTCAAATTTCGATAGTTTAGATAAAAATAAGACTATTATAATCCAATACTTGGTACATTAATTTATTAATCCCTGTGGATTCGACCTTGCAAACCCTATTCTGTAAACTGATTCGTACACTTTCGGTGAAGCTAAAAAAATAGGCGAACAAGTTTTTGGCGCCGTTGCCGGGGATTAATCAAATTTTTAGTACTAATATGGCGATAAATAGAACTATTCTTAATCTAGACATTTTTTTTGTTTTTATTTGTTGTTTAATTCTACTCTTGTGGTATTTGATTTGTTTCTTTGAGTTAGTTGAGGTAGTGCACGAACACCCGCTCTGATGGAGGAAGTCAATTATTTCAATAACTGGAATTTCTACAATTACTGGAATATTCCTACGCCTACGTACTATTATCCGGAGGCAAAGCCATCTTTGGAGGACGTCGTCACCGCATTTATGAATGAAACAAGGAACCAGTTCAACAAACATGAGGCTAAGCTGGACAAAATCGAAAACCAAGTCGCACAATTGGGGTCCCAAATGAAAAGTCTTGAAACCCAGATTAGCCAATTAGCTACGATCCTTGGTGGACAACAACAAAAGAGCCAGTTTTCAAGCACAACTGAAGTCAAATCAAAGGAACAAACTAGTGTCATTCATCTAAGGAGTGGTACCGAACACGAGGAGCCGGAGATCCTGGAAAAGCAAGAAAATTCAGAACCAAACACGGACTGTGTGTCTATGCATTTTCAACTCGTGTGTGGTACCGAAAAGGAGCAAATATAGGACAAAGAACACACGAACCGAGCGTGTACGCCCATGAAATGCGCGCGATATGCCATAAGAAAACTATTCCAGACTGAGACGAGCACAGACTATACGCACGCGCACGGACAACATGCGCGTAACCCAAATCAAAAATTTCCAACACCAGGACTCCAATCCTTACTTGGAAATCCCAAGAATGCAATATTAGCTGCAAACAATGCAAATTTGGCACTTGACCATGATCCAAAGCAGCTAATATATGCATTCAAAGGAGGCACAAATTCATGAGAGTTACAGGTGTCAAGCTACAGACGTTAAATGAAGCGCTTGTTGGGAGGCAACCCAACGGTTTGCTGTTTTATTTCTTCCCATGTTTTCTTGGTTTGTTTTTCCCTTTTCTAAGTTAGCATTTATTTGCTTTCCTAGGATAGGATTTTCTTGTTTTTCCATAAAAAAAAAAACTGAAAAAAAAATCTGAAAAAAAAACCTAAAAAAAAAACGAACACAAGGTGCGGCAGACGAAGACGGGCAGCCCGGCGCCATGCGCAAGACTTTGTCTTGGCCGGTACCAAAGACTCAAGGAAATTTTGTTCGGCACCCCACACGATCAGCCCGTGCCACATGGCATAGCCCGTGCGGTGCCCAGAATTTGGGGATGGAAGTTCGGTCCATAGCACGCGCCGCCCGTGCCAAATGGAACGGCCCGTGCGTGGGTCGGCTGAGGAGGTATTAATTCGGGCAGAGGGCAACAGGCCCAGGAGCAGCGGGAGTTGGAGATATTGCAGACGATGCATCAGATACAAATGTGGCATATCTCCCAGGGCCACTTTCCGCCGCCACCCCCACAGTGATCCAGGTCATTTCCACACTTTTCTTTGAAATTCTACCTTCTCTTCTATGCGCTATAATTTCATTCAAGTTTGGGGGGAGAGGTAGTATTTTTTTTGAAGGGTGTGGCGTTTTGCATTCATGTAGTTGCATTTAGAGCATGTAGTTTGCATTGAATTAGTTGTTTTTGATTATTTTAGTACATTTATTGCTTTAGCACGTTTATTGCTTTCTTGTTTGATTAGGGAGTGAGTTGACCGCTTTTGTGTGTTTGTTGATCTTGGGAGCATGTGTTGAGCAGTTTATGTTGTTCTGAATTGGGTGTTGAGCGTGAGTTGACCGTGTTGAGAATAATTAATATGGAGCATGTGATTATTGGGGTCATGATTAATATACTTTGAATTATGCATTTACAAGTCTGTGAGCTTTTGAGCCTTTACTGTTTTCATCTTATGCAGTCTTGTTTGTGATTGAGTGTGTCGTTCATGTTGATTTGAATTCTAGAACTTGTTCTGGTATCTCCGTCAAAGTCACATGTTGTATGCATCCATGAAAATGATTTTAGGCCATTTTTGTTAAGTCTTTCAAGCCTTTTTGCCTACCTCATAATTGATTTCCCTAGTTAGCCAATTTGAGCCTATTGCCTGATTTTTGATAGCCACATTTCAAGCCTTAAGCCGTAAATTGATATATCTGTTACCCTAAGCTTGAGCATATAGCATTAAGCAAAGGGATTGAAAAAAAGGGGTTGAATGAAGGGACATCGAGAAGTTAGAAAATAGTTTATATGTTGGGTGATTGGGAATAAAAGAAGAAAATGAGAAAAAGGGAGGATACTCACAAAAAAAAGTCGAAAATCAAGAAAGAAATTTTGAAAAAAACGACTGAAAAAGTGAGTCGACAGTACGAAAAATAGGTTGGACGTTGTGATGTAAGGCGAAGGAGAATGATTTGTATGAAAAAAAAGAAGGGAGAAATAGAGAGGTGATAAGATATAAGGCGATTGGGAGTACATAGTTGGTTGGTATTAGAATAACCGTTTGAGAAAAACGATGTGCTTACCAATCTATGCGCTTGAGTTGAGTCACTTTATCCATATTTCCCTACCTGAACCAAAGAGCCTTCATTACAACCATAAACAAAGTCCTTTCTGATTTGTGAATTGCATACAAACGAGAGGCGGAGATGTGAGACGATTTGCAAGCATATGGTAATTCTTCAACATTGATATGATTTGAGCAAATACATGTCCCTGATAATTCTAGTGAATATAGTATACACTTTATCCATGAGAGGCGTGATTTGAAGTGTTTTACCATGATTTTAATAGACTTGTGCTCCGTGTTAGCTATTTGAAACATGGTTGGTTTGTGCTTGATGTCTATGGATAGATGACATGAATTGTGATGCAGTGTTCTTGAGTTGCTCTTCTTTACCCCATTTGTGTTGTCTTGTTTATAAAGTGTTGACCGAATTGGGATCACAAAGCGGTTTAAGTTTGGGGG
Source organism: Rehmannia glutinosa (assembly GCA_016081115.2). Taxonomy (NCBI): domain Eukaryota; kingdom Viridiplantae; phylum Streptophyta; class Magnoliopsida; order Lamiales; family Orobanchaceae; genus Rehmannia; species Rehmannia glutinosa. The sequence continues at coordinate 10,605,918 of CM071930.1, read as the reverse complement.
TTTGATTGACATGTATTTTGCATGTATTTTGGGCATATTTATGGCTATAATTGTTTATAAACATGCAATAACTCATATGAAATGGTATATTTTCGCTCTTTGTGGAAAATGTATTACGCTTTGCTCGTTTTGTAGGAATTTAACGATATTTGGAGTGATTTTGTGACAAATACGAGCATTGCGACCTAGAAGCGTCAAGAATCGAGCGATTACACCCAATTGGAAGCTAATTATATTGAGTCTAGAGTCATAGTAATGATTCGTGTGTCAAAAGAAGCATGGATAATCAAACAACGAGGGGATTTGTCTCAAGGAACGTCCAAATGCGTCTGGAATTTCCAACACTGATAGGGTTTAGTATTGTGGCCATAACTCTCTCTAAAAAATTGATATTGAGATGATTCAAGTGGCTACAGAAAGCTAAGAAAGAGGGCTACAACTCTTATGAAGACGCCATAAGCAAATTCAGACGTTTGGGTGGATCACGGGCTGGTCGTGCGTATGTGCACGGCCCGTGCTCCCTTCAGCGAAAAACAATTTCGTGTGGCTACCAGCACGGGCTGGGCTACCAGAAACTTCGAGAGATCAATCAAGATCGCAACCACACTTTCGAGGATTGAAGATAGTTCGAGAGATCGTCATCATCCCTGAGTCACTCATTCCATCGTATCGTTATTTCAATTAGTTAGATTTTGATTATGAATAATTTGTCTATGAATTGTTTATCTTCAATGTCTGGCTAAACATCTTGTGATTTCCGGGTTTGGGAGTAAGTTAATAAACACTTTTATTTGATGATTAAGGATAATTGAAGTTAATGTTTTCTTTCTCTATTCAAGTACTTCGCTTTAATTCTTGTTTTATCAAAAGGCCTTTGATCTAAACTTGTTTGATGTATTGATTCATAATTCTAACCGATGAGTTTCAATACTAGGTCTTGAGTACTTGACACAAATAGATTGCATGATTGAGAACTCTGTGAATATTTGTGAGATCTTATAATCTTTTGAACTTTTGGGAGTTGGATATCTCATGTTGAGTATAGATGCTAACATAGATATCCTAATCAACGCTTTTACATACATCTCGAGAGAGGGGGTAAATTACTTTGGTGATTGGTCTATAGAGAAGAATACGTTTAACCTTGGTTTGCTTAATCTAAGCATAAAAGTGGGATATTAATTGAAACCATAACCCAGGAATCCATCCATCCATACTTGATCTTTTAGTCACTCTTTACTTTGTTATTTTAGGATTAAATTCTGCTTTAGTAGCAATAAAAACCAAACCTTCAAATTTCGATAGTTTAGATAAAAAATAGGACTATTATAATCCAATACTTGGTACATTAATTTATTAATCCCTGTGGATTCGACCTTGCAAACCCTATTCTATAAACTGATCCGTACATTTGTGGTGAAGCTAAAAAATAGGCGAACATTGTGTCACCTAACAAACCAACATAAGGGGGTTGTAAGTCAGATGTTGGTCTAAGGAACATATCTACCATCATACAGCAGGAGGTGACCAAATATTTGGCTTCTCAACATATGCAAGGGGGAAATGCTCATGATTCCAATATGAACTTGGCGCATTTTGCTGATTATGCAGGTAGTGGTACTATTGTTGCTCCTGATTATGCTTTGAGTACTTTTGACACTATGGGAAATGGAACTTGGATTCTAGACACAGGTGCTAGTAGACATATGTGCAATTTCACTTCACTTCTCACCAACTTCACCCCTGTCAATGATCAAATCACTATATTCTTACCTGATGGCTCCTATAAAACTATTACACATGTATGGGAAATAGAACTTGGATGTGAGTTCTTTGAAAAATTTGACATAAGCTGGCACATTTCGTATAACATCTAGCAGAGGTAAATTAACATTAACCTTAGATAACATGTTATAGAAATCCAAGAACTGCTCATCCTGCTTTCGTTCCGAAGGCGGCTTGGAAAAGGAATTTGAGGTTTGTGAAGATTGTTGGTTTTGTGCAAGACAGATTCCTTACTCCCCTCTTTTTCCTTGTGCAAGGTTTTTGAATTTGACGCATTCTCAATATCCTTGTCACCTACAAGGTTAGTCAAAGTAGTAGAAAATGAAATTTCAACTTTGTTATCAATAACCTTACCACTTCGTAACACGGTGATGGCTTGGGCTTGTTCTGGTTGGCTAGGTAGCTTTCCTTTATTTACCACATGTTGAGCAATTTCACCCATTTGGGTGGCTAATTGACCAACTTGGGTTTCAAGATGTTTGAATGAAGCTTCCACAGACTCAAACCGCTGAATGTTGGCCTCTTGAGTTTTCTTACTACCCTGAATGAACGAGCTCAAACTTTCCTCAATCGATGGAGGTCGGGGTTGATTTGATGACTGGCCTTGGGAAGGTGTCCTCGGATGGATTTGAGATGGATTTTGCGAATTTCCCCAACTGAAGTTTGGATGATTCCGCCAACCTGGGTTGTAAGTCTAAGCATAGGGATCATTACGAGGCTTTTGCTGAAAGCCCTGGATAGTGTTAATGTCCTCAACCTATTGATCAACCACCATATTACAAACATTAGCCCAATGGCCAAATTCACCACAAATTCTGCATGACTCGGCAAATGGAGGGGCGCTAGATGGATGCCCCCGTGTAGCCAACAATTAAACTTGTTTAGTCAACTCAACCAATGGTTTTGTCATATCGTAACTTGGTGCTATTTCATTCACGGTAGCCCGTTTGCCTCGGGCACTTTTTTGTTGGGAGTTATCGCTCATCATCTCTAGAATATCATAAATTTCCTAGGCGGTGTGCACACCCATATCACCCCCAGCAGCATTGTTCAACCATATATTGAAAGTTATGTGATAATCCATCATAGAAAAAATTGGTTTAACAATTCTAATGGGTAGTGATGATGTGGGCATTTAGTCTGTAAATCTTTGAAGTGATCCCATGCCTCATGAAAAGGTTCACCTTCCATTTGACAAAAGGTAGCTATCTTACCTCGTAGATCCGAAGTTTTCTGATGAGAGTAGTACCTGCCCATGAACTTATTGTACACTGCCTCCCAAGTAGTAAGAGAGTTGGGAGGTAGAGACATAAGCCATATTTTTGCCCGATCTTTCGGAGTATATGGAAAGCAGCACATCCTTAGATGATCCTCATTCAAATCCTGCAGAGGAAAAGTTTGAATGACAGAATCGAATTCCCGAATTAAGTTGAGAGGATCTTCATTGGGCATTCCTTAGAAAGACGGTAACTGATTGAAGTGTATATTCTTTAGCTCATAGTTCCGTGTTGCTTGTCCCAGAGTGATGCAAGAGGTCGCGATTATGATGACTGGGCGCGCGAACTCACGCATCAAAGATTGGCATGCCTCCGCATTGTTTCCGTTTTGGTTGTCATCCATTGTTGGCTCGTCTGTTTGTTCTTCCTTTGGAATGTGGTTCTGAGAATCCTCGCTACTAACCGAAGAATTGTCCCCATCGTTCCTTATACGCCCCGCACGCGGTGAATGTCGTTTATTTAAAGGTGCAAGCTCGCATTGAAATTCCTACGACCTTGCATAAACAAACTTAAGAAAACAAATCAAATATACCGGTGGAATAAGGGTAAAAATCAAAAAGCAAACAAGAAGAACTCCTAAACTAAAAAAACAGAAAATAGACACCATAATTATTACGCCTAAAGCCTTCCCCGACAACGGCGCCAAAATTTTGTTCGACCGCTAAACACCTATAAAAGTCTAACAATCCTCGCAAGAGAACGAGATCAATCGTAGGGTAGCAAGTTGACCACAAGTCGTCTCTCAAGGAAGACTTAGCCGGCAAATAATTATTATGTATCACAATAGACAGAAAATAAATCCTAAACACTCTAACCAGATTTGTTGGTGTTATTTAAACTAAAAGGAAATACTTAAAAGGACAAATTAAAACTAAGCTAAATTAAACTTAGAGAAAAGGATATGAAAGAAAGTTTAGGATTATGGATTCATCTCATCAAACTTGCAAGCAGAATATCAATTAATTAATCATGCGGTTAACAAATATAACAATCATGTAAAGACTAGGTCTAAATCTGATAACTCTCGTATTCACAGATTAGGGTCATCCCAACATAATTTGCTATTTTCATTAAACCTATGGTTAGATAATACATTTTTGATTCATATCTAACCCCCTGAATAAATTTAATCCAGGGATAATATCTTCAATCGATCTCAATTATCCCCTTAAACAATCAAGAGTTGGCCAAACAATCAATCAACAAGTAAAACAATTTATTCAGGAAAGCAGATCAATTAATCAATACTCACGCTTGTTTGCTTGAATCAAATTATCATAATCCTATAACAAGGAAATTAGTCCATGCTTGGGGATGGGATCATAATCTCAATTGAAGGAAAGAAAACAATCATAAACATGATCATGCAATAATAATAATCACCCCAACAATTGAAATCAGACAAAAGAGATGAAGAAATCTTACTCTTTGATTAAGAAGCAAAATAACTTCAAGGGGAAGAATCCAAGCAATCCCAATGATGAAAAGCAAGAAAAATACCAATAACTAAAGTTTAGAAGTGCTATAAATGAAGGTGTGTCGAAAATAGGGGCTCCCCAAGTCCTATTTATAAGCCTAGAGTCCTAAACAAGGTGGAAGAGCCAAAAATCGGATAAAAATCAGAAATTTTGTGTTCAAAGACGACTTGCAAGCGCCGCAAGAAGCCTGGGCAGACCGACCTTCCTCGCAGACGATGTGATGCGCGCCGCGCTGCCGCCACTGCCTCGCCGCTCGGTGTTTCTTTGCGCCCGCGCACCTGCTACCGGTCGATGTTTGTCATTATGCCCGTTTTTTCCATTTTTCATCTGTTTTTGAGCCTCTCTTCATCAGAACCTATAAAAATGACAAAAAACACCATACGTAACACTCGACACTATAACCAATACTTTAAGATACGAAAATATGCATAATCATAAGTGAATGAGCACTAAGTCCCTGGGGGTTGCTCATTTTGCTGATCTCACTTCCAAGTTGGGCTTGCTTGATGTTCACTAAGTCCCAACTTGCGGGGGGCTGTTGGAATAGTTGCTATGTTAGTTGTTTTTCTGTCATTTTTTGTTACTGATCTATTAGAATTGCTACTAGTTTTATTTCACGCTTTTAGTTAGTTAGCCAACTGGACTTCACGTGTTTGGCACTGTGGAGTATATATACTCCTTTTCCTTCTCTGTTGTTGGCTAAGACTCCATAATATGAAATACACAATTTCCATTTCTGCAGTTTGCAAGAAGTTCTTCAATCTTTTCAAATTTTCATTAGTAAAGATGTTGAAATAATATTTTTTTATCTCATTTTCATTTTGGAAATGTTACAATTTTCATTTCTTATTTTACAAATCAATACACAATCATTATGTATAATTTAAAATATGTGGGTACCACATAAATCTTATTATTACATATATCATCTTGCATTTAATTTTAAATCATCCATTCAAATTTATTCCCAACTTTCAGACAAAGAAACCATGATAAATAAATAGCCAAATATTATTTCAACTTATAAATCATAGAAGAGGTGGTCTTACATGAGATCGACTCACCTATCCTACAAAACATAAAAAAATAGTATTTATTTTTTTCTATGGATTTGGCTAATTTGGGTTGGAATTATATTTACATATAGGATTTGTCTCATAAACAATGTCCATGAGACCGTCTCATACAAGTTTTATTCTTCATAAAAACTGCTAAAACGCGCGAGCCACTATTATTTCAAATAATTTAATTTAATAGATGGATTGCTTTCTGACAGCACCATTGCAATTGCAGAGTGCAAAATTGTCATCGCAAGGGTAAATACAAACTGATATAGAGAAAATATAGTGATAATGATTAAAAAAACAGAGAGAGAGAGAGAGAGAGATATTTAGCCTTGAATGTTTTTTCAAATTTTCAACTGTACATGTACAATTACTAAAATAATAAGGGACAGAAGTAATAAGTAATATAAAACCCTTAAATATTTTATTCAATTATTTGTTGAAGACACAAATGTTTAGAATACATTTAAACAAATGAAAAATGAAGAAAAATGTAATTCCACATGACTAAGATATCGATTTACGGAAACGTATCTTATAAATCTAATTAATGTTATCACCTTTTGTTAAAGTAAGTAAATCTTTGGTATGGTTAGGGTCTTAACAAATTGTCTCGACTCTTTGTACTTGATGAGGGTCCATTTAGGTTGACCTCATAGGCCGAACTGAAGAAGCCCTGCTAATGGGCCGAACTGAAGAAGCCCTGCTAAATGGCCGAACTGAAGAGTTGATGAGCTCTCCTAATGGCCGACATGAAGAGCTGATGAGCTCTGCTAAATGGCCGACCTGATGAGTTGATGAGCTCTCCTAATGGCCGACCTAAAGAGTTGATGAGCTCTGCTAATGGCCGATATGATGAGATGATGAGCATTAGCACCTGATGAGCTGATGAGCTCTGCTAATAGGAAGAGCTGATGAGCTCTCTTAATAGCCGATCTGAAGAGTTGATGAGCTCTGCTAATGGCCGACCTAATGAGCTGATGAGCTCTGCTAATAGGAAGAGCTGATAAGCTCTGCTAATAGGAAGAGCTGGTGAGCTCTCCTAATGGCCGACCTGAAGAGCGTATTAGTTCTGCTAATAGGAAGAGCTGATGAGCTCTGCTAATTGAAAGAGCTGATGAGCTCTACTAACGGAAGACCTGAGAGAGCTCTGCTAAGGGGCTGAGCTGAGAGAGCTCTGCTTTGGATTGAGTTGTAGAGCTTTGGGCTGAGCTGTGAGAGCTCAGTGATGAGGGTCAACATTGGATGACCTTATGGGCCGACTTGAAGAACTCTTGTAGTTGGGCCAACCTGCCGACCTGGTCAGTAAATTAGGGTTCTAGAAGATTTGATCTTATCTTAATTATGATTTTGTTACCAAATTGTAACAGAATCCCGGATTTTACGGAAATCCTAATCATTGCTAAGCTATAAAAACCTAAGTCCAGGTTCATTCTTAACCTAATCACATCTTTATCTCTTTTACTACATATTCGTCTCTTACTTCTCTTCCAAGTTTCTAACTTAAGCATCGGAGAGGGTACACCGGAGCACCCTTCCGGCTCCCCTTTGTGCAGGTTTTGTGAAGGAGTTCAGTCGGAAAGCTAGTTCGCGGGAAAAGAGTATTTTAGGAGAAACCAATTGGCGCCGTCAATGAGAAATTTTGAGCAAGGACGTACGGTGGTTATGGAGGATTTAAGGAGGAATTTGGAGGATAATCTGAATTGCATGCCATTGAGCGATACTCTCGGTGGAGTTACGCATGAAAACATTAGACCTCCGCCATCGCCTGTGGTGGACGACGATGGTCAGGGGATTCCGAGGGCAATAGTGAATGAGCAAACACCAATGTCTGGTGGTGGTGTTGGTTTGAGCCTAATGTTTTTTCAACAGTTGGGTGGTTTCATCACCAAGGCCGTCGAACAAGCGGTGGAGAGGAGGTTGAGGGGTGTGCTTCCGTCACCACCTCTACCTATGGTCCCTTCGGTGGGAGAAAACGCAGCCGGGACACCGGAGGTCGGAGATAGAGGTCTCTAGATTGTCACGGCGGAGGAAGTACACTCATCAAGGATGACGGAGCATACGTCAACGGAGGATCAGGACTGGTTGGACCGAATGGATGATCTCCAGCGCGAGGTAAGGGATATCCGTAGAAGAGTCACAGGAGCGCCAGGAGGGGCTTCAGTTCGGGTTCGGAGGGGAACTCCCTTCTCGGATGAAGTAATGGCGGACGAGCTCCCATCCTCTTATCGAGCTCTTAACTTTGAATATGATGGTACCACTGACCCATGAGATCATCTCTATCGTTTTGAAAATGTTGCTCTTCTACATAGGTTCACGGATGGCGTGATATGTAGAGTTTTTCCTACTACCCTGACGAAGTCAGCTCAGCAATGGTTCATCTAGCTCCCGCCAGGCTCTATCAAAAATTTTGATGACTTTAGTTCAGCATTCCTTAATCAATTTACGAGCTGTAAGTACCAAAAGGAGTCCCTAATTTTATTCAAGATCGCGCAGGGAAGGGAGGGACTTTGAGCTATATACAATGATTTACGATCGCAAAATTGGAAGTGCATTCAAGCGAGTCCCAGATTTTAGCTAATGCCCTAGCTCGTGGGCTGAAAGATGGTGAATTCTTTGAATCCTTGGTAATAGAACTTGCCAAAATATTTGATGAGCTGTTAGCTAGGGCGGAAAGGTACATTAACTTGGAGAAGGCAAGGGAAATGAAGCAGGAAGAAACGGAGAAGATGAGAGAAAGGAAAGAAGATCAGGAGGATAAGGCACCACAGAAAAAGCCTAAGCCCGAGGCAATAGGTGGACGCATCGAAACGAGAGATACATACTATTGGCCCTACCTCAAGCCGAGGTACTCATAGCAATTGGAGGGCATCCCGACCTGAGGTGGCCAAAGGCACATGCAGAAGCACCAACGAAAGCAAAGTGCAAGGAATATTGCAGGTTCCACAATGAGTACGGGCAACGGAGCGGTGTACGCATCTTAGGGATGAGATCGAGAGGTTAATCCAAGCGGGGCACTTGAAGGAATTTGTTTACGTGGATAGGTGGAAGGAAAAGTGGGCAGAGCAGAGGGATGACCTGCCCCCACCTACACCTCGGCGGGCGATGATCCAAATGATTGTCGGACCGGTAGATGGGGATTCAAGGAGAGCTCGGAAAAGTTATATCCAAGCAATAGCTCCAGATCGGGTGCAAGAGCACATGAAGGTGGAGCAGGTCAAACCAGGGCCAAATATTCAGTTCGGACCGAGTGATAGCAAGAGTGTCGTAACTCCTCATAGCGATGCTCTTGTGATGACAGTCACAATTTCTAACTATGATGTTCAATGAGTATTTGTCGATACGGGGAGTTCGGCGGATATCCTATTCTATGGGTGCTACAGGAAGATGGACCTCTAGGTCGGCTTGGAGTTAGTGGATATAGCGTTGGTCAAATTTGCGGGAGTAACCATCCAACCCATAGGTATGATCACTTTACCTGTCTCTCTAGGTACAGAACTTATCCATAAAACGAGAATGATAAGATTTTTAGTAGTTGATGCACCCTCTTCGTATAATATAATGTTGGGTAGACCATCGTTAAATGCTTTACAGGCTGTGATTTTTGTATATCATTTGAAAATAAAATTCCTAGTAGGAGCAGAGGACGGTGAGCTCGATGGGGATCACTATATGTTAAGGAAATTGTATGTAGAGAGCATTCAGAAAGTTGAGAGGGAGAGTATTTTTTATGATGATAAGAATAAATATAAGATTATTAAGCTGAAAGATGAGTCAGTTGAGCATGTGCAATCAAAGGATGAACTCAATGTCCTCAGAGAGCTAGTACGGAGACCCGATAAGGTCACCGAGGTCGGGAAAGGTTTATCGATGAGCCGAAGATCTAAAGGGCAATAACTCACCGGGCATAATAACAACGTTTGAAAGAAATATTACTCGTAGGATTAAAGATATCTAATGTAATGAAGAGCTTTTTTGGCGATTTGAATGAAATTGATCTACTCCCATAAATTATGTGTTTAGAAATAATTTTGGAAGAAAATTGACAAGTATTTGGAGCTCAGCTCGAGCTAGACTCCAAATACTTAGGGTCACGATGCCAATGCAAGGAGTTCGGCTTGAGCCAGCTTCTTTTGAAGAAATTGACAAGTATTTGGAGCTTAGCTCGAGCTAGACTCCAAATACTTGGGGCCACGAGGCCAATGCAAGGAGCTCGGCTCGAGCCAGCTACCTTTGAAGAATGTGACAAGTATTTGGAGCTCAGCTCGAGCTAGACTCCAAATACTTAGGGCCACGATGCCAATGCAAGGAGTTCGGCTTGAGCCAGCTTCTTTTGAAGAAATTGACAAGTATTTGGAGCTTAGCTCGAGCTAGACTCCAAATACTTGGGGCCACGAGGCCAATGCAAGGAGCTCGGCTCGAGCCAACTACCTTTGAAGAATGTGACAAGTATTTGGAGCTCAGCTCGAGCTAAACTCCAAATAATGGGGTCACGAGGCCAATGCAAGAAGCTCGGCTCGAGCCAGCTACCTTTGAATAAAATGACAAGTCAAATACTTAGGGCCATAAGGCCAATGCAAGGAGCTCGGCTCGTGCGCCTACCTTGAAGAAATTGACAAGTATTTGGAGGTCACCGAGCTAGACTCAAATACTTGGGGCCACGAGGCCAATGCAAGGAGCTCGGCCTGAGCCACCTACCTTGAAAAATTGACAAGTATTTGGAGCTCAGCTCGAGCTAGACTCCAAATACTTGGGGCCACGAGGCCAATGCAAGGAGCTTGGCTCGAGCCAGCTACCTTTGAAGAATGTGACAAGTATTTGGAGCTCATCTCGAGCTAAACTCCAAATAATTGGGGCCACGAGGCCAATGCAAGGAGCTCAGCTCGAGCCGAGCTTCTTCGGAAAAAACAATGACAAGTATTTGGAGCTCAACACGAACTAGAATCCAAATACTTGGGGCCACGAGGCCAAGGCAAGGAGCTCAGCTCGAGCCAGCTACCCCTAAAACAATCGGTAGAGTTGTGGAGGATTTGCTTGACACGCTCACGAATTGATTTAATTATGGAAGATCCCTCCGCAGAAAGTAGAAATCCCGATGTCCGATCTCAATACCTTTAGTCCGAGCCTTATCCACATTAGTGGTACATGGCATAGATCCGAGAATTTAAAGACACAAAACCCTAGAGGCAATTCAGTTTGGCATGAAGAAACTTTGTCTGAAATGCTTAATCCTTCCATCCATAGTTTGGGGGAGCAATTGATGAGGGTCCATTTAGGCTGACCTCATGGGCCGAACTAAAGAAACCCTGTTAAATGGCCGACCTGATGAGTTGATGAGCTCTCCTAATGGCCGACCTGAAGAGCTGATGAGCTCTGCTAAATGGCTGACCTGATGAGTTGATGAGCTCTCTTAATGGCCGACCAAAAGAGCTGATGAGCTCTGCTAATGGCCGACCTGAAGAGCTGATGAGCATTAGCACCTGATGAGCTGATGAGCTCTGCTAATAGGAAGAGCTGATGAGCTCTCTTAATAGCCGATCTGAAGAGCTGATGGGCTATGCTAATGGCCTACCTGAAGAGCCGATGAGCTCGCTAATGGCCGAGCCGATGACCCGATGAGCTCGCAATGGTGAAGAGCGATGAGCTCTCCTAATGGCTACCAAGAGCGTATTAGTTCTCGCTAATAGGAAGAGCCGATGAGCTCGCTAATTGGAAGAGTTGATGAGCTGTTAGCGGAAGAGAGCGATGAGTTCGATAATGTAGTGCCGAGAGAGCTCTACTAATGGGGCCGACCTAAGATAGCCGTTATTGGATTGAGATGTAAAACTTTGGGATGACTTGAAGAACTCTTGTAGGTGGGCCAACCTGCCGACCTGGTCAGTAAATTAGGGTTCCGAAGATTGATCTTATCTTAATTATGATTTTGTTACCAAATCGTAATGAATCTCGGATTTTACTTTAAAACCCTAATCCGCACTAAGCTATAAAACCCCAAGTCCATGTTTATTCTTAACCTAATCACATCTTTATCTCTTTTACTATATTTTCGCCTCTTACTTTTCTTCCAAGTTTCTGAATTAAGCATCGGAGAGGGTATGCCGGAGCACCTCTCCGGCCCCCCTTTCTGCAGGTTTCATGAAGGAGTTCGGTCGGAAAGCTAGCTCGTGGGAAAGGAGTATTTTAGGAGCAACCAGTACTTATTCGAATTGCCTCAGACAAATGTGTTAATATTTTAGGTATTGAATTCTTATCTAGTTTTAAAAATTATCTTTGGACTTATTCGATTATTAAGAACAAAAACTCTTATTCGATTATTAAGAACAAAAACTTAGCTTCAATCATGTCAAATAAAATCCAGTTCATTACACATGCTTTCTTATTTTTTTTCACTAATTGAGTCGTGGTTGATCTTTAGTTGATAATCGAATAATTTGATGTATTTTAACTTTATATATAGTAAAGGAAAACTAATTTAATTAGCATTTTGGTTGATTGTAGTAAATATCTAATAGACTCGTTAAAATAAAAGGTCAACTGTCCTTATAAAACAACACTAGCTATCACTCAAGAGAGGATTCGCCGCGTTGACTTGACCTAAGACAATTTCAAATTTCTGTCCATACAAAATGTGCACTGTTTTTGTCTATCTTATGATCCCAAAACTTGAACTAGTCTCATGGGATATAAATGTAATTCAAGTGATCAAATGGGGTGTTATTGTGTGAACAGTCCATGTTCGAATCTCATCCTTCTCTACTCCTAAGATATTACATTTACCTTTTCCCCCTCCCAAAGAAAAAATTGTGAGTAGTCTCCAAAAAAGGAAAAAAATACTTTAAGTAGTCTCCTAACGAGCATCTTTAAAATGTACATCTCGTGCATGTTTGGGAGTACTGCTATAAAAATTAATTTAAAAATTAATTTCTTAATAAGTAACTCTTCCAAAAGTATTTTTCTAAATTAACCACTAAATAAGTATTATTATGAAAATATTTTTTTAAAATATGTAAAAAAATACTTTTTGTCAATAATTAATATTGTGTTACGATCTCATTACTTGAATTATAACTTTGACATCAAAATTTTATAATTGGTAAAGTCTAATAACTTTTATCTATCTAATTCTGTTAGGAATAGAATCTTTAGAATAACAGGTATGTAATTCTGAGCTTAAATCATTTTAAGTTGAGAACATTATATTTTCATGATGTTCAAAAAGTCACAAAGTAATACACATTTAGTACATATGCCCAATATTTTCTAAATATTTGCTACTAAAATTGAATTTTATTGAATTTTAAATATTTGTCACTGGACAAACTGATTAATACAAAGGCACGGCGATCCGCGGCGGCTTAGGTGGCGGCTTTTGCACTTCCACAATGATTTCCCCCTGTCGCGGCGGCTCACATGGACACGGCAATGCCATGAAATTTGGAACATTATCGCCCGACATTATAACGGCAAACTCGATTGATTTTTCGCTTCATATCCTGAAAAATTAATTAAATAAATAAATATTTTCTCCACCCAACTAAAATAGGCCAGGAGAAAAATTGACAGAATAAGAAAATATAAGAAATGTAATTGGGATTTTTTCTTCCATATTCTTTCTATTTTGTCCATGCATTAAATGGACCAAAATTTATTGAAGAAAATAAAATTTGTTAAAGACAAAGTGAATTAAATAGGGGTATTTTAGTCTATTGTTATATAATTAATACTCTCAGTAAGAAAATAAACTTAAAATTCGGGACGGGCGAAAAAAGAAAGATAGTCTATCTTAGTGGGACGGAGGGAGTACAAATAGAGTTGTCAAATGGACCGAGTCGGCCAACCCGGTGTTGGCACGTCGGGACAGGGAAAATCGGATCGACGGGCCAAATAGTGATTGAGTCACTATTTTTGAGCCCTGTTCACCTAATCCATGAAAAAAAAATACACACAAAATATCGAGTCATTCGAGCAGGCCCAGTGTTTTGGGAAGAATGGACAGGCCAAATAGGTTGGTTCATTTTGGGTCTCAGTAGCCCCAGACTTTTTTACAGGGTCGGGTTCATTTTGACAGCTCTAACGAAACAATGTTGCTTGATTAACCAAATCATGCTACGAATTACTTCCATTACATATTTAAGACATGGGATAAATATATTTTGAAATTTGAATTATCCAACCAAAAAAACCTTTTTGTCACTAAAATTTCACCGTCCAAAAATGAGTTTTTTTATATATATTTCCTGTATAGTTATCAATGAAGGCCAAAATTTTGTGCCTAACATGATAAAGACGAGGTTCAATTTGACAGTAACAGTACTGCCCGTAGGAAAAACGATGAAATTCCAATAAAATATTTCATCATTATCCGATCACATAACAAAGTGCAATATATATTTTATACGTATATATGCATATAATTAAATTATAGAGAACATATAAAAAGTGCACAGTTGGATGAATGGATGTTTTAAAGTACAAGAACAGACCAACAGTCCAGAAAAACAATATTAAAAAAAAATCAATTGTACATGACATGTAAATAACTATATATACCATGTGGGAGTTTTTAGGGTTGGAGGGGCCCACAAGATCGCCACCGTCATCATTGGCGGCGTGAAGGGAGAAAGAGCGGCGGAGATTGTCCCAATGGTAGCAGCAGGAGATTACTCCACTAAGGGTGAATATGACCAATATGACCAACAAGAGGAGGGTTGTGCCCAAGGGAAATCCTAGCGACGGCCGAGCGTACTCCGCCGCCCCATGGGAAACTGGTGGACCACCATGATTTGAACCCTCCATCACTTGATAACACTTCTTTACTATCGCTTGATCTTCCCATCCCCTGATAAAGGGGCACTACAATTTCTATGCGTATATTTTGGCTTTTGAAGAAAGTTATGGGATATGAATTTATAGGGTCGTGGGTATTTATGAAAAAAAATGGGGTGGGGTGGGGTGGGGTGTGGTGGGGTACTTGTAGAAGGTACATGTGTTGTCCGGGGGCAAAGGTACGGGACATCAAGTTTTAATTTGTTATTTTTTTCTCTCTTAATCTATATTATAATTTTAAATTGGATTATATATACACTTAACATGTAAATTAAAAGTGAAATACGAAATCATATATCATATTACTAGAGGGGAAAAAATCAAAGTGGGAGGCCAGGGCGGTTTCTGTACTGGCATACACTTTGGAATTACGTTGGAAGGAATACAACTTTGAAACGTTTACAAAAGAGGTTTGTCTTCTTATTAGGTTTGCAATATTGGCATTGATACCCATGACTCTTGGCTATAATAATAATAATAATAATAATAATAATGTGTACGATTGCCCCACGTGAAGTGGTGCAATGGATAAGCGGTAGGGGCACTATGTGAAGGTTGGTAGGTCGAATTTCTTGAGACGGCCGGCATACAAGAAATCTTATGTTGTTGTATGCATCCCTTTGGGATGATCGTATAGGAGAAATCATGTGTGTTGCTACCCAACCAGAACTCAACAAGCTGAGTATCCGTTCCTAACTTGTAAAGCGGTTGCATTTCTGAATTTAGCTGGTGGGTCAATAAGGGAGAATGTCATTCACTTCTATGAATAGTAGGGCGAAACTTTGATTATATAAAAAGGAGAAAAAAAATGCATGGTTTATTCTCCAGAAATGGTATGTGAATGTAGTTCTTGCTAGCTCCTTTTCCTTTAAGTTTATTTCATGTGTTGTTGCTGCTTGGTCATAAGGTCCACTCTTTTCCACCTTTATGAAAAGTTTTGTGCACCAATCAGGGTCGTTCCTATAATTTAGGGGCCTGGTGCGAAACGAAAAGGGAGCCCTTTATATTCATATAAAATTTTAAAAAAATAATTAATAAAAATAAAATAATGCTAATTATATTTCCATTTCGACTTTCTACTACAAAAAGATACTTTAATATCATTACATCATAAATTTAAATGGAAAATTATCAATATATACATATCTCCTTGATTTTAAAACAAATTTTTCCGTAAAAAAAAAAGGACAAAAATTGTATTTGTGGAGGGTCGAACACGCGACCTCAGTCTTACAAGAGAAAGCACAAACCACTACACCTAATAGTTATTTTATTAAAAATTCATTTTACTTTACATTTTAAACGATTTGCCTAGATAAAAAATAATAAAACAAACTTTGTATATCTAAAGGCCCGAACCCGCGACCTCAAGAATCAGAAAAAAGGCACAAGCTACTATATCCAGGAGTCCTTTTGTGAAAATTTGTAATCTTTATCTTATATATATCAAACTATTAAATTAATTAAAAAACATTCGGGGCTCGGAGGCCCTTGCCGGATGGGGGTCCTGTGTGGCGGCGCCGCCTTGGCCACCCCTAGGACGGCTCTGGCACCAATATGAAACACTTATACCAGCTGATGTTTTGGACATTTTTTTATATTTTGGGCAATAATTATGTGTTGAAAATCTCAAGCCTTCTTTAATCTATTAGTCTCTTGCATTAAATTTACATGTAATAGCAGTCAATATACTACAACATACGGGGTGTAGCCATACAGTATGGTTATCCCTAGCCCAAAATTTCTTCCCCCTAACTCAACTATTTTTCACCCTTTAAAAATATATATATAATTTTTTTCATTTTTTTCCACAGAAAAACTGGGACAAAATTGTATAACACGTGTCTACGCCCCTGGTAGCATAAGATGTGATATTGATGTGGTATAGATCTTCTATTCCAATCACGTCTGCTATTTCAACACACTGATTATTGTCACATGTATAACACTTACCATACTATTTTTCAAAGACAAATCAAGCATAAATTGTAGAAAATAATGGTACTTGGTACTTGATCTTACCTATTAGAGGTGAGGTCAATGTTTCAAACCTCAGTCCTCCCCATAATCCCCTTTGTAAGTGTTTGATTTTTAAATTGGAAAAAAAATGAGGCTGAAAATTCAAGTGTATTTTCTTAATCTCACAACCTGTGGCAGATTCAGGATTTTGAAAATGGGGTTATGGTAAATATTAAAAAAACATGCACATAAACATTGTTTAATATTTAAAGTTGTACAACCCAAAACATGTAATTAAAAAAGAACATACATGCAATTAAATTAAAAATTACAATGCAACTAGGTCCGACTGTTTTCATTTTGACTACAATGTCATCATTAGAAATTTGTAGAAACACATCATTCTCAATAAAAGTGTCAAAACAATAAGTTAATGTAATATATTTTTGACATAGTCATTCCTGAATAAATGGGGGTACAATTTTTTTATTATTGTTATGTATTATTATTGTTAATAACTAAAGATTACTTTGGATTTTTTCAAATTGGGGGTACAGTTCACCCAAGTGGATCCGCCACTGCTCACAACATATTTTTAGACTTTGAAATCTCATTTCCAACGGCACTACTCCAAAAGCAGGCTTTTGTGACAACATATTGTCGTCGCAAATTGTATTTGTGACAACAAGTCAACACAAATGATTTTCGTCGCCGCAAAAACTCTTTTACTATTAGTGACGACATTTGTCGTCACTAAAGCCCCATTTTTGAATATTTTTATTTTGATTTATTATCCTGTTTTTAAACATGTATATACCTAATAACAATACCAACACTTACCCAACAATATCAACACCACAATGCATTCATTCAACCAACAATATGTACCCGAACACAAAATTATAAATTTCAACATAATATTAAATATCAACTATAAGTCTATAACAACAAATTCGACATAGAGTTGTCTGATAAGTTGCATTCCTATTTTTTTGTCTATGTTTGATATGCAAGATTCATTAAGCTTTAACTCAATACATTGGAGCCAAAACTTTGTATGTACATCTGTCCATCACAACTCATTCTCTTGGGGTCTCGTTCAATTAAAGATACCAAAGACAGTGAATAAGATGAGAAATTTCTCTGGTTTTCCTCGAAATTGCGCGCCCAGGCCGTTTGGCATTTCTTCAACAAAATCAGAAGTCGAATTCTCCGGTTGCCTAAGAAAGAAAATCCAGCAGCCAAAACCATTTCAAATTCTGAGAAAAATAAGCACCGAGTTATGTAAAGATAAGCACGTAGGCCATAAAAGGTCAAAATGTTACATGAGACCTTCCTAAGACAAAATATACCTTGTTGAACAAAATGTCTTTATTATTTATGTGCATGCCATCAAATAAAGAAATGTCCATATAAACATAATATCTTCACAGCTGAAAGAATGAGATAAAAGAAAACATGAAAAACTAGCAGTTGGGCAGAATTCAGCCTCATTACCTTGTCAAACTGAGCTAGAACCAAATGTGTTATTGATAAGGGCAAAAGATAGCCTAGGCCGACCTGGCAAGGCCCACGGCATTGGGCCGACCTGGTTAGGCACATAATATTGGGCTGATCCGTTATGCATTAGGTATTGGGCCGATCTGAGGAGGCTTACAGCATGAGATTGACCTAAGGCTTATAAGTATTGGGCCGATCTACTGAGCCCATAAATAGGTGGGGGGCTTATCATATTGGGCCGACCTATAAGCCCAGTCACGAGTGGTTCTGTATGGATGTTGATAAGGCCGACTGTGTGAGGTTGTGTTGTTAGGCAGCCGAATTCCAAAGCCCCGCAGTTAAAGCGATCTCGTTGTTAACCTGTTATATTCTATAAGGACTTGGTAGTGCGATTCAGCCCAAAAAGATGTATGAGGTGCTGAGGATGCCTTGGAAATTTTGAGGGGCTTCGCATCAATACATGGAGCCGAGGTGTTGTGAAGCGGTCGGAGCTATGGTCTTACGGGCATAAAATTAGGGTTTTTAAGAGATCCGATCCTAATCTAATGATGGCTCTGACACCAAATCGTAACGGAATCCCGGATTTTACGGAAACCCTAATCTTAGCTAAGGTATAAAAGGCCCAAGCCCAGGTTCATTCTAATCTAATCTCATTTTTTCATCATTTACATTGTTTTTTTCTCTCTAGCCTTTACTTCCTTTCCAAGACACCGACTTAAGATCGGAGAGGTACGCCGGGAGACCCCCCCCTCTTGTGCGGGTTTCACGGAGGACTTCGTCTTGGAAGGTGATCGGCGAGAGAGGTCATTTTTGGGAGCAACCAAGTGGCACCGTCTGTGGGAAGCATTGAGCAGAGATGTGAGATTCGAGTGATGGCTATGGAGGATGTTAGGAGGAATTTGGAAGATGATCTGAACCGTACGGCGTTAGGAGATACTCCAGGCGTAGTCACGCAGGAGGATGTTTGGCCTCCACCCCCACCACCCCGGTGGCGAGGCGGGGCGGGTGTCGGGCGGAATGGACGGACGACGCCTATGTCAGCGGGAGTGTTGATTTAGGCCCAATGTTCTTTGAACAGGTTGGGTGGTTTCATTACTAGGGCCGTGGAACAAACGGTGGAAAGACACTTGAGGGAGATGCTTCCACCACCGGCTCCGCCTGTGGTTCCCCCTCCGGTGGTCCCTCCTCCTGTGGTCCCCCCGGAGGTTGGAGAGAGAGGTCAGCGGCCAGTGGTGGTGGAAGAGGTACATTCATCAAGGGCGGAGCATACGTCAACCGAGGACCAGGATTGGTCGAACGGATGGATGACCTCCATCGTGAGGTGCGAAATATTCGAAGGAGGTTGCGGGAGTGCGGGAGCGAGCTGCGGCCCAGGTGAGGAGGGGAACTCCTTTCTCAGACGAGGTGATGGCGGATGAGCTCCCGGCCTCTTACCGAGCTCTGAGCTTTGAATATGATGGTACCACGGACCCATGGGACCATCTCTGTCGTTTTGAGAATGTTGCTTCACTACACAGGTTCACGGATGGCGTGATGTGTAGAGTCTTTCCTACCACTGACGACATCACCAAAGAATGGTTTAGCTTGACTTGCCCGGGCTCCATTCGAAATTTTGATGACTTTAGCTCGGCGTTTCTTAATCATTCACGAGTTGCCGTAAGTACCAAAAGGTGCCCACGACTGTTTAGCATCAAACAAGAGAAGTGGAGAGGACGGAGCTATATTTGAGGTTTACCGCGGCAAAGTTGGAGGTGCCGTCGGCCGGTCACCCGGGAAATTTTGGCTAATGCCCTAGCTCAGGGCCTGAAGGATGGAGAGTTCTTTGAATCCTTAGTGATAGAGTCGGCTAAGACATTCGATGAGTTGTTAGCTCGGGCGGAGAAATATATTAACCTGGAAGAGGCGATAAAAATGAAGAGGGAAGAAGGAGAGGAGAGAAGAGAAGAGACAGGAGGGAAGATCGTGGGGACAAGGGACCTCAGAAGAAGCCGAGGTCTGAGGCGATGGGAGGAAGGCCGAGATTTGAGAAATATACGCCATTGGCTGTCCCTCAGGGCGAGGTGCTTGTAGCTATTGAGAGGCACCCCGACCTGAGGTGGCCAAAAGCACACGCAGAGGCGCCAGTGAAGGCGAAATGCAAGGAATTTTGTAGATTTCACAATGAGTATGGGCACACAACAGATCGGTGCACACACCTGAGGGATGAGATCGAGCGGCTCATTCAAGCAGGTCATCTCAGGAAATTTGTGTACATCGACAAAAAGGAGAAAAAAAGGGAGTATAAGAGAGATAACCGGGGATATCACCAACCTCGGCGGGAGCCGGAGCGTAGGGGTGAGGAAAGGGAGGAGCTACCTACATCTCCGCCCCCACCTCGGCGAGACGTCATCGAGATGATTGTTGGAGGGCCGGCGGAAGGAGATTCGAGGCGGGCTTGGAAACATTATGTGAGAGAGCGCACCAGATCGGTGCGAGAGCGAGTTGAAAGGTGGAGCAAGTTGGGTGGGGCGAGTATCCGATTCGGACGAGGAGGATTGCAAGGGTATCGTAACACCTCACACGTGATGCTCTTGTGATCACGGTGACGATCTCTAATTATGATGTGCGGCGGGTATTTGTGGATCTGAAAGCTCGGCGGACATCCTATTCTATGATTGCTATAGGAAGATGGACCTCGAGGTCGGCCTGGAGACAAGTGGACACGGCGTTGGTCGGATTCTTTGGAGGGATGATCCAACCAATAGGTATGATTACTTTACATGTCTCTTTAGGTAAGAGCCCAATCGCAAAACTAGAATGATTCGATTGTTGATAGTAGATGCACCTTCTTCCTATAATGCCATGTTGGGTACCAGGCACTAAATGCTTTTCAAGTTGTGGTGTCGGTGTACCATTTGAAAATGAAGTTTCCTGTGGGGGGAGAAGTAGGTGAGGTTGGCGGAGATCAGTATATGGCTAGAAAGTTATATGTGGAAAGCATCCAGAAGGCGGAAAGGGGAGTGTTTTTGATGATGATAAAAATAAAGACAAATTGATTAGGTTGGGACGGGGTGGAGCACGTCCAACCTAACGAGGAAATGATGATGGTCGAGCTAGTGCCAGGTGATCTCGATAAGGTCACCAAGGTTGGGAAGGAGTTGCACGATGAATTAAGGGATGAGCTGGTGGAGTTTCTAAGAAGTAATGTGGATGTTTTTGCTTGGACGGCGGAAGATCTAGTAGGGATTGATCCAAGCATTCTTTGCCATGGGCTTAATGTCAATCCATCATACAAGCCGGTAAAAGCAAAAGAAAGGAATTCTGGTCCTAAGAAGGACGCTATAATTCGAAAGCGGAGGTGCAAAGTTGTTGAAAGCAGGCATATCAAAGAAATCCAGTTTCCAGAATGGCTATCTAATGCAGTGTTGGTTCTAAAAATAGAGGATGATTGGCGCATGTGTGTGGATTTTAGGGATTTGAACTGTGCTTGCCCTAAGGATTACTATCCATTGCCCCGAATTGATCAGTTTGGTAGATTCGACGTCGGGGTGTGAACTGCTTAGTATGATGGATACATCGCAAGGATATCACCAGATCAGGCTACCAAAAGAGGACCAAAAAAGGGTGTGCTTCACCACCTCTTTTGGTACCTTCTGTTATGTGGTAATGTCATTCGGGTTGAAGAATGCGGGAGCCACATACCAGAGGTTGGTGGATAAGATGTTTGGGGAGCAGCTCGGCAGGAACATGGAACTATACGTGGATGATATGTTTGTCAAAAGTATGAAGGTTGTGGACCGTGTGCGTGACTGGTGAAACATTTGACAACTTTGAGAAAGTATAGAATGAAGTTGAACCCCAAGAAATGTGCCTTCGGGGTCAGTCGGAAAGTTTAAGGGTATATGGTGATGGAGAAAGGAATAGAAGCCAACCCGGAGAAGGTCGAGCCATCGAGAGATGGCACCACCTCGGGATGCCAAGGATGTGCGGTGTTTAATGTTCGGCTATAGCAGCTCACGATCGGTTCATTTCGCGCCTCGCGAAGAGGAATTTGCCCTTCTTCAAGGTCTTGAGAAAGGCCAAAAAGTTCGTATAGGATGAGGATTGTCAAAAGGCTTTTGAGGACTTGAAAAATTACTTGGCTGATCTGTCGCTGTTAACTAAGCCGTTGCCAGGTGAGCGCTTATACCTCTATCTTTCGGTGGGAGAGCAGGGGGTTAGCACGGTCCTGATCAGGGAGGAGAAATCGGTTCAGAGGCCGGTGTATTATGTCAGTAAAGTATTTAGGAATGCCGAGCTGTGGTATGCGGAAATCGAGAAGGCAAGTCTGGCCTTGGTGGTGACGGCAAGGAGACTTCGGCCATATTTTCTTTCGCATAAGGTAATTGTTCGAACTAATCTTCCTTTAAAAAATGTGATGAGTAAGCCCGAGGTAGCGGGGAGGCTAGTGAAGTGGGCTATTGAGCTGAGTGAGTATGATATTGAATTCGAGAGCAGGTCGGCCATCAAAGCCCAAGCTTTGGCGGACTTTGTTCAAGAATCAATAAGGGATGATAGCGGAGAAGGAACCTGGGTGATTTATGTGGATGGTTCAGTAGGGAGCTCGGGATGTGGTGCTGGTATCGTCCTGATCAGCCCGCAAGGGGTCAAAAATGATTTTGCGTGAGGTTGGAGTTCAAACTATCCAATAATGAGGCGGAGTATGAAGCATTCATCAGAGGGATGCAAATGGCCATCGAGATGGGGGCTGTTAGAATGGTTGTTTACATGGATTCTCAACTCGTCCATAAGCAAGTTACTGGAGAGTTCGAAGTTAGGGAAGAAAGGATGAAGAGGTTCATACCGAGCTTTAGAAGGAAAGTGAAAGAGATCAAGATCTGTCATGTCCCGGGGGGAAGAGAATGGTCGGGCGGATTTTCTAGCAAAGATGGCGGTTCGGCTTGGAGAATCAGCTAAACAAATCACATTTTTGATGGCAAAAGAACTCGTCTTTGGGGTTGGAGGTCGGAGAGATTGAGGAGAAAGATGATTGGAGGTCACCTATCATAGCTTATCTAAAAGAAGGGGTCCCGCTAATAGGTAGGCGTGAAGCGGCTAAGGCTTGAAAATTCAAGCGACACGTTTCGCATCATTGGGACAAGTTAAATAAGAGAGGCTTCTCCATGCCTTTCTTTGAGGTGTTTGGGTGGAGAAGAGGGTGCACGTATGTCTTTGAGAGAGATGCATGAAGGGTGTTACGGAAATCATATGGGAGCAAGGGTTTTCATGAAGAAGGTCCTGAGAGCGAGGATATTTTTGGCGTTACGAAAGGGGAAGAAGAAAAGTTGGTGAGCGTGTGAAAATCGCCAAATCCATGCACCTTTGGTACATCGGCCGGCGGAGGAGCTCATGACAATGAGTTCGGCATGTCCTTTTGCAAAATGGGGATTGACATTGTTGGTCCTTTCTTCCGCCAGGTCGGAGGAAATTCTTGATTGTAGCAATTGACTATTTTAGCAAGTGGGTGGAAAGCAGAGCCCTGGCTAAGATAAATGAGGATGCGATGATGAAATTTATTTGGCAGAACATAGTATGTCGATATGGAACGCCTCAGATCTTGACGGCATATGTCGTCCCTATTAAAGACCAATAGCAACAATATTATGGTTACAAAAGATCCTCAAATTACATTAGGGTTAAAAAAAATAGTGGCAACAAAGTTGTCACATTTCCCTTACTTTTTGCGACAACTTCAATTTGCACGTCGACACAAAACGGTTTTAGCAACATATTTTGTTGTCGGAGTTATTTGTGACGAGATATCGTCATAAAAAGTAAGTATTTGCAACTACATTTTGTTGTCTCAAATACATTTGTCACAAAAACTCCTATTTCTTGTCTTTGAGCAGTCATGTCTATTTTGAAATCTTATTTCGGATGTCATGCCCCATATTTTAAATATACATATACTTATGAAAATCACATCTATTTCTTAATATTTTGAAATTTTAGAAAAGAAATTTGAAAATATTAAAACAATTATATTATATTGGATTTATTTCCTTGAAGCCCAAAAAGTGCCTAATCAAGACTTATAATAATATTAGTACAAGCTCATAGGATTTTTGCCCAAATATTCATTTATCCAACTTAATTATACATATAACACTATCATATATATTAGTCCTCTCTCTTTTTACACTATATGTCGGAAGAAAATCATTGTGAACAAAACTATACAACAATATCCAACTCATATTATATGATCGGTCTACTCTACCCAAAACGAGCTAGGTAGTGTTGGAAAATTTGAAGTAAAATTACTTATTAGACCTTTTTAATAGTAAAGGGTATATTTATTTTGACCTTTTAAATAGTAAAAGCCAAATTTATTTGAACTTTTCAAATGAACTTTTAATATATTGATACTTTACACATTAGTGTTGGGCAATGGGAGCCGTGTCATGATCCGAGATTCGATTTATCCGGAATATCCGACAAATCACACCAACAAGATGATGGCAAAAAATAAATGACACCGACGAGAAAATAAAATGTACACGAGAGATTTTACGTGGTTCGGCAAAACCCGCTCCCGCCCACGAGAGTTTCTTTACTAATAAAGAATTTCGGTACAAGAAAATACACCCATTGAGTTTTATGGACCAAACCCAAGAATAAAAGACTCTCGTACAACCATTTTACTAGTTATCAAAGAACACTCTCCCCAACCATTTTTGTGTTACCCGAGAGAAACATACCCCGAGTGTTTCCGCACCTATCATAATTTGACTCACACAAATTGATCTCTCCAAGTGTGTACACTCATTTTCCTCTCCACCCGGTTGGATGGTCAAGCACTTGCCTGCTTGCCATGATTTCTCTTTGCACTCATCCCTTTATAGATGAGATTGGCAGATGGTTTGCCAAAATATTCAAACAAATCAAGCTTGCCTTTTTCAATTCACATGGAAAAGTCACAAAAATGTTAGGTCGCTAAACTTGTCAAATGGGGTAGGCACCTCCATTGACTTTGTGATTTGTGGTGGGTGCCTAACAATCTCCACCTCCATCACAAAACACAATCATCCACAAACCGAACATCATACATTATTGGCCTTCGTTTCTCGCACATCTTTGAATCGGTGAGTCCTAACTCCCGGGATTTAATTGGCCAATACACATGTGCGATCCGATAACACCACTTTAGTTGATCGCCGAGAGGATGACCCCAATCCATCCTCTCGCCAAACAGATTTCCTCACACTCGTCTATTCCTCGGAAATCTTCCGGTGCGCTACCACTTCCACTAATCCTTGAGGTCACCAGGACGATACAAATTCGATACTTCTCTCTTACCCTTAGGACCCTTCCACCACGTGTGACTTTTAGGACTCCACCTTCAGCTGAATATCGCAGCTTTTGGAATCCACTTGGCACCAGGAAATTATATTCATCTGCATCTTTGGGATATAGGCCACACCACCCAAAGTACGGTCCGCTCCATCACCTATTTTGATTTTCACCACTCCAATCTCATGATTCCACAAGCGTAACCATCACCGAGAGAACAAAATTCCCGCCTTTGTAATTGAAGTAAATCAAAATAATCCCTTCACAGAGTCACGCATCCTCGAGTCTAAATTCCATCAATCTCGAGAAGAAGTATATATATCCTTGTGGAAATTGTGAGATGTCCCATCTTCCGCAGTTATCACCGCATCACCATCGCCACCGTCACCGATATCATCATTCTTTCTCCGAGGACAATTCCTTTTAACGTGAATTTTCTTGTGATAACGATAACATACAATACCCTTTCTCTAGTCTTTGAATCTGACCTGCTAGTCACAGATCCACCGCCAGATTTTCTCCTGTTTTCAATTCATTTCCCGAGCAACCAAAGCAGATCTGTGTCCCTTCTCCTGGTTTGCATTTTTAATGGGGCAACACTGATGCTTTTATATATGCTCCAAGTCCAGTATCTCTTTCCCGTACAGCAACATCATCGCTAGACTATCATTTGAATCCGGGATAGATGTAAGAAGTAAAAAGGCTTTATCTTCTTCCTCAACCTTTACACCAACGTTTCCCGATTGATTTAGATTTGTCCTGTGCACCTTTCATATCATCAACTTTCCCTTCTTTTCCTTCAACGCCATTGTCAGACCCCGTTGAACTAGGAAATCCTTCACCCTTTGTTGCCAAGGAGTGAAATTCCCTTTTGCCGTCAAATTATTGCACCTTGAATGGATTTGCCACTGCCACAGTGTCCACCGAAAAAATCAAATCTCAATTTTCTACCTTGCCCAAGTTACCAAGTAGCTCTAATACCACTTCTTGGGCACAGCGGAGGTGTGTCGTGATCCGAGATTCAATTTATCCAGAATATCCGACAAATCACACCAACAAGATGATGGCAAAAATAAATAGCACCAACAGAAAATAAAATGCACACATAGATTTTACATGGTTCGGCAAAACCCGCCACGCCCTCGTCCGAGAGTTTCCATTCTTTACTAATAAAGAATTTCCCAATACAAGAAAATACACCCCATGAGTTTTATGGAACAAACCCAAGAATAAAAGACTCTCGTACAACCACTTTACTAGCTATCAAAGAACACTCTCCCCAATCCTTTTGTGTTACCTGAGAGAAACATACCCCGAGTGTTTCCCCGCACCTATCACAATTTGACTCACGAATTGATCTCTTGAGTGTGTACACTCATTTTTCCTCTCCACCCGGTTGGATGGCCAAACACTTGCCTGCTTGCCATGATTTCTCTTTGCACTCATCCCATCTATTTATAGATGAGATTGGCATATGGTTGTCAAAATCTTCAAACAAATCAAGCTTGCCTTTTTCAATTCACATGGAAAAGTCACGAAAATGTTAGGCTGCCAAACTTGTCAAATGGGGTAGGCACCTCCATTGACTTTGTGATTTGTGGTGGGTGCCTAACAATCTCCACCTCCATCACAAAACACAATCATCCACAAACCAGAACATCATACATTATTGGCCTTCGTTTCTCTGCACATGCTGAATCAGTAAGGTCCTAACTCCACCTGATTTAATTGGCAAATACACATGTGCAGTCCAGTCAACACCACTAGTTGACTGCCGAGAGGGATGACCCCAATCCATCCTCTCGCCCAGCAGGATTTCCCTCACACTCGTCTATTCCCTGGAAGTCTTCCGGTGCGCTACCACTTCCACTAATCCTTGAGGTCACCAGACGATACAAATTCCGATACTTCTCTCTTACCCTTAGGACCCTTCCACCACGTGTGACTTTTAGGACTCCACCTTCAGCTGAATATCGCAGCTTTTGGAATCCACTTGGCCCCAGGAAATTATATTCATCCGCATCTTTGGGATATAGGCCACACCACCCAAAGTACGGTCCGCTCCATCACCTATTTTGATTTTCACCACTCCAATCTCATGATTCCACAAGCGAGAACCATCACCGGGAGAACAAAATTCCCGCCCTCGTAATTGAAGTAAATCAAAATAATCCTTCTCGAGCACGCATCCCGAGTCTAAATTCCATCAATCTCGAGAAAAGTATATATATCCTTGTGGAAAGCGTGAGATGTCCCATCTTCCGCAGATTATCACCGCATCACCATCGCCACCGTCACCGATATCATCATTCTTTCTCCGAGGACAATTCCTTTTAACGTGAATTTTCTTGTGATAACGATAACATACAATACCTTTTTCTCTAGTCCTTGAATCGACCGCTAGTCACGGATCCACCGCCGATTTTCTCCTGTTTTCAATTCATTTCCCGAGCAACCAAAGCGGTCTGTGTCCCTTCTTTACGGTTTGCATTTTTAATGGGGCAACAACGATGCTTTTATATATGCTCCAAGTTCAAGATATCTCTTTCCCCAAAATGCAACAACATCATCACTAGACTATCATATGAATCCGGGATAGATGTAAGTAAAAAGGCTTTATCTTCTTCCTCAACCTTTACACCAACGTTTCCCAGTTGATTTAGATTTGACCACTGTGCACCTTTCATATCTGTCAACTTTCCCTTCTTTTCCTTCAACGCCATTGTCAGACCCCGTTGAACTAGGAGATCCTTCACCCTTTGTTGCCAAGGAGTGAAATTCCCATTTGCCGTCAAATTATTGCACCTTGAATGGATTTGCCACTGCCACAGTGTCCACCGAAAAAATCAAATCTCAATTTTCTACCTTGCCCGAGTTACCAAGTAGCTCTAATACCACTTCTTGGGCACAGCGGAGGTGTGTCGTGATCCGAGATTCAATTTATCCAGAATATCCGACAAATCACACCAACAAGATGATGGCAAAAATAAATAGCACCAACAGAAAATAAAATGCACACATAGATTTTACGTGGTTCGGCAAAACCCGCCTACGTCCACGAGAGTTTCCATTCTTTACTAATAAAGAATTTACCGATACAAGAAAATACACCCCATGAGTTTTATGGACCAAACCCAAGAATAAAAGGCTCTCGTACAACCACTTTACTAGCTATCAAAGAACACTCTCCCCAATCCTTTTGTGTTACCCGAGAGAAACATACCCCGAGTGTTTCCCACCTATCACAATTTGACTCACACAAATTGATCTCTTCAGGTGTGTACACTCATTTTTCCTCTCCACCCGGTTGGATGGCCAAACACTTGCCTGCTTGCCATGATTTCTCTTTGCACTCATCCCATCTATTTATAGATGAGATTGGCATATGGTTGCCAAAATCTTCAAACAAATCAAGCTTGCCTTTTTCAATTCACATGGAAAAGTCACAAAATGTTAAAGCCGCCAAACTTGTCAAATGGGGTAGGCACTTCCATTGACTTTGTGATTTGTGGTGGGTGCCTAACAATCTCCACCTCCATCACAAAACACAATCATCGTCAAACCAGAACATCATACATTATTGGCCTTCGTTTCTCTGCACATGCTGAATCAGTAAGGTCCTAACTCCACCTGATTTGACCAATACACATGTGCGGTCCAGTCAACACCACTAGTTGATCGCCGAGAGGATGACCCCAATCCATCCTCTCGCCCCACAGATTTCCTCACACTCGTCTATTCCCCGGAAGTCTTAGGTGCGCTACCACTTCCACTAATCCTCGAGGTCACCAGGCGATACAAATTCGATACTTCTCTCTTACCCTTAGGACCCTTCCACCACGTGTGACTTTTAGGACTCCACCTTGGTGAATATCGCAGACTTTTGGAATCCACTTGGCACCGTGAAATTATATTCATCCGCATCTTTGGGATATAGGCCACACCACCCAAAGTACGGTCCGCTCTATCACCTATTTTGATTTTCACCACACCAATCTCATGATTCCACAAGCAGAACCATCACCAGAGAACAAAATTCCCGCCCTCTGTAATTGAAGTAAATCAAAATAATCCCTTCTGGAGTACGCATCCTGAGTCTAAATTCCATCAATCTCGAGAAGAAGTATATATATCCTTGTGGAAACTGTGAGATGTCCCATCTTCCGCGGTTATCACCGCATCACCATCGCCACCGTCACCGATATCATCATTCTTTCTCCGAGGACAATTCCTTTTAACGTGAATTTTCTTGTGATAACGATAACATACAATACCCTTTCTCTAGTCCTTGAATCTGACCTGCTAGTCACAGATCCACCGCCAGATTTTCTCCTGTTTTCAATTCATTTCCCGAGCAACCAAAGCAGATCTGTGTCCCTTCTCCTGGTTTGCATTTTTAATGGGGCAACACTGATGCTTTTATATATGCTCCAAGTCCAGTATCTCTTTCCCGTACAGCAACATCATCACTAGACTATCATATGAATCCGAGATAGATGTAAGAAGTAAAAAGGCTTTATCTTCTTCCTCAACCTTTACACCAACGTTTCCCAGTTGATTTAGATTTGTCCACTGTGCACCTTTCATATCTGTCAACTTTCCCTTCTTTTCCTTCAACGCCATTGTCAGACCCCGTTGAACTATGAGATCCTTCACCCTTTGTTGCTAAGGAGTGAAATTCCCTTTTGCCGTCAAATTATTGCACCTTGAATGGATTTGCCACTGCCACAGTGTCCACCGAAAAAATCAAATCTCAATTTTCTACCTTGCCCAAGTTACCAAGTAGCTCTAATACCACTTCTTGGGCACAGCGGAGGTGTGTCGTGATCCGAAATTCAATTTATCCAGAATATCCGACAAATCACACCAACAAGATGATGGCAAAAATAAATAGCACCAACAGAAAATAAAATGCACACATAGATTTTACGTAGTTCGGCAAAACCCGCCTACGTCCACGAGAGTTTCCATTCTTTACTAATAAAAAATTTCCCGATACAAGAAAATACACCCCATGAGTTTTATGGACCAAACCCAAGAATAAAAGACTCTCGTACAACCACTTTACTAGCTATCAAAGAACACTCTCCCCAATCCTTTTGTGTTACCGAGAGAAACATACCCAGTGTTTCCCACCTATCACAATTTGACTCACACAAATTGATCTCTTGGTGTGTACACTCATTTTTCCTCTCCACCGGTTGGATGGCCAAACACTTGCACCGCTTGCCATGATTTCTCTTTGCACTCATCCCATCTATTTATAGATGAGATTGGCATATGGTTGCCAAAATCTTCAAACAAATCAAGCTTGCCTTTTTCAATTCACATGGAAAAGTCACCAAAATGTTAGGCTGCCAAACTTGTCAAATGGGGTAGGCACCTCCATTGACTTTGTGATTTGTGGTGGGTGCCTAACAATGAGTTAGGTTACTGTACGTTGGCATGTGCTAAGGCTTTTTATATCAATTGGAACCATTTTTTGCATATTGTTTATGTTTAATAATTTAATCTCTAAACTTATTTGATTAGTTGGTTTAAAAAAATATTACGGTATTATTAAAGAATGTTCGTTAATAATAGTGACTTAATTTGAGGAATCATATCATATATTATAATGTTTTATAAGGTATTAGTAATTGGAAGTTTAAATTTCGTGATGAATGACAGTTGGCTTTTAAAAATCACAGTTGGCTTTTAAAAATCAAATGATTTGTATAGTTGCAAATTACTGTTGGCGTGTGTCAAACATTTCGGATATACCTGTGCAAATTCGGAGTGCAAGAAAACTGCAAGGACCTTATAATAAAATTTTGAACATTTTTAATAA
Source organism: Rehmannia glutinosa (assembly GCA_016081115.2). NCBI lineage: Eukaryota > Viridiplantae > Streptophyta > Magnoliopsida > Lamiales > Orobanchaceae > Rehmannia > Rehmannia glutinosa. The sequence continues at coordinate 10,574,888 of CM071930.1, read as the reverse complement.
ATTTGTTCTTATCGTTTTTGTTCCAATTGATTGTTAGAAATGCTAAACGTCTTGTTTTGTTTATTCCAGAAATGGCATCTGAATCAAACAGTGGTGGGTCTAACCCAGTTGTGCCAACACCAGCTTTTATAGCAAACAGTGGTGGGTCTAACCCTGTTGTGCCAACACCGGCTTTTGTAGCCAACCCCACGCTTAATGTGCCGGTTAATCATGGTGAAAAACCGTAAAAATTTAATGGCTTGAATATTAAGCGGTGGCAACAGAAAATGCTTTTCTACTTGATCACCTTGGACTTGGCACGGTTCTTGATTGAAGATCCTCCACCACTTAGTGAGGATGAAACTGATACTCAAGCCGCTCCTGTGGTGGATGCTTGGAATCATGCAGACTTCCTTTGCAGAAATTATGTCATGAATGGATTAGCAGATCTGTTGTTCAATGGACTCGTTTCGGAATATTGATGGGATTGGATAAAAATTTGGGATAGGATGGAATTGCACTTGTTCATAGATTGTGTAATACCATTGAGTATTGTATTTGGCATTTGTGATTGGGTTTCAACCTATTGATTGTATAATCAATAATTTATGTTTGCCTTTTGTGATTACATGGGATAAATAGAGAAATTGTCTTAAATGCCCTCACATGTAATCACACAAAAATAAATATGATTTCTCAAACGGATCTAGCTCGTCTTCTTTAGGCGTCCCCAAGCACTCCTCTTTTTCAAATCAAATAAAACCATCATGATTTTTTTATTAAACATAACTTGATTAGCAAGCTGACCATCTTTGCAACATTTACGGTCAAATTTACAAAAGAGTTGACTTAATGACCATTCATGATATCAAAATACTCGATGATTTAAGTTTTTAAAACCAGAGCAAGAAAGTAAAAGGTTACTACAGATCGCATTTACTTTCGTTTGGAAGTTCTTCGGCTTTCAAGTTTTCTCCGAGCAGCGACTTCAAATTCTTCTTCGCTAGGCTCGGGAACCGATTCACCACCACCGTATTTTTGAATAAGAGATGAGAACAAAAAGAAACCATGGTTATTGAGCTTTAAGCGAGGAAGAATTCCGCCAATACTCGAGAATCCGTGTAGCGATGGACATAATGCCATTTTCGACTATCGGACTCGATCAAGAAAAACACGTTTTTCTTGCATTTCATAGTCGCAAATTACAATCCAAATTTCGATTTTGGAAATAGATAATACGATTTATGCTCCATTTTATCGTGCTAACTAAAACCTCTGATGGTTTATGCCTCAAGAATTTCTTAAGTCAACAATTTTTTTTATTTTTCCACAGATATATTCTTGTATCAAGATTCATTTCTGATATTCTCTTAATTATGAAATAGGGCATGAATCAGATAATACGAAATGGAAATAGACGGATTTTTTACCTGGATTCCTCGGCCTTGAACTAGGGTTTGCAGAAGATGGAGATGAGGAATATATATGGATAATTTTGTTAATATTGTGTCTAATGAGGGCAAATAAGTCTTATCACCGTGTAGTATCGGGGTGTCAATGACATTTCACGTTGAGGCATTACCTGGGATTGTATAATACTAGGGGGTAAGGTGGGATTGAAAATCCATCCAAATTGAGATTATAATCCAAGCCCGAGGTTAATCACGGGCCTCAATCAAACATCCCAAACAAATGATTCTCCCGGATAACAATCCTTATCATGGGTAATCCCCAATGCCAAACACGTCCAATGTGTATAGCTCTAAACGAAGTGCTAAAGAATTGTGGGAGTCTCTTGACCACAAATATAAGTCTAAGGATGCAGGGGCTAAAAAGTTTATTGTTGGTCGTTTCCTGGACTTTAAAATGGTTGATTCCAAAATTGTGATAAATCAAGTCCAAAAACTTCAGGTAATCTTACATGAAATTCATGCCGAGGGGATGGTATTGAGTGAAACTTTCCAAGTGGCGATAATAATTGAAAAACTGTCACCAGCTTGGAAAGATTTCAAGAACTATCTAAAGCACAAAGGAAAGGAGATGAACGTTGAAGGACTTGTTGTTAGGCTACGTATTGAGGAAGATAACAGAAGTTCTGAAAGAAAAGTGTTCAATCATGTGGCTGCTAAAGCTAATGTTGTGGATCATGGTCAAAGTTCCAAAGGCAAAAAGAAATTTGGGAAAGCTGGTAAACGATTCAACAATATGGGACCAAAAGGAGACATTTCCAAGAAGCAATTTGAAGGAAATTGCTTTAATTGTGGTGCAAGGGTCACAAGGCTTCAGACTGTAAAAATCCAAAGAAGAACAGAGAGGTGAACATGGTTGAAAACCTTTCTCAAGAAGTGTCAGATATGAATCTGGTTGCAGTGATATCTGAGGTGAACTTGATAGGTTCAAATCCAAAGCAGTGGTGAATTGGCTCTGGTGATACTAGGCACATTTGTTTTGTTAAAGAAATGTTTAGTTCTTTTGAGCCAGCTAAGATGATGAGAAGATGTACATGGGGAATTCAGCTACCAACGAGGTCAAAGGTAAAGGAAAAGTAGTCTTAAAGATGACGTCCGAAAAGGAACTGACTCTCAACAATGTGTTATTTGTGCCAGACATTCGCAAGAATTTGGTGTCTGGATTGCTTTTAGATAAGCATGGTTTTCGTGTTGTTATTGAGTCAGGTGTTGTAACTTTGTTGAAAAATGGAGTGTTTGTTGGTAAAGGTTATGCAACTGATGGGCTGTTTAAACTCAATGTAATAGTTGTTAAACCAAAACTGAATGAAATGAATAATTCTTCCGTTTACTTGTTTGAGTCTTCCAATTTATGGCATGGTAGACTATGACATGTTAATTATGATACTCTACGTAGATTAAGTAGCTTGAATTGTATACCAACATTCTACATTGATTCCAAAACAAATGTGAAACTTGTGTTGAGGCAAAGTTAACAAGGACATTATTTAATAATATTGAAAGAAATAATGAACCACTTGATCTAATTCACATTGATGTATGTGGTTTGAAATCGATCCAAACACGTGGTGGCAATAAGTACTTTATTACTTTTATTGATGATAGCACAAAGTTTTGATATGTGTATCTTCTTAAAAGTAAAGATGAAGCTATAGAGAAATTTATTCTTTGTAAAAATGAGGTTGAGAATCAACTCAACAAGAAAATTAAGGTGCTATGAAGTAATCATGGAGGTGAATACGAATCACCATTTGCTGAATTATGTGCCGAACATGGAATTATACACGAAATAACAGTACTTTATTCACCTCAACAAAATAACATTGCAGAACGAAAAAATCGAACACTTAAAGAAATAATGAACGTCATGTTATTAAGTTCTGGTTTGCCTCAGGACATTTGGGGGGAAGCCTTTTTAATGGCTAATTATCTTTTAAATAAAGTACCCCGAAATAAAGAAGATAAAAGCCCCTGTGAATTGTGGAAAGGAAGAAAACCTTGTAAGTCAGCGGCTACGATAATCTAGAGGGGGTGAAGCAGTTATCTCCATCTTTTCGATTTCGCCCTCTTTTTGAACCAAATGCTCAAACACAATAATAAAAAGAGCGAAATGTAAACAACACACGTCGATTTATAGAGGTTCAACCCACCTAGGGCCTAATCCTCTACCACCCCAAAGATATCCAGGGATGGATTTCAAAAAGAAAAAGATTTTATTAATTTACCACAAATTAATACAACACCAACTTACAACAACACCTTGAAGAGCACCACACTCTTCTTCTTCAACACCACCTTTGAGATTACCACAATCTCACTTGAAGTTTACCACAATCTCCAACGGCACCTTGTGAAGATTATCACAATCTTCAACCTTGAAGAATACCAAATTCTTCAACACCTCAACAAGAAGATTACCACAATCTTCTTACACCTAACACCTAGATCACCCAAGTGTGTTCTTACCACAAGAATACTCACAAGGATATCTTGTGTTGAATGATTACCCAAATTCAAGATTACAACTCGATAATTGATAATACAATAGAGTGCAAGTGTAATCAAGAAAAGCCTAGACCTCAAGAATGTGAAAGTGAATAGCTAGGCAAATTACAACAAGAAATAAGACAATGTAAGAACAAGTGTATTCTTGAGTGTATCTTGTTGTGTAGTAGTTTTCTCTCTTGTTGTGTTGCTTCAATTCTTCCTCTATTTATAGAAGATGTCTTGTACATGATAGGCTCCTCTTGGGAACATGAATTCTGTAAAAAATTGCAAGACGATTGAAGAAAAGAGATGTTAGAAATCAATCCCACAAATTAAGGAAAAGTTGTCTACTGCACAACGGTTAGAATTTTGCTGTCAAACTTAAGGCGACCGTCGTCGCGAAAATAAGTTTGAAATATCGTAAACATTTTACATGCAGGCGACGGTCGGCGTGTACCTCAACCGTCGACCCAGTAGCTGAAGCGGTCGACCGACCAAAAAAATGAAGATCAAAGTTTCATTTCGATGTTTTGCTCCCAGTGCAGTCGCCTCTTTGGTCGGCCGGTCGACCTCCTAAATGCAATGTTGTCGATTTTTGACAAAATAAACCTCAAGAAATACTCAGAAAAATTCGTAAAAACATTTTAAGCCGATCGGGAGTATTTAGGACAACATTAGAAATATAGTTTTGAAGAAATAAAACATTAACACAAAAAGTGTTGTCAGGTATAAATTCAATAAATACTCAGAAAAATAGTAAAAGTATTTTAGATCAATTGGGAGTATTAGGACAACATAGTTTCAATGTAAAACCCTTTGACTTAAAATCATTAAATGTGTTGTCAATTTTATATCGAAAATAAACTTGAGGAAATACTCAGGAAATTATTAAAACCATTTTAAACCATTTAGGAGTATTTGGACAACCTTTAAAAACATTGTATTGGTGTAAAAACAAAATCATCAAAATCATGATGAAACCATTTATCAAACAAACCTTCCTATAAATATTTACGAGTGTGGAGGTGTCTTGCTAAAATGATTGTACCTACACCAAAGAAGGTGAAGGTAGGACCCAAGACTATTGATTGCATATTTATTGGATATGCACATAAGAGTAGTGCTTATCGGTTTCTTGTGCACGAATCTAAGATTGCAGATATATACAAGAACACGATAATTGAATCAAGAAATGCATCATTCTTGAAAATATTTTTCGTATAGATCAAAAGAAGAAATTTGTTTGATAAATGGTTTTATCATGATTTTGATGATTTTGTTTTTATACCAAAACAATGGTTTTAAAGGTTGTCCAAATAATCCTAAATGATTTAAAATGGTTTTAATATTTTCCGGAGTATTTCTTCAAGTTTTATTTTCGACAAAAATTGGACAACACATTTAATGATTTTGTATCAATGGTTTTTACATCCAAACTATGTTTTCAAATGTTGTCTAAATACTCCCGATCGGTCTAAAATGTTTTCACTATTTTTCGGAGTATTTCTTGAAGTTTATTTTCGATATAAAATTGGACAACACTTTTGTTTTGAGGTCAACCGGTCGCCATATAGGGCAACCCGTACATGATAGTTGTGCAAAACAGAAAACTTCATGTTTGCAGAAAATGGTGAGGGTGACCGGTCACCTGTAGGAGAGATGGTGACGTCGATCGGTCGACCTATATGGGCGGCGATTACGAAGGTTTGTTCAAAATTACAAACTTCTCTGTATTGGTTTTTTGAAGAGGGCAACCGGTTGGACCCTAGGGCGACCGGTCGCACCCCCCTCCGACTGGTCTCCCTATGTAATTTTTGTGTAAAATTCATTTCAAACTTATCCCTGCGCGATCGGTCGCAGAAATTGAAGCTTCAGGTAATAACTAATAGTATATTAACCTTTTTTCTCTCACTTGTAATTTTTGCATACAATTACGAGTACAAATAAGTGCTTGCACAGTTTCAGGGAGCAAACAATTCCTATACTTATGCAAGATACGACCACCAATGCTAAATGTAGATTCTGAAGCAACTGTTGTGATTGGAATGCTTAAAATATCAGAAGCCATAATTGCAAGTCGAGGGAATCGATGTTTATTCACCTTCCAATATTCTAGCACATCTATGTCATTTCCAACAATGCATCCTTCATCCAAGTATATATCAAGTTCAGATTTACCTTTATTTGAACTCATTTGCCTCATTTCTTGATGATATTCCTGAAGTTAAACAAGCACAACATAAATAATAGAAAGTATAAACAATAGATGCTAAATATATAGTAAACTAAATATATTTATTTACTCAACTTACGTCAAGAATGGATGTCATAGTCATAGATGACGAGTCTCTTCCACTTGTCATTAAATGAGAGTGGTCCTCTTTTGATGAGCTAGAAGGAAATGAGCTTGTCGCGGCTCCAAATTGTTCGTATTCACCAAAAAGTTTATACAAAGCTCCCTTTACCCTATTTACCTTCCCTTGATAATCATGTGGGTAAAGTCTCCTATAACAAAAGTTCAAGAATTGCAACTTTGCCTTTGGGTCAAGAATACATCCAAATGCAAGAGTAACACAATATTCATTCCAATACTTATCAAATTTGACCTTCATCCTTGACGCCATATCTTTAATCACATCATCTTCAGAGTTTAAAAGTTCATTCAACTTCATTTCTATGCTTGCAATTTGCATGAAATATAAGTTCGAGGTAGGATATGATGAACCGGATATCATGTTAGTAATGTGATAAAATGGGGCTAAGAAAGCACACATCTTCTCCGCTCTTTCCCACTCTTCATTGGTTGGACAAAGCTTGTAATTTCTATCATGATAGCTCAAACTAGAGAACGCACGCCGGTATTTAATAACACTTTCAAGCATCATATATGTAGAATTCCATCTAGTTGACACATCTAACCTCAAGAAACTTCCACCAACATCACTCAAGTGCACCTCTTCAACACATTTTTGAAATTCTCTCAACCTCCCATCTGAAGCTTTCACATACTTAACACTTCCTCTAATTCTTTTCAAAGCATCTTCTGCCGCCTTTAAACCTTCTTGAACAATAATATTCAAAATATGTGCACAACACCTTATATGAAAAAATTCACCTTGACATAACAAGTCATTTCCCAAATTAAGCCTCTCTTTTAAATTTCTTGCCATGCTATCATTGGAAGATGCATTATCCAAGGTGAGTGAAAATATTCTAGATTCTATCCCCCAATCCTTAATCGCTTCAAACAATTTTCCTGATAATTCATGCCCTGAATGCGGACTATCTAACTCACAAAATGAAAGTAATTTAGTATTTAACTTCCAATTTTCATCAACATAATGTGCAATCAGAGTCATATAACCACGTGTAGTCACAGCAGTCCAACAATCAGAAGTCAAACAGAATCTCCCAGGGAGAGTAGCTAACAAACTCTTTAGCTTTTCCTTTTCAATTAGAAACACTTTCATACAATCAGCTTTTGCAGTGTTTCTACTAATGGATTTGAATTCAGGATTTAGGATTTTATTTACAGCAATAACCCCTCATACTCGGCATAGCTAAATGGAAGATCATGTTGAATAATGCATCTAGATAATGCTTCTCGATAACCCTTACTATCAAATTTCCACTTCTTCAACAGTGTAGCTTGGTTATCCAACAAAGAGCCCACATCATGAAATTTAGGAGTTTTGTAACATATAACAAAATGACGCCTTAAATGAGTGGTGCCAGACTCGGATTTACAAGTATATAATTTCTTGCAACGTTTGCATTTACATTTCTCTACCCCATCTATTTTACCAATCTTTTCAAAATAATTCCACACCTCAGACTTTGCTTTTTTAGTATCTCCCCCATCAACATCTTCATTATCCAATCTATCATCCCTAGTAGTCTTGTTCTTAGACTTATTTATTGTAGAACTACAACTAACAGAAGCATTAGTACCTGCAGTACTCTTAGGAGTTGGAGGAGATCCCAATATTTGCAAGTCATCATCTATATTCTCCAAATGTTGATCAATATCCATATCTGTTAAATGAGATAAACACACTAAATCAATAAATATATAGAAAACAATAAACCATTAGAACATATGATAATATAGGTAGATGTAATATTAGTTTGTCAAGAATAAAAACCTTTTAATAAAAAAATCTACACTAATTAGTTAAGAGGTCCATATAATTAGCAATTTTAATTAGGTCAATCCTACAAAGGACTTCTTTCCTTTTTCATTTCTCGGGCATAATCCTTAAAAGCAATTTTAATTAGGTCAATCCTAAAAATCTTGATGATAAATACCGAAAGAGACATTGCCTGAGATGATAATATGCAAAAGGTCGAAAGGACGGGAAATGTATTTCGACAACCGACCACGCTAAATGACTTTACAAGCCTCATATATTGCTTTTATCATCAAAATATTTTGTCAAACTATTTTTATATTGTAAATTAAAAACAAATTTAATTTTCATGCATTGATGATTCCATAAACTAATTTTGCATGGTTTGAGTTTTACATAATTCGAATCCTTTGCGTAACTATTGGATTTACGTTAATTTGGAGAATTTTGTTTAGCTTTAGGAAATTTATTTCATCTAGTAATTAGTTATTATTTTACATTTCATTTCAAAATTCATATAAGCATAAACAATAATTAAAACCGAGTATAGAAGCTACTTTTGGTGATGAAAGCTCTATTTTTGTGCAATTGTAATTTGTAATGATCCGACTCTATTTTTCGTCATTTATTTTAATTCTTCATTTGAATCAACATTCAATGAGAAATGAAAAATACCGAGAAGAGACAACGGCGGTGGTCGGCGATGCGGGGTTGTCTTTCGCAAAGATGATGGCGGTCGGTCGCGGCTTGGGAGCGGCCGAGACGAGTGGCGGGGATGGTGTCACGGGTTGTCGGCGGTAGGAGTTAGGGTTTTAGTTTTCTTTGTTGAGTTTTGAGTTCTTTTTTTCACGGTACAAGACTAATAGAGTAATATTGGGCCTGTTAGTTTCTTTGTGGACTTTTCTTTAAAAAAAAACAAGAATAAAATTGACGGGCTTTTTCACCCGAAAATTTCGGCTTTTACGCCCGAGCCCGATTGGGTCGTCGTCGGTTCAATCGGGCCGGGCTTTTTAGGCCCGATTTTTTTCGGGCTTTTAAAATTCAAGCCCATTGACTTTAAAATTGGGTAGGTCGGACTAACCCAACGGGTAGGGCTCATTTTGACACCTCTAGTCTTTGGTGATATAAATGTGTGGCATAATAAACTTGGTCATCCCTCACAAACCGTACTTACTCATGTTTTACACAACATAAATGCTAAAGCTCTGTTTCATCTATGCAATTTTGTGAAGCTTGCAAACTTGGAAAATTGCATAACATGCATTTTCGATCTCACTTACCAAAACCTCTTCTCCCTTTCAACTTGTTCATTCGGACCTTTGGGGTCCTTCTTCGTTTTTCTCTCGAGGATACAAATACTACATTCATTTCTTGATGACTATACCGAGATACACATGGATTTTTCCTTAAGCAAAAGTCGAAGCCTATAACACCTTTCTCAGGTTTAACTCATTTGTTGAGAGGCAATTTCAATCCAAAATTAAATGTTTACAAGCAGTTGGGGAGGTGAGTATAGGCCTCTAGTTCCTCTTCTTGCCTCTCTAGGGATTCGGTTCGGGCATCCATGCCCTCATATGCATCACAAAATGGGAAAGCCGAGAGAAAACATTTACATATTGTAGAAATGGGCCTTTCTTTATTGGCACAAGCTCATATGCCTCTTAAATTTGGTGGGATGCCTTCTTATGTGCCACTTATCTCATTAATAAGATTCCTTCATTTGTCCTCCAATATGTTTCTCCTCATCAAAAGCTCTTTGGTACTTGTTTCGATTATCACTACCTAAAGGTGTTTGGTTGTAGCCGTTATCCCTACCTTAGGCCTTATCATACACATAAGTTTGAGTTTAGGTCCGAAAAATGCTTATTTCTTTGGCTGAGTCCTTCTCACAAGGGATACAAATGCTTAAGTCCCACTGGTAGGCTTTACATAGCCATGACGGTTGAATTCAATGAGCAAGAGTTTCCATATTCTCGCTCTATTCTCTGCCTTTCTTCTATTTCTTCCTCATCAAAGACTCCGATTCTTTTCCCACCACCTATCTTCTTGTCTTACCTCTTCCCTCTTCTTCTCATTCTTCTCTTGTTTCATCCATTCGCTTTATCCTCTCCATCTCATACTCCTCTCCCTACTACTCCCCTGCTCCTCGCTCCCTTTATTTCTCCCCTGGTATTCATCTTACGTTGACCTTCCCATCATCATTCCTTCCTCTTCCGATCCTTCCTCTCGCTTCATCTCTTCCACTTATCCCTCCAGCCTCCTTCTACTTCCTCCCATCCAATGATCACTAGATCCAAAATGGGATTCACAAGCCCAAAGCTTTGTCTATTCATTCCCCATCTCCTCTTGAAAGTGGACCATTTATCATTCTCGAGGCTTTGAATGATCTAGATGGAAAGCGCTATGCAAGCCGAATTTGATTCTTTAATGACACAACAAACTTGGTCTTTGGTTCCTTGTACTCGACTTGAATGTTATCGTAATAAATGGGTTTTAGAATCAAATACAAGGCAAATGGCTCTATTGATAAGTTTAAATCCCAGATTGGTTGCTAGGGGCTTTGAACAAACTGTTGAGTTGATTTTCATGAAACATTCGATCCTGTCATCAAGCCTTGTACTATCAGATTAATATTTACATTGGTTGTTACTAATCGGTGGAGTATTCAATAGATAGATGTTAATAATGCCTTTCTTAATGGAGATCTTAAGGAAAGCGTGTATATGTCTCAACCTGAAGGGTTTGTCGGTGCTACTTGTCCTACACATGTTTGCAAACTTGTAAAGCCTTGTATGGCCTCAAACAAGCCCCAAGAGCTTGGTTTCTTAAGCTCACGAGTTTTCTTACCTCCATTGGTTTCAAACAATCGAGTCTCGATACTTCTCTTTTTTCAAAAATACAAATGGTGTGCGAGTTGTTCATTCTCATCTATGTTGATGACATTCTTCTTATCTTGGTAATAATGCTCACATGGTTTCGTAGGTGATTTCTTTGCTAAATACACGTTTGCCTTAAAAACTCTTGGTGAGGTCAATTATTTTTGGGTTTGGAAGCTCACAAATCTCCTTCAGCTTGGTTCTCGGTCAAACTAAATATATCCATGATCGATGTGTCATACTAACATGCTTAATCGCAAGCCCTCTCCTACTCCAATCATAATCGATGAAGTTATCTATCATGGATAGTGTTTGTTTGAGCAACCCCTCCCTTTATAGAAGTGTCATTGGTACCTTGCAATATTTGACACTAACCAGGCCGATATTGCCTTTTTGTTAATAAGCCGAGTCAATTTCTTCATCAACCTACTGATCAACCATTGGCTTACTTGCAAACATCTATTAAGGTACTTGAAAGGGACTATGCGAGTTAGGGGTTTTATTCACTCTCGCTAAAAGAATGCTTCTTGAGGCATTCTCGGATGCGATTGGGCAAGCGATATTGATGATAGAAAGTCCATCGGGGTCATTTTGTTTTGCTTGGGAAATCTCTTATTGTGGAATGCCAAGAAACAGGTGTTGTCTCCCACAATAGTCTTTGAAAGTGAGTATAGATCATTTGCCGATGCTACGGTGACTTAACTTGGCTTCAAACTCTTTGCATGAGTTGGACATCAAAATTGAGAAGTCATTTGTCTTATGGTGTGACAATATGAGTGTTGTGGCCATGGCTTCTAATCCCATTTTTCATGCCCGTACTAAGCATATAGAAATTGATGTTCACTTTGTTAGGGATAAGGTGTTGAGCAAAGCCATTGACATTCGTTTTATCTCTCTCGAAGATCAACCTGCAGATCTCTTCACCAAGCCTCTCTCTCCTCTCCTCGGTTTCAAACTTTGTGTGCCAAGCTTCCTCTTGGTTCCTTGTCTCAAATCCGTTCATGACTGTTTTAGCCTAGGATGTTTGGGGGTGTATTGTAATGTTGTAACAATGAATCGTTAATTAGTTTCCTAACTACCTAACCAACCGATGCTATCATTGTATATATATCATCTTCACAGTAATGAGAACTCAATTCATTCCCTCTATATGATTCAGTTTGCTTATTTCTGTTAAATACAAATATTTCCTCTTTGCTCTCCAATTTCTTCTACTTCAAACTTTTAATTTCTATTGTATCTTATATTTGATATATAATTCATTTGTAACATGGTTTTAGTTATTTAAATTTTGTATATATTTATTATTTTTGGATGAACAATTATATTAACTAACAATAGTTAATATTTTACCAATAAATTATTATAAACTAAACTTAAATTGTAATATTTATTATGCAACATAATTAATTAATGTAATATTAGTTAAATATAAGTTTTTATTTAGTTACATTAATAGTAATAGAATATAAGCAAAAGAAATAATTGCATAAACAAGTAAATTTGTTATTCCAAAATGAAAAGAAATTATTAAAATATTCATTTGGTGTAAGATTTAGTGTAATGGGTTGGAGATGGTCTTTGAAAAATTACACCAAAACATCAAATTTGGTGTCATGGGTTGGAAATGCTCTAAGAAAACTGCAATTATCTCTCACTATTATATTCCTTTTTATTATGGACCTAATGAAATTGAAATAAATCTCCATTGTATTTCAACATTTATTACTTTCTTTAATAAATGCGATAAATTATTTGATTGGATTGCAGTCGTTAATAGAAATGATGAAACAGTGAAGGATTGACTGTGAAATATGGAGTATATTCCAAATAATAATACATTTATAAAACAAGAGTTGGTGCAGCTAGTCTTATCCAATAAATCCAATTTATATAAAATAGAACATTGATTAGGTGTGATGACGTAGATGATGAGCTTAAACACAGAGCAAGCGTGCAAAGATAAGTGGCAGCTAATCATTCTGCTGCGACCAAGCAAGCTTGTACTTCATTATTTAACCCCAAAAATAAATATTTAAGCCTTTAGTTCTTTTTAATACCAAAAATATTTAAACAAAACTTTTTGCTCGAGTAATATGATTAATTAATGCATCTATATCTCCTGATTCTATCTGCCAAAGTATCTTTTATATTAATTTTGATATGGTGAATATAACTTTAGACATGAACAGTAGCATTAGAGACTATTCACTCCAAGTATATATTTAGAAAAAATATTTTATATATTTAGTGAGTATTTATAATATGAAACTCGAAATAAAATAATAAATTAGGAATTATCCACTCTATACCTTACTGAGCAAAGTGTTAAACGGCGGTGATGAGTAAACATTAAGTTTGACGGGTTATCTAAACATTTAATTCTTAAGTAAAATCCCAATAAGTGATAATAATAAATAATAACATTGAAGAGCAGCTAAAGTAGTACTATAAAATGTCATTCTTCCTTTAATTTCTCATCTTCCATTCTGAGGTAATTATAGTGATCAATGTGTTGGGAAAAAGTGTCAAATAGATTGCACCCGCGCAGCGAAAATACAAATTTATTTTCCCACTTAGCTAGATTATATTTTGCTTTTCCATCATTAAACTTCTCTCATTCCCAAAACATAATCGTCAAATTAGATCAAATCATAATCGAACAAAATATATGCATACCCTAATATAATTAAGCGATGACAATAATACATTTTCGATTGCATGTACAAATATTATGTGTAGACAACAATACCCATTATGTGTAAAAAAAAGGGAAAATAAACGTATACTATATTTTTTTTTCTAATGAAGCATTATATTAATCAAAAGAAAAAAAAATGAACATTGTGTTTTGACACAGACTTGTGTTGTTAGAACAATTGACTTGAGTCGATCTTATATGAATACGTGTTTTCCCTTTCTCTAATGGAGAGTCTCCATTGTACTCAAAAATAAAAAAATATAAAAAAAAGATTTTTAATATATTTTTTTCTAATGAGGCATTATATTATAATAATTAAAAGGAAAAAAAGAATTTTTTTTTCTAATGAAGCACTATAATAAGGATTTAATTTAACCAAATAAATATGGGGAGGAGAGAAGGTTAATGATGGAAAAGCAAAAAAGGTTAATTAGGAGAGAGAAAGAAAGGTTATGTCCCGGTCAGCAGCCGGCAGATGAAGTTCGATTGCCGCTTTCTTGTCCCCTAAATAATCACTATTCCCACTCCCTCTTTTACTCTGTCCCCTCCTTTCCCTTCCTAATTAATGCCCTTTTGTGTCACTCCACTCCCAACATTTTCTTTCCCTTTTTACCCTTCTCTTTTCACTTGTATCTCGACTTTGTCCAACACTTATCTTTTACTTTTTTTTTTTATCTCGATTAATTTTAATCACATAAACGCATCGGATTCTAGCTTATAAGATTTTATTATCCTTGGATCTGTGATCGGTGTTAATTTTATTACAAATGAGTTTATTATAATTCATAATATTTTTTGGCCTATCTTATCTATGGTTATTAGTTTAGTACTTTTGTTCTTTTTATTTTGAAATTGTTATTAAATAATAAAAGATAATTGGCTTGGTTTATTAAATTTTACTGTGGATATTTAAATTGAATCATAATTGTTATTTAAAAGAGAATTTATCTTTTATTTCAACTATAGAGTTGATACATTTGTGAACTTTATAGTAAGTTTGTGAACTTTATAGTAAGTGATAAATTGATCCCAAAAAATTTACTTGAAAAAAATATTCAACTTATTGCCATAACTTGTTTGGATTATTTGACAGTATGTGACAAATATCACAAATTGAGTGTTCGAATATTTTTGCCGGAACCTCCTGACTTCTTAACATTTTTTTTTCCCGTGTGTTGTAGACAACACTTGCTTGGATAATAAGTAACATTTGATATTTTTAAAAAAAAGTAATAAATCAAATAATTGGACTCGCATTGATAATCATATTCTACCAATATCAATTAACCTAATTATCATAATTAGAACGCACGACAAAATTTAGAACATGTGTTGATTGATTTTAGTTGTATCTATGAAATATTGATATGAGTACGAGACATGGATACAATATGATACAAATATATAAATACGTCATGTTGAAATTTTAAGGACACGGGTATAATATATGTATATAAAATTATATATTTTTATTTTATTGAAAATATAGATGCACTAAATACAATTGAAAAACAACATTTCAAACATAAAAAATTAAAATCTGAAATGTGATAAATCACATAGATATACAAAAAATATTTTGAAATTATTATCAACAATAGTATATATTATACCTATGGAGTATTTATGAAGTATCACATTCGATATTTATCCATTCGTTTAAGGCAGGGATTTCAAAGGTGAGTAATTTTTAATTTCCCAACTTACCCTTCTAAGAATGGTGGACCCTACACGACGGCTATAATGGGAGTTGTTGGTGTTGAGCCTGCGATTCTGCAAAGGATAGCATTCCATGTGAGCAGTAACCACGTGTCGTTGGAATCAGGGTACTTTCGTCTTTTTGTATGCAATTATAAGTGGAGTTTGTTGCTTTGGCCTTTTGGCCAAACTCAAGTCAAACATGCATGATGCATCTTCAAGGTCATGCAATGACGATAATACCCATGCTTCATCTTTGGCATTGTGCTCCTCGTTAAATTTGCCACCTTATTACCATAATTTGTATGGGCTTAACGGTCTAACTTTAAATGTAAATAGTTTCTTTCTTTAAATGTGGTCTTCACTCTTCTATCAATATTAATCCGTTCATGGCTGAAAAAATTAAATATAATTTGATTTTTTTAGTTGTTTAACGTTAAATATGGACGTTGAGTTAGGTACTTTGGATCCAATGATTTAGAAATAAAAAAATAAAATTTCTAATTTAATTTTTCAAGTATATATATAATGTATATAGTGTTAACTAGGGATGGCAGTGGGTAGGGTTACCCACCTATTTAATAGTATCCATACCCAAACCCTATAATATTATCACTACCCGTACCCATCTCAAACCTATTGAAATAGTACACATATTACCCGTACTCGTCCCAAATTAATTTGCTGATACCCGCATACTACCCATACCCGCCTAGCTAGAACCCATTTATTTTATAAAAACTATAAATATTTAAATACTTAAATGGTATATTTAAATAGGTAATCTAACAAAATAAATTATTATATAAGACTATTGATCAACTAAATTAAAAGAAACATAGATTTTATAATACATCATTTAATCCATATAATTATATCATCATACATCGAGTTCTATCAAACTTGACTAAATAAAAGAAAGTAATAATTCCATATATTGTTTGCCCAAAATAGAAATCTATGTTTGGACATCCTCTATTTAAATGCGTGCTTATATGGTGGAGTATTCACGGATACGCGATAGCCACACCGATTATATAAGCGGGTTTGAGTAGAGGGTACTCTAGGGGGTAAATCAGTATCCTACTCATTTATAAATTGATAATTGATTTTGCATCCCATACCATCACAAACCCGAATAAACTTACCCATACCCGTTTCATTAGGATTTGGACTGGTGGGTACCCGCAGTGGCGTAGCCACCTTTGGACGAGTGCGGTCCGCCGACCGCACTCAAATTCTGAGTAATACTGTTAAATTTGATTTGGACCGCACTGATAATTCAACCGAAGGTCTAGTTCATATAAAAAAAATTGAGCTAAATTAAAAAAGACCATTAAACCTTCTTGTCTCTTGACCCAAAAAAAATAAGAATTATCTGGCTCAATTAAGGTATATGAGTGGATGAATGATTTCCTTATATGTTATATAGAGAGATATGTTCTGAATGAATAGTGTTTTTGGAAGCACTTTTAATACTTTTTAATATGAATTTTTGGATCTAAAAATCTATTAAATGTTGTTTGGTAATTAATTTAGAATGAACTTTTGGATAAATCACTTCTCCAAAAAGTTCATTCTAGGGAAGTCAAAATTGGAGATTATGAAAACCCACAAAACATTGATGCAATGTATCGACCTTTAGATTTGCCTTTTTTATTTTCTATTTTCGAAAAAATTCAGCCCGATAATCATCCCACCAAAACGAAAAAAAATCCTAACTGCACTGACAGTAAATCCTGGCTACGCCCATGGGTACCCGCGTTTATTCGTCTCGTTGTCATCCCTAGTGCTAACTGAGCAATTTGCATATAATTCTCCCTATCAGTTCTAAATTATCGAAACTCAAAATTCTTAAAATTTAATTGTCCATTTCTATTCAACCTGAATATAATGGGATCGGACTGAATCTTAAACATCAATATGGTCAAATTACAAAATTGTCTACATACCTTTGTAATGATTAGTTAAATTTTTACTAATCGCAAAATTTTAGGTCTTCCACAACCCTAACAAAAAAAAAAAAAATTATCACACACTAAATCAATTGATGTATATATATAGAGGGAGGTTACAATGAAACCACATATTATAGTGAGACAATGTGGACTCATCTCAACCTTCCTCTAGTTATATCAATTACTAAGATAAATATGAGTTATAATTATATTAAATATTTAATTAAACAAAAATAAGGGTATAGTAGTCAAATTACCCAAGTGCGAGACCATCTAAATATGGAATCAATTATTAGGAGAGATAAAATCACGTGGGGGAGAGAAAATTGCTAGAAAATCGCGCTGAGGAGAGAAAATCACGCATGTGTTCTGCCATGCAGTATGATGTACATTTATAATATATTTGATTTATATTTAACACTATTTTGCTATATGTTTAACATTATTCTACTGTAAATTAAAATGGTCAAACAAAAACATGTGGGGTCGTGAATTAAGGATTTAGTTATAGAGAGAGAGAATCACGCTCATTAACATGTGGGGACCGTGGATTAAGTAAATCAATTATAGAGAGAGAGAAAATCACGCTCATTATTGTATTTAACATATATTTGCTGTATATTTAACACTATTATGCTGTATATTTAACATATTTGTACTGCATATTACAATTGTCAAATAAAAATATAAGTATACAACAAATCACATATAAGTGTACAACAAAACACATATAAGTATACAACAAGAAAAATAAGTATACAACAACATAAATACATACATAAAAAATTAACTACTTATACAACAAAACACATATAAGTATACATCAAAAAATATATTTGTATACAGTAATCCTATAAGTCCAAGCGGCTACGATAATCTAGAGGGGGGTGAATAGATTATCTCCATCTTTTCGATTTATCCCTCTTTTTCAAACCGAATGCTCAAAGACAAATATAAAGGTGCGAAATGTAAACAACACGCGTCGATTTATAGTAGTTCAACCCACCTAGGGCCTAATCTACTACCACCCCAGTATATCCGGGATGGATTTCAAAAAGAAAAAGAATTTTATTAATTACCAAAATTAATACAAATTCAACTTACAACACCTTTAAGAGCACCACACTCTTCTTCAACACCACATTTGAGATTACCACAATCTCACTTGAAGATTACCACAATCTCCAAACGGCACCTTGTGAAGATTACCACACTCTTCACCCTTGAAGAGCACCACACTCTTCAACACCTCAACAAGAAGATTACCACAATCTTCTTACACCTATCACCTAGATCACCCAAGTGTGTTCTTACCACAAGAACACTCACAAGGATATCTTGTGTTGAATGATTACCCAAATTCAAGATTACAACTCGATAATTGATAATACAATAGAGTGCAAGTGTAATCAAGAAAAGCCTAAACCTCAAGGATGTGAAAGTGAATAGCTAGGCAAATTACAACAAGAAATAAGACAATGTAAGAACAAGTGTATTCTTGAGTGTATCTTGTTGTGTTGTAGTTTTCTCTCTTGTTGTTGTGCTTCAAAACTTCCTCTATTTATAGGAGATGATTGATACTTGATAGGCTCCTCTTGGGGACATGAAATCTGTAAAAAATTGCAAGACAATTGAAGAAAAGAGCTGTTAGAAATCAATCCCACAAATTAAGGAAAAGATGTCTGTTGCATAACGGTTACATTTTTGGTGTCAAACTTAAGGGCGACCGGTCGCGCAAGACAAATAGATGTTTGAAAATGAGAATACACATTTACAGGCGCACGGCCGACGTCTACCTCGGACCGGTCGACCTATGCCTCAATAGGTCCTCCTCATGGGTTTGGAAGAAAGAAAATGTTCTGTTTCAATTTTTGCTCCAGTGCACGGTCGCCCAGGGGGTCGGCCGGTCCGACGGCACCGGTTGCCCTATAGGGCGGCCGGTTGCCTCGACCATTTTCTCGCAAACATGAAGTTTTCTCGTTTTCCTCAACTTTCAGTACGGGTTGCCTATACGGCGACCAGGTTGACCTCAAAACAAAAGTGTTGTCCAATTTTATATCGAAAATAAACTTCAAGAAATACTCCGAAAAATAGTGAAAACATTTTAGATCGATCGGGAGTATTAGGACAACATTTAGAAACATTTTTTTTGGTGTAAAAATACATTAACAGAAAATCATTAAAAGTGTTGTCCAATTTTGTCGAAAATAAAACTTGAAGAAATACTCCGGAAAATATTAAAACCATTTTAAATCATTTAGGAGTATTTGGACAACCTTTAAAACCATTGTTTTGGTATAAAACAAAATCATCAAAATCATGATAAAACCATTTATCAAACAAATCCATCCATATCAGCATCGTCTTCTTCACCAATCCTCCATCTACAACAACAACTACACCACTCCATCAACCAGAAACATAAGTCAATAACCTCTTTATTAACAAGAAATTTCAATCTCATTTTCCTTCTCCAACTTCGAACCATAGCAAAATTCCCAAAGGGAAGAAAAAAAGAAAACTCTAAAGTTGCAATCTGCAATTTGTTTTTAACTAGTGTGCTCAGAGCTTTTGTTGGCTCGGAGATGGCGGCACTCCTGATCGGAGGAAACAAAAGTTTTTAAACACTCAAATATCCACGTTTCAAATCATCATTATGAGTCAAACATTAATAATCTACATATCATATGGATCATAGTTGTTGCAGAATAGCATTTAATCCCACAATCAAAATTATGTTTCATGTGATATACATACATCATTTCCAGCACTGTCGTAAACAACATAATTTCGGTTCGCCGATCAATTAAACAAATGCGTAATTCTCATCCAGAAATGCTCCAATGTGAAGCGGAATGTGTTCAAGAGGTTGTGTTACGCCAATAAAATAAGCAAATTGGAATCTGAACTTTTGAGGTTTTTTCAGATTGAGATGCCTGTTTATAGTATGAGAGAGAAGAATAAGATAATTGGGGGATGAACGGGAGGGATGAAATGAGATGAATGGGATTTGGGGGACCACATAATTGGGGGTGAAAACTAAAATGACCAATCTGCCCTTATTTGATTTAAAATAAATTAAAAAGGCCATTAAATTGGAAAAATCCCAACCATCTAGAATTTGAGATTTGTGGTCAGGATTAGTCCACACTGTCTCACTCTAATTATCTAGTCTCATTTGATCCAATTCCTATATATATATATATATTGTAATAGAATGAACCATGGCATGCTAAGGGTATATATGTTATATAAATTTGAAATATATTATGCTCCAAACCTATAAATGTTTTTTTGGCATACATGCAAATTGAAGACTAAAATACATAAAATGGTAATATTTTTCAATTATATGAGTCAACTTATATATTTATATTGTTTGCAGAATTTAAAAAATCTCATAGCCCTAATTAAAAATGAGATCCAAAGGAGAAAAAATGACTACTCGTGGATTTTAGTATGACCGTAATTGAACAATGACATAATTATAATGAAATTAAACTCATGCAAAAACTTGCGTGAGACGGTCTCACGGATTTAGATCCGTGAGACGAAGCCCTTACACAAAGTTTTAATTTTTTTTTTCTTCAGATTTTATTTTTCTTAGGGTTTATATTTGTTTTTTTAGGGTTTATTTTGTTTCTTGAGTTTATTTTTAATTGATTTGGGTTTTTAGGATTTTTAGTTTTTTTAGGGTTTATTTTTTATTTTTGAGGTTTATTTTTGTTTTTCGGGTTTATTCTTTATGGTTCATGTTTTTAGGGTTTATTTTTGTTTCTTCATGGTTCATTATTATTTTTAAATTTATTTTCATGGTTCATGTTTTCAAGACGGAACCCTTAGGAGGTCCGTCTCACGGATTTAGATCCGTGAGACCGTGTCACAAGAGACTTGCTCTTAAACTCATGGATTTTATTTTTTATTATTTTAGAGGGAAAGGGATAATTGGATGTCCTGGGATTGTAGAGGAATGCGATTTGAAGCCGAGTATGCTTGCCGATTATACCCTTTTTGACCATACGAGCTATATCTAAATACCGGCAGTTGTTCTTATACGTTGCGAAAAATAGCATATCCTCTCACATCTCACCAAAGGCACATTTGCTTGTTCTTTACCAATATATTCAAAAAGTACAAAAAATGTCCACTTTTTCCTTTAAATTTCTACCTATTTTTACTGAGTTTTAATTCCATCAGGTAAAGTCCTTTTTCCCCTTGAGAAAAAAAATTTTTTTTTTTTTTTTTTTATCTACCAAGTCAAAAAGTCCAAACACCAGGCGAAGGGCACATTTGCCATTTACTCATACTAAGGGTATATACGTCATTTAACAAGAACCAGAAAGCAAATAGCCAGTAGAACTGTCTTGGACTGTAAAAAGCATAATTAGATGTCATAATTTACCACCTGCAAGAACGACAGTAATTATTTTTTCTGGTCATCTTGAACGGCCATGATTCACTTTCACTAGTCAATCCCAGCCGTCGAAACTACCCAACTTTGCCTGCGGAATTCCCATTTTGCCCCCGCTTATACTTTTTAATATAATTTTTTTTAACTCCTTCTGAGCTTTGAGTCTCTCGGCCAAAGAAAAAACAAAGAAAAGCTCTCTCTCTCTAGCTTTTGTTAGTTTTCGTTTTTTAGCTTTCTGCTTGAATGGAGGGACCTTAAAAAAAAAAAATTTCTCTCTACTTTGCGTTTCCTGCTTTTTCTACAGTACTCAAAACTCTTAATCCTCATCTTCTTTTGAATTTTATTGTCACTACTGAACTGCAAAGTTAATATTCAGGTATGTTATTCTCTCTTATGCATGTAATTGTTCAGCGGAGATGGAGATTGTGTTTTGATTTTTCCTTTTTTTTTTTTTTGAGCCTGATGTTGCTAAAATTGAGCTGAGATCTTGTAATTTTTCTAGCAATATTTGGGGGTTTTAACTTCCTTTTAGTATGTGTATAGATTTTTGTGGGTAGTGACCTGGATCTTCTCTGGTATTTGTATTGGCTATATATTTCTGCATTTACATCTTCTTTATTTTTTACTATTTGTGATAAGAATTTTCTTTTCAATGAGTTATTTGTCGGTTGTTGTGGATCTTCGAAGACGTATATATATTTCTGCTCTTTAGATTTTCTTCTATTTTATCAAATCTCCCATGCAGAAGTGGAATAGTGTCTATTTGAAAAAAAAATTGCCACATTATTTTTTTTTAGTGCTCCCTTTTGACTTTCTTGTATGATTATATGCATCCGCCTCTTGTTTGTCCAAGAAAATGTGTATTGTTTGTGGGAACGACTGGGATTATTTTTTTGCAATGTAAAACCCTCTTCGTTGGTGATAAGCTGATGTCTTAATTTTGTTTCATTTTTACCTTGAAGTAAGTTTTTGTGTTGACTGAAATGTTTCTCTGTTATATAAAATTACCGATTTAGTGCTTTCTTATAGAATCATTTTCTTGTTATTAATTTTGTCTCTGGTAACGAAGGTATATCAGAAGATTTATTCATTGGGTTAGAAAAGGGATTTTTATTATATCTATGGCTTTAAATACTCGGGCAAAAGTATAGCAACTGGCTTTCTCATTTTGCTGTATGTTTTTTTAAAAATAAAGTTCTTTATCTGATGATAATTATTGGCTTAAAATCAGTGGACTAGACATATTCAATTCATTTGTTAGTGATTCTATATTGTTATTTATTCGGGAACTTATCAATCAGCCTGGAGTACACTCCTTAAAATTGCTAATTTGGAATATGAGTGCTAGTACTATCAGTCCAGTAGCATTAACCCATCCCTCCTCCCCAATCTCCTAGTGCTTGTAGGGGGATTTTCAATTACGAATTGTATATGTTTAACCAATCTAGTGTGATAACTTTTGTGATTTTGCAGATTTATACAAAATTGTCCTATTCCGAACTTGATGTCTCCACCACTATTGGGGGTTAAGGGGCAAAGTCAGTGTAATGTTTCGTTGATGGCTTCTTCAGCATCTGCGGACTGTGCTACTCCAAATGGGTCGGGGTTGAAAGAACGCAACTATTTGGGATTGTCTGATTGTTCCTCAGTGGACAGCTCTGCAGTAAGTGTGCCTGAAGAAACTAAGAGCAACTTAAATCTGAAGGCCACAGAATTGACGCTTGGTCTTCCTGGATCTCAATCCCCTGAACGAGAATTAGACTTTACCCTGCAAAGCTCAAGCAAGCTTGATGAAAAGCAATTGTTTCCACTGATTCCTTCCAAGGATGGAATCTGCTCATTGACACAAAAGGCTGTTGTTTCTGGAAATAAAAGAGGATTTGCAGACACTGTCAATGGATTTTCAGAATCCAAAAGTACAAACTGGATGTTTAATGCTGCAGGTTGTGATTCTGGACAACCAAAGTTAGCTGGTAATGCTGGAATTAATGGAATGCTTTCCAACAGGCCATCTGGGGCTCAGCCATCCGTTAAGACAGAGGTTCCTGCAAAAACATCAAAGGAATGCAATAACAAGATGAACGGTTCTAACACCAATAGTTCACCTGCTGCTAAGTATATGTCAAATAATTATAGTTGAATGAGTTAAGTCTAATATTTGTGACTTGTAACTTTTAAATTATATTTTTTTGTGTTTTGCAGGGCACAGGTTGTGGGTTGGCCACCCATCAGATCTTTTAGGAAAAATTCTCTGGCCACAACCTCAAAGAACAATGATGAAGTTGATGGTAAACCAGGCCCTGGTGCGCTTTTTGTCAAGGTCAGTATGGATGGTGCTCCTTATCTGAGGAAGGTGGATCTGAGAACATACTCCACATATCAAGAACTTTCTTCTGCTCTTGAGAAAATGTTCAGCTGTTTTACCTTAGGTAAGCTGTTCTTGCAATCAGATTGTCTCTTTAACCTGTATGATCTTGTGACAGTATTCTCGTTTCAGGACAATGTGGACCCCAGGAGCTCAAAGGAGAGAAATGCTGAGTGAGAGTAAGTTGAGGGATCTTCTGCATGGATCAGAATATGTATTGACATATGAGGATAAGGATGGTGATTGGATGCTTGTTGGAGATGTCCCATGGGAGTAAGCTTTCTTACTCTGCACGCTTATTGCCAAATGAAAGTAGTAAAATATACGGGAAGCTTCCATGTTCTCTTGAGAAGTATAATTACCTATTGGTTGCAGTTGAGTAGTTTTTCATATTTGAGGTTTTCTGTTATAATGGATACCAGGATTTTTTTTCCTTTCCCTGAACCATCATATCGAAGTGATTATCGACAGAGGAAACTTTCGTTTACGAATTGGAGCCCACATTGCCAAATAGACTCAGCAAATGTGCTTTTTTTCCACATTTTTATGTGATTATGGAAATATTTTGATCTTGTGATTACCTTTTTTTTTTCCTGGAACACATAGGTGCCATGATAGAGAGCAACAGATTTGACTAATAGTTAGAGCTGAATATGATGCATAATTGTTCCTTTAGTCACATCTCTAGTCTTGTATTATCTTAACAATCCTTTTTCCTTTCTAAGCAAAATTACCTCTAAGTGCAGAGATGCCATGCAACGTGTTCACCAGCCACAAGTGGTCAATTCTAGTTTTTCAAACATTGTAAGGTGTTACCAGGCTTTTTCAAAACTACAATTTGGAATTAGTAGGTTCACAAGCATTAGCGGTTTGAAATCAAACTAAAGTTTAGACTAGTAAAAGTTGAGTGAGGAGTTGGACAAGGAAAAATTGCAGAGGCTGTGGGAAATTAATGATATAAAACTCATGGACCACGAGCTTGTAGCTCAAGTGGTATCCGCTCACCCTTTGTAAGGGTGTTGACCGGGGTTCAAACCCGGTATCTTTCAGTTTATTTGAAGTTTATCCCCTCCCCTCCAACCAGTACTCCCAACTTATTAAAAAAAATGATATAAAACTCATGCTCTTCATAAAATTGTTTTGCGCTTCCTATGTATTCTTGCACTTTAGAGAGAGATTCAGCCATGTTGATTTTAAAAACATTTAACAATTTCTTTGCTATTAAGTTTTTTCCTAACCAAATACGCAACACAAAATTATGAATGATTTTCTCTACATGTTATCTTGTTAGTCTAATCACAGTTACTGGGAAATTATGCTAGTTTGCAAATCATGGTATTGGTGTTATTAAAAAGATATTTCCTGAGACTAATCTTCCTGTTTCTATTTTATGCTTTGTATCATTCATTGACTAGTTCCAACACAATTGTTTTTTACCCCACTTGGATTTTAGTTTGTTCTCACCCATGGTTGCATATATAGCAATTCTGTAATTTGTCAATTTTTTCTCTGTAGTCTGCCTGAAATATTATGGTTGTTTAATTGTTATATGATTGAAGGACTTAGTTTCCAATTGCAACCTTCTTTGTAAGAAAGGTTTGAGGTTGATGTATAAGGTTAGAAAAAATTTAAGAGTCATTCCCCCCCACCCCCAACCCCACCCCCAACCCCAAAAATAAAATAATAGAAATAAAAAAAGAAAATAAAAATGATACAACTTGAGAGTTTATAAGAACTCTGAGTTTCAAAGTTGAATCAATGTTTTCTTACTCGCAACTCTTTTATTCCATGTGCATGTTTATAGTTGTATACACTTGATTCAACAAGTTGTGCAGCATATCATACTTTTACTGTTACTTTAAAAGGAGACATATTTTGACACCCGAACAGATCTTCAGTTTGAGCATTGATAATTTCTTGCGTACTGTTATATATCTAATTTTAATAGTCAAAACTGAGAGATTTATCAATATTTGATGATTTTGTTGCTCAAATGCATCATGTTTCGGTGTTGGATGAACATGAGAGTTTTGGCAAAGCCCACATCACTTGCCTGAAATAGGGTACATGGTACATGACAAAATTCTATTTTAATGACTTGCTCACCGAATTTTTTCATGTTACTGATAAGTGCTGCTGTTTTAGGATGTTCATCTCCTCATGCAAGAGGCTCAAAATTATGAAAGGCTCTGATGCTATTGGATTAGGTGAGTTTTTTTATTGGTGTGTGATTTCATGCTTTTGTATTCGTTTATGATTTTATATGAGTTGTTCTGGCTCTCTGCTAGATGAAGTTTCATAGTTGTTAAAAGCCTAATTGCGTGGGAACCCTGACATTTGGATTGATGGATTTGCAAATAAGGATTTTATATCCATAATAACTAATCCATTGAACTTGTTTGGATACAATGGATTTCTAATCCATAAGCTCCTATTTTGAACTATTTTTTGTCATTGTGGTGGATTTCAATCCACCTTAGATGGAGTCATTTGAAATCCTCTCCCCAAATCCTCCCTTCAAATCCAAATGCAACCTAAAGGAATTGGTAGAATATTAGTCTTGTTTTCTTTATTTAACATATTTTGATCACTTTTTGGATGCTGATTAGGTATAACAGTAAAATACTACTTATGGGGAACTGTACATACTGGGTATACGGTTGAAACATGTTACTATCATTCCGGTTAGGACTCTCTCAAAGTGAACTGCAATTTTGGGAAATTAAGAGGAAAATTTCCACTATGGTTATAATTGGATGGTTTTAGGTATTTTTACATAATGGATGTATTAATTAAGGAATTACTGTAGCGGGCATCTGTCCCCCTCAGAAAAGAAAAAAGTTATATCTAGCCGTCCTTAGATGCCATTTAATGATCTGGTTAATTATTAAAGATCTGCCACTCCATCCGAGAATGAGTTGCTGGAACCTAGTACACGTGGAATAGTTCTATCCAAAAATACAATGGTTATTGTGTCAATCTCTTTCACTTGTGACGGTGGACCATATAAGACTCTATACTCTATACAAATTTGTATGAGAGACACAGACACAAAAAAGAGAAAAAAAAAAATAAAGTTAGCACTAGGACTTGGGAAAAGTATTGACTAAGATTTGGGGGATTACAAATACTATCCTTAAGCTTTAGCCTAATTACCAAAGAAAAAAAAACAGTTAATCTTTCAAAAAAACATTGGTTTCATTTTTACAAATTGCACCTTTTGAGGAGGATACTTGTAAAACAAATACAAACCTCAAGGGGGCATATGTAATACTTCAATGGGGTATTTGCAATTTTAAAATATAACTGGATTTTTCTATAATTAGGCTAAATCTCAATGGTAATTTTGTAATTAACCCAAAAAATCTCGTACATTTTCTGTTGAGAAACTTAAGCCTGCAAGTAAGCAAAAGAAGAACAAATAGACACTTCACTGAAACATTCATGTTTTTCTGTTCCATATGGATTTTAGATGTTATGTGAAACATTGTTTACGATAAATGATGATTTGAAAGCTTCTCATTGATATTCCTTTTGGTTTGCAGCTCCCAGGGCCGTGGAGAAATCCAAGAACCAATACTAGCTCCCCAATGTGGGTGATTGCTTTCTGTTCGCACGGTTGGGAATGAAATGATCCTGAGGATGAACAGGAAAGCAGATGAATGAAATGATGTGTCAGAGTGGATTTTGATGAAGTCTATATAAGATGCCTTCTGGTCTCGTTACCTGTTTGTTCTTGAGTGCAGTCTATGTCCATTGTTTTTATTTTATATTTATCCTAATCTACGGTTTGTAGTTGGCCTCGTAGCTACTGTGTGATTGTTTGTGAAGTTAAAATTTATTTATTCGGAACGATTGTGTGTGATCTAATACTCGTTAGATATGTTTCGTACTACTGTTTGAATTGGTTACCCTGCAATTGTGTATTGTGTTATTTTGTTTCAAAACTGAAATTTCAGTTGATGCACAACTAGAATGGAATGTGGGTGTCTGATAGATACTTCTTTAAGACAGGTTTTGATGTTTTGATCACTTGACCATTGGTGATTGACAAAACTACTTGGGAGTTAATAACATAATTTGTTTAATTCTCCAAACTGTTTTATTTTGTCTTTTAAGTTTGTGGTAGCACAGAGGACTGAGAAACAAGTTTTGCTAGTTAGATTGAACCTGAATGCTGCTTTGCTTGTGATAATGAGGTTGAATAAATGGGCAACAAGCTCATTTATTTCAGAGGAAGAAATATATTTTAGGTCAGATTACTTATATCATATTTTCCAGAAAAATGAAAAAGAAACACAAAAATAGAGTTCCAGAAAATACAATCCATGCAAGTAATTTTTTTCAAACTACTTGCTTGGTGTGAGCTATTTAACTATTTAAGGCCATATACTGAATTTGGTTTACATTTTTTAAATTAAGTTATACTATAGAAAATGCTTCCAAATTCTATTATATTTGTTTTATTATGTCAATTTCTTCACTCCATGATTGAAAGAAGTATTCAAGAAACAAAATCAATGGATGGTTTGACTTCAAATCCTTCATTAATCATTTTCTTTTGGACGAGTTTTCCCATTGAAAGTGCAATTTACTTTCAATTTATTGAGTGCATTTCATCATTAGTACAAGATTTATGGTGTAACTCACTAGTGCTGATTCACTTTCTGACAGGGCATTAGCTATTTATCCTTTTAGCACACACCAAAGTCCATGATATTCCAAACCTTAAAAAAGTCAATTAGTTAATACTAAATAAGATTCTTTGGATTGTGTTCTTGGTTTATGGCCAACAAAAGTTGACAATCCTATTGAACTTTTATTAGCGTTTGCTAATTTAGTTGACTAATATGAATTTTCTTGAAACCTGTTCTCTCAGTGATAAATGGATCATGTTTTATCCATTTTGTTTTTCCTTCTAATTAGTGCTTTGTTTAATCATCAACCCCACTACTTTTAATAATTAGACATCATAATGTTGTGATTGGATTTTCTCCTTTACCATGGATCATGCAGATTACATTGTTTTTTTTGGAATCAATCATGTTAAAATATTTAGAGGACTTTCATACCTTATCTTGAAATAATATCTTTGACAAATCTATCATATTATCCTTGTCAAAGTAAGACATATAAGGGTCGACATAACTATACACTATCTGGTTTTTGTGCTAAGGAGAGTTACTGTAATCTCCACATGTTGCAACGCAAATATTGGAGAAACTTGTATGTGACAAATTGTCAACTTAGTAAGTGGGATTCTGATATCTGATTGATTTTGAGCTGTTTTAAGATCCATTTATGACAATTTGTTTTCTTGTTATTACACAAAATACCCATGAGGTTTTTGTATTACAAAAAAATCCAACTAACTTTCAAAAGTACAAATACCCTTTTGCTATTTGTTTCTATTTTACTAATTAGGCAAAACCTCAAGGGTGGTTTTGTGAGTTATCCTTAATTTTATGATTAAAAGCTTAAGGCTCAATTTGTGAATAGAATGAATGATGGAAAAAAGTTGTTAGGGCTGAAGCTATTGCTTTATTCAAGTGGTACAATTTTCTCTGTAGTACTTGAAATCAACTTAAAAGTATAGCCGTAACAAATGATTGATTAATGAGGAAATTAAGATGGAAATTATGATCGATGATGATGCCACCAAGAACCATCTTCCATTATTCTGCAGAATATGTTCTTAATTAAGTCATCATTATTCTGCTACTGAACTGCTGAAATTGCAACAAGATAAAAAGTTGAATGTAGAACAACATGCATTTGCACTATCCCAATTTCCTTTACAGCAGTTGCAAGCTAAGTGGTCAAATAAGCAAAAACAGTACTCGTGAAAATTGGCAAGCAAAATACTATGCTGCAAGCTCTATCTTTTAGGCCAATAGTGTCACGCAATCTCAATCTTTTAGGCCAATTTGTATGTAGGGGTAGCAATTTGGGTTGTGTTCGGATTCACATTTCCGGTTGAGACACAATATTTACATCAATTTCACCAACCATTAGTGGAGCTAGCATGCCCCCTGTTATATGATTTGTTTTTTTAGTTTTCTATCCGACTCACTCCACTTTCATATGCTAACCCAACCCACTTTCGTGTACTGGTTCTGCCATTAACCCATTCATTTATTATTTGTTTTTTGAGTCAAACCCGATTCTGATCGAACCCAAAACGTCTCAACCACAACCCACTTATAATGTGTTACGTCTGGGGTCGTATCGGATATTGACACCTCTACTTATATAACAACTTTTTAAAAAGCAGGGGCTTGAGATATTTTGTTATTTATTATTTTCTATGAAATTAAACAATAATCATCTCGGGTACAAATAGGGGCATAAACATCACGCCGAACTACCTTAACCCAACTATTTTTCCCTTTGTTAAAAACATATAACTTCTTTTATAAAACGAATTTTTGTGCCTATATGCTAATTCTTTTCCCCAATTTGAAAGTGTGCCCTGGTGCTCCCTGCATGCGTCCCTGGGCACAAATTAAACGAACCGTTATAAATAGGGGTGAACAAAACCGAACTGGAACCAAAAAATCGAACTGATGATATGGTTTGGTTTTGAATCTAATAAACCGAATTAATTTTCGATTCAGTTCGATTTTGGTCCATAAAATGTTGGTTTACATTGAACCGGACCGAATATATTAATTTCTATTATATATATATATTATTTTATTTTTTAATATATTTTATTGTTAAAATGTCAAATAAATATAAAATATATATATTTTTAGCAAAAAAAGTAGAGGCCCAAAATAAAGCCTAAACCGAAAAACCGAGGTTTGGTTCGATTTTATAGCATTGCGGTTTGGTTTTGTTTGAAAAAAATATAAATTCGGTTTTTGGTTTTTTGTGGTTCGTTTCGGTTTTGCACAGAAACGGTTGTTTGCTCACCCCTAGTTATAAGCATGAAGAAAAAGTCCCACATATATATTGATCATATTATAAAAATATCAGCCAGTTTAAATGCTTGTTCAGAAACACATTGCTCCGAAAAGAATGTGTGCTTCTCTGTTTCATGTAGACCCCTCACATTCAGGAAAAGGATAATGGTTTCCCCACATTGCATTAATTCTACTTCAACTAGTAATCAATATGCCAAGTTTTCTTCACATATGTGCTCTAATCTGCCACATCGCATTGCTCCACACCGGATGTAATTGTATATCCAAAACTGACTCCATTTTCGATCTTGTATAAGGTTCTTGAGCTCAGAAGTCCACGCGTTTCGTATATTACCACCTCATTTCATGGGAGGATATGTAGGTCTACGTTCAGGGTAGGACCCAGACCCGTCCCATCCTAAGAACGGGACAGGGCGGGGAGACCTATCCTGCCCCGTATTAAATAAACTTAAATAGAAAAAAGGAAAAAAACTTTATTTTTAATATATTTATAAACATTCTTTGTTATTTTCAATTTATAAATGCTAAATATAATATTAAAAGATAAAAATGACCCGCCCTGCCCCGCCGCTGTCACGGGACGAGGTGGATACGCGCGGATTTGGGCAAAATTGTCATCCCTAATTCAGGACAGAGCCATGAAATGATGAGGGACGATTTATTTTAAAATATTAGTTAAATTTCATTTTTTATTTTTTTTTATAGCGGGCATGATTTAAAATTTAATAATTAGATATATATTATATTAATTTTAGAAATTTTACAAAGTTGACGGGGGTAAAACCGTCCCCAGCCACCAGCTCCGTCATGATCAAGAAAATATGTTGGAATTTATTTTGGAAAAATGAGTGTTGACCCGATTTTGACCAAATATTTAAGTGATTTCCATTAGTGAAAAATAAAATAAAATTATTTGTAAAAATTCTAATAAGTGATTAGATGAGAATAACATTTGGAATTTCTCAAAATAATTTCCGGTGAATAAGAAATTAATGCTAGAAATTAGCCACTTAAAACTAGAAAATTATATGGAAAATAAAAAATGTGGGGAAGGAGAAATGTTCCATCTCACATAGAGTAGATATCCAAAGTTTGCTGACTTAATAAATCTCTAGTTGAACATATGCATTTGGGCCCTTGGGGCACCAAAATTTCCTAAATGAATCATATATTTAAATATAATTTTAACTCAAACACAATAAATCCATGAAAAAATCCATATTTTTGCATTTTGTTCCTCATATAAGTCCTCCTCAATCGACATATTTCTGCTAGTATGTCGACTGATTTGAATGGAAAATGAACGAAATTAAATAATTATCAAGAATGTGCGTGTGGACCTTGGCTTCATGTTACTACTATTCCATTTTTGATTAGGGTGTGCCATTGTGATTTGTGACAGGTACAGATGAATGTAAACATATGTGCATGATTATTGAGTGCAATGAAGTAAGGATAGTTATAAGACTATAGTTGACTACTATGAAAAGAAATCATAGTATTTAATACTATTTGTGTTGTATCTTATTTTAGATTAATCAAAAGTGTATACATGTAAGGAAGTACAATTAAACCTCTATAAATAAATTAATAACATTGGACTGCCAATATTTATTAATTTAGCGAGATATTAAATTAGCGAATTATTAATTTTATTTGTTGTCCGCAAGTCGAGACCAACCAAAAGTATTATTTAAATGAGATTATTAATTAATCGAATATTAATGTTTTACACACGTAATATGCATGTATTATAATATAATTTTTCATAATGAAAAAAGAAACTGAAAAAGAAGGCTAAATTGCAATTGAATTTATGTAACTATAAGGGGTTCATGACAATAATAGTCCTGCAGAAATCATCATTTACAAAGTCTCATAACTCTTGAAGAAACTCTCGATCTCAGTCCTTTGATCATTGGCAATTGAAAAGTTTGCCGAAAATCTGCAACGTGTCAACATTTACGGCTAGATTCGCTGATGTGTAATCCATTAATTTTTGCTTATATGGACATATATCATCGATAGTGATTACTCCCAAAAATTACTTCTTCCCGCCGATCACCTTTCCGCATTTAAAACCACCACGAAACCTCGCAAGGGGGGGTAGGAGGGGGCTCCGCGTACCCTCTCCGATGCTTAAGTCAGTATTCTGAGAAGGAAGCAAAGATTAGAGAGAGAAAAAGCAATGTAACAGTAAAAATGGGATTAGGTTAGAACCTGGGCTTGGGCCTTTTATACCTTAGCTCGGATTAGGGTTTCCGTAAAATCCGGGATTCCGTTACGATTTGGTGTCAGAGTCATCATTAGATTAGGATCGGATCTCATTAAAAACCCTAATTTTACGCCTGTAATACCAGACCTCCGATCTATCAGAACACGTCGGCCCTTTGTGTTGATGCAAAACCCTTTAAATCTTACAAGGTCTCCTGTCTCATACATCTCATAGGCCGAACTGACCTCTTCTTCTGAAGTCATGTTCAACTTTAGTACGTCTACATAGGTCGGCTCAACACAACAACTTGAACTCAGGCCTTGACAGGCTGGCCCAAGTCGACAGGCCCTATACCAATCTCCTGCTGTAATCCTCCACGGATCGGCCCATTATCTAACGCTTAACAGACCGTCCTAAGGCTATGGGCCTCATCATTTTCGCCCAATGCCCAGTATCACCAGGTCGGCCCAAACACTCCTAGCCCTATCAGGTCGGTCCAATGTGCTGGGCCTATCAGGTCGGCCCAAACACTCCTTTGCCCTTATCAATTCCTCCCCCCAACTATGGGTTGATCTGCACCTCAACCATAGTTGCTCATAGGCCGAACTGACCTAACGTTTAGGGTTTGTGCTTTTCACTTTCCCGCCGACTCTTGGCTTTTCAAATTCCTACCGCCCTTTGGCCTTTCAAGTACCTGACACGCGGATTTGATTGATAAGACAT
Organism: Rehmannia glutinosa; assembly: GCA_016081115.2. NCBI lineage: Eukaryota > Viridiplantae > Streptophyta > Magnoliopsida > Lamiales > Orobanchaceae > Rehmannia > Rehmannia glutinosa. The sequence goes on along the minus strand of CM071930.1, from coordinate 10,540,947 downwards.
CTTTTCGGCTTCCTGACGCCTCGTAGACCGTCCAATCATTTCCTCAAAAATCGAGGCACCCCTTTGTCTTCTCTCTCCTCTTATAAAAGCCACTTTCTTCCTCCATTTTTCATTTTTCTTTCTTTCAGTTTTCGAAATCTTTCCCCAGCAAATATTCATCTTCTCCGACGGTATTCTCCAAGTTCCGATAGGCTTCCCAAAGTTTCACGGTCCAGACCATCTTCCTCCCTTAACCTCCTATTTCTATCCAGTAAGTAAACCTTTCTTCTCCAGCTTTTCTTTTCCTTTAAATATGGCTTCTTCTTCCTCTCACTCGACACCATCGGACCCAGTCATCGCCGACTTAGAACGGTGGGCAATAACGACGGGCTCTGCTCCTCCGCCCCTTTCCCTTGCCGGAGTCCGTCCATCGGACCCTGATGCGACTGAATCTAGTTCTGATTCAGGTCGGCCCATTATCTAACACTTAACAGACCGTCCTAAGGCTATGGGCCTCATCATTTCCGCCCAATGCCCAGTATCACCAGGTCGGCCCAAACACTCCTAGCCCTATCAGGTCGGTCCAATGTCTTTGCTGGCCATCAGTCGGCCTCAATGTCTTTGGGCCTATCAGGTCGGTCCAATGTCCTGGGCCTATCAGGTCGGCCCAAACACTCCTTTGCCCTTATCAGATAGAGTGAGTTTTCCTTCTTTAGTTTTTATCTCAATCAACAGGTCAACTCCCTTGGAGGAAGTCTAAGTAAACGAAATTGGTTTCCACATCAGTTTATTGTCTAGAAATGTGGACACGTTGATTTTTTCCGGCAAATTTTCTAATTTTCGGCGATTAAAAAACTGAATTCGAGAGTTTTTTAAAAGTTATGTAACTTTTTTGCAAATCACAATTTATGCAGGACTATTAGCCCAATCACTTACAATTATAGGGCAAATATTGCAATTTAGCCTGGAAAAAGAAAGTGTCAAATTTTTGTTTGAATGGGCAATTTGTGCTTATCAAACACATGATTAATCCAGCAGTACTTTTCCAGTTCTGAGCCCATAATGTTGTTGCCCATTGAGAGGGAATTATCCTTTAAGTTGTTCATATAACAGACATCATAATCAGAGTTTTTGGCAAGTGAAATTATTTGGTCCTGAAAGGCAGAGGCAATATTATACCTTTGGTTTTGAACTTTTAACTAGAAATCAAAACCTTCACCATTAGAATCTCTCTAATTCATCCAACTTTTCATGTGCACCAAATTATGTTGTCACACTGATTTTTAATTCATCCATTCTTACCATTAACAGTGATAGGGTGACCTTTATTGCATAAATTTAGCATTGTGCTGAACTTTTGGTGCCCATTGATTATCGTTTTTGAACATGATATGTCACTTTTTTTTTTTTTTTTTTTTAACTCAGCTTCCATGCTTACGTCTGACTATGCCTGAGAATAACAGCTCCGACCCCTCATTGCTGCCACCAAGGTAAAATTGGGGGATGTGCACGATCTTGACGGTGTTCGATGGGGTCGGCGACGCACAACCGTGATCTCTCGGGTAAAGAGAACAATTATGTTCGACCCCAATCTACTAATAATGATCTCTCCCCGAATCGAACCCACACGGATGCTATTCAAGATGAGTTCCCACCAAATCTTCACCACCGATATGCCCTGGGGAGCAATTTGATGGAGCAGGATTTGAACCACCGACCTCCACCCCATAATTGCTTGGTGGTGGCGGGGCTAAGCCCACCCGATTATCACTTTTCTTTCATTACTCTCTTTATTGCATCATTACTTCCCAAAAATAAAAGAAAACCTATAATGCATCACAAAAACTTGTATGAGACGGTCTTATTGATATAATCCATTATATCCATGAGACGAATTCTATATTTAAATAGAATTTTACCCGAACCCATACCCATGAAAATAATTCATATTTCTGTGTGTTTTAGGATCCGTTTCATTAGGATTTATCACATGAAATTAGATATGATGAGGCATATCTCACATAAGACCTTCTCATAGTGAATAATTTGAATTTGTGAATAGTGTGTTTCGAGACATAGAAACATAAAACACAATTTTCTTAGAATTGACAAAATAAAATCATTACAAACCCCGTTTTTTCTAAAATTGACCCAAGCCCTTCTTAGTTCTTACTTGGTATGAATTCTAATGTATTTTTTGTTGCATCACGTCTACACTATATTTATAATAATTTTACATAGCACGAAGAGAAGTAGAATAAGATTGACAATAATAGAACTTCATATCTTGAAGATGCTTCCCAAGAAGCATTAATTTCATTCTAGATATATATATATATATATATATATATATATATATATATATATAAACAAAATGGAGAGTCCCTATTGTTGACTTGTTGTGGCTAATTATATATGGAGTTGGGTTGTTGGGATTATAGGAGTTATTGAGATAATGAAAATGTGCCCCAATAATGACAGCATTTCAACCACTAAAGCCCAATAGTACCCACATTTCATTATCAATTATACATTGTACGTAACACCCATTAACCCCTCTAAAGTTTGTCAAATTTTAATTTGGAACCAATGACTTATAATGCACTTGCTCTACTTATCCATGTTACCTAACCTACTCTAGTGCATGAATTTATATCCATCCCATTATCGAATTGCAAATATACTTGTGGGAAACCACAATCTTGGATTCATTTATTAAGTTTATAAAATATTAATAATGATATATAGTTTTTTTAAATATTATGATCAAAAGTAAAAGTGTTTGCTAAAAAGTATAAATATAATTTGGAAATTTCTTAATATACATGAAGTCTGAGACGACTATTTCATGAGAATTAATATCAAGTCTGGCCCTGCACCATCTTAATATATATGAAGCTTCAAAGCTAGTTTCTAGATAGTCTCGCATAATTTATGAATTCAGTTATCATAACCAAAAACTAAATTGAACTATCATTATAAGATAAAAACTATATTGGAGAAAAAAATATTAGGTGACAATTTAAAATTAGTTGTCACTTATTATATATATATATATATATATTGAGTGATAATAAATGTTATTTTGTCAAAGTGACGACTTTGACAAACATAATTGTCGAAACAAAAATTAGTTAGTTTTAAGTTGTCAGTGTTAATATTTAATGACACATAGTGAAAATTTATTCACAATAATGGCATTATCTATGATTTATAATATAAGATTTTTATTGTCTAATACAGGCTTACTAATAAGAATTAGTTAGTGACAAAACAAAAAGTATCATCACTTTATAGTTTATACATATAATTATGACAATATTCATGTTGTCACTTAACATATTGCCACTGGTGACTTTTTCATTTTTCATTTTTTAACTTTATAGTGTTTTATGCTTCATATTTTCATTCAATCATTATGTTTGTTATTTTTTGGATGGACTCATCCAAATAGCTAGTCTGTATATTGCATACTAAGAGCACTAGAGGGGAAAAAGAGAAGGATGATTGGCACTTGTTCCTAATGTTTCAATTTTTCTAAGTGATTTATGAGTGAGTGTCCACATCATGGCATGCCCTTTTACGTGTCTAGATCAGGTGTATTTGGATATTATTTCTTAGTGGGATAAAAATAAAATCCAAATACATCCAAAATTTCTGAAGTCAAAAGGGAAATGGGGTAGGTCTTGGTGGTCACATAAATATTGCACCTTTAAAATATGTATACTAGTTTGAATAATAATTAATACTTTGTTTGTTTATATCCCAAATAATCATAACAATCCGAATAATCCATATACTTTATGATTATCCATGTTTAGAGTATGGTCAAAGGCACCCCATGTGTTCTTTTAAAAAATTGAAGGGAAAACAACTTTTATTTATCAGTGTACATTATAAATAAATAGATATGTTGATGAGGTAAAAAATATTTCGATTTTAGAGGTTATGGTTAGATTAATATATAGTACCGAAAGGACGCTCGACTAAGGGGTAACAAGGCATGTACGTCCGAGCTGAAACTCAACTCGAGGACCATGACATGTTCCTAACCTGAACATCTAACTTGACAAATCCAAGGGAGACTGGTCCAAGCACCCGACGAGAACTTTCGTCTGAGCAATGCAGGGAGCCCCAAAAGCCCTGAATCAATTGGATACTTAATAGGGGAGTCAAATCACATTTAATTCATGTCAAAAGTTAATTAATGCCCATAAAATCTCATTCAAATGATCACGTGACACTCCTTTCATTAGAAACATCATATTTGTTGGACAACCCACCTAAGTAACGATTAAATCTACACCTAGTAGCGTACTACATGTATAGAGTATTTTCTCCTATAAGTACCCTCATTTTTTTTTACTGAAAGATGGTATACGGATCTTTCAAAGCATTTAACTTTTAAGAGAGCATTTATTACTCCGAGCTAATAGAATACGCACATTACCAATTTAGGTCGTATCACACACATTTTCATTGTGTTCTTGTCTCTTATTCACTTATTTTTCCTATCTATGTCGTCTGTTAACCTACAAAGCAATTTTATTTGTTTGACACGTGGAGTCTCTGGATTCCGACGTCAACAAAGTATAACTTTGTAAGGAACATTATATGTCTTGTGTTTGGTTTCTTATTTAGGAAATATTTTAATCTATTGGGAATAAATCGTGTTTGATAGTTATACTTTGGGAAGTAAGATTTTGATTCCGAAATTAAACATTCCAAAATGAATTTTTATTTTCCGAAGATCATTATGTCATCTATATATCTTTTCATCGTTTGATCATAAAGATATATTTTTAATATAATGGCACTACAAAATACTAATAAAGAAATTGATGTGGCACTACATGCTAAAGAGTCAAAATATATCCTATATAAAAATAAATTTATAGTAGAAAATGTTATTGCGGAACTATTCATTCCAAATGCATTTTTCAAAAAATATTCATCACATTACTGTTTTTCAATAATTCACTCATCCAAATACATTTTATTTATCAACACATTGTCTAATCTAACTTTTAAATAAACATTTTCTCAAAAAATTTAGATCGTGGCTAAAAGATTTCAAAAACTTTGGAATGAAGGCGAGTTCCCACTCCTAGTTGTAGCATAGAACAACTAGGGATGGCAACGGGGAGGGGAGGGGCGGGGCGGGGGGGCGGGTATCTCGATACCTAGGCCCGCCCGTGGGGACGAAGGGCGGGCGGGGGCGACCGTCACGGGTCGCGGGCGAGGCGGGACGCCCCGTGGTGATTTTTTTATTTTTTATTCATTTTTTTAATCTTAAATTTTATATTATTAATAATTTTTAATATTATATTTTATATTATAAATACATATTATTTATAAAATTTTACATTATATATGCTAAATATAATATTTTTACATAAAACTATATTATTTTATATAATATATATATAAAATATACATTAAATATATTAAAAATAAATAAAAATAGCACGGGGCGGGCGGGCGGAGGTGAGACCAGCCCCGTCCCGCCTCGGGTCACGGGCGGGCGGGTCGACGGGGCGGGCGGGTACCCAGTGGGGCGGGTCATTTTGCCATCCTTAAGAACAACGAGCATAATACAATATGAAAATAAATTGAGTCAACAAAAAGCTACGCGTTTTTGCTATACATGACGATATAGTTTTAAATTGTAATAAAAGATACCACTTATAAAACTATAAGATCTTCACCCCATCCAAGGTCCAGTGGTTTATGTGGGAAGAGAAAGATAATAATATAAATTAGATTGAGTTATTCAATTTTTTAAAAATGTTTTTGGAAAGATAAAGGAAACAACATCGTAATTTAATTATACATTTGTCCATGGAGAATTGAGGGTTCGATCAACCCCAGTATAAAATGCACGTTTGCCCCCCATATTGATGTTGTTGAGCACTTGAGCTCTAGCAGCCTCGTTCGGCCCTATAGAATGTCCACAATTCGACTTTACGCTGAGTGTATAAGTTGTGATCGCAAGCAAATAATTACTTTGTGGACGAATTATGGGGAGATCGTCCATCATCCCTAATCTAGTCAGGCGAAACCTGAAAACTTGGTTATAGTAAAATAAAAAAAAGATGTTTTATTTTAGTCAATCTTAAAATGAATCTATTCTGGAACATTATAACAATTGAGAGTTGAATATTGCAGAACTACGTGAGTCTTATAAATTTCCAAGTAGTATACTCATTTCACTTTTTGTACATAAACGAACCTTAATTATTGGGTTTCTTTGCAAAGAGGTTGGCATGCTTTCTATTAAATGTAAGCATGCACCCATTTCTTTTTCTTTGTTGTCTGTCTTGTTAGTCTTGTAATCAGATGTAAAAAAGACAAACTTATCTCTCTTAATGTAATTAAATGTAAAAAAGACAAATATGGAGTGAAAATATCACCGGCCTTGTGAACCATTTACCATACATAGTGTGTTGCATGTTTCTACATTGGTAACGACGACGTTCTGACTTTGCATTTAGTGGTTTCTGATCTGCTGCCACTGCACCCATTGCGCTAGGCTGGTCTCACCTAACGCCCAATCACGTGCCACATCTATTCATTCCTCTTTTTCTTTCTTTTTTTTTTTCTTTGAGGAAATATTCATTCCTCTTATTAATTACGTCCAATACCTCTGAGTCTATGAATTTAATAACAAAGATGAATATTTATTATATTTTACTTTCGGACAAAATATATATCAAAAAGTGTAACCGAGTTTCAAATAATTAAAATAAAAATCATACAAATTAATTGATTCATTATGTTTGCGCAAATATACTATCATCTGTGTTTTGGTCAAAATCAATAAAATAAACATTAATTTAAACTTGTATTTGATTCAAATAATACACATACAAATAATCAAAACATCAACTTAATTTTCGCGTATATTCTGAAACTGTGGAATAACGTTCATACTTTTGTGAATTTTTTTATATTTGTATTAAATTTATACATTATTTGTATTAAATTTATTATGTATATATAATACTTGATAGTTACTAAAACTAACTTTTTAAAATATATAAAATTATTTTTAAGTATCAGTAAAGTATCATAAAAATAAAAAATAAATAAATTGTAACCATAGTTATAACTTATTTATATAGTTTAAGATTAAGTACAGAACACGAAATATATCAAACTAACAGAAACATGAATTGTCATTGTTGCTTTGATAATTATTTATATTATCCCTCGTTTACAACTTTGAATATTATCTACTTTTAAATTTTGGTCGCCCAACAAGAAAAATTCAGTTTACCTACAGAAAAATATATAAATATTAAGATAACCGTAAAGTATAGGTAAAACCGTAAAATCATTGTAGGTAATATGATTGTAAGTAAATATTCACTTACAGAATCTGAAAACTGTTGGTAATTACCTACATATTTTTGTCGGTAATTTAATAACTGTCGGTAATCTGTCGGTAAATTGTCTGTATAATTTGGGAAAAAATAAGTTTTTCTTTTATGTTGTAGGTAACTTTAAAATTTAGTGACAAAATTATTTTTGCCGGTAAATTCTATCGGCAAATTAGAATTTTCTTGTAGTGTCGATATTCACTAAAAAAATTAATTAAATGTTATACCAGACTCAAAAATATCACACATGGATAATATCATTACATATCGAATATTTATCTTACTTAGGTACGTATTTCTTATATAGAGATGGCAACAGGGGGTCCGGGACGAGTTTAGCTAAATTTGGGACCCGCTCCGCTAAGAAAATATTAGATCCGGAACCCGAAGGGTCCAACCCGCTAGATCTGCTAAAAAAGGATTTTAGCTTATTTTTATGTATTTCACTGCTTCAAAGTTAAAAAATTCCCCAAAATTATAATCTCAAACTCCTAAAGGTCCACAGTGCAATTGGTTAAGTCAATTTTATTAAGTATACTATTCAGTGAATTAAAAGGGATCCCAAGTTAGTAAAATAAATTATGAACTGATGATAACAGATTTTAGCAAAATTCGGATAACTTTCAAAGGCAATATTGTCAAGCAATTATTTTACAAGAATTTGTACAATGTCACTCATTACCTAATAGAGTACTGCCCAAGTGCCCATGAGTCGTCTAATTTAATAATTTAAATAAAAGTAAAGTAACTATGCTGATAAGGGCAAAAGATGATTTGGGCCGACCTAACCAGGCTCACGGCAATGGGCCGACCTAGCTAGGCCCATGGCATTGGGTAGACCTGGTAAGACCCGTAATATTGGGTTGATCTGTTAGGGATTAAGCACTGGGTCGATCCGAGGAGGCTTACAGTATGGGCCGACCTATTGAACCCAGGTGGAAGGCCTATCATATTGGGCCGACCTGTTAAGGCCCGAGTGAGTGGTTCTGTATGGATGCTCATCGGGCCGACCTATGGAGGGTTCGTTGTATCAAGCCGACCTGTCAAGCCTCCCGCACGGCTAAGGCGATCCGTCGGTTGACCTGTTATGTTCTATCAGGGCTCCGGATACAGTTGAGCTCGGCCCAAAAGATATTCGAGGCATTGAGGATGCCTTGGAAAATTAAAGGGGGCTTCGCACCAATACATTGGGCCGAGGTGTTTTAGAGACAGGTCAGAGCTATGGCCTTACGGGCGTAAAATTAGGGTTTTTAAGAGATCCGATCCTAATCTAATGATGACTCGACACCAAATCGTAACGAATCCCGGATTTTTACGGAAACCCTAATCCGAGCTAAGGTATAAAGGCCCAAGCCCGGGTTCATTCTAACCCGATCTCATTTTCTTTTTGTTACATTGCTTTTTCTCTCTCTAGCCTTTACTTCATTTCCAAGGCACTGACTTAAGCATCGGAGAGGGTACGCCGGAGCCCCCTCCGGCCCCCCTTGTGCAGGTTTCGCGGAGGACTTCGTCTTGGAAGGTGATCAGCGAGGAGAGGTCAATTTTCGCGGAGGACTTCGTCTTAGAAGCTATTCGTATTTTACTTGCCTATTCTTGTTTTAAAAATTTCAAACTTTACCAAATGGATGTTAAATCCGCTTTCTTAAATGGTATTATTCAAGAAGAAGTCTATGTAAAACAACCTCCGGGGTTTGAAAATTTTTCTAGGCCTAATGATGTTTATAAACTTAAAAAGGCATTGTATGGTTTAAAACAAGCACCCCGTGCATGGTATGATAGACTTAGCTCTTTTCTTTTACAAAATGGTTTTATAAGAGGTAAAGTTGATACAACTCTCTTTGTTTTTGAAAAAGGGCAAGATTGTTTACTTGTGCAAATTTATGTTGATGATATTATCTTTGGTGCTACTAATGATTCTCTGTGCAAGAAATTCTCTAAGTTGATGCAAGAAGAATTTGAAATGAGCATGATGGGGGAGCTCAACTTCTTTCTTGGAATCCAAATTAAACAATGTCAAGAAGGTATTTACATTTCATAATCCAAGTACACAAAAGAACTTTTGAAAAAGTTTGGCATTGAAGAAGGAAGAACCGTCTCTACTCCCATGGCAACAAATGTTAAAATTGACAAAGATGAGAAAGGCAAGTCCGTGGATGAATCAAAGTATCGAGGTATGATTGGTAGTTTACTTTATTTAACCGCTAGTAGACCGGACATTCTTCATGCCGTATGCCTATGTGCTCGTTTTCAAAGCAATCCCAAAGAATCTCATATGAGTGCCGTTAAAAGGATTTTTCGATATTTGAAAGGCACTATTCAATATGGTTTATTTTATCCAAAGAATGAAAAATTTTCTCTTAAAGGTTATAGTGATTCGGATTATGCGGGAAATATTGATGATCGGAAAAGTACTTCCGGATCATGTCAATTTTTAGGCGATTGCCTAGTTTCTTGGTTTTCAAAGAAGCAAAATCGTGTTTTTCTTTCAACTAATGGGTTTCCGAATATATTTCAGCCGCATTTTGTTGTACTCAACTTCTTTGGATGAAACAAACCTTAGCAGATTACAAATGCTCTTTGAAAACATACCTATCTTTTGTGATAATATATCCGCTATAAATATTGCTCAAAACCCGGTTCATCATAACCGTACTAAACATATTGAGATTCGACATCATTTTCTAAGGGATTGTGTTTCAAAACGTAAAATTGAGATATCATTTGTACCATCTCAAGATCAATTAGCGGACATTTTTACAAAACCGCTATCTTTCGAGACTTTTGCGTCCATACGAGCTCGATTAGGCATAATGCATATTGAATGAGGCTTATGTTTGCATTTTGCATGTTTTTAAAACTTAGGGGCGAAAAAACGGATTTTTGGTTGAAAATTCGGATTTCCTAAAAATAGTCAAGACAGTGGGCTAAAGAGGTTGAGGGCAACCGGTCGCCCTCAACCTCGACCGGTCGCCCTGAGCTATATTTTGGATTAAAACGGTTCTGTCTTCAGCATTCACCATTTTACCTTATTTTTGCCATTTTTCGTCCCCTTTGCCAAATTCACACAAATTTTCTCTCAAAATTGATTTTCATGCATTCTAATCACATCTTGGACCTTATATAGCATGTTTATCATCATCATAGCTCATCTTCTCCGATCAAATGGTAAGAATTTCCTTACTTTACTCAATTGGGTTGAACCTCGAGTTTATGGCTTTCTTGTATAATTCTTGATATATTTTGCATATGATCTTGTTGAGCTTTGCTATTATGTTGTTTTGTATGATGTTTGATGTAATTTGGTGATGAAAAGTTTTGGCTTGAATCATTTGCAAGGGCTATATACAACTTCTTTTAATTTTTACGCCTACAAAGTGTTCGATAAAATGTCGTAATGAAAATTTCAACTTCTACATGATTCTCCTGCTTTCAAAAGTCTTCTATACTTATTGAGATCATGTTTTGGCAAATAAAACGAGCGTATGAACTCTTCATGATACATCTCTCCCATTTTCCTTGAATTTTAAGCATAAATTGCTCAATGGTTGATAAACCGTCTCTTTTGCGCACTTTGATATAATTGTATGATGTTTTTATCATCCTAACATTCTTTTTGATGATTCCAAAGGGGGAGAAACATGAAATTGGCTCGTTAGCTAAAAGAAGCTATTAAAAGCTCGCAATAAAAGCTATAAGCTATGGCTTTCTAAAGATTATAAGTATTGTGACAGGGGGAGTTTCTTAGCTAATGATGTTTATATGCATCTTATATAAGCTTGTTATAGCTTGTGCTTCTAACTTATAATAATCTTTTGTTGATATGCTCATAGATAGGGGGAGCTTTGTATGAAATGCCTTTAACGGATAGATTACTTATAAAACCGGAAAATTTATTTGTTTTTCAAATCGTCCTCGAGAAAATTGTTTTGGTTTGTAATCATCAAAAAGGGGGAGTTGTTAGATAAATGTTTTTATCACGATTTTGATGATTTTGTTCGATTTTGTTCTAATAAGTTTTTAAACCTAAACAATGTCCCTAAATGTTGTCTAAATTCTTCCGATCGTCTTAAAATATTTTTACTATTTTTTGGAGTATTTTTTGGAGTTTATTTTCGATAAAAAATTGGACAACACATTTGTTTCAGCTCGACCTGGCCGCCCTATAGGGCAACCCGCACTGAGTTGAGTTTTGAAAACAGAAAATGGGACATAAGAAAAAAAAAGGTGAGGCGACGGCCGACCCCGGGCGACGTACCAGAGCACCCTCTTAGTTCTTCTTCTGTTTCGTAATTTTGTCACCTCCAACCGGTCATTGACTAGCGGCGAATTTGGCCGCACTCCCTCTCCGACCGGTCCCCTGTGTAAAAATTCGCTGAATTCAATTTCAATCTTATCTCTCGCGCGACCGGTCGAACTCCCCGTTTATCAAAGAAACTATCCGTTGCATTTTCGCATGCCTTTTCCCTATTTTGTGGGATTAATTTCTAACAATGACTATATTGATCATTTCAAATGGTTTCTTTTGCAAAGAAATCACTCCCCAAGGAGGAGCCAATGTCCTGGAAATGAAAGCCAGTCCTCTCCTATAAATAGAGGCTTCATTGAAGCAACAAGATACAACACTCCATACAAGAAAAGAGCAAACAAAGCAAACACTTTCATATATCTTGTTGTATTAGCCTTAGCACTTTCACTTGCACAAATTTGAGGTCTAGGCTTTCAATTTTTGATTACACTTGTACTCATATTGTTTCAATCATTATTGAGTTGTAATCTTGATTTTTGGTCATCATTCAACACAAGACATCCTTGTGAGTATTCTTGTGGTAAGAATACACTTGGGTGATCTAGGTGATAGGTGTTTGAAGGTTGTGGAAATATTCAAGGTGTTGTTTGAAGGTTGTGGTAATCTTCAAGGTGTTGTAAGAGGGTTGTGGTAATCCTCAAGGTGGTGAAAGAGGGTTGTGGTAATCCTCAAGGTGTTGTATTAATTTTTGGTAAATTAGTAAAATCTTTTTTTCTTTTTGAAATCCATCCCGGATATACTGGGGTGGTAGTAGATTAGGCCCTAGGTGGATTGAACTACTATAAATCGACGCGTGCTATTTACTTTCCGCACTTAGCATTTCATCTTTGCTTGAGTCTTTCGAAAAAGGGGGCAAATTCTGAAAAACCGGGATAATCTATTCACCCCCCTTCTAGATTATTGTAGCCACTTGGACTTACAGAAGATGCTTTGGAATTCAAGAAGTGTAAAAGTGGTGAATGAAAAAGAAGAGAGGCGTTTATAAGGGGAAAGAGAAGACAAAGAGGTGTCTCGATTTTCTAGGATACGTTTGACGGTCTACGAGGCGTCAGGGAGCCGAAAAGATGTCTTATCAATCGCATCAACGTGTCAGGTACTTGAAAGACAAAAAAAAGAGAGAAGAGAAAGGGCGGCAGGAATTTCAAAAGCCAAGAGGCGGCGGGAATTCGAAAGGTATAAACCCTAGAGAATAGGTCAGCTCGGCCTATCAACAACTATGTGTTTGATAAATGGTTTTGTCATGATTTTGATGATTTTGTTTCTATACCAAAACAATGTTTCTAAAGGTTATCCAAATACTCCAAAATGATCTAAAATGGTTTTAATATTTTCCGGAGTATTTCTTCAAGTTTGTTTTCGACTAAAATGGACAACGCTTTTAATGATTTTATGTCAAAATGTTTTTACATCAAAACTATGTCCCTGAATGTTGTCCTACTACTCCCGATCGGTCTAAAATATTTTTACTATTTTGTAGAGTATTTCTTGGAGTTTATTTTCGATATAAAATTGGACAACACATTTGTTTCAGGCTCGACCGGTCGCCCTATAGGGCAACCCGCCGCCTCTTGGCTTTTGAAATTGGACAACACATTTCTAGGGTTTATACCTTTCGAATTCCCGCCGCCTCTTGGCTTTTGAAATTCCTGCCGCCCTTTCTCTTCTCTCTTTTTTTTTGTCTTTCAAGTACCTGACACGTTGATGCGTTTGATAAATGGTTTTGTCATGATTTTGATGATTTTGTTTCTATACCAAAACAATGTTTCTAAAGGTTGTCCAAATACTCCAAAATGATCTAAAATGGTTTTAATATTTTCCGGAGTATTTCTTCAAGTTTGTTTTCGACTAAAATGGACAACGCTTTTAATGATTTTATGTCAAAATGTTTTTACATCAAAACTATGTCCCTGAATGTTGTCCTACTACTCCCGATCGGTCTAAAATATTTTTACTATTTTGCAGAGTATTTCTTGGAGTTTATTTTTGATATAAAATTGGACAACACATTTGTTTCAGGCTCGACCGGTCGCCCTATAGGGAAACCCGTACCTGAGTTGAGTTTGGAAAATAGAAAATGGGACGTAAGAAAAAAGGAGAGGGCGACTCTGGCCGACTGTGGGCGACCGTGCACTGGAGCCTCTCTTGGTCGTCTTCTCTGTTTCGTAATTTTGTCACCTCCAACCGGTCCACTAAAGATGCCGGTCGCACCTCCATCCGACGGTCCCCTGTGTAAAAATTCGCAGAATTCAATTTCAATCTTATCTCTGCGATCGGTCAAACCCTCTTTTGACAAAGAAACTATCCGTTGAGTTTGGCATGCCTTTTCCTTAATTTAAGGGGTTGATTTCTAATGACTCTTTTCTTCAATTGTCTTGGTATTTTTCAGATTTTATGTCCCCAAGAGGAGCCTATCATGTACAAGGCATCTTCTATAAATAGAGGAAGAATTGAAGCAACACTACAAGAGAGAAAACTACAACACAACAAGATACACTCAAGAATACACTTGTTCTTACATTGTCTTAATTCTTGTTGTAATCTTGCCTAGCTTATCACTTTCACATCCTTGAGGTCTAGGATTTTCTTGATTACACTTGCACTCTATTGTATTATCAATTATCGAGTTGTAATCTTGAATTTGGGTTATCATTCAACACAAGATATCCTTGTGAGTGTTCTTGTGGTAAGAACACACTTGGGTGATCTAGGTGTTAGGTGTGAGAAGATTGTGGTAATCTTCTTGTTGAGGTGTTGAAGAATTTGGTATTCTTCAAGGTTGAAGATTGTGGTAATCTTCACAAGGTGTCGTTGGAGATTGTGGTAATCTTCAAGTGAGATTGTGGTAATCTCAAAGGTGGTGTTGAAGAAGAGTGTGGTGCTCTTCAAGGTGTTGTTGTAAGTTGGTGTTGTATTAATTTGTGGTAAATTAATAAAATCTTTTTTTTCTTTTTGAAATCCATCCCTTTATTATTGTCTTTGAGCATTTGGTTCGAAAAAGAGGGCAAAATAAAAAAGATGGAGATAATCTATTCACCCCCCTCTAGATTATCATAGCCGCTTGGACTTACACTATGGTTGAGGTGGAGATCAAACCATAGTTGGGGGGAGGAATTGATAAGGGCAAAAGATGATTTGGGCCGACCTAACCAGGCCCATGGCAATGGGCCGACCTAGCTAGGCCCATGGCATTGGGTAGACCTGGTAAGACCCGTAATATTGGGTTAATTTGTTAGGGATTAAGCACTGGGTCGATCCGAGGAGGCTTACAGTATGGGCCGACCTATTGAACCCAGGTGAAAGGCCTATCATATTGGGCCGACATGTTAAGGCCCGAGTGAGTGGTTCTGTATGGATGCTCATCGGGCCGACCTATGGAGGGTTCGTTGTATCAAGCCGACCTGTCAAGCCCTGCATGGCTAAGCTGATCTGTCGGTTGACCTGTTGTGTACTATCAGGGCTCCGGATATAGTTGAGCTCGGCCCAAAAGATATTCGAGGCATTGAGGATGTCTTGGAAAATTAAAGGGGGCTTCGCACCAATACATTAAGCCGAGATGTTTTAGAGACAGGTCGGAGCTATGGCATTACTGGCGTAAAATTAGGGTTTTTAAGAGATCCAATCCTAATCTAATGATGACTCGACACCAAATCGTAACGGAATCCCTGGGATTTTACTAAAACCCTAATCCGAGCTAAGGTATAAAGGCCCAAGCCCAGGTTCATTCTAACCTAATCTCATTTTATTTTGTTACATTGCTTTTTTCTCTCTCTAGCTTTTTTACTTCCTTTCCAAGCACTCGACTTAAGCATCGGGAGAGGGTACGCGGAGCCCCCCTCCGCCCCCTGTGCGTGTTTCACGGAGGACTTCGTCTTGGAAGGTGATCGGCGAGAGAGGTCAATTTTGGGAGCAACCATATGCATATATACGGGACAGATCCTGCTAGATCCGTTACCCACTCCGGACCCGGAGAATTAGTAACAAACGGGTCGATAACCCGCATTAGGGCCTGTTTGATCGAATTTAGACCCATCTCAATTCCTACCAAAGAGGTAAATGTGTGAAGAAAGAAAAGAAGTTAAAAAGAAACAAAAAGGCTCTCAACCGGTGCCCGGTAAAGAGACTAATTGATTTCTCGAGGGTGAAAAGGGTAAAACATATTTAAACCGCGAGAAGATGGAAGATAAAAGGTAAAAAAAAAAAAAAAACGATTGTTTTTAGTAGTAGTCCACTTCTTTTTATATCCCGATCAGCGAAAAGGCTATTTTCTCTGAAAAAAGTGAGTGAATTATTTGACACTAATTACCTTCTGGAAACCTTTTTCACTTTTTCACGTTTTTACTGTGTGATGGGACTAGGTTGACCACACAAAGCAAATTCCAAAAGGCAAACAAGGAAACTTTCAGTTCCCCAGGACTAACGGCGTTAAATTATTGGGACCCACACTAACCAAAAAAAGACTCTGTTAACGTTAATTGTCAATTCAATCAGAAACTCGGACGGATGAGGCCGTGATGCTTTCCGTTAAGTTCCTTCAGTCGTACAGTGCGTGTTTACGGACGCCTATTCTGTTCATGTCTATCATGTTTCCAACCTAAAAAATTGCTAGTCCTTAAAAGGATATTTATCATTTTTTTAATCCCAATATATGAATATTGTTTCAAAATATAAATAAGTAATTAATTAATTTGTGTATCAATTATGCTAATCTTTATACAATTAATGAATTTTGGACATGACAAGTTATATTCCATATTTCGTCTTAATATTATAGAATAATAATGAAATTTCATTTTGGTTCTATATTAATTATGTTTAGAATTAAAAGAATTTTATGTTCTATGTTTTATCTTAAGATTTAAGATAATTTTATTTTTTTGTATTACTAATTCGGTGATCCAGAGTTGCATTTTATTTTCAAAAAAACAAAAGAAGTTATAAATTCTTTTTTCATAACTCAGCTTCTAGATTTACATTTGCCATATGCTTGAGATAGCATCTCTCGACTATCTGGCTCATCATTGCTGCCACCAATGTAAACCGTCACTTCCACCAATGTAAATCGCGAGATGTGCACGCATTGACCAATGATATGGTAGGATTTGTTGATGTACAACCAGATCCTCCCAGGTAAAGAGAACAATTATGTTCGACCCCCAAATCTAACAAAGATGTCTCCCCGAATCGAACCCACATATATGTTATTCAATATGAGTTCATATCAAATCTTCATCAGCTCGCATATAACAATGGAGCAATTTGATGTGGTGGGGCTTTGAACCCTTGACCTCAACCCCACAATAAATAATATAATAAGTCAAACAGTGTTTTAGGACATTTTAAACAAACAAACAAATAAAAAAAAAAACAATCAATAAATTGGGAGTGTGGGAGTTCAATATATTTTGCTCAATATTTTATGTTTTAACCCCCTTCATCCACAATATTGTGTGGTACATCATTATGTTTTACAATAGATTGATAGTGTCGTCTCAGATTAGTGTTAGTCATGATCATACTTACTTTTCTCAATAACTTCAATTCAAGTTCATATTATGTCTTAGATTGTCATCCTACAATTCAATAGAGTTACATGCATTCAATTTTTCTGGAAGTATGGTGTGTCGACATTATATATGTAAAAAAAGAAGCCCTGCCAAAGCTAGAGGAAAAAAGTATGTTCAACATGTTCTGTTTTTAAGCGAATTATCACAATTAATATTAAGCTTTAATAATTTAGTTATGTAAAAACTATCAAATAATTTATATTACTAATGACCTTGTATTGGAGCACACGGTCCTGCAATTACTTGAAAGCGAGTATGAGTCATTTATGTTTTCATTTTTTGGAAGTAGAATGATTATGTGTGTGATTGGTAGGGATCAATTTTGTACTCCAATAATTAAGACATGTATTGTAACTTATAAGGGCAATGGACCCAAATTTGATCCCCTACCCTATTTCCCATTGTACTAAGGTCATCTCCAACCCATTGCACCAAATTTGGTGTAAAAACTACACAAAATTTGGTGTTTTGGTGTCATTTGTTGAAAACCATCTCCAACCCATTACACCAAATCTTACACCAAATAAATATTTTATTCTTTCTTTTTCATTTTCTAATAACCAAATTTATTTATTAATACAATTATTTCATTTAATTATAGTTTATTATTGTTAATGTAATTAACTAAAAACTTATATTTAATTAATATTACAAAAATTAATTATTTTACAAAAATAAATATTAGTATCTCTTTTAATTTAATTATAATTATTTGTTATTTATTATTATTTATAGCAAATGTTAATTAATTATTAAAACCAAGTTATATAAATTAATTATATATAAAATGAGGATACAATTGGAATTTAAATTTGAAGTAGAAGAGAGTTGGAGGGCAAATAGGAGATATTGCATTACACCAAATTTGGTGTAAATGAATAGTGTTACACCAAATTTGGTGTAATATTATTCACTACACCAAATTTGGTGTAAGGTTTAGAAATTGGGTTGGAGGAGTTTTTGCGTATTTGGTGTGATAGTGTAGAATTTGAAGTTGGGTTGGAGATGCTCTAATAAAAAGTGTACGATTGGTAAACAAACAAGTAGAAAATAATAATTTTACTATCTTCGAGTTGAATTTTGGCACTGAAAAATAATTTTACTGTGTTGAAGAAGAATTTTTCTGTTTTCACTTTTAACGGCATTCGAGAGAATTCATGGGAAAGATGAGCTAGCTAGTTGAGGCATGGTAGGGTGCTACGACAAGTGATACTGCCGCAAGATTGAGACCAATTAAGGCTGAAAGATTCCCAAATTTTCATTGGCTTCTTTTTATCTTAATTTTTTTACTTCAATTTTGTCACACACTCCAGCACAGTAATTTTTCTCAACTTTACTGGATAAGCATTTGTGATTTAATTCTTTCTACAGAGGCTATGTGAAGAAATTTAGATAAGATTTAACAGAGGCCTTGGTGTTATTTTGAAAATGTGAGAATAGTGTTTTGGGAATATATAGTTTTATAATTTTAAAATACTCATAAACTATTATTTAAATAAAATAATTGTGTATCCTATTATATTTTAATTGATTATTTATAATAAAAAAATATTAACAAGATGTTTATAACTAAGAATATTTCAGGCTAACATCAACAAAAAGATTAAAAAGCTCAGTTGGATTGGAGATGCTCTAAGTCATACATAAGTTGATCGATAACTTAGTTTGGAGAATACTCAAAAATAAAAATGAATCAGTTGTTCCTAATAATTGGGTTTGGGTGAATTTAATCCCAAAAAATAGTTAACAAAAAGATGATATCTAATCCACTATACAATTCAAATATTTGTGCTTTTAGAAGAAGTGATTTATTGTAATAGAACTAAAAGTATTTGAAAATCAGAAATTGGTCATGTTCACAAATAGAATCTGAAATTGTTATGAAAAGTTGAGAACCAAAAGTTGAAAGTCTTTAGTAAAAATATTGTAAAAATGCTTATTTATTTGTAAAAAAGCAAACCAAAAGTAGAATCAGAAATCTAAAGCACAAATTTTCGTACTTATAGATTATGATTAATTAGAGTAGAATCATAAACAAAACTTGACATTTGCAAATACTAAAAACTATTTTTTTCAGCCAAAGGATGAACATCACCTTTTTTAGTGATTGTAAATACTCCATATACAATTTCTAATAATAAAATGTATATATGTACATTAATTTCTTGCGACACTTCTAATTATTGCATATATTTTGTTTTACATGAGTGCAATTTGGTCGTGTATAGCTGTAACTACTGAAATGATTATGTTAATTGTTAGGCACAAAGTTTTGGAATTTGATGGTGGAATATTAGGGTAATTTGTCAAAATGTGGCAAAAATCAAACAAATTTGTGCAAGTATGGTGAATTTGAAAGCCTTGGCCATTTTACTTGGTGGCGCACATAACCAAATGGTGGCGCGGCCACCATGTGCGCCAGGTTTGAATTTTTTTTAAAAAAAAATTATTCGGCTGGCGTTTGTTTGAGCTGCGCCAGCCACTTTAAACAAAATTTTTTTGGACAAAACCGTTATTAAGCCCGATTGAGTAATAATTGAAAAATTATTTATTTGACAAAACCTGATTGAGTAATAATTGAATTTTTTTTATTTGACAAAACCTAACATTAAGATTGATTAAGTAATAATTATGTAATTCTATTACACAAATTGTGTGGCAAAATAAATTGAGGTGATAATTTGTCTGTTTTTTTATCATCATTACTCGTTGGCTTTTATCGGGACATCAACATTTTATTCATGGTGATAATGAAGTTTAATTTTAACGTAATTACATAGAATAATTACAAAACTACGTGTGCATGGAAAACAAAATTTGAGGGAATTATATTATTTGTACAAGACAAGACATATGTCCTACTGAAGTATTTATTTCAACATTCTGAATTACAGGATCTAACTCAACAAACAAATCAAAAAACTCAATCCCAACTGACGGATCTATAAAAGACCACAAATCTTCATCATTTGTAATAGATACTATGCCACACATATTGTTATAACAATATTTAGTCGAAACCTTCAACTTCCATTGACTTACATCAACCCCCGTCATCGAAACTAATATTTCAGTCAATTTCACAAAATTCGTTCTGCGAGAAATTCTCCTAGCACCAATTGCGTTACGGTCATATCTCACCTCGCTCCCAGTTTGCACAATTTGTCCTCCAAAATATACGATTATGGTGATCATGTTTGACATTGCCTATATATTATAATGATAATACAATTAAATAATTGAAATAAATTTGACATTGCTTATATGCGGGTATTATTTATATATAATTCAACAATTATTACAGGATAAGTAATACGAATATTAAAATTTATTTTAGCAATTGGAAGTAATTTACATACAAAAAATTATATGTGTATATTATTTTAATAAATAAATAAAATTTGTACTCATAAATATAATGACGAAATTAACATATAATTTTTTCGGACAAAAAATAAAATACAATGAAATAAGTAATAATTTAAGACATACTTGAAAAATACCGGAAACTCAAATCGCCCGAAAATGCCGGAAGCCCAAATCGCCGGAAAATGTCGGAAACAACTATCGACGTGTGTGATTGTTGCGTGTGTGTGTGGTGTTAATTAGCTGCATGTGTGTGTGTGGTGTAATATGATGCGCGTGTGTGTGTGGTGTTTGATATAATTTATATTAGGTTTAGGGTTTTTTGGGAGTGTTTGTTTTAGTGAGAGAGAGAGAGGGAGAGTGCTGAGAGAGAGGTGAGGTGTGTGTATTTATAGATGGCTGGGAATCAGAAATTAGATTTTTTTTTAAATTTATATGGTTGGCGCACCTTGCAGGTGCGCCAGGGTTCAAAAAGCAGTCAACCCTCTGCCACTTTGTCTCAGAGACAAATCCCTCAGAATCCGTGTATGGGATTCTATGCTGGCGCACCTGCACGGTGCACCAGAAGCTATTTCGTTTTTTTTTAAATTTAAATTGGATGGCGCTCTTACAAATATATATACAAAAAATTAATATACTGGAGCACACGTGTGGTGCGCCAACTGTTATTCAGGCGCACACAATCGAGTAAAAAGGCAATATATCACAAAATCACCATATTTGCACAAGATTGTTTGATTTTTGCCACATTTTGGCAAATTACCCGGAATATTAATTGTATTGCCCATAATGATTTAGAATCTCTTCATTATCACAAGTTAATGCCTAAAGGCTTAAAAAGGTGATATAATAGGGATTTATTTTCAGTAAGTCAGATTAAAAAAATGTACTATAGCACCCGAAAAAAAAATTTAAAAATAAATAAAAAAAGAATTGGGCTTAATTATTAATAAGGGAAAAAGACATGAATACCCCATTTTCCATACTCAATCCCTGCACAATGCCCACCCGTCCCGATTCTTTCACAAAAATACCCGATCAGGCCCAGTCATTTCCCAAATATAGCAGATCCGGTAAATTGCAGACAAAAATAGCGCTCTTCAGCCTCTTCAGCGTATTGCAACATCTCCTCTCCAAAAATCACGGTGCTGATCAAAACAACATCTCTGATAAAAAATACAATCCTCCCATCCCAAATATAAACGAAAAAGAGAGGAAACACACAGATACGAGGAAAACAAATCGAGGTAAAAATACTGGACTGTTTGAGATCACAATTCAAGCTCAATATTAAGAGGAAGAAAGAAGACCAAAGCAAGTAAAAATAACGCAATTTGTTTATCTTGTTCTGAGAATACCTTGTTTAGATATATTTCATGATTTTACAGATAAACATTTAGGATTCAATATGTATTGACTGAGATTGACATTGAATTGAACAAGTAATTTTGCATGCAAATCCAAAAACCTGGCAGTTGTGAGCTTCAAAATGCTTATTTTGTTCGAATTATGATCCAAAATTCTACAAAAATTGCTTCTCGTGATTATCTACGAATAAATCGTGTGAATCTGGAAAATATTGAATGCAATACATTACGTGATTGTTTCACATATGTTTCTTTCTTGTTTCACATATGTTTCATTTATGTTTCACAATTGTTTCGTTCGCCTAATACATCACATTGCTTCTTGACGTACATAACATTGCTTCATACATGTTTCATTTATGTTTCTTGTATGTTTCACTTAGCCAACTTTTCATTGAATTCCACAGTTGCATGGAGAATATCACAGTTGTCGTATACCACAATGGACAATGGAGAGAAAATAGAGAGTATATGAACTTTGAGATAACAGGAATACTCATTCCAATGGGCAGCACATTCAGCACACTAAAGGAAATTTTGGAACAACAAATTCAATACAAAAAAGATGTAGAAGCTATGCAGATTATATACAAATTGACAGAGACTCTGCCACCATTGAAGATTGAAAGTGATTACAATCTCAAATTCTACCTGGAAGTGAAAAGCAAAGAAACGAACTTGATGAAGTTTCCTTTGTACATAGACATAGTAAGAAACGAACCGAGCTTGGAAATAACAACACAACAAAATGTAATGGAAGGAACGAGCAGCATGTCTATAGAGAGCTCACTGAAGGAAAACATGGGCCAAAACGTGATTGACTACATCGACTATGCAAACCTCATTAGCAGAAATGTGGTCGGAAAAGAAGACATGATGGAAATTCAAGAAAGTACACATGCTGAAGAACAACTCCAAAAGGGAGATGTCTACAACACCAAAGAGGAATTAATCAAACAACTCAGTTGTTATGCGTTGAAACATCATTTCCAATATAAGGTGAAGAGGTCATGCAAGCAGAAATACTACGTAAAATGTATCGATGAAAATTGCAATTGGCATTTGAAAGCATCTTCCACATCAGGGACAACAACATTTATAGTAAGAGAGCATGAAAGAACACACACATGTCCGTTGGATAAGAGGATGAACGGCAATAGGCACGCCACAACAAAAATAGTTGGGGACCTTATCAAATCAAAGTACCTCAACAACATCAAAACAGTCTACACACCAACATATATAATTAGAGACATGAAGGACGAACATGGAATAATTCTCAACTACAAAAAGGCGTGGAGATTGAAAGAGAAAGCGCTGGAGGTAATAAGTGTTAGTCCAAGTGGCTACGATAATCTAGAGGGGGGGGTGAATAGATTATCTCGGTTTTTCGATTTTGCCCTCTTTTTGAATAATCAACCAAAGACGAGAATGTAAATGCGGAAATAAAACAACACTCGTCGATTTAAAGAGGTTCAACCCACCAGGGCCTAATCCTCTACCACCCCAAGATCTCAGGGATGGATTTCAAAAAGAAAGAAAAGATTTTATTAATTTACCAAAAATTAATACAACACATGAGGATTACCACAACCCTCCTTCACCACTTTGAGGATTACCACAATCCTCTTACACCACCTCGAGGATTACCACAACCTCTTACAACACCTTGAGGATTACCACAACCCTCTTACAACACCTTTGAAGGTTACCACAACCTTCAAACACCTATCACCTAGATCACCCAAAGTGTATTCTTACCACAAGAATACTCACAAGGATGTCTTGTGTTGAATGATGACCAAAATCAAGATTACAACTCAATAATGATTGATACTGATATGAGTACAAGTGTAATCAAGAATTGAAAGCCTAGACCTCAAAATTGTGCAAGTGAAAGTGCTAAAGGCTAATACAACAAGATATATGAAAGTGTTTGCTTTGTTTGCTCTTTGCTTGTATAGAGTGTTGTGTCTTGTTGTTTGAATGAAGCCTCTATTTATAGGAGAGGTCTTGGCTTTGATTTCCGGACATTGGCTCCTCCTTGGGGAGTGATTTCTTTCAAAAAGAAACCATTTAAAATCATCAATATATGGTTAGAAATCAATCCCACAAAATAGGGAAAAGTATGCTAAAACGCATAGCGGATAGTTCTTTGTCAAACATGGGGTTCGACCGGTCGCAGAGATAAGATTGAAATTGAATTCTGCGAATTTTTACACAGGGGACCGGTCGAAGGGGAGTGCGACCGGTCGCCTCTCACCGACCGGTTGCCAGCGTTTTTAAAAGAGAAGTCTGGAACAAAAATCCAACTTGCAGTGCAGTGCAGTGTCGCCACGGCCGACCGGTCGACCACACCGATGCCGCCCACCTGGTCGACCGGCCGCCTCGCCTTTTTTCCTTACGTCCCATTTTCTGTTTCAAAACTCAACTCAGGTACGGGTTGCCCTATAGGGCGACCGGTCGAGCCTGAAACAAAAGTGTTGTCCAATTTTAAATCGAATATTAACTTCAAGAAATACTCCAAAAAATAGTAAAAACATTTTAGAACGATCGGAAGTATTGGGACAACATTTAGGGACATTGTTTTGGTATAAAAACCCATTTGAACAAAATCATCAAAATCATGATAAAAACATTTATCTAACAAACTCCCCCTTTTTGATGATTACAAACCAAAACAATTTTCAAGAGGACGATTTCGAAAAACAAAATAATTTTCCGGTTTAAGAGTAAACTATCCGTTTAAAAACATTTTACAAAAGCTCCCCCTATCAACAAGCACATTAAGAAGAAATATTGCATAAGCTAAAATCACAAGCTTTAACAAAATAAACAATAACTCCATGAGCTTAGAAGCTCCCCCTGTCACAAATACTGAATATCCATGCAAACAAGTCCATAGAACAACCATTGGACTAAGTTTACTTCACAACTTATGGCCTAAACAAGCCATAGCTTATAGCTTCCTTCATGAGCTTTTATTAGCTTCTTTGAGCTAACGAGCCAATATCCTGTTTCTCCCCCTTTGGAATCATCAAAAAGAATGTTAGGATGATAGAAGCATCATAGAAGTATATCAAAGTGCGCCAAAGAAATGGTTTATCAATCATTGAGCAATTTAGGCTTAAAAAAACCAAGGAAAATGGAAAAAATATCATGAAGAGTTCATACGCTCGTTTTATTTCCCAAAACATGATCTCAATGAGTATAGAAGACTTTTGGAAGCGAGAGAATCATGTAGAAGTTGAAATTCTCATTGAAACATTGCATCGAACACATTGTGGGCGTGAAAAATAAAAAGAGTTGTATAAAGCCCTTGTAAATGAATCAAGCCAAAAATTTTTATCACCAAATCATACCAATCATCAAACAATATAGCATAACAACTAAGCTCATCATGATCATAAAATAATTTCATCAAGTAATATACAAGAAAGGCCATAAACTCAAGGGTTCAACCCAATTGAGCAAAGTAAGGAAAATTCTTACCATTTGATCGGAAAAGATGAGCAATGATGATGATAAACATGCTATATAAGGTCCAAGATATAAATGGAATGCATAAAAATCAATTTTGAGTGACAATAGTGTGCATTTGGCAAAGGGGACGAAAAATGGCCAAAATGAGTGAACATGACTAATGCTGAAGACAGAATGATTTTAAACCAAAAAATGGCTTAGGGCGACCGGTCGTGGTTGAGGGCGACCGGTCGACGTTGAGGGCGACCGGTTGCCCTCAACCTCTTCAAACCCATTTGTTTTGCAAATTTTCCAAAATCCGAATTTTCAACCAAAAAATCCGATTTTTCGCCCCTAAGTTTGAAAATCGTGCAAAATACAAACGTAAATTTCATTCAATATGCATTATGCCTAACCGAGCTCGTATTGACGCAAAAGTCTCGGAAGTTAGCGGTTTTGTGAAAATATCCGCTAATTGATCTTGAGATGGTACAAAAGATATCTCAATTTTTCGTTTTGAGACACAATCCCTTAGAAAATGATGTCGAATCTCAATATGTTTAGTACGGTTGTGATGAACCTAGGGTTTTGAGCAATATTTATAGCGGATATATTATCACAAAATATAGAACATTTTCAAAAGAACATTTGTAATCCGCTAAGGTTTGTTTCATCCAAAGAAGTTGAGTACAACAAAAGGCGGCGGAAATATATTCGGCCGGCCGTTGAAAGTGAAACACAATTTTGTTTCTTTGAGAACCAAGAAACTAGGCAATCGCCTAAAAATTGACATGATCCAAGTACTTTTCCGATCATCAATATTTCCCCATAGTCCAATCATCGTAACCTTTAAGAGAAAAATTTTCATTCTTTGGATAAAATAAACCATATTGAATGGTGCCTTTCAAATATCGAAAAATCCTTTTAACGGCACTCATATGAGATTCTTTGGGATTGCTTTGAAAACGAGCACATAGGCATACGGCATGAAGAATGTCCGGTCTACTAGCGGTTAAATAAAGTAAACTACCAATCATACCTCGATACTTGGATTCATCAACCGTCTTGCTTTTTCATCTTTGTCAATTTTGACATTGGTTGCCATATAGAGTCGAGACGGTTCTTCCTTCTTCAATACCGAACTTCTTCAAAAGTTCTTTTGTATACTTTGATTGCGAAATATAAATACCTTCTTGGCATTGCTTAATTTGAAGTCCAAGGAAGAAGTTTAGCTCCCCCATCATACTCATCTCGAATTCACTTGCATTAACTTGGAGAATTTCTTGCACAAAGATTCATTAGTAGCACCAAAGATAATATCATCAACATAAATTTGCACAAGTAAACAATCTTGCCCTTTTTCAAAAACAAAGAGTGTAGTATCAACTTTACCTCTTGTAAAACCGTTTTGCAAAAAAGAAAAGAGCTAAGTCTATCATACCATGCACGGGTGCTTGTTTTAAACCATACAAAGCCTTTTTAAGTTTATAAACATCATTAGGCCTAGAAAAATTTTCAAACCCGGAGGTTGTTTTACATAGACTTCTTCTTGAATAATACCATTTAAGAAAGCGGATTTAACATCCATTTGGTAAAGTTTGAAATTTTTGAAACAAGAATAGGCAAGTAAAATACGAATAGCTTCTAAACGTGCTACGGGTGCAAAAGTTTCATCATAGTCAATACCTTCTTCTTGACAATACCCTTGAGCTACTAACCTTGCCTTATTTCGAACAATGTTGCCTTGATCATCAAGTTTGTTAGGAATACCCATTTAGTACCAATAATTGTTTGAGATGGAGGACAAGGTACTAATTCCCATACATCATTTCTTTCAAATTGATTCAACTCCTCTTGCATTTCCAAAAACCAATCTTCATCCTCAATAGCTTCCTTAGCATTTTTAGGCTCCTTTTGAGATATAAGAGCTTTCTCGGCAAAATTCCTTCGAGTCATTACTTTATCAAGGGGATCACCAATAATAAGATCTTTTGGGTGATCTCCTTAAATTTCAATGCTACGGGGAAGATTCAAGTATCACCCTATCTTCTTGAGAAACATTTGAAGGTTGATCATATGAAATAGAAGGTTTATCATTATGAGCATCACTTTGAACAATAGGTTCAACAATATCCTCTTCATCACTATCGTCATTGGGTATTTTTTCAACACCCGAGGCTTCATTAAATTTGACATGAATAGATTCTTCAACAACCATGCTAGTCTTGTTGTAAACCCGATATGCTTTGCTCTTGGTTGAATACCCCATAAATATTCCTTCATCGGCCTTAGGATCAAGTTTGTCCAATTGATCCTTAGTATTCAAAATAAAGCACTTACATCCAAATATTTTGAAATAACTAATATTTGGAGTTCTTCCTTTCCAAAGCTCATATGGAGTTTTATTCATTTTAGACGAATATAAACTCGGTTAATGACATAGCAAGCGGTACTTACGCTTCGCCCAAAAATACTTTGAAGTGAAAATTCATTGAGCATGGATCGACTCATTTCTTGTAATGTTCGATTTTTCCGTTCGCTACTCCATTTTGTTGAGGTGTCCTTGGAGCCGAGAAATTATGAGCATATCCTTTGGTTTCACAAAATACTCTAAATTCACCGTCAAATTCTCCACCTCGATCGCTTCGAATAGACTTGATAGTATCTTCTTTTTCATTCTCAATAAGTCTACACAACTTAACAAACTCATTAACGGCATCGTTTTTATTGGTAAGAAAAAGAGCCCAAGTATATCTCGAATAATCATCGACTATAACAAAAGTGTAATGTTTTCCACTTAGACTAGCCGTACCAATATCCCCATACAAATCAAGGTGAAGCAATTGTAGGGGTTTGGTAGTGGAAATTTCATTTTGGGCTTAAAACTACTCTTAACTAATTTGTTCTTTTGACAAGTGTCACATAAGCCAAGATTTTCAAAATTCAATTTGGGTAGTCCTTTTACATGTTGGTTTTTGTAAATATTTTTCAAATTCTTGTATCCAACATGTCCGAGTCGCCTATGCCATAAACTCGTTAAATCATTATTGGCGACAAGACAAGAAACATTTTGACTAACCAAGTCACTAGTACAAATTTTGTAAAGATTGCCTTTTCTATTTGCTTCACAAATAATATTACCATTTTTAAGAATAAGACATTTTTCTTTATTAAAAGAAACATCATAATTTGAATCACAAAGTTGGCTAACACTTATCAAATTGAACTTAAGCCCTTCTACTAAAAGAACATTACAAAGAGAGAAAGAAGAGTTACCAATTTCTCCATTTCCAAGAATTTTTCCTTTGCCATTGCCGAACATGACCATACCTCTTCTTGGAGCTTGATGTTGGTAAAAAGCTCTCTCCTCCCGGTCATATGGCGTGAACATCCGTCGTCCACGAGCCATTTCGAATCCTCCATGGTTGTTATAGCCCCTATTACCTACAAAATCATTTCTTTTAGGTACCCTATAATTTTGGGGTCCATGGGGTTAGTCTTGAGACCTTTGGGTCTCCAAACATGTCTTGAGCTATTTCTCAATTTGCAATTATTAGATAATGTCCAACTTTGCCACAATAAAAACAAGTAGGAGTATTATAATTATTAGCACGTATAAAAGTCGGACCTTGGTTATTTTTCTTAAAAACACTTTGAAATGGCTTATAACCAAGTCCCGATTTGGAATGCTCACCTCTTTGTGCATCTAAAATTTTTGTGACTTTATCCGTACTTATGTTGAAACGATGCACGTCATTTCTCAAACATTCAATATCTTTTGTGAGCGATTCCTTTTCGGTTTCAAGAGAATGAATTCTAGTAAGAGTAAGAGCATGAGCTTTGTCTAAAGATTCATAAGAGGTAAATAATTTTTCCTTTTCAACCTTAATCTCCTTATGCTCCTTTTTCAAATTTTTGTATTTAACGATTAAATTTTGAAACTCAATTTGCAATTCATCAAAATCACATTGCAAGTCATCAACTATGGAGGAAGTAGAAGAATTTGAGTGTACCTCATTGTTTTCATCGTCTATAGCCATGAGACCGTGTTCGGTTTCTCCTTCCTCATCGGTTGTTTCGAGTAGTTCATCCCATGTTTTAACTTCCGCATTTAGAGCCTTCTTTTTTTTGTAAAAGGCTTCCTTTTCTTTTGCTCCTCTTCATCGAAGCTTTGGGCAATCGGCAATGAAGTGCCCGGGTTTTTCCGCATTTAAAGCAAGCATTATCTCTTGGTTTTCTTGCTTTATTTTTATTCACAAATTTTGCAAATTTTCGAACAAGTGCGGCCGTCTCCTCATCATCATCATCATTATCATAGTATGCATTATTAGAAGAAGAAGCAAGACCTTTAGGAATAATTTGCATACCCGATTGATTTGTGGATGATTTGGAATTTTTCCTCTCCTGAGATAGACTTCATAGATGAGTAGGTTTCAATAAGCTCATCAAACTTGAGTGTCTCAAGATTTTGTGCCTCCGTGATTGCCGTTACTTTTTCGGACCATGAGTGGGGAAGTGCATTTAGTACCTTGGTCACCTTGTCTTCTTCTCGGAGATGACTTTCCCGAGGGCCACAAGAGGATTGACAATATTGTCAAGCCTTTCCACCATTTTGAGATGCTTTCGCCATCATACATGTTAAAGTTTTGAAGTCTTTAACAAGCATGGTCTTTCTTGCTTGCTTGACTTTCTTAGTCCCTTCATAGATTGTCTCCAATTTTTCCCAAACCTCATGTGCCGACCTTATGCCTCGTATGCGATTGTACTCGGTGGCGGTAAGTGAGCAATGCAAAATATTTAAGGCCTTACCGTTTAGAGAGAAAGCCTTCTTATCATTTTCATCGAACTCCTTGAAAGGTTTAGGAGTCGAGGTGCCATCCTCCATTTTTTTGTTGGTTGATCAACTCCTTCAATAACCACATTCCATATGTCAAATCCGCACCAGAGAAAGACTCCATGCGGTCTTTCCAAAATGCGTAGTTGTTGGCGTCGAACAATGGTGGCTTGTTGGTGGAGGCGCGGTGGTGAGATAAGCGTCATTCGTAGCCATGGATCTTTCCTCTTTACTCGAACGAGCTAGCCAAAGAGTTTGGCTCTCGATACCACTTGTTAGTCCAGTAGCTCACGATAATCTAGAGGGGGTGAATAGATTATCTCGGTTTTCAGATTTTGCCCTCTTTTTTCGAATAATCAACCAAAGACGAGAATGTAAATGCGGAAATAAAACAACACTCGTCGATTTAAAGAGGTTCAACCCACCTAGGGCCTAATCCTCTACCACCCCAAGATCTCAGGGATGGATTTCAAAAAGAAAGAAAAGATTTTATTAATTTACCAAAAATTAATACAACACCTCGGAGGATTACCACAACCCTCCTTCACCACTTTGAGGATTACCACAATCCTCTTACACCACCTTGAGGATTACCACAACCCTCTTACAACACCTCGAGGATTACCACAACCCTCTTACAACACCTTTGAAGGTTACCACAACCTTCAAACACCTATCACCTAGATCACCCAAGTGTATTCTTACCACAAGAATACTCACAAGGATGTCTTGTGTTGAATGATGACCAAAATCAAGATTACAACTCAATAATGATTGATACAATATGAGTACAAGTGTAATCAAGAATTGAAAGCCTAGACCTCAAAATTGTGCAAGTGAAAGTGCTAAGGCTAATACAACAAGATATATGAAAGTGTTTGCTTTGTTTGCTCTTTCTTGTATAGAGTGTTGTGTCTTGTTGTTTGAATGAAGCCTCTATTTATAGAGAGGTCTTCGCTTTGATTTCCGTGACATTGGCTCCTCCGGGGAGTGATTTCTTTGCAAAAAGAAACCATTTAAAATCATCAATATAGTCAATAGAAATCAATCCCACAAAATAGGGAAAAAGTCATCAAAAACGCAAGCGGATAGTTTTTTGTCAAACATGGGGTTCGACCGGTCGTGCAGAGATAAGATTGAAATTGAATTTTGCGAATTTTTACACGGGGACCTGGTCGAAGGGGGGAGTGCGACCGCCGCCTCACCGTGACCGGTTGCCTTTCGAGCGTTTTTACTAAACAGAGAAGTCTGGAACAAAAAATCCAACTTCAGTGCAGTGTGTCGCCGTCGGCCGATCGGTCGACCACACCGTCGCCCACCTGGTCGGCACGCCGCTCGCCTTTTTTCCTTACGCCCCATTTTTGCTTTCAAAACTCAACTCAGTGCGGGTTGCCCTATAGGCGGCCTGGTCGAAACAAAACAAAAGTGTTGTCCAATTTTAAATCGAATATTAACTTCAAGAAATACTCCAAAAAATAGTAAAAACATTTTAGAACGATCGGAAGTATTGGGACAACATTTAGGGACATTGTTTTGGTATAAAAACCCATTTGAACAAAATCATCAAAATCATGATAAAAACATTTATCTAACAATAAGGAGAAGGCTGGATGAGTCTTATCGAAACTACCGCTTACTTGTACATGTTGGAGGAAACGAATCCCGTGATCGATCGAAATAGTAAGAAATGAGGATGACACGTTCCTCTTCTTGTTCATGGCTATCGTGCATCAATAAAAGGATGGAAGCACCGCAGCTTGTAATTGTTGTTGACGGTATGTTCAAAAGCAAGCTATAGGGGACTTTGTTGTTCCGCAGACACGAGGATGGCAATGGGAGCATTTTCCCATTGGCTTTTTCAGTAGTGGATTCTGAGAATGATGGGAGTTGGGTGTGATTTTTCACAAAGATAAGACAAACCTTTGGTCTCAGGGAAGGGATGTGCATAGTCTCAGACATACACGTGAGTATCGAGACGGCAATAAAGGAGGTACATAATGTAAATATTAGTTTATATGATGTTTCATGTTTGTTTCTTATATGTTTCTTTCATGTTTCACATATAGTTTCAAAAACATTCCACTTTACAAAAATCTAACAAGTATATTATTTTAACGATCAGGTATATCCTGAGGTCTCTCACAGGCTGTGCACGTATCATCTAATGAACAATTTGAAGGCAAACTTCAAAAGGAAAAACAACAAAATATGAGATCCATTCATAGCAGCAACAAAAGCATACACGAATGAAGAGTTCCAAATGCAAATGTCTGCACTTGACAGCATAAACAGCAGAATTAGACCCTATTTGTCCATCGTCGGCTACAAGAAATGGACATGACTCCACTGTCAGAGCAAATGATACTTTGTCATGACTTCAAACATCGCAGAATCACTGAATGTAGCGACAGTGGCCGGGAGAGACCTATCGATAAAAGCTTTGCTCGAATACTTGAGATCTTTAGTTCAAGATTGGACGTACAAACATCAGATTAAAGCAAGATCAACATTCACAAGGATGACAAAAAGAGCTGAAGAGTATATGGGGAAAACCTACACCATTTCACTAAATTTAAGGGTAATTTAATGCAAATTTTCATCAGATGGTCCATTGTTTCAAACATGTTTCTTATATGTTTCATTTATGTTTCAGGTGAAGCAATCAAATGACTTTATCTTCAAAGTCACAGAAACTGAGAAAATATTTGTTGTGGACCTGGAAAAAAGGGCTTGCACATGCAACAAGTTTCAAATGGATGAAATTCCTTACCCACATGCTTTAGCGGTAGTAAAAGATTTGAATGCGATCTGTGCAATCACGCTTTCAAGATACTACATGAAGAAACTTGATGGAAACGGCTTATTTGGAAAAGTGTATCCAATCCCACCTTTGAAGGTGCCAGGTCCGCCAGGAAGAAATCAACACAATGAAGATTCTACCGCCGGAAGGCAAGGCAAAATTTGGAAGGCCAAAGAATAGAAGACGCAAGGCAACTTGGGAGAAAAGCGCCAAAACCAAATGTGGTAGATGTGGGAGCCTGGTCATAATAGAAAAACATGTAGGAATCAACCAAAAACAAAATAGGACCCATAGTAGAATATTACTATTACAAATATACGTGTAATTGATACAGTTTCCACATATAGGAAATCAAAAGCAAATTGTTTCTATGTTATTTCAAATATATTTCTTACAATAAGATGACAAAACAAATATTTGTTTCGAATGTATTTCAGATATGTTTCTATTAGATGATAAGAAACGTAACAAAAAACGCACAATAATTTGAATCCCAAACCAAGCAACAACAATACATTAACTGAAAAACATCTCATAACTCGTCTGCAAATTGTTCAAAAACGTACAACCAACAATATCTAGTCGATAATCAAAACAACCAATAATGATCCAAATCCTCCAAGGAAAGCTATTATAAATACCAAATATCTCATACTACTAAAAGTACCAAACTTAAGACAAATTTATTCAGGTGGTTACACAAATTATCAAGATTTTCGTAACAACAATTCCCTACAATACTTAGGGATTGGAGGCAGATTTTAATGTCGTTGTCGTCCTCGTCGCCGTTTTGTTGCTTCATCTTCGCGTGATTGTAGAGCAAATGACTAAACCTTGACCGCTCATTCTCTACGTCAAACGCCTCATCATCCATTTTCTTCCTGGCAACAAAATACTCCGTGTACCACGCAACAAAAACACCACAGTCACTATAAAAAGAAATGAAGGAATGGACAGTCAGACATATAAATGTACAAAAACAAAAACAACAAAAAAGAACAAACAAGTCGAAAATACATAGAAAAAACGTACTTCTTGGTCTGCAAAGGAATGTCTTTCACAACAACGACTTTCATAGAAGAATTCGGATCACCGGAATACGCACCCTCACCAAGAACAACATTGGGATGGACGCCATAAAAGGCTACCAAGGACAGGAACCTAGGAAGGAGAGAGCTGTAAGCTTTCACAGCTTCAGCAACGACTTTAAGAGAATCATTCGTCTTCAATGAATTGTACAGATAGATAGTTTTCTCCTTCGCGCTCAACCGTCCCATTACCCAATGCTCCATATCAATGCAATGTATGGAGAACAAGATGTGATCAACTTCCGACCATGGTCGTCCGCACGCTATATCATATCCTATGATATAGTCCACAACTGTGGTATTGACATTGATCATGGACAAATCAAAATGTATCTTCTTTCTTTTGTTCACTTGGCAATATTTCTTATAAATGCTTTGGATGCACCGGTCAAATATCAAATCATGCCGTTATGAATGTCACAACACTGCCCATATAGAACTTCTTCCTCAAATAGTAGAAAAGCACATCAATATGCTGCAAAATGAACACAAAACACAATCAAAAAACAGAAGGGACAATTCAAAAAACAACATGAAAGATAATAAAAACTTACAGAAGAAGCCAAGTACTCATCAACATAATACAGGCTGTGAAACCATGACTTCGACTTCACTTCGCAGACACCAAGTTTCAAAGAAGGCTCAACTTTGTCATCTTCCTCCGAGTATCGATTGAGGTGAAAAAGAGTATCAAATAAACACAAAAACAAAAACAACAAACTAATCACAAATTTATAAACATTTATGTAATTGTTTCATATATATTTCAAAATTGTTTCACAATTGTTTCAGATAGTTATTAATTACAAATATGAAAATAATAAAGGTGTATACCCCGAGAATCAAACCTTTCCGCACTTAAGCGCTCATTCAAACCATCCGACAGGCCCTTATCCCCGGACCTTCACCCATATTCTCATCCAAATGGGCACCTTCCGTTAACGAGGGCTTTGGAACTTTTTCGCCAAAGATCCACAACGACATCTTTGTCGCCGGCGTCTTCCAATCCAATCACGATGTCTGTGGGTTCACCACCTTCAGCGACAACATCACCGGAAGACTCAAAGTTAGTGGTGAATGGAGTTCTCACCGCGACGGACGGTTTCGAAACCCTCTTATAGAAGGAGACAGATCGAAGGAGACACCAACTGGATTTTTCAAAGCACCATGAAACAAAAAAAAAAACAAATGGGAATAAAATAACAAAGAACAAATAGAATCCAAAAACAACAAAATAACAGAAATTATAATTTAAACACACCTTCCCCAGTACAACTTGGCTTGCACTGTTCAATATATCGTCAATTTGAGAAGGGGTGAGATCGTCAAGTTCCTGAGAACTAAGGAATTTCTGCTCCTCCCCACCGTCCTTGCTCGACTCATCAACAACCTTCTCAATCTCACCACGGTCCTTACTTGATTCATCAAGCACCTTCTCCATCTCGCTACCGTCCTTCAGCACTCAAAACAGCTTCACCAGCGTCATCATTTTTTCCAGATTCCCCAACGGGAACATCCACATTCCCATCATCAACCTCATCCTCTCCATCTTTTTCCTCATCTCCATCTCCTCAGAACCTGAACCTAAAGACATGTCATTAGATTCGGTTTCACTAATAGACTCTGATTCATCAACATTCTCAACTACCTCGACAACACCACGAACCTACATAAAAAAACAACAATCATGTGATGAACAGAAACAACAAATAAACAATTTTTAAACAAATAAGAAATAACAAGAAAAATCTAGAAAGATAACCAAAAAAATACTTATAATTAAAAACAACAAAAAAAAAGTATGAGAACCTCTAGTTTCCTCTTAATATCGACAAGCTCAGAGAAAACAATAGTAAATTGTTATTCCAAGAATTTTGTAGTTGAAACCTTAAGGGCGCGATTGGATATATTTTCATTTTGAAAATTTTCATTTTGCTAGAGAATAATGGTAAAAATAATTTGGAAGAAAAAAAAATGAATTTTGATAGTGTGATTGGATGTGAGATGGAAAAGTAATGATGAAAGTTGATTTGATTTAAAAATAGTAAAATAATGATTGGATATAATTGGTAATTAGAAATGTGTGAGTGAGTGAATAGTGAATTTTGTGGGAGAATGTGTAATAATGATTAGTTTTTTGTGAAAAAATGTGTAGATGTGATTGGTAAGAAAAAAATGAGATAAAGTGAAAATGAAAGAATAGTATATTTTCTGAAAATTTTCATAAACAATCGCATGTTTGATTAAAAAAAATTCTCCAGCGTAACGAAAATGGAATCCCATCCATATCCAATCGTAGCCTAAAAGCCTCAAAATCCTTAGAAAACAACAACAGGTTCCTAGCAATCATCAACGGTATGATTCAACCCACTACCAACAACAACCTCCTTCCGCTTTAACTTTCCAACGACAAAATCATCGTCAAGTGGGCTGAATGTGTATTTTCATTTATCATAAAATGTCTGAATGCACAGCTGCATAAGCTCATCCTCAGTAGGCCACAGATTCTTCAAATCCAACTGAAATAAGAAAAATAAATCAAAATTCAGAAACATAAATGAAATAATTCTGAAACATAAATGAAACAAAAAGCAAGAAAAAAAATAGTAAAATCATATTGCTTGTTCAGCAGACCGATTGAAGATCTTCATCTCCAAGTCTTCGGCCCTCACTTTATTGTCTTTTCCGGACTTTGAACAAGTCCAGTTCAAAATCCTCGGGATCTCACAGTCAACCCGAGCACAAAACTTGTCGTTCACCTCTGGGCAGCACTCATAGAACCACATCTGGAAAGCCAACGGAAATCCTTGAATTCTATAAAATTTCGTATGCGTCCCACCAGGATTCTTCTCGCCTTGAAGTTTGTTTCTGTACAATATTTGTTGCCTCAACTCACGCATAGTCACATCAAACAACTCACTCCCCCATGGATATGTGTCAAAAACATCCATATCCTTGTCAACCAACTCAAAAAATGACATCTCAACAAGAGTACCAAGAGAAGTAAAAAAGAAAAAATGGAGAAAATAAAGTAAAGCCAATTTCGTATGTCTAAAACCTCATCACCCGAACATGCGGTAAAAAATATTCTCGATCGATTGCTATTAAACTTGTTTTCGCTAGCAAAATACTTTCGAAATATAAGAGCTCGAACATCCCCGACAATGAAGGCCTAACACCAACACAATTGGACCGATCCACAATAGCAAACTCACCCAACCCAAACCGCAACAACTTCCCTGACCACATACACAATAATTTCGTCCTTCTTCGAGTGGGCGACTTGACGCTTCAACAAAGAATGGACAAGGCGATTACGGGAAATCAACTTTCTTCTTTCAGGAAATATCCAAACAGTATTCTTAAATGCCTCCAATGGGTGTCGATTGAGATTTTCTTTATATTCTTAATAACATCAAACGAAGCGCGTATTTACGGCGAGGTCAAGAACATACTTGAAACCTTAGAAACAACAATGAAATAAAACAAAAATATAAAAGAAACACAAAATCAACAACCACTTCAAATTAAATACATAAAAGAACAAATGAAACATAACAGAAACAAATAAGAAACAACATCGAAACAAACAAAAGAGTACAAATCAAAATACACAAAACTCATACCTCAAAGAACATCGGTTTCTTCAAAAGAAACCTTCTTTTTCAATGACTTAACACCAATATTCGATTTCACACCTTTGGAAGGCGATTTAACATCCAGAACCGCTTCTTCCTCAACAATCTTTTATACTTTCCTCTTCTTAGAAGCCATAGAACCAGCAACAACCTTCTGAACTTTCCTCTTTTTCGAGGAATCTGCTGCTACCTTCGAAGAACTTCTCAAAATTCTCTTATGAGGAAAGTTTTTAGGAGCCATTAAAATACTACGAATACCAGAGGTTTCAAAAATAAATTAACCCTACAGAGAAACTGATGAAGCTCGAACGACTAAAATTGAAAGCAATGAGGGAGAACGTGGCCACGATCGACTGTAGAATCGAAAAAAAAATGCGCGCCAATTCGAGTATGAAAAATCAGTAAGAAATTGCTTTAACCTAGGTAATGAAACGTAAAAATCTAAAAGAGGGTAAAAAACTGAAAAGAAACGTAACTGGGCGGGTATATTTGGGAAGTTCAGGGCCGGGTCGGGTAAATTTGTGATAGATTGGTATTTTTGTCTTTTTTAAAAAAAAACAAGGTATTTTGTGTAATTTTCTCTATTAATAATTAGGGATTCTTAGGATTTAGGAGTTTCCTGATAATTTTATATATTTAGGTTTAGTACATTATTTTGAAAACCTTATAATTAGCTCAATAGAAATAATACCAAATCTTTTGAACCAAGCCCAAGCCAATGATTTCTATACTAAACATGGCAACCTTATGAAATTAATACAATTAGCATTTTTCAAGATATATTTAACCCCAATTCTTTGCACGGTCACAATAAAAAAGATAATTCCAGCATTAATTCTTTCATAAATTGGTCAGTTACATATTAGACCCAAAATCATGCATAATCAAATAAATCCCCAAATTGAAACTCATCAATATATTTTAACCAATAACTTACCTCAAAATTCAGTCATAATGCATTAAAGAATTTGAACTCTACTACCATAAATTACTAACAGAAATTATGCTAAAATTTCAATAATTGACGTTATTTTCCTCTAACCCCCTCCTTACCTAATTTTAAAGTTTAAACCTTAAATATATGGTATAAAATATACCCTTGAGATCATTCTAACAAACAACAATTTTATTGACAAAGCTGCAAAGATGAGAAATTTGTACCTTTTCATTTCTACCATGAACAACCACTCTCTACCTCCAAACTTCACCACAAGTCAACTCCTTTACACAATTCGGCCAACAACAAAACCCTAAAATAAATCATTCCTAATATTTCAAATAAACTTAAAAAAAGGGGGAAAGGGAATGAGACATGAGGGTGTCAGCATCAAATCGAGCCACCACGTTGTTGCTGGACCCCGAAGTCACCGCCTATTAGCCCGGAATCGACTGCCGCCGTTGAGGTAGATGGAGGCGCTGTAAATTGGAAATATAAAATAGGGATGTTGGGGAGAAAAATGAAAATAAGAAAAGATGAGTGATGGAGAAAAAAGGAAAATGAGAAAGAAAAGTTGGGGTAAAGAGCATCACCAATGGGGGGTTTTGGGGGAGGTTTTTAGGAAAAAACCTATAGAAAAAACCTCACACCATTGTGGTGATGAGGTTTGAGGTTTTTAAATACAAACCTGATTTGTAACTACAAACCATGTTTTTTGGGGAAAAAAAATTATTGTGAGAGGAGTTTTAAGAAATGTAATGGAATTGTGGGGTCCATAAAAAAGTTGTAGGAGGTTTTTTGATTATGGAAAATAGAGTGAGTTTTTTTTGCTTTTGATGTGGCAATGGAAGATCCACAAAAAAAACAAGTTTGTGGTTTTTACCACTGGTGATGCCCTAAGGTGATTAGGTTGGAGAAGAATAAAATGGGGGTGGGTGGCGTGAATTAGAGAAGAGGAGATGTAAGGGGAAATGGGTCTGCTGGGCGAAGAAAAGAGAAATATGAGGAAAAGAAAAGAAAAGGAAAAAGAAAGGGAGGAAAGAGAAAAAGGAGGAAAAGAAAGAAAAAAGAAAAAAAGGTAAATGATTTGACTTTTAGTGTAGGATATGACTACAATCCAACTTTCATTTAATATTTTTCGGGCATAGAAATTTGGCTAATATTAACTAAAGCTATTTAAAAATTTAATTAACCAATAAGGCCAAAAACAAAAAGAAATTAAAATATTAGGTGAAAACAGAGGTGCAATTTTTTTTAAAAAAATTTTGAGAAAACATTTTCTTTTTTTTTTTTGAAAAATTAAAAAAAAACATATTTTTTTCATTGAATTAATTTCAGTTACAATTTCGATTTTAAAAAAAAATTAGTTGAACTAAATTTTTACTTTACAAATTTGAAAATATATACACCATTTTTCTGACTGTAACTATTTTTTGCTCAAAATTTGAAAAAATGCTTGAATTTAGAATGAATTTAAAACACAACTGTATTGCAATTGAGTTACATAATAAAACCTAAATCATGCTACTCGATTGATGATCATATTCCAGTTGTAAGACAATTGATATTTTTCTAATCCAGTTGTATTTTTAAAGTCATTTTAAATTAAATCATTTTTTCGAATTTCGAGCAAAAATCAGTTGCACATATCCAAAAAATGATGTATGTATTTTCAAATTTATAAAGTAAAATTCAATTCAATTAATTTTTTTAATATAACATTATTTCTGAAATATTATTAAAAAAATAAATTTAATTGAATTTTACTTTATAAATTTAAAAATACATACATCATTTTTGAGCAAATAATAGTTAAACTTATCCGAAAAATGGTGTATATATTTTTGAATTTGTAAAGTAAAAATTTAATTACATTAATTTTTTTAAAATCGAAATTATAACTGAAAATTAATTTAATTAAAAAATCTGTTCTTTTTTAAATTTTCGGAAAAAAAAACTGAGAAAACAGAGTTGCACCTAATATTTTTATTTTTTTTATTTTTGGCATTATTTGGTTAATTAGGTTTTTAAATACCTTTAGTTTAATAAATTAGCTTAGAAACTTTCACTCTTTGTTACACTCTACTCTACGCTATTTTTCGAGATGGGGTATTTCTAATTCCACTTTTATTTGTCCTTGTTAAATGCCCTATATATGTTGCTTGATAATTATGCTTCTACGTGCTATGTGTCGGGTAAAGTTCAAAATTAGTCCTGTAATTATAAGGGACTTGCAATTTTGGTCCCATAAAAACTTAGTTTGCAATTTTGGTCCCATTAATTTTGAATATTTCGCGATTTTGGTCCTATACGTTTTAGTGCCACACAATTTTAGTCCTATAAGTTTCTAGTTGTTGCAATTTTAGTCCCTATGGGTTATTTTTTACTTTCATAATACGCAAAAAGCTCTTGTTTGTTCAAATGGCTTATTTAGCCAAGTCTTGGCACAAAAATGGTATCAGAGTCTATATTTATTAAGAAATTTGAGAATAATTTTTTATATATCTATATATATATATATAAGAGTAACTTATAAATAGCAAAAAAAAAAATTCCCGCCCATTGCCACTTTCTAAAACTGATTGTTCATGAAACTCTTGAAAACGTGTGTGTCTGTATCTGTTTTGGTAACTTTTTATGAAACGCGTTTTTTTTTGTAAGTTGAATTGTTGAGTTTATAAATGTCCATAAAATCTTTCAATTATTTTTAAGGGAAACGAATTTATGCAAATCTTAAAAATTCAACTCTTGATTGCATTGAAAAATTACTTAACGGCTGAAAGATTTTATTGGTTAAGGTCAGATAATTGATTGATATACAAGTTACTATTGTTGCTGGATTCCAAAATTTAATATTTACAATTTTTGATGAATACACAAAGAGAATAAAAAATAAGTCAACAAAATATTTATTAATTTTCAATACTCCCAAATTTAAACCTACCGATATTATATAAAATTTAAAATTACCAACATTCAAAAATTAGTATTTCTATATACAAATCGAATCGAACAAATTAAATATACAATGTATAAATCGTCCAGTTTTAATGTTAATAAATTTCCTTAAATAAATATAATCGATAGTATAAATACATGTTGTCATTCTGAAAATTTTACACTTGCGAATACAGATAGCAAAAACAAAAATTTCTCCTTACATTAAATCATAGAATTACTCATTCAAGGTCTGCATAAATGACACCAATGTTCAGCCTCATAAAGGACTTAAACATTACCAAGACACATTGGGCTATGAAGCTATTTGGTGAGAATCTATTAGAAACCAAAGATTCAATGATAAAAGTCAGATTCAGAGCATGGAATGTGTATTCCATGATGCTGAGGTATACAATATGTTTCATTATTTGAATTTTATTTCAAAGCTCAAACACAGTATGTAACATATTTTTTTACTAATGTAGGGGGACATAATATATGCAACAATAAGAAAATCGCATATCGAACAGTTTAAAAGGTTGTTTCATGAAGGAAGAGTTTATGCGATAAGAGACTTCATAGTTGCAAATTTTACTGACAAATACAAAATTGTTGCTGGAAAGTATAAAATATTGTTTCATGGATAAATAAACGTTTTTGAGATGTTTGACAAAGCTTTCCCCAAATACATGTACGTTTTCAAGGATTTTAAGCAATTGGCCAGAGTCGAAAGCGTTGATGAAACCCCTGCTGTAAACATTGTTGTCAATTTTAAAACATACATTTAGAATATTTTTAGGTAAAACTTTACAGATTCTAATATTATTTACTTCAACTAATTACACAGATATCATTAGAAAAGTGGTCTCAATGCAGTCAGCCCAAACAAAAAAGTTCGGGGGGAGGACAACCCATTTTATTGACATAACTCTGGAGGACTTGGAGTAATATATAAATTATATGATTTGTATATAATTTATTTAAATTCTGTTGATTGTATCTTTTATGTATTTACTTTTGTGCAGAAACAATCATATAACATGTACACTGTGAGAAGACTATGTGGATACAATTCTGTCATATCTTGAGGATCATGGTTTTGAGCCGATTATTATTATTCTTCAAATGTGCAGGGCGAAAGTTTTTAGAGGTAAACAATATATTTAAACTCTTATTTATAATTTTTTTCTCATGTCATTGTTGATTTCTGTATATTGTAGATAAAGTGAAGGTGACAAATAGTTTTTATGTCACTAAAATGATTGTTAATGGAGATGACGAGCAAATTCAGGAATTTAAACAGAGGTAATTTATTAAACTCAACACTATTGCTTTTCTTAATTATTAATTTTACATTATAATTTTTTATATATTACTTAAGATTGAACAACGATGTCGACCCATTCGATCAGCCAAATAACGGTGCCGTCTGCAAAGACAGTAGCAGATGATTTGACTTTTGGAGAAGCGCCCATTAGAACTATTGAACAACTTTTTTCAAGTCAAGAGGTAAATTCACCTCATAGATTAAATAGTTAAATTTGAATTTATTCTA
Organism: Rehmannia glutinosa; assembly: GCA_016081115.2. Lineage (NCBI taxonomy): Eukaryota > Viridiplantae > Streptophyta > Magnoliopsida > Lamiales > Orobanchaceae > Rehmannia > Rehmannia glutinosa. The sequence continues at coordinate 10,497,729 of CM071930.1, read as the reverse complement.
TAAGTATTAAAACTAAAATTTAATACTAACTGAAATTATTTTTCATTTAGGTTGGGAGTTTTTGGGTTTGTGCTACTGTTATATCATTTTTTGGAGAATGATGGTACCTCTCATGTAAAAAGGTGTCCTAAAAAACTAACAAAAGCAGGAGAAAAGTTCTATTGTGAATGTTGTGACGCTTTCTACCAATCTGGGAATTTTAGATATATAGTACCAATTTATTTTGAATTTATTGGATTTAAAACATTTGTTTAAAAGATAATGATAAAAAATTCATATTTAATTTTGTTGTTTCATTTCTCATTGTAATTTTTAGGTACAGGATGCAACTTCAAGTTGTTGACCAAACAAGTAATGCATCCCTACTATGCTGGGATAGGGATTGTGAGAAGTTGATAGGTGATGGGCTCGACATAATTTTTATTATTATGAATATATATATTAAAAAGGCCCAAATATCCAAATATAATAAAGTCCGACAAGAATTTTACTTATGGGCTCAATGGGCTCATATGGTCCATGCACCATATACCACCAGATAATAACTCAGGCTTGGAGATACTATAAATATCACCCCAATTCCATTTCCAAGGTATGAAATTCATTTTCACTAAATCTAGTCTTGTGAATTCTAGTTATTCTTTGGCTCTCTAATCTGACTTGAGCGTCGGAGGGTTATCGCCGGGAAAAATTTCGGCGCCCTAATGACTTGTTGTGTTGCAGGCAGTAACCAAATTTACTTGTAGACTTCCAGCTCAGAATTTTGAAGAATATAGTGTTACCACCATATCATTGGCGCCGTCTGTGGGAACTCACTACGTGCACATTGATGATGCAAGCCAGATCAAGAGCAGCTCGAGGAGCTAGTCCGCAAGACGTCTCTCATGCTGAAGAACCAATTGAGAATGGAGTGGATCAACGACCACCACAACCTCGGAGACGCAATCCACCCCCACCTCATCCAGTTAATCCTGACCAACCCCGAAGTTGTTCAAATCACTCAAGAGGCGTTAAGAGCTATGATGGATGATGTTGTTGTGAGGGATGCTACTCAAGCAGTAGCTCAATACATTCACGCATGACAAAGAGAAGAGCCCCCTCAGTCCTCCCATCAGAGTCAAGATTCTGCTCCAGCTCCGATTAGGACAGAGTTGAGGCAAGAAGAAAGATGAGATGAGGCCAGCAGTTAAGCTCCACCGCAACGTGTTAGACATAAGAGAGTTGAGCATCGAGCTGATGTAGGAAGCCGAGCCTCATCTCCCCTTGATAATAGGACACATGCAATGACTCCAAATGTTCCATGTGGAGTACGAGGAGAGGCAGTGAACCACTTATCACTTGCTATCTTACCAGCAAAACGTAGTCCTTTCGCAACTGCCATCCTTGTTGAATCACTTCCCGTTGGGATTAAAGTTGCTAATCTTACAGAGTTCGATGGAACTGGAGATCCGCAAGAGCATCTTGATAAGTTTTTCGCGAAGACGGACCTTTATGACTTAAGTGATGCCGCATCTTTGTAAGATATTCTCAACCACACTAACCAAGCGCTTTAGCATGGTTCAACCAGCGCCCGCAAGCACCATTCTTGCTTTGAAGCGGTGACGCAAAGGTTCTTACATCAATTTTTGATAAATCGCAAATACCCTAAGACTGCAGCATATCTGTTTTCAATTTCACAACGAGATGGAGAACCTTTGTGTGATTATGTGATGAGCTTTGTCAAAGCGGTACATGAAGTACCTCATGTCAATCATGAATTACTAGCAGGGATAATGCAACAAAATTTGCGTCATGGGAGGTTCAAAGAGTTCATAGCTGGAAAACCTCCATGTACCCTAGAGGAGTTATTGATTAGGTATGAGAAGTATATGAGGATATAAGAGACTACTTACGTGAGTGGAATCACAAAAAGAAAGTACAGAGAAGAAGAAAAGCCCGAAGGGAGAAAAAAAAAGAACAGAAGCACGTCCCACCTCATGGTTATAGTGATTGCGCCCCTCTAAAAGCTAGAAGATCAGAGATATTGGTAGTAGCAGAACGCAAAGTGTTAATTAAACCACCTCAACCCATGAAAGAAAATCCAAAGCGTCAAAAATCCGAGAAATATTATCATTTTCACCGAAATAGGGGATATACAACAGAAGAGTGTCATCATCTCAAGAATGAGATCGAAAAGCTCATAAGAAGGGGGTATCTGAAAGAATTTGTGGACAAATCAAGAGAAGACCATCAAAAGAGAAATGACGCATCAAAGTCAAAAGATGTTAATCGGGATCATGCTAGTGGCAGTGGGAGAAAAGAACCAGGAAAACATAATTTGCCCACAGCAGGAGAAGACTCTCATAGAGCAATGAGAGCCCTAATGCTTGCTACGGAAGGAGTGCATTCACAAATTGATCAATCGCTAGAACAAATTTATGATGTTCATACTTCTGAATGAGAGATCATGTTTGACGATTCAGATTTAAATGGGGCACGGAGTGAGCATAATGATGCTTTAGTAATATCAGCGACGATGTCTAACTTTTGGGTCAAGAAGATTTTAGTGGATAGTGGTAGTTCGACAGATATCATTTTTTATAATGCCTTCTTACAATTGGGGATTGATAATACACAACTCAGCCCAGTCCACACTTCTCTTACTGGATTTTCTGGAGAAACCGTGAAAGCTCTAGGAGAAATTACTCTTCCTTTCTCATTAGGTTCATATCCTAGGAGGGCTACGAAGATGGTCAGGTTCTTGGTAGTCAAGGCCCCCTCTACATACAATGTTATTTTAGGGCGACCTAGTTTGAATCTATTTCGTGCGGTGGCATCAACCTATCATATGAAGGTGAAATTTCCAACTGTAGAAGGAATATGAGAGGAAATTGGGGATATAAGAGTGGCGAGAGAATGCTACGCCAATACTTTGCGAAGAACTACAGAACAACGGAGGGGATGTGGCGAAGGCAAAAACACAACAAATAAGGGGAAAGAAAAAGTTGTCTATTCATTGGAGAATGAATCTGAAAAAGAAACGGTCAGAGACAAAGAAGAGAAAGTCTGATGAAGCTAGATTAGAAGTAGTAGAAGAACTCAAGATCATTGAGGTGGTTTCTGGTGATTATTCAAAGGTTACTAGAATAGGAACAGGTCTGGCCCCTGAGGTAGAAGTGAGCTTAACTGCATTTCTTAGAGAAAATGTCAACATTTTTGCATGAGAGATGAATGATTTAACTGGCATACCTCCAGATGTAATGCTTCATCGACTCAATGTGGACCCTAGCATGAGACCCATAAAACAAAGAAAAAGAACGTTTGGATCAGAAAGAAGTAAACACATCAAGGAAGAAGTTGACAAATTACTCACGGCTAAGTATGTGCGACCGGTGAATTATCCTGAATGGTTAGCCAATGTAGTCTTCGTGGCGAAGTCAGGAGGAAAGTGGCGTCTTTTCGTCTTCCACGGATAGATTTGTTAGTCGATTCAACAGCAGGATGTGAGTTGCTTAGTTTTTTGGATGCTTATCAAGGGTATAATCAAATACAGCTAGTGCAGGAGGATCAAGAAAAAACCAGTTTTGTGACTGATCAAGGCATATATTGCTACAGAGTGATGCCCTTTGGCCTCAAGAATGCAGGAGCAACTTATCAGAGATTGATGAACAAGATGTTTGAATGCCACATAGGTAAAAATATGGAGGTATACATTGATGGCATGCTTGTTAAGAGTGGCAGAACGATAAACCATGTTACAGATCTACGAGAACGTTTTAGTATATTGAAGATTAACAACTTAAAACTTAATCCTGCCAAATGTGCCTTTGGAGTCACATGAAGGAAGTTCTTAGGTTATGAGAAAATCTGAATGTTTTATTGTGTTTAAATCATTACAAAAATGTTACATTATATAGGCAAGACCTATACTAACCATCACCAGGAAAATAAGGAAAGGAAGAAACAAAAGAAGAAACATTACAACCCAAAAATAAGGCACTATTTGCCACTAAACATATATTATACTATTTCTCGCCGCCACTAAACATATATTATATAATATCTCAACACTCCCCTCAAGGTGGAGCATATACATCATATGCATCCATCTTGTCACATATATAAGTTATCAGGGCCTCGAGAGATTTAGTGAAGATATCGAGTTGATCTCTAGAATTGACAAAGGAAGTCCCTGATGATTCCAGAGATTTTTTTCTAAGAAAATGGCAATCGACTTCTACATGCTTCGTCTCTCATGGAAAACTGGATTGGAAGAAAGGTATAGAGTCGACGATTATCACATACGAGCTCCATAGGACCAAGTGTCACAAAAGTGTAATTCTGCGATAAGTGTTTTAGCCATAAGAGCTCACATGTTGCATGTGCCATAGCTCGATACTCGCCAGCACAGATTGGCCCGAGCAACAACGGTTTGTTTTTGCTTTCTTCCATGAAATCGGTTTCCTCCTATGAATATACTGATAACGGAAGTAGATCTTGATCATTCGTCTCTGCCCAATCGGCATCCGAATACCCAATGATATCGGTGTTGCCTTTGTCGGTGAAAACAAGTCCTTTTCCAGGTGACCCTTTAATGTACTTTACAATACGAATAATCGCATTCCAATGACTATCACAAGGAGAATTCAAAACGACTTACTATACTTATCGGGAAAGATATGTCGAGGCCTGGTCATGGTGAGATAATTCAATTTCCCAACAAGTCTTGGTATCTTCTGGATTAGGATAAGGCTCCCCGACGATTAGGAATGAGCTTTATATTAGGATCCATAGGAGTAGAAAGCGGTTTACTGATGCATGTAAGACCCGTTTCTTCTAAAATATCAAGAGCATATTTTCTTTGAGAGATAGCAACACCTGACTTTGATTGAGCTACTTCAATCCCAAGAAAGTAACGAAGAGGGCCTAAGTCTTTAGTCTGAAAATTCTGAAATAGATGATGTTTTAGTGCCTTGATACCTTCACAATCGTCGCCAGTGATTACAATGTCATCAACATAAACCACAAGATAGATATAGGTATTTGATGAAGAGCATCTAAAGAAAACAGAATGATCTCCTTCGCAACGGATCATCCCAAATTGTTGAAGAACTTTGCTGGACCGGCCAAACCATGCCCGAGGTGATTGCTTCAGGCCATATAAAGATTTCTGTAATTTGCATACCAATCCACACTCCCCCTGAGCAACAAAACCGGGAGGTTGCTCCATGTAAATTTCCTCCTCTAAGTCACCATGCAAAAACGCATTTTTGATATCTAACTGAAAGAGCGGCCAACGTTTCATGGCAGCCATGGCTAAAAATAAATGAACAGAGGACATCTTTGCGACGGGAGAAAAAGTATCACTATAATCTTGACCATAGACTTGTGTATATCCCTTTGCAACCAGCCGAGCTTTTAAGCGATCAACGTGACCGTCAGGACCGACCTTAACATTAAACACCCATCGACACCCAACAAGAGTTTTTCCAGATGGAAGAGGAACAAGTTTCCAAGTGCGGTTGGAATCTAAAGCTGTCATTTCATCAATCATTGCCTGTTTCCATCCGAGATGAGATAGTGCTTCGGAAACTGTCTGAGGAATAGAAACAGAAGAAAGTGCGGATACAAGAGTACAATATGTAGGCGACAAACGGTGGTATGAAAGAAAATTATAGATAGGATAAGGGTTACGAGTAGAACGAATACCTTTGCGGAGGGCGACAGGCAAATCGGGTGAATCCGGAGCAGGGGAGGAGATATCTGGAACAGGAGCTGAAGCACGTGACTCCCTCTGTTCATAAGTGATTCCGTACCGATCGAGAGGTGGAGAAGATTGTGGAGAAGATGGAACAATTGACATTTTAAAGGGGACTTGAAGGTGCGGGAGCAGTTGGAATATACGGTATAGGTAAAACCCGATCCAAATCATTTGAAGGAATATTCGTTGTAGCAAAATATGATACGTCCCCAAAGAAGGTAACATCCGCTGAGACATAGAAGCGGTGTGTAGCAGGAGAGTAGCAGCGATAACCCTTTTGAACACGGGAATAACCTAGAAATGTACACTTGATGGACCGAGCAGATAGTTTATCGCGACCTAAAGAAAGGTCATGAACAAAGCAAGTACAACCAAAGACGCGAGGAGAAACATCATATAGAGGAGCCATGGGATGTAAAATAGAGTAGGGAACCTGACCATTTAACACAGAAGATGGCATTCGGTTTATCAAATAAGCAGCCGTTAGGACAGCATCGCCCCAAAACTTTAAAGGCGCGTTAGCATTTATTAATAGAGTTCGGGTTGTATCAACAATGTGTCTATGTTTTCGTTCAGCTACACCATTTTGTTGAGGTGTATGAGGACAACTGGATTGATGTATAATACCTTAGAAAGATAAAGGAATTAAATTGGTCAGAGAAACTCTTTTGCATTATCATCACAAAAACACGAATTGTTTTTCCAAATTGAGTCATAATTTCTGAACAAAATTTTTTAAAAATGGCAAACAACGCAGAACGATCTTTCATTAGAAATATCCAAGTACATCTGGAGAAATCATCAATAAAAGTGACATAATACGATAACCTAAGACAGACGGAAACACGACTTGGACCCCAAACATCGAGTGAACAATATCAAATAAAGAGGCAGCTCTATTATTAATACGAGTAGAGAAAGAGACTCGGACATTTTTCCTAATTGACAGGGACAACCAAAGCAAGTTGGAGAAAAAAAAAATAGGCTGAAAAAGACTCCAAACCTGGGACCCACGAAATGAGAGTGATAAAAGCGAAAAGAGGAAGGTCAGGCGGCTGCGAGAGGACAAGTGCGACGGGGATCGGAGACGGCGGCGCGTGGGCGTCACGCGCAGATGACGGTGGAGGCGCGTGTGGGCGCATTGGTGAGATTCGCAACGGCGTCAAGTCCGGGTCGATCGACGCGTGTGGTGAGTGGCGTTAGCCGCGCGTGTCGCGGAAGAGATCTCAGCGGCCGGTGGGCGGCGCATAAAAGAAATCGAAAGAAAAAAAAAAATGTGTCTTGGGAAAGACTAGGGTTTGGTCGGAAAAAAAAAAAATGGGAAGAAGAATTAGAGACCGGATTTGAGAACTGCTCTAGGATACCATGAGAAAATCAATGTTTTATTGTGTTTAAATCATTACAAAAATGTTACATTATATAGGCAAGACCTATACTAACCATCACCGTAGAAAATAAGGAAAGGAAGAAACAAAATAAGAAACATTACAACCCAAAAATAAGGCACTAGCTGCCACTAAACATATATTATACTATTTCTGCTGCCACTAAACATATATTATATAATATCTCAACAGGTTACATGATTTCTGAAAGGGGGATTGAAGCAAACCCTGAGAAGATAAAGGCAATCATGCATATGCCTCCACCTTGAGATGCTAAAGAGGTCCAACAGTTGACGGGACATTTAGCAGCGTTAAATCGGTTTATTTTGAGATTAGCGGACAAAGGGTTGCCATTCTTCAAAATACTCAGACAAGCCAAAAGCTTCGAATGGACAAGTTCATGCCAAAGAGCTTTTGAAGAATTGAAGAGGTATTTGGTTTCGCCGCCCTTGTTAGCCAAACAGGATAAAGGAGAGATGTTATTTTTATATCTTACCATGAGCAAGGAGGTTGTCAGTGTTGTCTTAGTCCGAGAAAGAGGAAGAGAACACCAACCAATTTACTACGTCAGTCGTACATTGCAAGGAGCGGAGACGAGATACCCAAATATAGAAAAGATGGCTTTAGCTCTCGTTACTGCTGCCAAAAACTCCGCCCTTATTTCCAATCTCACCCAGTAGTAGTGTTGACAAACCAACCACTTAAGCAAGTTCTTGGTAACCCTAAAATTTCTGGAAGATTGGTGAAGTGGTTTATCGAGCTTAGTGAGCATGGGCTTGAGTTTCGACCTAGACCAGCAATCAAGGCACAAGTGTTAGCAGATGTTTTAGTGGAGATGGAGTCTAATGGGGCATCAAACTCAACACCAACTTGGACCTTGTTTGTCGATGGATCATCTATCTCGACAGGAGGTGGAGCTAGAATAGTAATAGAAAGCCCCCATGGAGATAGGTTTGAGTATGCTATCAGGTTTGAATTCTTAACCACTAAAAATGAAGCTGAATATGAAGCACTTTTAGCGGGAATGAAGTTGGCACTTGCAACAGGAGCGAGAAGTCTTGTGGTCCACAATGATTCACAGTTGGTGGTTAATCAGGTGGAAGGCATATATGAGGCAAAAGATGAAAAAATGGTTAAGTATTTGAGCTTAGCAAAAGATTTAATTTCTAGGTTTGGTAATAGTTTAATAAAGCAAGTCCCGAGAATAGAGAACTCGTGGTGATCATTTGGCCAAAGTGGCTAGCTCTATGGCCGGAGTAAAAAGCAGAAAGATCATTTTTCTTTCCTCCAACAAGTCAGAGGTAGAGGGAGAAGGATTGCAAATCCTGTGCGCAGAAGATGATTAACGTAGTTGGAAGGATGAGATTGTTAAGTATTTGACCAGTGGAGAACTTCCAGTATCATCAAAAGATGCGCATAAAGTTAAGATATGGGCATCTCGTTTTTTGATTATTGATGGAGAAATTTATAAGAAAGGATACTCTCAGCCATATTTGAAGTGCCTCACCCCTGACAAAGCGAATTATGTACTGCGGGAAATCCATGAAGGAATCTGTGGTAATCATTTAGGTGGGAAAGCTTTAGCAGTTAAGGCATTAAGGCAAGGATATTTTTGGCCGACTATGCAAGAAGATGTGAAAGAGTTAGTTCGACGTTGTCATTAATGTCAAGAGCACTCCAACATTCATCGTCAACCTGCTGCGTTAATGCAAACTTTGGAGAGCCCTTATCCTTTAGCTCAGTGGGGGATTGATTTAGTGGGACCATTCCCTTTAGCGACTGGACAAAGAAAATTTCTGATAGTGGTTGTGGACTACTTCACAAAATGGGTTGAAGCTGACCCTTTGGCAAAGATTACGGAGAAGACAGTCATTAAGTCTTTGTGGGCAAATATCATTTGTAGATTCGGTATTCCTCGAGCACTGATATCATATAATGACACTCAGTTCCAGGGATCTCGAATTAAGGAGTGGTGCAATAGTCTTTCCATATAACAATTTTTTTACTTCGGTGGGAAATCCACAAGCAAATGGACAAGTTGAAGTTACCAACCGCACCATCTTACAACATCTTAAGATAAGGTTGGGGACTGCTAAAGGTGTATGGGTAGACGAGGTTCACAGTGTACTTTGGGCATACAGGACCACCCCTCGAACTTCAACAGGAGAATCACCATTTAACTTGACTTATGGATCATAAGTTATTGCTCCGGCGGAGATAAGAGAAGTGTCCTGGAGAGTGAGGCAATAAAATGTTGAACATAATGATACAGGACTAAGGGCGAATCTTGATATACTTGATGAACTCAGAGAAAAAGCGACTACGCGAGCACAAATGTTTAGGACAAGGATGGAAAGAGCTTATAACCGTAAGGTTCAACAAAAAAGTTTTCAAGTTGGAGATTTAGTGTTGAGAAAAGCAGACATCACTCGCCAGCTTGGGAAGCTCGACCAAAAATGGTAAAGACCTTATAAGGTCGAAGAAGTGGTAAACCCGGGAGCATATCGTTTGCAGCGTTTGGATGGAAGCAAAGTTCCACGTACTTGGAATGTGGCAAATATCAAAAAATATTATCAGTGAAAAGAAGAGAGAAGACTTGAAGATCATTGATATATTTATTTAAGCATGCGTACTTGTTGGTTATGCTTGTTTAATTTCAGTGTTTATGTGTAAAGCTAGCCTTAACAAGTTGGTGAGATATATATCTTGTATCAACTATTTTCATTCCTTCGTAAAATATATATATATATATATATTAATGACCCCGGATAGTTGATGAGATTCCCATGAGGTCCAAGAAGGAGCCTAGCTAGCTCGACTCCAGAATCCCATAGCTCGACTCCTTAAGAGGTCAAAGAGACAATTATCCCGGAATACCCCATTGTCCTTGAGGTTAGTAGCTAACCCCGGATAATTTGAAGGGATTCTTATGAGATAAATTTTTTTAGTCAATTTCTTAAATTTATTTGAGAATCTTATTCTTGGGGAATAAAACATACCACACTTTAATTCCAACCATAACACCTTATTACATAAAAAAACTTAAAGAAAAAAAGTAGTTAAAAAACTTAAAACAAGAAATCTTTTTCTTTCATTAGCCACGAGGTCCAGCATAGAGAAAACTTTCACAGCTGAGGTGTCTGAAAACGTGGAACCTGAGGTCCCATTGGTCAAGATAAAGAGAAGACGATTGGTAAAACAGTCTGAATTGGCTAATCACTTCAACAGTGGAAGTAACACCTCCATATTCATTCGCTTCTTGAGTAACCGGTTCTCAACGGCGACCGCATCACCTTCTACTTCAGGAATATGTGGTTCTAGTAACATGATGACATCTTCATTAACTTGCCCAGAATCCCGAAGGATGCGCCTACAATGTCGAATGGTGTCATCATACACACTAAGAGCACGTTGCATTGTTATTTCCTCAAAAGCAGGTGAAGTCTGGAAAGCACTAGAACCTCTTTCTTCTGCATTACGAATCATATCTTTACCAGCCTTAGACTCGAGAAACTGTAAGATAAATGTTTTTATCATGATATTGATGATTTTGTGCAAATGTGTTTTTATACCAAAACAATGTCCCTAAATGTTGTCCAAATACTTCCGATCGATTTAAAATATTTTTACTATTTTTTGGAGTATTTCTTGAAGTTTATTTTTGATAAAAAATTGGACAACACCTATATTTCAAGCTCAACCGGTCACCCTATAGGGCAACCTGTACCTTAGTTGAGTTTTGAAACAGAAAACGGGACGGAATGAAAAACAAGGAGGGGCGACCGGTAGACCCTATGGGCGACTGGTGCCTGAACGTGAGTTTCAATTATAGAACACTTTGGATTAAAAAAAATGAAGAGGGGGACCGGTCCAACTGAGGGCCGACCGGTCGGACCCCCCTGTGACCGGTCGGACCCCCCCTGCAACCTATCCTAGATCGCACTAATTTATTTCAAACGTTCGAAATCTTATACAGGGCAACCGGTCGCCCTATGTAATTTTGTGACAGCAAAATTATGCCGTTTAAAATTCTTATCAGCAAGATTTGCTTTTGATTTTGGTACAATATTTCTACATCTTGTGATCCTCTTTTTGTAGACAAAAGTGAAAAAGGAGGAGCCTATGCTTATGAAGACTCTCCCATAAATAGAGGATGATTTGAAGACACAAGATACAACACAAAAGCCTACAATACAACAAGAAATCTGCAAAATTCTCAAAGCTTTCATTTTTACATTCTTGTTATAATAGCCTAAGTTATTGCACTTGCGCAATCTTGAGGTCTAGGCTTTTTGTTCTTGATTACACTTGCACTCAAAGTTTGTATACTTCATTTATTGAGTTGTAATCTTGAATTTTTCTATCATCCAAAACAAGATATCCTTGTTAGTGTTCTTGTGTTAAGAACACACTTGGGTGATCTTAGGTGTTGAAGAGTGTGGTACTCTTCATAGGTGTTGAAGGAAGATTGTGGTAATCTCCTTGAATATGTTGTAAGAAGATTGTGGTAATCTTCAAAGGTGGTGTTGTATTAATTGTGGTAATTAATAAAATCTCTTTTTCTTTTTGAACTCCACTTCGGATATACCGGGGTGGTAGTAGATTAGGCCCTAGGTGGGTTGAACTACTATAAATCATCGAGTGTTGTTTAATTTCCGCATTTACATTCTTGTCAATTACGTGTTCATTCGAAAAAGAGGGTGATTTGCGAAAAATCGGCATAATCTATTCACCCCCATCTAAATTATCGTAGCCACTTGGACTAGCAGAAACTTCTTACCAGTTGCAATTTCCCGATCATATTTCTCCTTCATAATTTTAAGGTTCTCATTTGATGTCTTTAATTCTTCTTTGATGTTACACAAATCTTTAAACATTTTAGTGATTTCTTCACCACTAGATTTCTTGTGCCTTCATAATATTCTCGATGACTCTTTGTACTTTTTAATCTATCTCCCGGGATGGTCGCGAGATTAACACACAAAGAAACATAAAAAAGAGCAAAACTTAAATACATGAGACAATCTAAGAGATAAAAATAAATTATAAATTCGAGAATAAATGGAACATTACTCGAGCAAACTCTCCAGCAAGCGCTTCGGCAATCACTTTATCGGATTTCACATTCAGCCTCTCAGTATCATACTTATTAACCAGACATCTTGTTTTATTCCATTCAACAGAAAGGTCGTTGTGATCCCAAAATGATTCAACTCCTTCAACACGATTCATCCCGAATCCAAAGAGCCCTTTGCCAGCTCCATGGCGAGGTGCGACCGCGAGAGAAAAGTCTCTTTGCCTCTTGGAATTACTACCACTAGGAGTATCGAAACGAGGCACAGCACCAACATTGGGGGGATCAAGAATTGTAGATATTCGCTCAACACTTTCACGGGGAGGGGGAGAAGATAGCCTATTACCACCATATCTGCTAATATTTCTGCTTCCTTCAGTCCTACCTACATCAGCTTTCTCGATTCTTCCAAAAGCACTAGGGTTGCATGTTGAGCTTGAGCTCAATCCCAAATTTTGATGGAGCCTGCGTGTGCAGAAGCTAGCGAGGTCTAGCTTTTTACCTAAAAAAATAATAATAAAAACATATGAGATAATAAAAAGGTATAAAATGAAATCAATGTACATAAGCAGTAGGAAATTCTATACCAACAGGAAATAAACACCCCACGTCAAATATGGTTTCAAATAACCCAGCCGCAATAAATTGCAGTTTGAGGTTATGATGTACTTCCCCAAGGTAAATTCTTGTGGGAGAGCTACTCCATTCAATTGGAAATCCCCATCCTTCATCTCTAATATAGAAAAATATTTCTTTACAAGGACTTCGTATGGTAGTAGAACAAGATAAAAATTTGCAACCTCCTCGTGGATAGAAGTAAAAATACGAATCATTAGGCATTTTTCAAACGCTGAACAAAGTATGAAAGCTTTCTAACGAAACAGGGAGGCCAAGTTCTTTCAAGCGATAGCAAAATCCCTCAAAATACATCAGAGCATTCGGAGTAAGCTGGCAGAGACATAAACCCACACTATGAAGCATTTCTACCAGAAGTGGTCTAGGGGGAATATTGAATCCACTTGTAAAATAGGTCATTAAAACAGTAAAATAACCATTAGGAGGGAATTTAATTCTTTGGCCAACGGAGGAAGTATGAGTCGATAACTAGAGGACAACAAGAGTTTTTTATGTAAAGTCTTCAAGCCCTCCAAATTCAAATAAGTGTCACAATCTTCGATGATGTTGGATTGGACTTGATCCCCAGAATGGGAATCTAACGTTTCCTGTGCATTCTCGTCAGTAGAAGAGTAGTCCTTTACTTTTTCTATGCTTTCATTGAGTTCAAGAGAATCTCTATTCTCTTTCGACTCAGAAGGTCCATTGCTTGACTCGTTCGATTCAGCATTATCCCAAGCTTCATTAGAATATTCAGGAAGATTGAGAATAGTTTCAATTCTTTCTGGTGAGCAACCTTCCAAATAAGTACAAACAATGGGACCACCACCAGAAGAGGCCAAAATGGCAGTGGACTGATAAGGGTCTTTTTATACATGTTTTATGTGTATATTTGAGTATGATTAGAGTTATTTCATTTCTAGTTCCATAAATTTTTGATTATACATAGTTCATATTACTCCGAGGTGCTTTTATTGGTGTAGATTGATGATTCGAGAGCTGTTTTTGGTGAATTTTGGGCCATGGTTTCATGTCAAAACATACCCCAGGGTTTATGGATGCAAAAACACTCGAAATCCCAAGCTAAACGCGTCATTTCGGGGCATTTTCAGTCAAACACGGCCAGGGTGTACATTGCAAGCACGATCGTGCTTTTGAGGAGCCAAAAACGAGCAAAATCTGGGTCACGACATACCAAACACGGCCATGTTCGGAAAAATCTGCGAACACGGCCTGGCCGTGCTTTTAAAGCACGGGCGTGCTTTTCATCTAGTCTGGGGTTCTCTTTGGTGGAAATTATGGAAGCTTTCCCTTTTTGCTTTTTGACAACCTTTGAGTAACTTTTACATCTCATTTTGCTGCACCAAACTCTATTATTCTCTCAATTATCACATGAAAACAAGGATTCAACAACCCAACTATGGAAGTGGAGCAATTATTTATCAAAAGATGACATTGTTAATGTGTTCTTTCACAACAAGAATTTCTATAAAAGCCAAGAGTTTGGGTTGGAGGATATATATAATTCCATATTCCATTCAATTCCATTCATTGTAATTCAATTCATTCATCGAGAGATTCATTGTATATTCATTGTTTCAAAGCAAAATACATTGAGAGGATAAAAGAGAGGTAGAGTTGGAAGTTGAAGAGCAATAAAGGAGAATACTTGGTGCTCAACATCATTGCAATCAACCAAGAAGGAAGTCTTGAATTGGTCTTGAATAAGAGCTAAGTACACCATGTTCATTTTATTCAAATCTTCTTGTGTAGTATACTCTTTTGTCAAAGTCATGTGTAGCTAAATTTCTAGTGTTTGAATGTAATGAACTCTAGAATGAATTTGTGATTAAGGCTTGTATGTTTTTAATAAAATCTTCATGATTTGTGTGATTCACTTATATTATGCTTTATTCATTCAAATTGGTATTAGCGCGATATTGATTTGAAGTTTATTTTTCATCCGGGAAATCGAGAGATTCATGGTGAAATAGAACCTATATAAGTGAAAAGAGTTGCATGTAATCCTAGATATAGGATGACATAAATCTTCTGGATTTGGGTCAAACCTAATATGGGAATTCACAAATCGTTATAATGCTATCTTGGGGGTTTTAACTAGAAAGGGATTTCAGTTAATCAACTTGAGGTTAGAAGTTACTCGCGCTCGATAGAGGGTTTAACTTAAATCGAGAATTTCTACGGTCCATGAAACATGAGATTTTATTAAAAGAAGTTGGTTTTTGCTTAAGGGTTTGTGGTTGTATCTTATTCTTGTTAAATCACAAAAACATTTTAGAGGGATTTACATTCAAACACATTTCTAGCTCTTGATTTCTAATTTTACAATCTACTTTTATTTGATCTTTTGTAAGTTGCAATTATTTTAAATTTTCTATTTTTTATTTTCCATTTTAACAAACAAATCTCTGAAATTTGTTAGATTAAATAACAAAAAGACGGTAATTATTAGTACTTACAATTCTCGTGGGAATGACACTCGGTACTCAATAATTTATACTATAAAACAATAGGTGCACTTGCCTACGGTTTTCTAGAGTAGCTTTTGAGCCATCAAGTTTATGGCGCCGTTGCCGGGGATTGTAATATTAAGAATGCTTTATTTTTGTTAATTTAATTATTTTTTTATTATTTTTATTTTACCATCATCTTTCTTTTTATCTATCTTTGTAAGTCTTGAATTACACTTATCCTCTCTATTTACCGCAGTGCATGCCTACTCGTCGTCGAATTTGGAAGCGCGACACCGCCGATAGCAACACAGAGGAAAGTACTAATACAGACTATGAAGAAGATATTAACGAAAGCAAAGATTTCGGCATGGCGGATGAACAAAGAACTATGTACGACTACGCCAAACCATCCATGGACGGCACGTCATCTAGTATCGTGAGGCCCGCTGTTGCAGCCAATAATTTTGAAATAAACCAAATGTCATTCAGATGGTGCAACAATTTGTTCAATTTGACGGCCTACCAGACGAAGATCCGAATAATCATATCGCAAATTTCCTCGAAATCTGCAATACATTCAAAATCAATGGGGTCTCTAACGATGCCATCCGTCTGCACCTATTCCCATTTACTCTTCGGGGACGGGCTAAACAATGGCTAAACACTTTACCAAAGGGAACAATCACAACATGGAGCATCATGGCCGAAACGTTCCTTTAAAAGTATTTTCCACCGGCCAAAACTGCACGATTGAGGAATGAAATCTCTTCATTCACTCAAGAAGACGACGAGACCTTATGCGACACTTGGTAGAGATTCAAAGAATTGTTGCGGAAATGCCCACATCATGGTCTTCCTATTTGGATGCAAGTCCAAACATTTTACAATGGGCTACTCTCGTCAACAAGGCAAATGATTGACGCGGCAAAATTGGGAACTTTGAACAATAAAACACCGAAGTTTCTCAAGATCCGATAGAGGAATGGCCTTGAATGGCTATCAATGGCAATCCGCACGAGGTAAACCTACGAGCAATGTGGATGTTTATAATGCAGATGCAGTGGTTACACTAGCTGCACAAGTCGAAGCTTTGACCCAAAAGATCGACGATCTAGCGGCTCCTAAACCACCACCATCGCACGTTTTATCTTGTGAAACTTGCGGAGGATTGCATAATCATCAGGAATGCCCACACACAATACTTCAAAGCCGAATGGCCATTACGTTGGGAATCAAGCCAGAAATTACCCAAATAATCCTTACAGCAACACATACAATCCTGGGTGGCGACAACATCCTAATTTCGGTTGGGGAAATCAAGTCCAACCATGACCTAATCCCAATCCTGATCTACACACGTCTCCGGATTTCAGCCAAATCAAGGTAAGCCTAACTTGGAAGATCTTACAACAAAGTTTGTGCAATCAACAGATGCCCGATTCCAGGCGGTCAAAACATCCTTAAGAAATCAAGAGGCATCTATCCATAATTTGGAAAATCAAATAGTCCAGATTGCTAAAATGATTTCCGAAAGGCCGCAAGGAGGTTTGCCGGGTAATACTGAGCCAAACCCAAGAGAGCACGTAAAAGCAATCACCATCAATGTTCCACATGAGCATAACACTCCCATGCAGAAATATGTGAGGGATGACAAACCCGTGAAAAAGGTGGTTGTAGAATACAAGCCCAAGATCCCTTACCCAAGTTTAACTGAAGTAGATAGAAGGGAGGACAAATTTGGTAAGTACCTTAATTCTTCCAAGCAATTACATAACAATATTCCATTTGTTCAACCTCCTTCAAAAGCATGATAGGGATCTAAATGACATCATTCCTAATGAAAATAAGCTTAACAAATTATCAAATGTGCAATTGAATGATAAATGTTCTTCCAATGAATTACCACAAAAATTAAATGATCCAGAAAGCTTTATTATCCCTTGTACAATTGATGGTTTACCTGTTGATAGGGCACTAGCAGACTTAGGAACTAGTATCAATGTGATGTCTTATGATACATTCAAGCATATGGGATTAAGTGAACTGAAACCTACTAGGATGGACATTCACTTAGCCGATAAATCGATTAAACATCCTAAAGGTATTATTAATGATGTGTTAGTCAAGATTGATAAATTCATGTTCCCAATTGATTTTATTATTCTTGACATGCATGATGATATTGATGTTCCTCTAATTCTTGGGCGTCCTTTCTTGGCTACGGCGAAATCTATCATTGATGTGCATGAGGGAAAATTAACTTTGAAAGTGGGGGATGAACAAATAATTTTTAAAATTCATGTTGAAATTGATAAGGATACTACTTGTTCTTTTGTTGACTCAGTTTCCTTGAGTAATGTGAAAACTAAAAATCTCTTGGAGAAAAAATTTGATCAAAGTGCAGGACAACCCATGAAAAATAATCTCCTTAGGAGACTTATTTCAAAGTTGGAGGTGGTTTGATAAGGGTCTTTTTATGCATGTTTTATGTGTATATTTGAGTATGATTTGAGTTATTTCATTGTTAGTTTCATAAATTTTTGATTATACATAGTTCATATTACTCCGGGGTGCTTTTATTGGTGTAGATTGATGGTTCGGAGCTGTTTTTGGTGAATTTTGGGCCATGGTTTCATGTCAAAACATACCCCGGGGTTTATGGATGCAAAAACACTCGAAATCCCAAGCTAAACGCGTCATTTCGGGGCCTTTTTCAATCAAACACGGCCAAGGTGTACTTTGCAAGCACGGCCGTGCTTTTGAGGAGCCAAAAACGAGTAAAATTTTGGCCACGACGTACCAAACACGGCCATGTTCAGAAAAATCCGCGAACACGGCCTGGCCGTGCTTTTAAAGCACGGGCGTGCTTTTCATCCAGTCTGGGATTCTCTTTGGCGGAAATTATGGAAGCTTTCCCTTTTTGCTTTTTGACAACCTTTGAGTAACTTTTACATCTCATTTTGCTGCACCAAACTCTATTATTCTCTCAATTATCACATGAAAACAAGGATTCAACAACCCAACTATGGAAGTGGAGCAATTATTTATCAAAAGATGACATTGTTAATGTGTTCTTTCACAACAAGAATGTCTATAAAAGCCAAGAGTTTAGGTTGGAGGATATATATATAATTCCATATTTCATTCAATTCCATTCATTGTAATTCAATTCATTCATTGAGAGATCCATTGTATGCTCATTGTTTCAAAGCAAAATACATTGAGAGGATAAAAAAGAGGTAGAGTTGGAAGTTGAAGAGCAATAGAGGAGAAGACTTGGAGCTCAACATCATTGCAATCAACCAAGGAGGAAGTCTTGAATTGGTCTTGAATAAGAGCTAAGTACACCATGTTCATTTTATTCAAATCTTCTTGTGTAGTATACTCTTTTGTCAAAGTCATGTGTAGCTAAATTTCTAGTGTTTGAATGTAATGAACTCTAGAATGAATTTGTGATTAAGGCTTGTATGTTTTTAATAAAATCTTCATGATTTGTGTGATTCACTTATATTATGCTTTATTCATTCAAATTGGTATTAGCGATATTGATTTGAAGTTTATTTTTCATCCGGGAAATCGAGAGATTCATGGTGAAATAGAACCTATATAAGTGAAAAGAGTTGCATGCAATCTTAGATATAGGACGACATAAATCTTCTGGATTTGGGTCAAACCTAATATGGGAATTCACAAATCGTTATAATGCTATCTTGGGGGTTTTAATTAGAAAGGGATTTCAGTTAATCAACTTGAGGTTAGAAGTTACTCGCGCTCGATAGAGGGTTTAACTTAAATCGAGAATTTCTACGGTCCATGAAACATGAGATTTTATTAAAAGAAGTTGGTTTTTGCTTAAGGGTTTGTGGTTGTATCTTATTCTTGTTAAATCACAAAAACATTCTAGAGGGATTTACATTCAAACACATTTCTACCTCTTGATTTCTAATTTTACAATCTACTTTTATTTGATCTTTTGTAAGTTGCAATTATTTTAAATTTTCTATTTTTCATTTTCCATTTTAACAAACAAAACTCTAAAATTTGTTAGATTAAATAACAAAAAGACGGTAATTATTAGTACTTACAATTCTCGTGGGAATGACACTCGGTACTCAATAATCTATACTATAAAACGATAGGTGCATTTGCCTACTGTTTTCTAGAGTAACGTTTGAGCCATCATGGACATTGTCGCATCAACCTCTGCAACTTTTGTCACTTTCTCATTAACCAGTGGAGTACGCCCAAGAGCGACCAACTGTGTAGGAACATTGTGTGTTGTCACTTTTTGGTCCACGAACGCTTCAACCTCTCAAATTGGGTTCAATTGTTTCGGGGTGCAAGTCGATATATCTTCTTGGTCAAGAGAAACCATTTGCACACTCGTTGAAAATGGGTGGTTCGCTATAGAAGGTGTCGGTCCAACCAATTTTTAATTATTGGCTTATCCGAGACGCGGCATCGACATAGTTTCACCTGCTAATCATCATGTTATATACGTGTATATATATATATATATATATGTTTATATGTATAAATATACGCATTTCTGTCCTTATCCACAATTTGAATATGTTAAGACACACTAAATGATTCCCATTATTAGCCTGCCTCAAATTCTCTTCCACCATTCAAATCAGGAAGCTTCAGACAGTTGTAAATTTACATCAGTAACTTTTAGGTATTTCCATAAAAAAGTATGTATACATAAAATGTAGCTAGCACTATTAGTCTAGTGATCCCTATTAAGAAGATTTTATAAACCATGAAATATCATGTGTGGTGTCAGTCCAGTACACGAATGATGTGTGAATTTTGTGGAAATTAAAGATTATAAAATTATCCACTCCATATGTATAACTATATTCCTTACAGTGGATTTAGTAATTATAAAACAAAAAAACAAAAAAACAAAAAACAAAAAAAATATTCATTTCCACGGCTCTATACACAACAGATATTATATTTTTTGGAAGTTTTACAAAGATAAGTAAAAATGACTAATACTATATATATATGGGGGGGTTATATAGGACCCCTCTATTATATGAGTACATAGGACCAAATCCAAGCCACAAATCTACTAATTTCGATGGTTTAGATTAAACCTGATTAATGTTGATAAATTATTGATAAAGTCAACGTGAGGGTAAATCAGTCCACATATGAAAAGGGTTGTTGGCTAAATCTAGTAAATCCCATTAAAATAGGATGAGTTACCATCAAATTTGTAATCACAATCCACCAAATCTGTTATTAGAAAATCGTTCCAGCCATAATCATCTTCTCCACGAATCTGAAACAAAAATCTTCTCCCACAGTACACAAAGTCGACATTTTGAGAGTTCAAGCAAGAAAAAAAATGGATGACACCTATGAAGAATGCTTCAACACTAATAAACAACAAGTTAACCAATTTTCTCACCTTTCGATTGTTTATATTGTCCATTTTTTATTGAACCCAATTAAAATTTGATTCGCATTTTTCTAAAACAATCATTCGATTCATCATTTCATTTTTTTTTGTATGTTCACCCAGAAATTTGCATATGCGTGTCTATAATCTTACTTATTTGTGCCAATGAATATGCTTATAATTATGAACATACTTGCTAATCTAGGAAAAATTCAATTCTTCATCCCCATTTTTTTTGTATGTTTACCCAGAAAGTTGTTTATGCGTGTCTATAATCTTGCTTATTTGTGCCAAATAATATGCTTATAATTATGAACATACTTGCGAATCCAGGAAAAATTCAATTCTTCATCCCTGTTTTTTTTTATGTTTACCCAGAAAGTTGCTTATTCGTGTCTATAATCTTGCTTGTTTGTGGCTATGAATATGCTTATAAGCATGAACAAACTTGCGAATGCAGAAAATTCAATTCTTGAAGAGCAGTCGAGTCAAGAGCCGACTTCAGAGTCAGAAAGAGAAAGCAATCAAGGCCCAGCAGAAATTGAAGAGATGTTGTGGGAAATGTGGAGAAATAGGTTCGCACAATAGCAGAACGTGCGACAAGTGGAATTCACTCTTATTGACGTTATTGTTGAAGTGCATGTTTGATACTGCTTATTAAAGCATTTGATACTGCTTATTAAGGCATATTTTACCGCTTAATATTTATGTTTATTTCAAATTTTGTAATTATTTGTTTGGTACAATCATAAAAATTGTTCCTAACAAATTAAAAAAGGGCATGTGCTCGATAAAAAATATTGTGACTGCCTGTTTATTTATTTTTAACACCACTTATTCACATATTACAAATTGCATATGATTTCTTATTGTAATGCTTTTTAATACTTTGTACTTTGCTAATTTGTTACTGTTGTAATGCTTTTCGACTAAAAGAAAAAAATGAATATAATTGATATTGCTAACGATATAAATTGCCATGAAGATAATTGCTTACAAGTCAATTGACTTACGCTTAACTAGAAAGCATTTGAATCTTGCTTACAAAATATTTGAATCTTGCTAAAAGTATAAGATACTTGAAAAGATAAAAATGTGTGCAAAGCAATTAACTTCTTGCTTACAATAAAGTTGAATTCTGCTTATAGACGAGTTGAATTTTGCTTACATAAGCAAACGATTTCTGCTTTGCAGAAATATAACAACCATGAACTAACACAACGACAATAATAAAAAAAAATTCAACATCAACTACAAGTACGTCAAAAACCAACTAAATTTAAAATGGCTATAAAACACTCCAATAATCAACACTTTGATCAAAAGTACGAAGCAACAAACATTTGAGAATGATCCTATTTCATTTGGCAAACTCCTTCGCCCGTCCCAAGACCGCTCCCTCTCGCTCATTCATTGCATCCAAATATATCAGAACTGTATACTTTCTACGCATCATCAATAGTTGCGCCCGCCGCTTTTTTTCTGAGCCCCTGTCTCGCTTTTTGTCCCTTGCATCTCTTCAATTTCTTTGGGCCTTGATTATTTTCTCTTTCGACTGAAGTCGACTCTTGACTGATCGCTCTTCAAGAATTGAATTTTCGCATTCGCAAGTTTGTTCATACTTATAAGCATATTCATAGTCACAAACAAGCAAGATTATAGACACGAACAAGCAACTTTCTAGGTAAACATACAAAAAAAAATAGAGATGAAGAATTGAATTTTTCCTGGATTCGCAAGTATGTTAATAATTATAAGCATATTATATGGCACAAATAAGCAAGATTATAGACACGCATAAGCAACTTTCTGGGTAAACATACAAAAAAAATGGGGATGAAGAATTGAATTTTTCCCGATTTTCTGGGCCGCTTCTTCTGAGGAAATTTCAAGATGCCCTGAGTGATGTTCAACTCCTACTTGATTTTTGACCAATTGATGAGATTGAGTTTTTGATTTTTCGAACGAAAGGTTTTACGGCAATTTGTGATTTTTCACTTTGCTGGTATTTTCTCACGGTAGGGATGACCAAGGACTTCTCGTGGTAAGAATGAGTTTGGAGACGGTTTGCAGGGAGAAAAACCCTTGAAAATGAAAATGGAGATGGATTTTCTCACGGTAGGGATTATTTGGGAGACGGTTTGCAGAGAGAGTTCTGGTGTTTGCAGGGAGAAGAACTCTTCTGACTCTTCATTTACCAAGTTGGAGAAGATATGGAAGATTTGGGATAAAGCACGTTTCCTAAAACCGTTCCTAAATTATAGCCCACTCCCAAAAATAACTTCCCTCCCAAAATCAGATTTTAATTAAATTACCAAAACAACCCTTTTTTTATTAAGTTATATGTTAAAAATGGTAAAATCTAATTAATCTCAACCATTTAAAAATTAAATCAAGGTCTCAGATTTGGTCTCGTGTACTCACCTAAGATATATGGACTCGCCTGATCCAAATCCTATATATATATTATAAAGTACAAAGCATTTATCAAATAAGACTAACCTTGTGAACCCATTGTCAAGATTTCTGGAAAGTGAGAATTATTCTTTCAAAAGCATTGGGGATAGTCAGACGAGTTTGGTGTTGGTAGTTTAATTCTTGGTTTCCTTGGCTTTTTATAATAAAATGAAGGTGTTAATTTTGGTCAGAAATTACATTGCGGCTTGATTGGTGATGATTATTGAGTGAATGATTTCTTACTGCAATTAACTTCATTTCTTATTACGACATTAAGTAAATGATGGCAAATTTGCGGGAATCTTGAAAAAGAGTAGAATTGTTGTTAATTATCCATAACTTTTGTCTTTTCTCAAAATCTTAATAATCATTTGAGGGGAGATATATTTTTGGAATGAGTTTTAGTGTCAATTTTCCTCATATTTGATTCAAGTCATCTTATTTAATTCAATTTACACTTATTAATCCTGATATAATTGAGTCAGAATATACTCATGGTCACACTAGTACAAAGTCTAACCATGAGTGGGGGGATTATGATGGGCTCAACATAATTTTTATTATTATGAATATATATATTAAAAAGTCGCAAATGTCCAAATATAATGAAGTCCAACAAGAATTTTACTTATGGGCTCAATGGGCTCATATGGTCCATGCACCATATACCACCAGATAATAACTCAGGCTTGGAGATACTATAAGTATCACTCCAATTCCATTTCCAAGGTATGAAATTCATTTTCACTAAATCTAGTCTTGTGAATTCTAGTTATTCTTTGGCTCTCTAATATGACTTGAGCGTCGGAGGGTTATCGCCGGGAAAAATCCTGGCGCCCTAACGACTTGTTGTGTTGCAAGCAGTAACCCAATTTACTTGCAGACTTCCAGCTCAGGATTTTGAAGAATATAGTGTTACCACCACATCAATAGGCATACCATGTTCTGAATTGAGGAAAAGCTTCTCTGAGGTATTTGTTTATTTTTCATTTAATTAATTGAGTCTGGAATTTTTTTAGTTTAACAATTTGTTTTATTAATTAATTTTATTTTTTTAGCTAAATGATGGTGATATACCAGATGACCTTGCAAATGTGCTTGAGAAACAAGTTTTCTTCAAAGTTCAAGTTAGATCAGATCAGATTCATAACTTTGAAGGAGCTTTTTCTGTTGTCAAATTGACAACAAATTCAGACTTAATTAAAGCTTTTGGCAATCCAGCTTTTGAGAGGGAGGTAAATTACATGATTAATCCCGAATTGTATATTTAATTGAATTATACAATTTGTTTATTTTTTATAATTTAATGCATACAATTTTTCAATGTAGGAATCGGATTTTTTTTCTAAACTTCAGGCAGAAGAGCAAGATTCTGGAAAGGTAAATATGACTGTTGTGTTTACTATGTTTTACTAAATTGTGTATTAATTTGGAAACATATTGTAGGTCCCAAGGGGTGTAAGTGTAAGGTTTAGAAGGGGGGGGGTTGAATAAACCTTACCAAATTTTCGATTTAGGCCTTTTAAATCTACAGAGTTCTACACGTTGTGTCCTTGATGGATGCGATCGAATTAGTCACTCAAGAGAGTTAATCTTTCAACAAACTCGGTGAGTGTTAGTAGAGTAACTCAGTTTGTTGGCTATAATTTGACTTATTTGTGGTTTTGTTTTTTGGA
This sequence comes from Rehmannia glutinosa, assembly GCA_016081115.2. Taxonomy (NCBI): domain Eukaryota; kingdom Viridiplantae; phylum Streptophyta; class Magnoliopsida; order Lamiales; family Orobanchaceae; genus Rehmannia; species Rehmannia glutinosa. The sequence continues at coordinate 10,472,892 of CM071930.1, read as the reverse complement.
AGACTTAACACCCTTAAGTTTGTTTAAGCAAGTTTTTAGTTTGATTTAGTACTTATAGATTATCGATGGATAGCAAATTTATCACAGATATAAGCAATTAAAAGTGCGAGATATTTAAATGTTGTAAAGTAAATGACACAAAGAAAGTTTTTATAGAGGTTCGAAGATGGGGTAATTCTTCTACTCCTCTCTCTTCTCCAACTCCTGGAGGAATCCACTAAGTAATGATCAGTTTACAAAGTGGTAACAGTCCCGGATACAAGTCTTGATCACAACAGCCAACTTGATCCTTTGGGACTCGATCCCTGAGACGCCTTGATCACTCGGTGGCTTTTCGCACGACTCGCTTCTTCTTCACAGGCAGCTGCCTTGCTACTACAGCTCACTTGCTCAAGCACTTTGGATTTGATCACGAAGCCCTCCAAACGCTTAAGACTTGGTTCACTTGAACCTTTCTACAATCCTTCTTGGAGTGTAGACCCCTTGTTTTCGTAGTTTCCTCTTCAACTTATTGAAGTTCTCTCTCCTTCACAAGTAAGTGTTGGATTGATGTTCTTCGAGATGTAGGCTTGAGGATTGAGAATATTTCAATTTTGATAAGCTTGTAAATCTCACGTGTGTGTCATCCACGCATCATCTCTTTTTTCAATCAAACTCCTCGGCCTTTTATAGTGAACTTTCAAAAATTTGCCCGTTGAAGAGATAGGCTCATTTTTGAAAATCACTTTGCGATCGTTGGTTTGCACTTCTTGGAATTGCCATTTCCTCGTATGAAATGTTTTATCACCTTTCGAGTTCGACACGGTGTAGTGCTTCCCATTGGTTCATTTCTTTGCACGCTCTGGGGACCGAGCACTCCAAGAAAGGTAGTATGAAGATATTACTTGTTTAAGTAAATCTCTTGATTTACAGGCAACGGTTCTTTTTCGATTATCTCGACTTGACTCGCATTTCCTTGCTTTCCCAGGTGACTTAGAGTGAGCTTCCAATCATTGGATGACTCTTCTCTGTCACTTGACTTGAGACTTGTCTTCTCTTGAGTTGACTTGACCGATGTTCCACTCATTTGCATCTCACCGCTTCTTCAATCGAGTTCTGTCGCTTCTTTCTTTGTTGTACTCAATTTGTTTCACGCAGAAGTTTTCCTTCAAGCCTTCGATTGTCTTCTTGCAAGTTGGAGCGTAGCCGACTTAACTCACTTGGGCACTCTAATTGTTACAATACATTTCAAAGCAAGAATTGGGGAGCTAACTTTCTATTCTAAGTTTTACATGGCATTCATCAAAATCTAAACAATAAAATTCCTAACAATTTCCCCCTTTTTGATGATGCCAAAACTTAAATCATACAAAGATGCAAATAACAAAGATACATACTGATAGTGTATTGACATAGAATGTATGCGCATAATCAATCCTTTTATTGACCATATCATTCTTGTACTTAACACGATTTGTTTACAAGGTGTATCGAGTATGTAATTGTCTCAAAAAAATTTATGGCATTATTAGGAAGACTTACATTGTATGTATTTACATATAAAATACACGAAGGGTTGGACAAAGAACACTTCATCTCCTTCATTGTCTCCTTCTTTCATCTTGATCAAGATCTTCTTTCTTCTTTCTTCTTCTCGTCATCACCGCCTTCTTTTTTCTTCTCATATGCCTTCCCGGGCAAACTTCATCTTTCCTTATTATTTCTGTCTCTCCGCCATAGCCGAGTTTGTCTCTTGTTTTTTCTTCTATCCTTCTTGCATACTCGGCGTTGGTTTTGGCCACTTGCAAGTTCGCCACATGGTCAAGTTTTTCTCCACCCAAGAGATCCCTCCTTTCTTTCCTCGGGTCTACGATTCAATATTCTTGGGGCGAGGCCCAGTCTCAAGCTTCTTCCTCCATCGCCGCTTCTTCCTCTACCTCCGGGGCGTATATCGCATTGGGGCTTCTTCTTTTCGGTGAAAGTGCCAATGGAGTGACCACAGCAGAGGATCTTAGGTTGTCTCGCTGTCTCGTCGCCTTCTTCACATAGTGTGAGACCCTTTTCCAAAGATGATCCCAAGCTTGAGCCAAGGACAAATTTGCAAAATAACCTTCAGATTCGAGCGTTTTGAATTCGCTTAACAATCGATCTTGGCTCTGTCCCGACATCCGAAATGGCATACGTGTCTCTCGCCGACCGAATGCCTCCGTGTTCTTTCAAAATGTTCATCACCCTGGCATCCATTCTTCCTTCCACCTCCTTCATCCCTCGCTTCAATTTCTTTTCTCTTCTCGGCCATAGATACAAAGCAGTGTTGGAGTGGCGAGTCACGGGGAGTTCTTGTCGCTTATAATGTCACCGTGACAGGACCTGTTGTTGGGGGTTTGTGCAATCATTAGGGTCATGTTCTTTGATCCTTCCCCCCAGATTTTCCTTTCTTGATTTCAAAATTTCCTCGGTGATTTTCCTTCTCAATTGTTCCTTGTCACCGCTTCCTTTCTTTTCTTCAGATTTTTCGCTTTAAGGTATTCCTCTTCCCCTTTTTTGGCATCATCAAAGGATAGAGGAACCCAGGGGAACATCTTTGGCAAGCATGAAGTCGAAGTCTTCGATGGTTGAATTTTGCTTCAAGTCCTGGCGTTGTATCTCGCACGAATTGCATCGAGTAGCGTTGGATTCTCACAAATCGAACTTCATCTCAAACCCATGAGAAGGCTGAATTTTCTGGTCATGTGTTCTTCCAAACGTCAGATATCATTTGCATTTCGCTTCACGCAGCAGCCTTTGATCTCGGCGGTGTGAGCTTCCGTGCATATGTTCAATGTGTTCCCGCAGCCTTCGTTTTGCGTCAACATTTTCACTCTCCACACCAACAATGACTTGTTGAATAATTGTCCAAGTATCTCATTGCGTTCCACACGCATTGATTCTTGCTGTTGTTGCCACCATTCCCTTATCCCGATTGTGATGCCTCTCGTTTGTAAGGTTGGCATCTCTCGTTGTCAGGCGCATATCCAAGGAGGCCTCGATGCCTCTCCATCTTTTCAACTTCAAAGAAAGAGTGCCTTGAACACTTTCGTCGTGATTTTCACACATTTGCGGTGATGGCCATACAAACCCGAAATCGAAATCTACTGGGACAATGGTGCCGAGTGGAAAACAGAGGGTCTCGTGGTAGCGTGCTTGCTCATTTTCTCGATTCTTCGTGGAGTTCGGTATCTCCGGTGAGAATGGGAAAGATTCCACAAAGGATTCATCACCGCCATCCGGGATTTGTTCGATGATAAGCGGTGGACGTGAAGTTCTTCTCGGGAATAGATCCGGTTTGTGGCTTGAGGAGCCGGAGCGGTGGTCTCCGGTTGGTGGTTTTGTGGTACAAGAGACTAGCTTGTCGAGCTGCTCTCAACAACCGTTGGTCTCGGTGATTTCTCCTTTTGAGCAGGCGGTCCTCGGCCTTATCGAGCGTCATCGGACGATGATGAGATTTCCATTGGTGGCTCATCATCAAAATTAAAGGTCTCGACGAGTAGTCTTGGGATCGACTTGCTCGTGCCTGGAACATCCGCAGCTGAGTCTTTTGGATTTGTCATGGGAGTTGACTCGAGCTTCCTCTTCGTCTTCGATCCCAGAAAGGTGACATCGGGTTGTCCGGGAATCATGAAGTGCGCTGATCTCCTTCTCGGATGGATCGATGGTTGCGGGAGGATGTTCTCTACTTGTTTGTGTTACGGGGAAGTCTCAACCTCCCGTGGCCTTCATTTCCTCCAGCAGTCTCTACTTGCTGCGTTTTGGTTTTCCTTTCGACAGTGTCATTTGTCTTAGGGTCTTCTACGATGGCATCCATTGGAGTCTCAACCCCATGGATTGCGCTTTCATCGCCCAGTGTTAACTCCCAGGGCTGTTCCTTCCTCGTGCTCGACCGCATCGCAGCGTCATTAGCCTTCAGAGCTGTTGGCACCTCAGTGAGACAGTCTCAATCATGCCCGAGCTTCGTTGATGGCAACTATTGTTTTCTTGTATTTGAGTTTCCTTTGCTTCGCCTCCTACATTCTTTGTGGAGTCATCCGCAGCATCCTCCGACCTTCTTTGCAGTGGAGGGAGTTTCCCCTCAGGTGGAGCACCAGTGAGTGACTTGGAGTGGGGTCACTCGTCTCCAAACTCCCATTGTTGCATTGATGGTTCACCGTTGGGGCGGTGGTGGCACACCTTCAATAGGGGTTGGCTCGACCGGGGTCCCCACTAGCCCAGTTTCATCGCCATCTCCTTATTGCCTTCTTTTCCGAGTTAATTTGGGAAGTGGTAGCAAAGAACATCAGTGGCTATTTCTTTGAACCACTCCCATTGGATCGATTTCCGGTGTGTTCGAGGACTCTCCTGGTCCCTCCATCGATCTCTTTGCTCGTGAAGGATTCTTGATTCACGCAATGCTTGCTGCATCACCGCAATTTTTCCGTGGCGGCGGAAGATTCTCTGGTTCCTCGTCACTTTCGGAGAAGACATCAAGGAGAGGATGGAAGTGTTAACGTGGTGCCGGAGATAGGCGATACTTGCCTTTTCTCGTGCTTCGCTTCTTCAGCCTTGCTCTTCTCTCTCCTTGTCCTTGTAGATCTGCGAGAATATTCAAGCAGCTTGTCTTCATCTAGAGTGGGAGCACAAAGATAGATAATCCAAGGAAATTTAGCAGTTCCTCTTCTTCTTCTATGAATTGGCCGTTGAACTGTTCCTTGACCGCTCAACTTCCATTTTCTCCACTCACGCAGACGATTCCGGATGTCCGGGTAAGGTGGAGATAGGATCATTGCATCACTATCCGCTTGGGTTGGTTCTTCTTGAGTTTTTGTGTGAGCTACGGTGTGTCTTGAGTTGCCTCCACGATCACCTTCAAAGCAGACTTGGCTGTTTCATCAATTACATCCGGAGACTCTACTTCTCCGTAGTCTCCGGTATTTTTTGCTAGCCGAGTAGCGACTCGGTGGTTTCTCCCGCTCGGATTGCTTTACAAGTCTTCTTCGTCTCTTGGTTTGTACCGGAGGATTTTAGTTCGAGACGGTGTCCTCGAGTCTTGTCATGGGTGGTGCTTGTGTTTGTTTTCGAGGAGCGGCCGTCTAGGTTTGTCGACCTCCTCTTTTTGACGATCGAGAAGGAATTTGTGAGTCCTTTCGATCTCGCCAGCAGGGGCGGCGGTGACACGGCCGGCAGGCGGTGACTCGCTGCAGGGCGGTGCATGTTTGGTTTTCTTTGTTGCAGGGGCGAGACTTCTTGGTAGGCTGCAGGGCGCTTTTCTTCTTGGTTGGAGAGGAAGCAATTTGTGTCTTGGGGTGTTGATTCCCCTCATGGTGTCGGCTCTCTTGGCATATGCACGCTTCTCGAGCACCGAGAGATTAGCTCTAAACATCCTCTTGTTAACATGGAAAGCTTTCCCATGTCTAAGAGGTACTCCTTTCACCTCCAATAGCCGCCAATCACTAGGCCATATCCCGAGGATCCTCCAAATGACCCATCTTCTTTGAAGGACTTGTTTCCCACGTTTTGCAGAGTCTCAGTAGATAAACTCGGCCAGTTTATCTTCTTTTCTTCAATAATTGCAGCCATCACAATCAATTTTGCCTTTTGATTGGTCAAAGCCGCCAAATTTGATGTCGATACACTTGGCAACAATGTCCAACAATTTGTGATAATCTTCCTTCAGCTGAGTCTCTTGTTTTTTGTGTATATTATTTTGTCGCAACGTCGGACTTGGCTATTTCTTTCCATGCGTCACCAAGTTTACATCGCCTCTTTGATCTCGGATGCTCCTCTCATTGGTAGTGAGCAATATTCACCAAATCCTTGTTTGTGATAGTCATTGCTTCCGTGAAGATGACTTGATTCCTTCGTCGTGAATCTCAAGCATTAATGAAGGTGTAGAGGTTCACACTACTAATACAGAAAAAAAATAAACATAAATTAACCCGACTTAACAATCTAACTTTCCGAACAAAGCGAAGACCTCCGCATGGTTTATTGGTCCACACTAGCCTCTTATGAATCGACTTCATAAAAGGCAAAAATAAACGTTCAATTACGGAGGACGAGAAGAAGAGCCAGATGTATCAAGACTCTTAGTTGACTTGGACGGAGATGAGTGGTTCGGGCGACGATGAATACGGGGATTACGGAATGGACTTTGATGAACTGGAGGGCATGAGCCGGAGGGCTGGTCTGAACGTGGTGCAAGTTGGTTAATAGAATTCTCAGAAACAGATTCATAACCACCGCTAAAATTCTGAAGATACTTCCAAAATGATCGAGCACCGCTGGATTCAGAGTCGGAAATATTAACAATGTTGCTCTTAGGTAGGGGTGTTGGCAAACCTTCCATATTTTCGATATCGTTGGCCTCACTGTCCGAAGATAATTCAATTACTTCCGGATGGTCATTAGGATCGTAAGAAAACAGTCCATCAAAAAGAACAACCAATTCATTCCACCTCGGCTCGCCAAATTCTTGATATGTTAAAGCAAAAGGGTCCCGCTATAGAGTCAACAATGTTAGTGTTTGATTCAGATGAATAATTCAAGATAAAATATAAATAATTCAGACGTAAGTAGTACAAGGGGAAATCAAAACCTTCAAGATTTCAGTCCACACTTCATCTCTCGAGTGATAGTGTTCGATTCTTCATGGTAAGTAACACCGTGTTTACGTTTCAACCAGCGGAAAATGCGATACCGCTTCTCAAGCATGGCAAGCCTAGCAATGCAAAATGTGAGGTCGAAGGATTGATTGAACTGCTTGTTGATGACGTCCAATGCAATAAGCAAAGCAACTTTATTCTCACGAAGCGGATGGAAGTTGTCAATTGCTTGTTGATCGAGTAGCACCTCGATAAACAACTTGTCCGCTGCTTCTGTCCATTTGTTATCGTAGAAAAAGTATTCTTGCTTCACCGGATACTTAGGCGCCATTTGCAAATTGTAAGCTGTCAAAATTATGAAACAAGAACAAAACAGATGCAAGATATGTTAATGAAGTATTCTGGAGGACTGTTTTATAAACAAAGCAAAGTAGTTTGTTCTGTATTTTTTTTAATTAAATCATCATTTTCCACATGCAGCAACAAGAGAATCTGAATATGAGGGAGAATATATTCCTACGCCTGAAACTGATTTAACACAAAAAAGCAGATTTTCCAACTTTTTAAGATTCCATAAAGCAGATTTTTCAGAATATATTCCTGCACGTATAGGACAATTCAGTGAAGAATCTAATGATAAATTATTATTCTCCTATAATAGCTAATGCAGAAGATTCTTTCAAAAGTAAAAATTGTTGAATAGAAGGTATTTTTTACAGATCATGACTCAACAACGACCTTATGATGTGATCACAGCTCACAACCACTTTGAAAGTAACAAATATGATCACAGCTCATATTTGCTTTTACAGATCACAACTCATAATACCCAATTTCTCCATTATTTTCATACGTACAAATATGATATTTACCTTGTGATGTGTGCCAAGTCTAGAAGATATTTTTTACAAATCACAGCTCATAAGCACTTACTCCATAATTATAAAACCACCCCTAAAGTTTACTCGGATTACAAAATAAACCCAACATATCAAACGTAACATGAATTAAATAAACTGCAAGCATTTTAATAAAGACTGCAAACATATAAAACTATTGAATTAAATAAACTGCAATACACTTTAATAAAAAATTATATTAAATATTGAATTGCATTCAGAATATAAAATGATAGGTACAATTACATTACATAATAAAACATGACATGAGTTCTTCGAATGACACACTAGCCATATAGTTCAATACATAAAACTAGACACTCGAAATTCAACCTAGCTACAAAGAAATCTGTCGTGTACATATGCAACAAAAATGGCGACAAATGATATCATCCACCACACAAAACAAACGCGTACTAAATGTTGTTCATATTGTTTGCACTTTGCAAGTTCTAATTTAAGGTCCTTTAAATTATCAACCAATTATTCCATAATGATTTTCGATCTATCACATATCTGTTCACTGCACCAAGCGAAGTAGCCACACTTGTTGGGCTGCAATGACAAGAAATACTATATTAATTAAATGTTTTTACAAATTGGACTGCCGGGAAAAAAATTAACAATAGTCAGATTGATTTCATATTAACCTACCCCTCTTTGAGGACAAGACATAAAACGTCTACCCGGGTTGGACTTTGTCCAAGAAGTCTGAACCTTTAACACAAAGCCGCAGTGACAACGAACAGGGACATCCCTACAACAACTTGGACAACGAGATGTGTCGCTATTACCAGTTGAGAGTGGCAAACTATTGGAAGCGCTCATTTCTACAATTCCAATATGTATTTCCAAGGTATATAGATTTAAAAATGTTTTGGAATGCTTTTTAAAGGGAATTGAACCATGTGAGAAATTCATGTATCCACTGTCCTTAATCAGATTCCTAATCAATTCCAATTATTTCTAGTTACTAATAGCCCAAACAAATCATGACTAATCAGTTGCAAATATTTCAATTCATGTACATATGACCAACCAAATAAAGCATATACAATAACATTTATACATATCATACATGTAAAAAAATTGTCAGAATATTACTGGAAAAAAAACAAATAGAATCGCGAGCATAGTGTGATCTTTTACGTGATTCACATATGATTAAGGGTTGTAATTTACAATGTAAGTGTCAACTAAAACTTTATTGTAAAAACCCTAACCGCAAAGAAATCGAGGATTCTTACTCAGATTTTGGAAATTGAGATGCTTACTCAGATGTCGAATCCAAAATCAAACTTATCAGCGTCCGTGTGATGATTTGACATGCGATTTCGGTGAAGGCGTCGACTATCGCAGTTGGCTTTGAGAGAGAGAGATGCGAAAGTGGTGATGAATTTGGGGATGAATTCGTATGTGGCAGTTGGCTTTGGTAGTAATGGAATTTCAAATTATTAGGGACATTTAGGACACTTCCTGGTTTTATCTTACCCAATCACGGTTCAAAAACATGTGATAGAACTTGCAATCTCTCATGATAAAATGTCTACTCTTGAATCCCAAATATTAGATACTATATCTTTGAATAGTTCAATCTTATCTAATCTTGAAGAAGTATTTAATCTCAACACGGTAACCAAACGAGCCGTATGACTTTGACAAGTTTCATTGTTTATCATATATATTTAGACTATATGTATTGTTTACCTCAAGATATTGATTATCCACATGTCAAACAAAGAATGACGATTATGGTTCAACTGTATTTTCCTTTTCAAAAATATGATCGAGCAATAAATGCTCAAATTATAAAGTTGGTGACCTATCTTTGAGTATTAAATTAGGGTATTTATAGTAGCAGTGGTCTACTTTATCCAATGTGTAGATAGTACAAGTAGACTTTGATATAATAATTTGGTTATATAATAGGTCCGATACCACGAATAAAGAAATCGGTGTATCGACGGAGGATAATTATGATATGTTGGGCAAGTCACATCTCCGGCCTGACATTCATTGGGTCTTTGCATTATCTTCTGGTGCACAATCCCCTTGGTTCTCGCCGGATTCTTTAAATTATGAAGCAACCTTGGGTAGGTCAGCAATCTCGAATCTCCCTAATAAAAATCTTTCAGGCCTAGGCCATACAACATGATGAACTATGTTCAGGTCGGGATCTGAGATGTCCCTATTGGAATAATTTACAATAGTTATATAAGCGGGAAAATCCTTCAAGATGGCTTACAAAACAGAAATATAAAATTACAAGAAAAGTAAAACTTAACTATTACAATTTTTGAATATACTCCAACTCCAGAAGCATAAATCTGACATAACTTTACAAGTCGAGTCGAGGAAGACCTCTTTCCGCAAGACAAATATGTCCCGGCTAGTGCTCACAGTACGACATAATGTCCTCAAAGATAAAATGGCTTAACCTCCTTTGTGTACAGTAGCACCACTGACACAACGACACCTTTCAAACTTGAAGGAGCGAGAACTGGCTGCTGGACACGAGTGCAGAAGGAAGTGTTCTTGAGAATGTTCTTCGAAAAGTTACGATACTTTTACTGACACTTGAAGATTATGCAGAGATATGCGATTTTTTCTGTGTATACTGACTTCATCTCTTCCTTCTAACCCCCTCAATGCAGCAAAATGCCTAGACTTATATAGGCCATCATTTCCAAAACTTGAAGGGAATTAAAGACAAAGAGAGTGGACATTAAACCACATGTAATTCACATGCGTTACAAACCCTTTATTATGACCACCACTTGAGGAGTTACAAACTCTGAAAGACACATGAACCTGGATACCTCTAATATACAGATTCATAGACACGTGAACCTAGACACCTCCAATGTCTAGATTCATCAGGCCCAATGGTTACTTGAATTTGGGCCAAGCCCATTTTCGAGTGACAAAACTAATTGAACCTGAACTCGAGCCCAAAGAGTCGGTCCGGTCCAAGGCCCATTTATGGTCATACACTTGTGTTATAGTATATCCAATCAATAACACCTTCTGATATTTATACTAGGGTACACTATGTCATTTACGTAATGCCCATTCGTGTTGCCAACTTCTTGTATTAATTTCTCACTCACCAAAATTTGGTTTTGAGAAATAAAAAATACTACGAAATCTACTCGGAACGTAGATTAATAATTCACAATTTAATTCCTCCAAAATTAAATTCTTAGCAACCGAGAATTTGGTCAAAGTCAGGTCGACGCTCACTTTATCAAAACCAAATTTCCAACAGTCCCCCATTGTTCAATCCTCTTCAATATGTAACTTAGCCTGTAATGGGCTATCTTTCAAGTGTACATGTCCGAGTGGGTACTGTTGGAATTGGTTTGATAAATTGGGTTTTGACCCGATTTTGACCAATTATTTAAGTGAGGTCATTTATTCTAAGTATGAAATAAATGAGATAAACGTCATCTACGCCTCGCGTAGATGAGTTTAGCATTTTGAATTTCTCAAAACCAATATCGGGTGAATGAGAAATACATGCATAAAGTTGGCCACTTAAAATGCTTTTATATATGGAATATAAAAGGGTGGGAATATGGAAAGCCATATCCCACATAGGAAACATATTAAATGTTTGACTAGTTAATAAAGAGCTTCACCACTAATAAGGAGTAATCAAGTGGAACTCCTTATGGTACACCCTAGTGGACCAAGTCAATTTTGACTAGCCTTTGGCTAGTTCGAAAGGCACCAAGGAGGGTGCGGAGCATCGTCCAAGCTGGAGCCGGAGCCAGGCTTGGGCCCGCGCACGTCGCACATAGTCACATTGGGCGCTTTCGAGGTGCACTTTGCACTTCACACGTACGCATCGTCGCGAGGAGCTTTGAGGAGCCTTAAAGTTTTGGAAAATCGAACCAGGATTGATCCGAGGTGCCCGTGGCGTGGCGGGGCGGCTTCGGTGGCGATGACTTGGCGAGAATCATACAAGTCGCGACACGTAGCCGATTGATGCGTCGTTTTCACGACGGGCACCATGATCGACGCGTCGTCCCGGTGTGCAAGGTGTATGCCAAAGGGTGTGATCCTTCGCCAGGCAGATGCGATCGGGACCATCGGAGACGCGCATTGTTAACCACGGGCGTGATCGACGGTCAAGGATCGATCCAGACCAAGGGTTGCACCCAGTCTGAGGAGGCACCAGGAGCTGTATATAAACTAGACCCCATGATTCATTTCATCACATCAAAATCGAATTTTACTTTATACTTCTGCATTGTAAAAGAGAGTTTGAGAGCATCAAATTGTTCGCTGTACTTGCGATTTGTAGTGCAACTATCGCAAGTAGTTCGTCGTTGTATCTTGGGAGACGATTGCCGTATTCCGTAAGCACCATGAGCGGGGCAATCTCGTCTTAAAGAGAAAGAGTCCAACTCTTGCCTCAACATCTCGATTTTTACCGTTACTCGCTTTCAATCATTGTTATCAGTCATTCGGTATACACCAACCTGATTTTTCCAACAGTACAACATGCATAATGATCTTTTAATTAAGTTACATGTGGATGTTAATCAAAGAATGAAAAACGATATGCTTATTGGAAACTCAAGTATTTGGTAGTCCACATTTGCAAGCTTGATCAAGCTATAGTCACACCAATCAACGTGTAATTTGCAATTGGGGGGAAATATGGAAACCCAAAGCTACTAATATTTTTTAGACTAATTTAACGGATTATTATAAATACCCACAAAATTACATTTGTGTGTTGCAAATGGCGCCCGGTTTAATCTTTTTCTTTTTAAGTAGCGCCGATTTGCAACGGTCAAAACCTATTATGATCGCAAATTTTAAGTAGGTGATGGTCAAACCGGCGTACCGTTAAAAAAAATATTTGGTATAACGCCAACAACGGAGCATACTTGTTTTATTAACATCTACTCTCCCACAAATACACCACAAATGTTATTTTGTGGGGTATTTGCAATAAACTGTTAAATTAGCCTATTTTTTGGGACTATAGTGATTGATTTTTGATTTGGAAACAATTTGTTAGCTTTTAAGTTCATAATATCAGACTAGAAAAACTTTGACAAAATATATAATTTATCAGCAGATCTCTTGTGAGATGGTGTGAGACCATGAGACCGCAAGATGGTGATACTTTTAGTGTAAAAAATGATACTCAAAGTAAATACACTAATTTAAATGTATTTAGACAAGTATCACTTTTTACACCAAAAATATCACCGTCTCCCAGATTTTCACCGTCTCGCATAAGTTTTTGCAATAGTTTAAATAACTAATTGCATCTTAATATACCAACTAGATCGAGAATAAAAAGGAAGAATATTTGTGTGAAGAATGTTAAAATTACATTATCTAGCAAAATTATACACACACACACACATATGGACTGGAAGTAAATAGAAAAATATGTAACTATTAGTATGATACAAGACTAATGATTCCCCCCGTGCGTTGCACGTGTATTAGTATTTTACATTATTAATTTGTAATGAAACTATTTATTAACAATAAGTTGGTATTTAACTGTTTTCCTTGTATTATGGCTTTTAAGCTTCACCATTCGAGTAACCTCTTTTGATACAAGTTGATGTCAATTTGGTTTTGAATAGGACTTGTTTATTAAAAAGATATATGACTCTTTCTTATCCAAAAGTTATAGGACTTTTTATTCAAAAATTATAATATCATTTATAGCTGTGATAAACATATAGTAAAAGTATATTCTAAAAACAAATGCTAATTTAACAAAATTATACTAATTGCAATTGAACCAATACAAAACAAATATTCAGATATTTATTCTAAAACATGATATAAGAAACAAATATTTCATTAAAAATAATATATTGTTCATAGAAATACTCCATTAAAAAGTGACATAAAAAACATTCAAATATAAATAAAGTCTATAAGTAGTTCAAAATCATACATTTGTCAATAATTTCCTTCTTGATAACCGCCTTAGTTTTCTTCACATAGTCGGTACTGGAGAATTCTGCCTCAAGTTTTCTTTTAACATTATTACCATCATCAAGATCCAGAAAAGTGTTAACATTCTTTATTTTGAATTTGCCTGGAGAAGAAACTTCTTCCACGGATAAATTAAGATGATATTGCTAAAACTAGTACTCCACCTGTGCGATGCACGGATTATATATCTATCAAAATAATTTTAATAACTTAGTTATTTTAATAGATTATATTCGAGAAATTATTTAATTATAAGACCAAATAAACATGGTATACAAAAGTTTGGATTTATATATATTAATAATTCCTTTTCTAAGAACTATGATATTGTTTGATCTCCACTATTACTTATAAGTTGTATATCCAGATCACTTCTTAACGAATTATCGATTGGAGTAGGGATGTTAGATGCAGAGATACGAATAAAACAATTATAAATAAGAAAAATAATTATATAAATACAGTAGTTTATAAAATGTGAATTGTATATAATATAATAAATTATAAAAGTATCATATATAACATAATCATAGAGCTAGGAGTTAAGAAGAATTATTATAAATTATTTTGGAAATAATTTTAAAATGGTACTGATATTTATTGCGATTATTATTAAATTATTTAAAGAATTTATTGTATTTTTTTCAAGCTTATATAGTTATAAAAGAATAAAATAAAATCATTATTTATAAATCATAATTTAATAATTAAAAATTTAAAAAATAAAGAAATTCAATATACCATAATAAACCAGACAATTGAAAATATTGTTTAATTACAAAACATTGCTGTAATTAAATATATTAAATGGACTACAACCAAATAAACAATAAAAAGAATCAGTATTACATTGATGTAACATAATAATTTTTATCCAACTACATTTTCTTGTTATGTACAACATTAAGAGAAGTGTTTGTCTCAAAAAAAAAATTTAAGAGAAGCGTTAAGATGCTTTTCTTAATTAATGCTTCTCTTAATTCGTTGGATCGATGACTGTGAAACTACTTGTTGATGCAAACAACGAAAGGCAGATGAATTTTTCCTAAAATACGTAATGGTGCGTTACCTGCAAATGTAAAATAAAAAAAAATTAATAAGGGATATCATTATTATATTACAAAGCAAACATATTATACCATTTGTGATATCTAACAAAGGAGAAATAATGACAGACACAACATGCTTTTCATAGACGATTCAACAATACATTGTTCAGATGAACAACTTCCAATATAATCATTATATGAAAATAAAATATGATAACAAATCAAATATCAATTAAAATCAAAAAATTCAATATTAATTTCACTGTAGAAATATTTATTTATATAAGATAAAAAAAATAAACTCAAATTATCAATTAAAAGATGCAAATAAAAATAAAAAAAATTAAACTCCCACTTGTTTCTTGTGGAGATAAGATCATAAGCTCAAGAAATTCTGGTCAACATTTAAACAAAATGGAATACATATTTTGGATCAAAATCTAGCCCAATTTCTACGTATATGAATAAAGCCCATATTAGATAATTCATCAGAAAACAAATACCTATAACTCGCTGAAAAATTCTAGATTCTCCACTCCTCAACCACACCAAATCATTTTTTTATATATACAGAATTTATATTTGTGCACCAATAAAGCATTTTTTTATATATTATTATCTGATTTAGCCGTTCATGTTTGATTTATTTGCAAATGGATTGCATTATATACAATTATATATACAAAAAACAAAGATTGAAATATACCGGAAAAATAACGAACATACCTCTATGTTGAAAGACACTATTTACTAAAAATATCCGAGGAGTTTCCAAACGCAGGAACCCTGTAGCTGTAGGCATGGTTAATCCCAACTTCAGAATATTTTTAAGAATTAATATCCTCAACCAAATTTGACAAAGGAACCAAGATGATAGCATACAACTTTCAAAATTAATAATGTGTTTTAATGATTGTTTCATATTTTACTTTACTATTTGCATTATATATTCCATTTTATTTGTTTTTGGATTTCTGTAATGGGATGTGATGTGATTTATTCTGCATATATTTTTTTTTTCACTAATAATTATGTTTTGTTTATATCTTGCTATTGATTTAACAGTTCATTTTTTATTTATATGGACATTTATAGTATACACAAATTGGTTTAAAAGAAGTTCAAATTGAAAAACAATTACATATACTAAAAGAAAATGAACATACCTTTATTTACAATCGATCCATGATCCAGGTTTTGTGAGTTGTAGCTTTTGCAGAGAATGCATTTCTTAGTATGTTGTGGCATGCTAGTTGCTGTCATATGGATTTTGGAATTCTAATGAAAGTCGATTCCTTTATAATGGGCACTTCATATTCAGAAATTTGTTATTTGTAGTCATTTATGATATGTTGGAGATATTTATTGTCCTTGTCTACTCTAATATTGAATGATGAAATGCAGATGTTTCTATTCCCCATACAAAAATGTCATTTCTGATGCAATTTTGAATATTGCTTTTATGGATTTATGAGGACTTTACTCATAATTATAAAAGGAATTATGAAATTTACCATTTCGTGTTCTGATATTATAAAACAAAATGAGTAAAGTATGTTTTTAGTTTCAAGGTTAATAAATGTAAGAATTATTTTAGTAATTTAACTTTGTCAAATAATAGATATTTTAATGCAATATATGAATGTTTTTAATGAAACATGCAAACACACAACAATCCAAATGAATATTTATTAATTGGTACCATTTTCCACTTAAATAGTTGTATTCCATTCAATTACGCCGCATTCGAAAAACAAAGTCTCTGTTAAAAACTTTTAAATAAAATTAAAGTTAATATTGTTGTGTGTTTCCAAGGCAAGACATACACAATAATTAATTAACAATAATTTAATTTGTATTTATAATGAAGCTCTATTGCTTCAAAATTCGATCCGCCCATAAATACAATAAAAACAAAAGGAATTGAGATTCATCGATTTGCCTTTGCTCAAGACAAGAATGCTTTTTTTTAACAAAAAAACGAGAATGCTTCAAAAGTCATAAATCTTTGCCAAAAATATGTTTTAAAATCAAAATCTTAATTAATTAAAAGAACAACTTTCCATATTTAGCAATTGATTTTTGGCGGGATATTTCCAGAATTATCACTATTCTGTTTTTATATATTATATAGATACTATGTCATTAATTTGCTATCTATAAAAATTTCAAATAAAAGAAAAGAAATGCATTAAAGATCTAATCAACAATGTAAAATTAATACCTTATCACCCACTGATTCGAGAATGAATGGCTCTCTGATTAAGTTAAGTCGAGTCATGTGACAAAATAATAAAAACAAAATAAAATATACCTATTTGAATATAAATTTTCCGCTTCATTATAGTCAATCGCAAATTAATGAACTGTTTATGTATCGATCAATAAAAATTGACTCAAATCTTGATGTGAACAATTTGAATCCATAGTTAACTTTTAATTTGAGTCTGTTCACATTATAAAGGTCAAAATTTAATGGTGTAAGACCATTAAATTGTTCGGGCTTAGAATCGAATGGAAGATCTTTGACACAAAAATTTTAATGTAATTACAGTTTATAATGAATGTTCTAATTGAACAATATAAGAAGTCATTACAATAAGTATGTAGAAGTTTATTGCCGAATAAAAAAAAACAATAATTGCGAATTAAAGCGTAAAACTAATAACAAAAAAAAAAAACAATGTTGGCGGGGATAAAAGTTTATATACATGAACAGAAAAATATATGTTGACACAAAAATATTGCCACAAAATATATTTGAGAAAATATGTTAGTATGAGGAATAAAAAAAAAACAAATTATACAAAAACAACTTAAAAATAAATACAACAAAACTATCACGAATAATCAAAAAAGAAACTCACCAAATATTGTCCATACAAATCTACAATATTGTTTATAATACTGTCGATGTTGGTGGGACACTTGATGAAAACAGAAATAGAGGGGAACGTGAAGATGGAGTCATATTTGGTGGTTATGCTTCGAATTTAGGATCAACATTCAACAATATCAAAGTGTTTTTCTAATGCAATTTAAGTAGTATAAATATAAGAGGATTCAATATAATTAATAAGCTGCCAAAAAAATCTCTGAACAAAAAATCAATTATTAATTTAATAGCGAGAGATACATAAAATCATAACTCGTCTATTTTAACTATTATTAAATAATTTAGGAAAGTTGAATAGTCATTAGTATTTAAAATTTGATTAATTAATATTATATTGTACAAAATTGCATCAATACCATTGAAACAAATAAACAATATATTTGATGAAGATATAATGTATGGAATCAACAAATCATTGTTATATATATTTAAGAAGAACTGATGTATACTAATATCAATTATAGTGAAATACTATTTATAATTTTTAAAATCTATATATTATATATAGATAGAATTGATACTATAGATTCACTTTTGGTATAAAGTAGGAATACCAGTAAATAAAATTTTCTAATTTTTATACATATAAAATAGGAATACCATTTATGATATTTCCCTAATTTATATACATACAAAATAGGAATATCATTTACAATCTTTTCTTATAATATTTTCCTAATATAAAAATTTATAATAATTACCATTTATAATGTTTACAATTTTTTCCTAATATAATAAGCAAAAAGAACGGGAAAATAAAAGTTCCGGACTTCTGCTATTATATATATATATATATAGATTATTAAAACAAATATTAAATATAGAAATGATTCGCTTTATTACTAAAAGATGTTTAAAAATATATATGTTGAATTCGGACGTTTTATAAAATTAAAGCATCTTGTTTTATTCTAATTATAATTTGCAATTAATAATTCAAAAATCTTGGGACCATGCAAAATGATTAACTTCCAATATCTAATTTTGACAAAGTAGCCAATGCCCTTTATAATATTTTCATTGGTTTACAATGAACCATGAAACATAAATTATATGATATATATCTGTTTGGTATACATGGCGCATGGGAGTTTAGGTAGGCCGTGGAATAATTGCAATGAATCATTACTTATATTGTTTGCAATAAATTATCAGAATTCTTTATAAAATACAACTACTCTATATAAAATTAACACTATGCTTGAGCAACTAAATATTTATTAGCATTTTTTGGAATAGTGCTTTATTTATATTCTTTGTATGTGTTTCTCAAAAATTATTTCTTTGTTTTCTTTCTCATTTTACTTTTAACATATTTTTATATATTGATATCAGACGGTTCATAACCAAATCAAACTATCCGATACTAACTTTATAAAAGCTCGCTTTACCGTTGCTCATTTGTTTATTTTTATCGGTGCGTTGTTCATTTGTTGTTTGGAAATTTGCTCGTATAGTAAGTCGTCATCATCATCATCAACTGAACTTTATCTCACTATGTGGTGTGTGTGGTATGGAGTTTATAGTGTCAATTAATTATCTAAAATTAGTTAACACTAAAAATTCACAAAAATAATCAAAGTGACAAAGTTACGCCAGATGCATTTCTTGACAGAACCTTCATACGAAGGAGAAATTACTTTAACATACTTTTACATATTGATATCATATGGTTCATAAACAAAATCAAATTATCCGACACTAACTTTATAAAAACTCGCTTCAATGTTGTTCATTTGTTGTTTGTACCACATGTAATAAGTTGTGAAAAGAATAAGGGTAAATCTAAATGGCCATAATGTGGCCAGCCAGAAAGGTCAGTTTCGTCTTTCATTATTAATGAAATGGTTTTATAGTAATTTTAATATTTTGTTTGACAAGAGTACCCTTGCCTTTTCTCACTTTAATCCTAAGTAGCTCATTAATTAAAATTTGAAATCCAAGTTTCGCTCTCTTCATCAATTAATCTTTTTACTTTTCCAAGCAAATGATTTTGCAGTAATTAACTCATTTCCCCGCCTTCCAAATAGAAGCTTTTACTAGTGGTTCATTTTCTCATTTCTTTAACATAATTTTTGCTCACTTCTTGTAGAAAAATTCTAAGATTATGATCAGAATTTTAAATTTCATCATCTTTAATATATTTTTTGATTTTATATTTATTTTATGCGAGATTAAAAAAATATGTTAACAAATAATTTGAAATGAGAAATATACAGTTTTTTCAAATTTAAAATTATATTTCCTCGTTTGTTTCTTGTTGAGTATACTATGATAAGAAAGTGGTATAATGTGGGATTTACTTTTAGTATTTAACTATGTGGCAATTGAATACACCTTTATTTAAAACAAAGAAAATAAAATTGATTTTACAATAGAAAAATTACATTTGATGCGATGTTACTCCCAAAGTAATTTGAAATTGATTACATGTATTTATTGGCAATAGACATGTTTCACAAATGCTAATGAATAACAAGAGATTAATGACTGATATGATATATATGGCTAATTTATTAAATTAAAATAATTTTAAAATCTATTTAACTAATTAATACCAAAAAAAGAAATATTAATATATAGGTGAAAACAGAGTTCATAACTCTTGTTTCTCAATTTTCTTTTTTTTTTTTTGGAAATTAGAAAACAGAGTTATGAACTCTATTTTCTAATTTATTTATTATTTTTTATTTTTTTTCAGAAAATTTATTTATATATTTTAATATTTTTGAATTCTTAGAAATTATTTTCTATTAAAAAAATTTGAACTAACCCAAACACGACCCAATAAGCTTAACAGATTGGAAATAGTAGTACAAACACGACACGATAAAAAACCCGATAGATCAGGCATGACCTATTAAGCCCGATAAGTAAATTTATTTATATTTTTTTATTCATTTATTATTATTTCTCTGGCTCATTTGAACAATTTAGAGCATTTGGCTCATTAAACCATTTACTAATATAGTATAATATTATTTTTTTCTTCAAATACTTATCACATATAAAGTCACTTAGGAAGTTAGAATTAAAAAAAAAATTTAAAAGAAGATATTATTTAAGTTATCGAGTTTAATAGGCTTACCGGGTTGGCCCGATATGGACCTGATTTCTTATTGTTCTTATCGGGTCGGCTCAATAACGGCCCAAACTCGATAACAACTGGCATTAGTAATCGTGTTTACTATTCTAGTTGTGTTTCTATATTCATTCTAAATTCTAGTGTTTTTTTAAATTTTGAGCAAAAATCAGTTACACTTATCTGATAAATGGTGTTTGTATTTTCAAATTTGTAAAGTAAAAAATTTAATTAAGTTCAAGTTTTTTTAAATAAAAAATTATTTCTGAAAATTGATTTTAAGAAAGTAATAAAATAATTAAATAAATTTTCTCAAAAAATAATTAAAAATATAAATAAATTAGAAAACAGAGTTGTGAACTCTGTTTTTTAAATTTTCAGAAAAAAAGAGAAAATTGAGAAAACAGAGTTATGAACATTGTTTTCACCGATATGATTAAGGTTTCGTTTTTTGGCATTAATTAATTAAATGGATTTTAAAAATACTTTAGTTTAATAAATTAGCCGATATATAGTCTTTAGATATAATATCACGTGTGATAGTGTATATATATCACGTAGATAACAAATCGATTAATGTATATAAATATGATCCTATTTTTTTTGTTTATTTTATAAAAAAAATGCATATCACACACTCAAACATATATATAATCATTATTTTAAAAAAACATATACAATCCAAATTATAATTGAATTACATGATGCTGGACATATAAACTGATACTCTTAGTCTTATCATTCAATTATAATTACAATTGAACAATTGAACTATATGATTCATGATATAAAAGGATACCAACCATTCTATCCATTTTCAATGATAATTGAACTATATGATTCATGGTATATATGTGATGTTATTGAGTTTATTCAGAATGAACAGTTGAACTATATGATTCAAGATATATATATATATATATATGTGATACTATTGATTTATTCTGAATTATAATTCAAGATTTGAACTATAACGATTTAAGCTATTATTAAGTCAATCCTAATTATAACTGAACAAATTGAACTATAAGTCAAGTTACAATAAGATAAGTTTGTTGTAAGGTAAGTCACAATAAGATGAAAATGAAATTTGAAACTAAGGAATAATTTTCAAATAAAACCAAATATTGAAATTTAGAAATAATTTTACATCTTAAAATCGAGAATAAAATTTTCATATGGTAATATATCAAAATTCGAATAACAAGATCGTTTTGAATCCACATAGCACGATTAAATTATCACAAAATATGTCATAGTCGTGAATAATATTGCGAGAATTCTAATTATCAAACAAAAATTTATTCAATATTATCAATCACACAATAGATTATTACTACAAAATATGAGGTGTTAATTTTTTTTAATCTTTCATTAAAATTTTAAAATTACATAGAATTAAAGTTTAAATAAAAGTTATTTATAAGTCTTAAATAGATAATAATATTATATAAATTAAAAATAATAATTAAAATGATTTTTGTAAATAATTTCTTAGTATTACATAATTTAATATCATTGTTGGCAAAATTAAATGTAAACTTCTCTTAAAACAAATTGCATGTAAATTGGCGCAATGTACATGCTAATTTGGAGCCAAATAATATAAGGGTTGTAAAGTCATTCTATTAACATAAACATCATTAATTATTAATTAAAATAATCCACCTACTTTATGGATGGCCATAATATGGCCATTTATCACTTCCCAAAGAATAATTAAGTGTAAAATGATCAAACTATTCACTCCAATCATATTCGATTGAAATAAAAGTCATTTAACTTCAATTTATTTTTTCGAGCTGCATAAAATCATACAATTTCAACAATAATGGTTCATATCAATTCCATTCATTTATACCTTGATTTATCTATACTATAAAAAAGAAAAATTGATTGCAAATGCAACCTTTACACTCCGTTTGGATAACCCATAAACTTACTATTTTTTTTTTTTTTTGAGAAACATAAACTTGCTAATTCGCTTAGTGACGAAAAAGGGAAAATTCCCATGCTTCACTTTCTCTTTTCCGGGCAGAAAAAGCAAGCAAATCCATCTAAATGTTGTCAGAATAGCCCATTTATCCGAAAACAAAACTACAAAAATATGACACTTTTAAGACACCGAAAAAGATTATTCCCCTTGACAAACTTTTTAAAAGATAAATAATATTGGGGCCTTTCAAATCTTCCCTGATTCCTACGGTATACGTACATTTTTACAACCAAATATTCAAATTCTTCTGTTTTTTGATTCCCTTTTCCTATTTTCCCGATTCCCAAACTCCAATACCCAAACAACCCTCAACACCCAAAACCAGAAAGCAAAAAGCGAAAAAGGGATATAGGTTAAGGGCGCATTTCAGCCTGTAAAGGCTGGGTGACGTGATGTGCTTTACCAAGACCCATAGTGTGGTTATTTGAATCCCTCTGTAACGATTTACTGAGGCGGAGGAGAGAACTTCTTGTGTGGTGACTCGGTCTTCGGTAGCCCAAGGACCCTGACTAGTTGAGGCATAACCCGCACTTCAGATCCTCCACGAAGTTCTAGGGCAACAACAGTAGTGGCCATCAGGGATGGGGTTCATCCTTTTTTTAAAAAGGGAGATAGGGGTATTTCTGTACTTGTAAAGGACATGGTAGGAACTAGTGGTGTCAATTTGGGTTGGGTTCGGGTTTTAATCCCAGTGCATGAGTCAAAATAAGCTAATCTTGACCTAACCCTTTAAATTTTTGTGTCGAATCTTGAACAGAACCAGGCACATTGTTCATTGCACAGGTAACACAAATCCGACATACCGTTTAATAAAATTATTTTTATGTACATTTAATAGTTTCAACTGAATAATTTTTTTTAAATCAACAACAATGACATTCTATTTAATCAATAAAAAATATCACAATTCACAACATACAAAATAAAAACATAATTGCATAAATAACATAATATACAGATCATATTTTGATGACAACATACAAAAAAACATGCAAATTAATAATAACATGCATAATTAAGAATGTTTTAACAATTATGTTTTAAAAACATGTCTTGTTTTTTTGTTTCTTCCTACAATTGATTATTTACATAGTTTTATTTTAAATTCACAAACGATTTGAACGGGTTAAATGTGTCATAGTAGGTTGTCCGAACTCAACATGTTTAATTGACAAGGTTATTCGGGTTCGACCGATTCGACTCGGACCTATGATTTATGAAGCCTCGCATTCATACCCATTAATTTCATATGAGGTTAGGTGTCGGAATTAAGAAATTGACACCCCTAGTTGGAACTTATATTGAATATCGTTCGTGTGAGCTGGATTCGAGGGGAGATCAAATTTTCAGGTTGGAGGACCTAGTTGTAAGTCATCAGACTCTACCAATAATAATATTGGTCGGTCAAGATTTCGCAGATACATTCTACTTCTCCAAGCTAAGTTATCCAAAGAAAAAAAAAAGATATTAGAAAAATTTAAAGAAAAAAAAAAAAGAAAAGAATTTGGGCTCACACTTTTTCCCCCTCTTCATTTCAGTTTCACTGTCCTTCTTTCTCCTCCTCTCCAAATCAAAAAGCTACACTCAGTAGTAGGGAAAAACACACAACACACACACAAAAACCGAGGGAAAGCTGGAAACACGGAAAATGCGTTTCCTCCTACTTATCTTCCTCATTTTCCATCTCCACCATCGCCGTTCCGCCGCCGCAAGGCCGAACCGGATGCCGGAATACCGCGCGTTGCTATCCATAAAAGCCGCCATCACCGATGACCCGCAGTCCGCCCTGGCGTCGTGGAACGCCACCACCAACCACTGCACGTGGCGGGGAGTCACGTGCGATCCCTACCGGCGGCACGTGACGGCTATCGACATCTCGGAACTCAGTCTCACCGGCATTCTGTCACCTGACGTGGGCCACCTCCGTTTTCTCGTCAACTTCTCCGCCGCCGGTAACTCCCTCTCTGGTCCCATCCCTCCCCAAATCTCCGACATCCCCAACATTCGGTATCTCAACCTCTCCAACAATGCGTTCAACCTCAGTTTCCCCACACAACTCTACCGCCTCAAAAACCTCCAAGTTCTCGACCTTTACAACAATAACATGACCGGAGACTTCCCTTCACAAGCGTATTTGCTCACCAGTCTCCGCCATTTGCATCTTGGCGGGAACTTCTTCTCAGGTGAAATCCCCCCGGAGTTTGGCTCATTCCTAATCTCGAATACCTGGCCGTTTCGGGAAATGAACTCACCGGAGCCATTCCGCCGGAGATCGGAAACATAACTCAACTCAAGGAGCTTTATATTGGGTACTACAACACATTCTCCGGTGGAATACCGAAGGAGATCGGAAATCTGTCAAATCTGGTGCGGTTCGATGCAGCAAACTGCGGTCTCACCGGCGAGATTCCTGCAGAAATCGGGAAATTGCAAAATCTCGACACTCTGTTCCTCCAAGTGAATGGACTCTCGGGAGGTTTAACACCGGAGCTCGGCAACTTGAAGAGCTTGAAATCACTGGATCTGTCGAACAACATGCTTTCCGGTGAAATACCGCCCTCATTCGCCCAACTTAAAAACATAACTCTCTTAAATCTTTTCAGAAACAAGTTTACCGGCTCAATCCCGGACTTTATTGGCGAGTTGCCGGAGTTGCAGGTGTTACAGTTATGGGAAAACAACTTTACTGGAAGCATTCCTCAAAGTTTAGGTACCAACGGAAAATTGCAGGAAGTAGACGTTAGTTCCAACAAATTGACAGGAAATTTACCCCCAAATCTCTGTAACGGTAATCATCTTCACACATTAATCACTCTGGGGAACTTCCTATTCGGCCCGATTCCAGAATCACTGGGTCAGTGCGATTCTCTGAGTCGGGTCCGAATGGGCGAAAATTATCTAAACGGATCAATTCCAAGAGGGCTATTGAGGTTGCCGAAGCTAACTCAAGTTGAGCTTCAAGACAATCTTCTATCTGGTGCTTTTCCTGAGACAGATGGATTGTCGACAACTCTGGGGCAAATTAGTCTTTCCAACAATCATCTAACCGGGCCTTTGCCGCCGAGTATTGGGAATTTCGCCGGTGTTCAGAAGCTTTTGCTGGACGGAAATAAGTTTTCCGGGAGGATTCCAGCTGAAATAGGCAAATTACAGCAGCTGTCAAAGCTGGATTTCAGTCACAACGAATTCTCAGGCCCCATTGCGCCGGAGATAAGCCGGTGTAAGCTGTTGACGTTTGTCGATCTCAGCCGGAATCATCTCTCCGGTGAAATTCCGGCAGAGATCACTGGTATGAGGATTTTAAACTACTTGAATTTATCAAGAAATAATTTGGTGGGTAGCATTCCTTCTACAATTTCTGCAATGCAGAGTTTAACTTCTGTTGATTTTTCGTATAACAATTTTTCCGGTTTAGTTCCTGGGAGTGGTCAGTTCAGTTATTTCAATTACACTTCGTTTTTAGGCAATCCCAATCTATGCGGCCCATATTTGGGGCCTTGCAAAGAGGGCATTGCCAATGGGGCTGAAAAGCCACATGAGAAAAGCACTTTCACTCCTTCAATGAAACTTTTGCTCGTAATCGGATTGTTAGTTTGTTCGATTGTCTTTGCTGTTGCCGCGATTATTAAAGCGCGATCGCTGAAAAAGCTAGCGACGCTCGTGCTTGGAAGCTTACCGCTTTCCAAAGATTGGATTTTACCTGTGATGATGTTCTTGATAGTCTTAAAGAGGATAATATTATTGGAAAAGGAGGTGCTGGTATTGTTTACAAGGGGATCATGCCGAGTGGCGAACAAGTGGCGGTGAAAAGATTGCCGGTTATGAGCAGAGGCTCTTCGCATGATCACGGGTTTAATGCTGAGATACAGACTCTGGGCAGGATTAGGCATAGGCACATTGTTAGATTATTGGGTTTTTGTTCGAATCATGAGACGAATCTTTTGGTTTATGAATATATGCCTAATGGTAGTTTAGGGGAGATGCTTCATGGCAAGAAAGGAGGCCATTTGCATTGGGATACTAGGTATAAGATTGCTGTGGAGTCTGCAAAGGGTCTTTGTTATCTTCATCATGATTGCTCACCGTTGATCGTTCATCGTGATGTTAAATCGAACAATATTCTCTTGGATTCGGGTTTTGAAGCTCATGTTGCTGATTTTGGACTCGCGAAGTTCTTGCAAGATTCAGGGACATCGGAGTGCATGTCAGCTATTGCTGGTTCTTATGGATATATTGCTCCAGGTAATTTTGAATCTCTATTTCGATTTTGCAATTTGTTGATTATTTTAAATCTGATGTTTTTGGAGATAATGATCTTTTTATGCTATTTAATCTGACTTTTGACTGGTTTATGTTTTGAGGAAGATATCTAGTAGCAATTCATTTGTTATTAGTATAAATAGTATCGCATTTTGAATTGAATTGCATGCGTACTTACCAATTAAGGTGCTGAGTCTGAATTTTAATATAAATAGTATCGCATTTTGTTATTAGCATTCAACTACCATTGGATATTAGTTGGAAATGAACACCAATGATAGGCGTTTCTTATTAAATGTGGTCAGCATGAAAATGATAGTGAGACGACTTTGGTACTTATTGGGTAGAAACTTCAGATTGAATAGCATATCCATAGCTAACAACTTTACTCATACACTTGAGTTTCTATCTGATTAATTTCATTCATCATCTGTCTGTACATACCCAATACATTTAGTATAAATTATACTTTGCCCCCTGAACTTAGTGTTTTCCTCACACGATACCCTGTAGAGGAAGTAAAGAGTACAAAAAATGTTAAGTTCATGTCCCGAAAATGTTAAGGGGGCAAAGTGCAATAACTCGTATAGTTAAGGGGTTTAGTATAATTAACCCGCACATATTAATGTTTGTTAAGTTTGATTGATTAATTATCATCTCTTTCCGCAGAATATGCGTACACCCTCAAGGTCGATGAAAAGAGCGATGTATACAGCTTCGGTGTAGTTCTCTTAGAACTTGTCACCGGCAGAAAGCCGGTCGGAGAGTTTGGCGATGGTGTTGATATCGTCCAATGGGTTCGGAAAATGACGGACGGCATTAAAGAAGGCGTACTCAAGGTACTCGACCCGAGACTCCCGACCGTCCCACTTCATGAAGTGATGCATGTTTTCTACGTCGCAATGCTTTGTGTGGAAGAACAGGCAGTCGAACGGCCCACAATGCGCGAAGTGGTTCAGATTCTAACCGAACTTCCCAAGCCGCCTGGTGGCAAGGTGGGAGATTCGGCCGCTGCCGCCTCGCCTCCTCCAACAACCAGTTTAGAGTCTCCTACTTCACCACCACCACCAGATCTTCTAAGCATTTGAGGGGTGATTTCTTAGTAGTCATGGGAATGTTCTTAGCTTTCAGTCTTTAATTGGGTGTTTTGTGTTGATTTTCTCTTTTGCCCTTATGTATTTTATTTAGTGGTGGGTTTTGGGTTTTACTTTTTACTTCAATGTGATGTGTTCTCAAAGTTGGGATAATTACAAAATCATCCCTTGAATTTTGACCTAATTACATAAAAGCTCAATTATCTTTCAAAATTACAAATTTCCCTTAAAGACATTACAAGGACAAGAAGGTTTGTATTTCCTTAAAAAAATTGTAATTTTGAAAGATAGTGGGGTCTTTCTGTAAATAGACTAAATTTCGGGTATATTTTGTAATTAATCCTTCAAAGTTTGTAATCGTGTATAGAAGGATTGGTGTGTGGTGGGGGTTGCTTTTCCTAAAAGTAGTATTAATTATCCTTTTCTTAATGTTTGTTATCTTTGGAACTGCAAATTAGAGTGGAAATTGTGGTATTTTTTAAGTTACAAAAATGGGGTTTGGTTTATGGGTAGGTGTGCTTTTAAAGAGTGTATAAAAATGAACAAATGGATCTTGAGGATTGGACTAAATATGGAGTCCTGTGCTGTGGCTTTCAGTTACCAAGACAGTGGGGTTCATTTGAAGACAATATTGCAATATTTTTCTTGGCCGGGCATTTTGGGCTCATTATGAGAAATAAATACAAGTGAAGCACGAGTCAATGAGTGCTCTGATGTTGCCTTGAAAGGAAGTTAAAAGCTCTCTCTTCATTAAAGAACCTTTTACTTTAATTAATGCTCATCGTCTTCACTGACAACTTGGCCATTGCAATTTCTGGAAGGCTCTTCAAATGATCAAATCTTTACATTTATTTTGAACCATTGACCTGAGGATGAGGGATGTATTGAATATAAATATTCTTTGGTTGGTGGTTTCATGGACAAACAATCTAAATGTTGTTTTCTTATAGTTGTTGGTGGTTTCTCATGGCCTCATTTATTGTAACTTTTAAGGCCTTTTGTTAAGTACAAGTAATGGTAGGGAGGGGTTGGTGGATTCGAACCCCGGACTTTGAGCATGAGCACGAGAGTCTTTAACTACTAGACTATAATTCGATTCCAATTTTAAGGCATTTTTTAATATTATAAATATGTGAAAAAATCGAAATTTTGAAGATGTTGTCTAATGAAATGTAATTACAGAAATATTGGAGATATACATGTTAATCGGGTTGATCCTAGCGGTTTGGGACCACCCCTAACGGCCTCGGCTAAACGGGCCTCTATTACACGGTCCGACAACATTGGAATATAACTCTAACGTGCTAGCGAGGTTTCGGGCTAAATTTAAGCCACTATCGGACTACAAGTCAAAAAATTAAATATTATATATATTTAAATCTAAAATTTTAAACTCGAACATATATAATTGGTCGAGAAATTCTTTCACTATACTGCAAGTGTACATCGTAGTTTATAGAATAATGGCAAGTAAGGTCGTACTCCCCAAAGATTGAATACACACCATTAGGGTATAATAACATCATATTCCAATTTTATTGAAGCGACCGAAAATCAAGAAATTATTATCTAATCTAAACAAATAAAAATAAAAGATGTAAGTTTATGAAAACCCGAACTCCGCAAGTCTTTTCAACAAATATGAAAGTAACCCTATGCAAATAATCTTAATATGCATCTTCAATATTAAATCCATTTAATTCTTATCAAAACCAATACATGTGTTTCTACGGGTTCAATTCCTAAATTAGTTTATTCCCCCTCCCGGGTGGTGCATAAACAATTGATTAATAACAATTGTAGATCTCCCCATACGTTGCAACTATTATTAACTCCTAAAAGATCTTTGAATTGAAGTACTCCACACAAACAGTTGTAGGTCACTCGACACGTTACACTCGTTTATGTCTGAACTCGATTTTTGTTTGTTCGAACTCACCTTCGGATTATGTACTAATAAATATAATATATAAATTATTGATTAGATGATCTACAAGAATTAAGCATTCAAAGTCATATAATATAACACATAAATCAATTAAGAAAACAATCAATATAGATTTAATATGAATCCACAATTTTGATTATGCCCTAGAATTGTCCGCCTTATTTTTAGCTCCACCGCAAGTGTACGGTGCAATTTATAGAATATGTTAGCAAGGTCGAATCCACAGGGACTAATAAATTAATATACTAAGTTTGGGATTAGAATAACTTTATTTTTATCCAGACGATCGGAATTGAGTGATTTGGTTTTGTAAAACTAAGACAAGAATTTAGCATAAAAAGACAAAGTAAAGATTGATTGAAAGATCAAGGAGATGAATGGATTCGGGCTATGGTTTGATTAATATCCCTTTTATTATCGTTAATCAAACCAAAGTTATTCGTATTCTTCCCCTATAGAACAATCACAAAAGTAATTTACCATTTCTCTCGAGATGCATGTAAAAACGTTGATTGGAATATCTATGCTAGCATCTCTACTCAACATGAGATATCCAACTCCCAAAAGCACAAAAGATTAAATATCCTCACAAATATTCACAGACATCTCAATCTTGCAAATATTCATGTCAAGTACTCACAAATCTAGTATTGAAACTCATCTTTCGAATTATGAATCAATACATCATAGCAACTTAAACCAATAGCTTTTTGATAAAACAAGAATTAAAACAAAGTACTCGAATAGGGTTGGAAAACAGTAACTTCAATTGCAATTAATCATCAAATAAAAGTATCCATTAACCTACTCCCATACCCGGGAATCACAAAAAGTTTAGCTAGACATAGAAAATAAATAATCCATAGACAAATTATTCAAGTTCATATCTAACTAATCGAAAGTAAATGATACGATGGAAAGAGTAAACTCAGGGATGTTGATGATCTCTCGATCTATCTTCAATCCTCAAGCGTGTGGTTGCGACCTCGATCAATCTCTCCAATTCTCCGGTGGAAAGTTGCTCTTTTCTGTGCTTTCTAGGGCAAAAATCAGTGTGTCCTTGTTTATGGCCACCCCGTCTCTATTTGTACTTCGTTCGGGTCCAAACCTAGTTCAAATCTGTCAAACTCTATTTTTCCCGCACAGACGCACGGGCCGTGCGCCTAGCGCACGCCCAGCCTGTGCTAGGTGCCGCAGGAATTCAACTTTTACTGAAGGACGCACGGGCCGTGCGCATCACGCATGACCAGCCCGTGTGTCATACCGTGGCTCGAGTCTCAGTCTTGGATTAGCGCACGGGTCGTGCTAGGGACGCACACCTTGCCCGTGCGCACCTCCTGGACTTGATACTTGTTCGTTTCCTTCTGTTTCTCGCCCAGTTCGTCTGACTTCTTCCCGATTCAACTCCAAACTTCATACGTTACTTCAAGTATCGACGGTTCTTTACCGCAATGCTCTGAATTATTGCCAAAATGCTACAACTATCAACAAATTTCTACAAAATGAGCAAAGCGTAATATCTTTTCCACAAAACAGAAATAAATCCCTTTTTATTCATGTAATGCATGCGTAGCAACTGATTCTAGCTACAATTAAGCCCAAAATACATGCAAAACACATATCAATCAAACCCCCAAACTTAAACTGTTGACAGTCCCGATCAACACTTTATAAACAATACAAAACACAAATGGGGTAATGAAGAGCAACTCAAGAACAACACATCACAATTCATGTCATTTATCCCTAGACGCCAAGCAACAAATCAACCAAGTTTTGAATATCTAACATAGAGCACAAGTCAATTAAAACCATGGTAAATACTTCAAATCACGCCTCTCATGGATAAAGTGTATACTCTCCTCTCTAGAATAATAAGGGACGTATATTCGCTCAAATCATGTCAATGTTGAAGAATTACCATAGGCTTGCAAATCGTCTCACATCTCCACCGCTCTATTATGCAATTCATAAATCAAAAGGGACTTTGCTTTTGGTTGTAATGAAGGCTCTTTGGTTAAGGTAGGAAATATGGAGAAAGTGACTCAAACTCAGCGTATAGATTGGTAAGCACATCTTTTTCTCAATCAACTATTCTCATTCAAATCAAATATGCACCCCCAATCACCTCTTATTCTTATCACATCTCTTTTCTCCCTTTTTTTTTTCCATACAATCTACTCTCTTTCGCCTTACATTATAATCCTCTGCCTATAAATACAATTAAGGCCAACTCACTTATGCAGGCGATTTTTTTTTTCAAAATGTTCTATCAGTTTCAACTGATTATTATTTTTTTTCCGACCCTTTATCCTCCCTGTTCCTCATTTTCTTCTTATATTCCCAACATCCAACATGCACACGATTATCTAACTTCTCGATATCTCCATATTCAACTTTATTTAATCCCTTACTCAATGTTATACGCTCAAGCTTAGGATAACAGATATATCAAGTTACATCTTGAATTGTGGCTATCAAAAAAATTAGGCAATTGGCTCAAATTGGCTAACTATGGAAATTAAATCATTAGGTAGGCAAAAGACTTGAAAGACTTAACAAAAATGGCCTAAAATCATCTTCATAAATTGCATACAACATGTGACTTTGACAGAGATACCAAAGCAAGTTTTAGAATTCATATCAACATGAATGACACTCTCAATCAACAACAAGATCGCATATAATGAAAGTAAAGGCTCAAAAAGCTCACGAGGCTTGCAATTGCGTAATTCAAAGCATATCAACCATGATTTCAATATTCACATGCTCCATATCATCTATTCTCAACCCGATCAACTCACGCTCAACACCCAATTCAAAACAACATAAAATGTTCAACAAATGCTCTCAAGATCACAACAAGCACACAATAGCGGTCAACTCACTCCCTAAAAACCTAAGAAAGCAATAGACGTGCTAAAATAAAAAATAAGCATCTAAAGCAATGAAACCTATATGCTCTACATGCAACTATATGAATGCAAAAATCGCCACACCCTTCAATTAAAATACTACCTCTCCCCCCCAAACTTGAATGAAATTATAGCGCATAGAAGAGAAGATAGAATTTCAAAGAAAAGTGTGGAATGGACCTGTCTCACTATGGGGGTGGCGCCGGAAAGTGGCCCTGGGAGATGTGCCACATTTGTACTTGATGCATCATCTGCAACATCTCCAATTCCCGCTGCTCATGGGCCTGATACCTCTACTCTTGCTCTATTTGGAAAGTACGGAACTCATCCTGGTGATGCCGAAAATCATCCCGGTACTGCCGGAAATCATCCTGGTGCTGCCTAAAATTGTCCCGGTGCTGTCACATGCTCACCTCAAGAGCAAACAGTCTGTCCTGGTAAGTTTGTCCCCCACGTTAGCCCAACATATGTGATAACAAATTCATAGACAAAGTTGAAATCAAATAGTTTGACATCGTTTAAGTACAAACAAGAGATCTAAACTAAAAATGAAAGAACTATTCTTGTCAGGATGGATTTTCTCTCCAAACCTTCGAACTCTTGTGTTTCCGTAGATGTTAAAGGTCTTGTGGTGTTCTTCCTAGATTTGTCCTCCTCTCTCAGAAGACTATAGATTTGTGATAATACTAATGTATTTTGATGTGTAGTGTATGAAGTATGAAAATCATCCAAAGCACTTTTCCCTTTATATAGGTACTTTAAGAGATCACTTGTAGAGTTTTGACTGGGAAAGAAATAAAAAATCAGACGAAAAATCATTCGCACGGCCGTGTGCAATCCACACGGCTAGGTCGTGTAACTTGTTTTGGTCTCTGTTCTTGCTTCGAACAAACCATACGGTCGTGTGCTTCCACACGGTATAGTCGTGCGATGTGTCTCTAAAATGCTATCCTCGAACAAGACACAAGAACGTGTAAAAACACACGGAAGCAACTCACACGGTCGTGTGAGATTCACATGGTCTGACTTTGTGACTTGTTTTTCTCTATTTTCTTCGTGTATTCGATCATGTCTTTGCATTCTTCAATCTTGTCCGGGCCTTCTAATTGATTTCTTTTCATTTAAGCTTCATTTCCTGTAAAAAGTTACAAGAATACGTAATATCATGGCCTTCTAAGAAAACCAAGTAAAATACACTAAAAATGCGTGCAAATACATCAATTATATATCATTTTAAGTCCTTAAATGCATATATATTTTACACGTATACCCCAAACTTAAACCATTGCTCGTCCTCGAGTAAACTAAGAAAAATAATCATACGGGGTAAATAGAATACAAGAGAATACTATAAACACTTAATCTCAATCAAATCCATACTCTAGCAAACATGCAATTTATCATCAAAAAGTCATCAATTACTAATTCAACATAATTAATACTCATCCAGGTATTCGATATCGCGACTTACAAGAAATAGTATATCACTCAACTCTCAAAGTAGATAGGACATGTAAACACTCAAATCAATTCAACGACGTAGAATTACCATAGGCTTGCAAATCGTCTAACATCTCTACCACCAAGTATGCCCAATTTAAGAATCAAAACGGACTTTTCATTTGGTTGTAATGTAGGCTCTTTAGTAAGGGTATGAAAATTTTGGATTAAGTGACTTGACTTGAATAAATAGAATTTAAAGAACACAAACTTTCAACTCACCAATCCAATTTCATCATAAAAATCATTCTTTCAAATTATTTCCTTTTTCATCTCATACTCAACCCTTTTTTCCATCCTTTTTATTCTTATGACTTTTGCCTTAAGCTCTTAATATTTTCAGAATTTTTTTTCTTTCTTTTTCTTGCTCGAGTTTTTTCTTTGTTCTTTTTCATTCATGAATTTGCTTTCTTTTTTCGAGCTTTGTCATTCTTTTTCACCTATTCACTGCTCATCCCTTATTCTTGCCAATACTCTTCTTTTTTCAAGATTTCACCACATCTCCCTCAAAATAAACATCTCTATGAGCTCAAGTTTTAGGGATTATTTTTAAGTTTAAAGCTCAAAATATGGCTAATAATAAAAAGTTTAGGCTCAAAATGGCTAACTAGGGAATCATGACTTCATAAGTAGGGTTTTTAGGCTAAGTAGGCTAAAACAAAAATGACCTTAAATCATCTTTAAAAATTGCACACACATGTGGTTTCCATAAAGATATCATTGCAAGTTCTAGAGTTCTAACAATCATGAATGACACACTCAAAAAAAAAAAGACTGCACAATATAAAAATAGTTAAAAGAACAAAAACTCACAGGCTTATTTTTCGCATCATGCTCAAATAACCAATTTTTTCAATCAATGCCAAACATGCAAAATATATCTTCTCAACAGTTCATCACATATTTCACCAAATACTTCATTTCATGAAACCAAGTGTTCATAGTAAAATCTTCGGAAACTTTATTTTTTCGAATTTTTAATCCTAAATCACACAAAAACATCAAATGTAAAACGATAAACGTGCTAAAATAGAACAAAAACAAAAAAAATTGATTTTTTAATACAAATTTTATATGCTTTACATGCAATCCTAAATGCAATGCAAAAATGCAACAATACTTATTTACACATTCTTGACAAACCCTTCCCCAACTTAAAATATGTTTCATCCCGAACATGTGAGAAAATTATCAAAAGAAAGAGGAATACGTAAAAAATAATTACAAACTCACTGTGGTGATGGAGGTGGAGGGTAGTGGCCCTGTGAGATGTGCCACTGATCCATACGAGACATCATCTCGTACTTCTGCTGTTGCTGCTGAGTGATGGCGTCAAATCACTATAAGTACTAAGTATGATACTCATCAATTGTAGCAGATAATTGATAAGTATCATCCATCAAGGTACCCATTGACTTCCACTCTTTCAAGCCTATCACTGAAATTCCATTGCTGATTATCCCCTTCTCTAAAGGATTTCGGCCTATCTGCTCGCTGCCTAGGCTCATCTTTCTCCTCTTGAGCATCAGTCCTTTGATAACCCCTCATCAACCAATTATTCCTATTTTATTGGAGTAGCGTCGGGGTTTGGGAGCCGAATTTTGGTTTTATCCGCACGAACCAATTAATGATCAGGCCCATCATATTGAATCATCTTCATTGCGGATAAAACTATCACATCAATCTATTTCCCCCCTGATCGGCTCGCGCATACCCCTCAAAACTAACATTAAAATACTCAGCTGTAGGAGTAATTAGCCCACCAATACAAATCCCCCCTTTCCTGCTTCCTCACTCTGTCAAACTATCTAGCTATAAACGCCACGATGTTAGGAACCACCTCCGTCCCCCAAACATACACCAAAGAATAAACAACTCATCAACCTGAATGACCCTTTCTCTATCTTCCCGCGCGAACACCTTTTCTGCTAATGTATGTTGCACATAGCAAAAAATGGGGTTCCAAATGCTAGATGCCTTAGAGGTACCCGATATATATATTATTTTTCCCGTAATCTCTTTCAAAAATTCGAGCATATCCATGCTCTTCAATCCCATAAATTGGAGTTTTATAAATTGCATTCAAATCATCAATAGATAACTCTCTCGACTCATTGGATAATCTAAACTGAATGCCCATCAAATTTCTTTTTCGGACTACCAATTCAAACGTGATCAAAAGTTCAAGCCTATAAACCACATAGGTAGTCCAATTTTTATTTAACAATTAATGCCAATCATTACGCCCACACAAGGATGAAAGTCATCCAACATACACAAATTAGTAAGAGTAGGTTCATCGGGGTACCTTGTTGAAATTATAATCTAGATAAGAGTACCTCCCACTTAGCCCGGTGTGTTTCATCCGTGAGAACGATATTGTAATATTCTGGGTTGTTCACCTCATACTCGAGTTCGAGATTTTATTCCCTTCTCTTCCTTATGTTCCTCTTAGTTCCTCTCTCTCCTTCTCTAGAAGCCATAAATGAAGTTTTGAAGTTATTAAAACCTGAAATTTGAAGATTGAAAAACTCCAAACTTGAAGGAGAACTTGGGAAAGTTGAGAAATTGGAAGAATTTTGTGATGAGTTTCTTGAAATGATGAAGAATTTGTGTTTTTGTTTGAATATTTGAAGATAAATTTGAGGAAATGTGGAGATAGGTTGAGGTATTTGGGATAACATTTGAGTGTTTGGGGATAAAAAAGGATGCATTCAACTTGCTTGAAGAGATGGAAATGAATAGTTATCAGTGGCCCTCCAAGAGGACAAATGTGAAAAGGGTAGCCGAAGTCTCTGATTCGGACCCAATCAAAGCATTGACGGCTCAGATGACAACGTTGACTAATCAGATAAGTGTAACAAAATGGCTGAAGTAAACACGGGTGTAAATAATGGGGGAGTTCCTCAAGATCCTATGGAGGAAGCTAACTATGTCAATAACCGGAATTTTAACAATTACCAGAATAATTCGACTCCAACCCATTATCATCCGGGTGTGAGAAATCATGAAAATTTCTCCTATGCGAATACGAAGAATGTGATGCAACCACCACCGGGGTTTAGTGTGACAAACGGTGTCATTAATGTAGAGGCAAAGCCATCAATTGAAGATGTTCTTACTTCATTTATGAGTCAGACAAGTTCATTCATGAGTGAAACTAGAAACCGATTTAGCAAGAATGAGGCTAAGCTGGAAAAAATTGAGACACATGTCACTCAATTGGCTAACACCATAGGCTCACAAATGAAAAATCTTGAAACCCAGATTGGCCAATTAGCTACGATCGTTGGTGGACAACATCAGAAAGGCCAATTTCCGAGTAACAATAAGGTCAATCTGAAGGAGCAGTGTAAAGCCATTCGTCTAAGGAGTGGTACAGAGTACGAGGGGCCGAATATTCCGGAAAACGTTGAGCACTCATAACCACGTGTGTGGTGTCGATCAGGGGATTATGAATTCTGGAGACGCATACACGGTAGCAAATGGCAAGGTTGAGGTCAAGGAAAGAACCGAGGGACATATTGATGAACAAAAAGGGGCTGAGAAGCTTAAATCTTCTTCTAACTTTT
The DNA here is from genome assembly GCA_016081115.2 of Rehmannia glutinosa. NCBI lineage: Eukaryota > Viridiplantae > Streptophyta > Magnoliopsida > Lamiales > Orobanchaceae > Rehmannia > Rehmannia glutinosa. Next base: position 10,435,106 of record CM071930.1, on the reverse strand, counting down.
ATTTTTCTAAACTTACTAATCCCCTTCCTTTTCCCCAACAATTTCAAAAGAAAAAGCTAGATGCTCAATTTGCAAAATTCCTTGATATATTTAAGAAACTGCATATTAACATACCTTTTGCAAACGCATTGGAGCAAATGACCAATTATGCGAAACTTCTAAAGGATGTGATGTCAAAGAAGCAAAAGATGATAGGTTTCGATACAGTTAATCTGACGGAGGAATGCAGTGCCATAATTCAATGAAACCACGTAAACTTAAAGATCAGGGAGTTTCACTATCCCTGTGCAATTGGTGGTGTTTTCTTTAATAAAGCACTTTGTGATCTAAGAGCAAGTATTAACTTAATGCCCTTGTCCATTTTCAAGAAACTTAGATTAGGAGAAGTGAAGCCATCCACGGTAACTTTACAACTTGTGGATTGATCACTCATTTATCCTAAGGAATCATCGAGGATGTGCTCGTGAAAGTCGACAAATTCATATTCCTGTTGATTTCTTAGTACTAGAAATGGAGAAAGACTGCGACGTCCCTCTAATACTTGGGCGTCCATTCCTAGCTACCGGGAAGGCCTTGATAGACGTGCAGAAGGGAGAACTCACATTACGGGTTAATGATGATCATGTTTTATTTTCTATCTGTAAGGCCATGGAAATTCATACTAGTGTTGAGAACTGTAATTTCTTAGACGTAGTTGATTCTTGCATTGATGATTACGTAGATCATACATTGTCTCAGGATGATTTAGAGTTTGGTTTTATCCATTCATGTTCGACGTCAAGTGTAATGCTTGATTTCGACAATCAAGACTTGTATGACTATGTTTGTGCTCTAGATAATATGCAGGAACTATAGAAAAATGCGAGATGCGAAAACATGAAAAAGGACTTAGGGTAGTCAGGCTCGCAACCACGCATGGCCCGTGCGTCCACGCACGAGCAGGCTGTGCGTGGTGCCAAAGGAAATACTAAAAAAGACGAATCACATATGGCCCGTGCGTCCACGTACGAGCAACCCGTGTGTAATATCGAAGGAGACACTAAGCAGGCCAAAGAAAACATGGCCCGTGTGTCTGAGCATGGGCAGCCCATGCGCGACTCCGAATAGGTCAATTCGACCCTAGAACTCAAGCCATTACCACGAGCACCTCAAATACGCATTCCTGGGGCAAACAACACGAATCCGATAATCGTATCATCCCTTTTAAACTTGACAAATTCTTTAGGGTGTTGAGAAAATATAAGTCTGCACGAGGTTGGTTGATATCTAATTTAAAAGGCATAAGTCCATCGATTGTCATGCATAAAATTCGTATGGAAGATGTGCATAAACCTTCAGTGCAAAATTAAAGACGTTTGAACCATATTATGCAAGATATTGTTAGAAAAGAAGTTTTAAAATGGTTAGATACTGGAATTGTGTATGCTATATCTGACAGTTCTTGGGTGAGTCCGGTACAAGTGGTACCAAAGAAAAGAGGATGACAGTGGTAAGAAATGAGAATGATGAGTTAATCGCGACTAGGATAGTTACAGGGTGGTATATTTATATTGATTATAGAAAATTAAATTATGCCGCTCGTAAAGATCATTTTTCCCTCCCGTTTATTGATATGATGTTAGATCGTTAGCGGGATTTGATTATTACTATTTTCTGGATGGTTATTCTGGGTAAAACCAAATCATGATTGCACCGGAAGACCAAGAGAAAACGACATTTACATGTCCCTATGGTACGTTTGCATTCCGCATAATGCCATTTGGACTATGTAATGCACCCGCGACTTTCCAACGTTGTATGATAGCTATTTTCCATGATCTTATAGAGAAAATTATGGAGGTATTTATGATGATTTTTCTGTCTTTGGAGATTCTTTTAAACATTGCCTTCACAATCTTTATTTAGTTTTACAGAGATGCAAAGGGACTAATCTTGTTCTAAATTGGGAGAAGTACCATTTTTATACGCGTGATGGCATTGTACTTAGCCACCGAGTTTCTTCTGCAGGTTTAAAAGTGGACAAAGCGAAGATTGTGACAATTGAGAAACTCCCACCTCCGATAAATGAAAAAGCGATCAGAAGTTTCTTGGGGCACGTCGGATTCTACAGAAGATTCATTCGAGACTTTTCTAAAATCACTAAACCTTTGAGTCAATTGTTAGAAAAAGATAGTGCTTTCAATTTTTCCGATGATTGTTTGAAGGCATTCGAAATTTTGAAGAAGGCGTTGTTGACAACACCAATTCTCGTAGTTCTGTATGGGATTCAACCATTTGAGTTGATGTATGACGCTAGTGATTTCGCAGTAGGGGCTATTCTGGGTCAGAAAAGTGATAAGTTATTCAGAGCCACCTACTACGTGAGTAGAACATTAGACAATGCCTAGCAAAATTACACTATGACTGAGAAAGAAATGCTGGCAATTGTTTTCGCATTCGATAAGTTCCAATCTTACTTGATTGGAACAAAGACGATAGTCCACACAGACCATGCAACGATCAAATATCTCTTTGAAAATAAAGATGCCAAACCGAGACTGATTCGGTGGATTCTCTTATTGCAAGAATTCGATGTGGAGATTAGAGATATGAAGGGATATGAGAATGTGGTAGCAGACTGCTTATCTAGACTTGAGTATAAAAAGTATGAGAAATAGGGTACAGATTTGATCAAGGAAGAGTTTCCCGATGAGCAGCTTTTATTAGCACAGGTGAAATTCCCTTGGTATGCGGGTTTCGTTAATTACTTGGTAGGGGGAGCCTTGACTCTAGATTTATCCTCTTATCAGAAGAAGTTCCTCCATGATGTCAAGTTCTATATGTGGGACGACCCCTTGCTCTTTAACAGGTGCGCAGACATGATCCTGAGAAGATGTGTGCCTCAAGAAGATTGGGAGGGAGTTCTACAACAGTGCCATTCTTCAAACTCTGGGGGACACTTTGGTCCGTCACGCACTACGGCTAAGGTATTACAGAGTGGGTTATACTGGCCTACTTTATATAATGATTGCTATTTGTATGTGCAGCAGCGTGACGGATGCCAGCGGATGGGGAACATCACTAGACGACACTAGGTGCCTATGACCAATATGATGGAAGTCGAGATTTTCGATGTGTGAGGGATTGACTTCATGGGTCCCTTTCCATCATCTTCGGGCTATCAATATATTCTACTTGAAGTGGAGTATGTATCTCGATGGATAGAGGAGATTCCTTCACAGACGAATGATGCAAAAGTAGTAATGTGGTTCCTAAAGAAAAAAATATTTACTCAATCTGGAACCCCTAGAGCTTTGATTAGCGATGGGGCCGTTTGTAATTAAGAAAGTGTTAAATTCTCCAAGAGTAGTGGAATTATTGACTCGAGATGGTGAGACATTTATGGTGAATGGCTAGATGATTAAGCACCATTTTCATAGAGATCAAAAGGAGGAGGTGGCATATCTCACCTTGCGGGGTCCATGATCGAGATATAGAGACGTCAAGCTATATACATAAAATTTAGAGCTTGTTGAGGGGCAACTCAATTGTTTGTTGTTTTCCTTTTTGTTTTTCCTTTACTTAGATAGGATTGACTTGTTTTCTTATATAAAAAAAAACTGGAGAAAAGACGTCGCATTGATACAGGGGCAACCCGTGCACATACACATAGCCCGCGCACGGGCTGCCCGTGTGCAATTGCATAAGTTTTGAGTTTGTTTCGCATCAACGCACGGGCGGGTCATGCGATAGCGATAAGCGACGGCCCGTGCGCGTATGGGCTTCTGTTTTCTCAGTTTTCACAAAAACCTTCAGCCCTAAGCAGCAAAATTTCACGCCCTTTCTCCTTAAATTGGCTAAAGTTTGAATTTTCACTCACTTTTCATGCATAATCCAACATCTTCACTTTACCACACACGAATTTTGCATAACTTTTGCATTTGGTTGAAGTTTGGTTGGAGAGAAGCACCTAGGCTTTCAATTCTTCCATCTTGCGAATTCTTGGGATTTTCGGTAAGAATTACACGTTTTCTTTTGAATTTCTTGTAGAATTAGTATTGAGGATTGATTTATGGAGCATGCTGTGATAGATTTGTCATGTTTTACCTGAATTTTTCTATGAGACATTTTATCGAATACCTTGATGGTATCTTGGATTAGTGAATATTTGGTTGAATTGTTGATGATTATTGAATGAGCATTGATATATAAGGTGTTAGGACTTTGATTCTCTACAATTATTTGGATGTTGAAGTATGGGACTTAATTCTTCATTGAAAAATTGTAGGGATGAGACACTATGCGCTTTATGGATAGGAAATATTAGACATGAATTCATCATATTCTTGTTTGTACTTGGTTTATTCGAAATCTCGCATATGCTTTTGCTAGGTACAAACTCAAAACAAGTGACAATGGCATATAGAAGAAGACTCCAAAGGGAGAGAGCACCACAGTAAGCGTTCATCCGGATAACCCCACAACATACGGGGTAGTACTCTTTGAGGATGTCGTCTTGCGAGAGATGGAACGGGTTGGTCACCCTGACCCATGAACCCTACACGATATGCGATGACGAGTGTACCCAACTCCTTGGGATACACGATGATGTCTGGCGACTTTTTGAGAAGGTCGGGTGGATGCATTTATGAGAGGAGATGGTCGACATAGAAGCCTCTCGCTAGATTCCAAGCACCTTCGTGGTGTGGAAGCAAGGGGATAAAATGAGCCAATTGAAATTGAATTCTAGCTAGGCACATCAAAGCGTGTGCGTAGGCGATTGTCCATCGCCCAATTAAATGCCATCTTTGAGGTGTCGACTAATGCACCATTCATAATTGCAGGGGCATATAGCCAGTATGACTTCTGTCGATTACTAGTGGAAACACCAGAAATTAGTGTCATGGTCCATGAGGCACGGACTGCCAAATCCTCATGGGTCCAGAATCTAGTACTTTGGTATATTCAGCGGGTCACCTCTGCCTCCATCTATGCAAGAGAAAATAATGGAGGCATGACAATCATGGAACTTACTTGCTATGGTGTATGTTGACTAACACACCTTATAACACGTCAACCTACTTCGCAGAGCAGATGGACCAAGTGGCCAAGCAGGGTCGGGGCACTATCATGATAGGAGGAGTGATTACTCCGATCGCCAAGACTACAACATTGATGTTAGGGCTTTGGATCCAATTGAGGGTGAGCGGAGGATCAGTCTGGTGGTTTTACGCCAAATGAAGATAATAACGAATGAGGAGGGCATGTATCTCTTCCAACAAAGAGTCGGGCATTCTTTCCCACTGCCCAACATGGCGCTCACCACAGTGGATAACCTAAATGATAGGGCCAACTTTTTGCTGAACTCTGAGGTACATGACACAGTTGTACATGTCGTGCTCGCGAGGAAAAGGGGAAGGATCATCGGTCTGCTAGATAATGATGATATGGTGGCAGAAGAGATTGGAGTATATGAGACAAGAAAAGGGGCCCGAGCAGGAATATCAACATAGGGTAGAGGACGTACCTAAGAGTTCTCACAGGGGTGAAGAGCGAGGAGGGTATGATTTTAAAGAGAGATTCTTAGCCCTTGAGGAGTAAGTACAGTTGCAACATGATGAACTCCGAACCTTCCAAACAGACAGCAACAGTGGAACGTGGCAGTCGACAGGAGGCAAGAGGAGCTCCACGAGATGATGCAACAGATGACCTAGTGGCACATCTCGTAGGGCCACTATCCACCGCCACCCTGGCAGTAAGTCAGGTCGAATCCACACTTTTCTTTATTGAAATTATATCTTTCCTTGTTTGCGATATAATTTCATTCAAGTTTGGGAGGAGAGATAGTTTATTTTGATATGAAGGGTGTGGAGAGAATTTTTTTTGCATTCATATAGTTGTATATAAAGCATTTAGGTTGCATTGTATTAGACGCACATTTACAGTTTTAGCACGTTTATTGCTTTAGTAGGTTTTTAGAGAGTGAGTAAACCATTATTGTGGTGTGTGTTGCGACTTGGGGGATGAGTTGAAATTTTTTGTGCTGTTTTGTTAAGCCTTTTGCCTACCAAATGATATTGAATTCCCTAGTTAGCCAATTTGAGCTTGTTGCCTAATTTTTGATGGCCTCATTTCAAGCCTTAACTTGATATATATGTTACCCTAGACTTGAGCGTATAGCATTGAATAAGGGGATTGAATGAGGTTGAATGGGATGACATCAAGAAGTTAGATAATTGTGCTAAAAGAAGAAGAAATGAGGAAAAAAAATGATGAATACTAATGAGAGAGTTGGAAAAAAAATCGACTTTATAGATGAGATAATTATGAATGAACTTGTAGGCTGGGGATTGTGATGTAAGGTGAAAGAAATTTTGAGTTCTAGAAAAGAAAAGGAAAAAGGGAATATGAAAAGTTGATAAGAAGGAGGGGTTATTTGAGTATCATATTGGGTTTAAAGATTGATTCGAATGAAAGATATGCTTACCAGTCTATACGCTCGAGTTTGAGTCACTTTATTTATATTTCCTTACCCTTTCATTACAACCAAATGAGAAAGTCATTTTCTAGATGTGAGACAATTTGCAAGCTTATGGTAATTCTTTATCATTTATATGATTTGAGCATAAACACGTCCCTTATACACTTGAGAGGAGAGCATACACTTGATCAGTGAGAGTCGTGATTCAAAGCATTTGCCATGGTTTCATTGATATGTGTTCTATGTTAAATGTTCGAGGCTTGGTTGATTTACTGTTGATGCTATGGATAAGCAGCATGAGTTTTGATGTGTTGTTCTTGATTATTGCTTTCATTCCTCCCACTTGTGTTTTGTCTTATTTAGAAAGCGTTGACTGGGGCTGTCAATGGTTTAAGTTTAGGGGTTTGATTAGTGTGAGTTTTACATGTGTTTTGGTCATAATTGTGGATATAATAGATCGATAAGCATGCATTAACTTAGTAAAATGAGTCATGTTCTTATAAAGTGGAAAAGGTATTACACTTTGCTCGTTTTGTAGGAATTAAACGATATTTGTAGCACTTTATGTCAAATCGGATCATCGCAATAAAGGACCATCAAGAATCAGGTGAATACATAAAGTTTGGAGTTAAATCTAAAAAGAGATCAGATGAACCCACCGAAATATAGCCACGCACGGGCAGCCTGTGCGCATAGGCACAAAGTAATGCGTGTGCATTACTGAGAATTGGAGGTTCGCATTGACGCACGGGTTGGTCGTGCTCAGACATATGGCCCGTGCATCTGTCCAAAAGAAGAATGATCCTACGGCTTGACGCACGGGCTGGTCGTGCATAAGCGCACGGCCCGTGCGTCTGTGCAATGATTTGACAGATTCAAGTCATATGTACCTAGGTTTGGCCCAAAGAGAGTATAAATAGAGACGAGGAGGCCCCAAACGAGGACACACTGATTTCTAGCCTGTTTAATCCGGGCTTTTTTGTCCCGGACCGTTTAGCCCACGGGCTAAATGGGCTAGCTCCCCGGCCCAGTATTTTTTTTTTTTTGAATTTTGGTATTTTTGTTTTTCAAAATAGAGGATTGGTGAATTAAGGGATAACAAAATTTACGTAACATTTCCTAAGAAAGATGTTTTTATAATGACTTAAAATGTAATCAATTATGATGATTTAAAATGTTATATAATTTATATCTCTCTAATAAATACAATACTATAATCTAAATAGTTTAAAATTTTCGTGACTTAAGTGTGTCAAATAATTGAAACATTATGCATATAATTATAAAGATGAATTTGTTGTATTTTGAGATTCCAACTTATCTCACTCACAAATATTAAACATCAAATCGCATTTTATCATTATTTATATTTATTTAATTTGTTTGACAAAAATCAAAAGGTATTAAGAAAATATTCATTATATAGTGTTTATCATTCTACATTGTAGTTTGTTGTTTCTATTTTGATTTTAAAAATGAGTTTTAATTGCACATATTTTTGTTTTAACTCTTATTGTAATAAATATATTCTTAAAGTTTCAAAGCATTTGACGATAATGATATGTTTGATTGTATTTGAATTTTAAATTTTTTATCCTTGTAATGCAACATAAAAAAATTGTGTAATTTAGTTTTGCATATTTAGTTTGAATGTTATATTATTATACATGCTTTAGTATAAAAAATAAATTTACAAAAAATTTGGCTTGTGGCCCGATAGTGGCCCGTTTAGCCCGAAGCTCGTTCGGGCTGGCCCTATAAGGCTAGGGCCAACCCGTTTAACATCTCTATCTTATAGGGAAGACTAATAATAACTTTGGTTTTGATTAATCGAATAACAAGAGGAAGATTAATTGAAATCATAACCCTGTAATCCATTCATCCACTTGATCTTTCAATCAAAATCTTTACTTTGTCTTTTTATGATAAAATATTGTCTTACTTTTAAAAAACAACCATCAATTTTTGATCGTCTAAATAAAAATAATAATATTACAATCTCAGTACTTAGTGGTGAAGCTAAAAATAAGGCGAACACGGAGGTCCAGGATGAGAATGTTGCTATTCTCACAGAACAAGTATCCATGATGTAGCAAACGACTCCTAGAGATCCTGCAGTTGTTGAAGAAGAGGCTAACTTCGTGGAACAACAAATGAACTTCAACACAACTATAGAAATAATCAGACACACAATTATTATCATATGTGGCTACAAAACCATGAGAACTTTTCATATGCTAATAACGAAAATATTGTTAGATAGATATTTTTATCAAGATTTTGATGATTTTGTTTAAATTATTTTTTACACCAAAACAATATTTTCAAATGTTGTCCAAATATTCCCAAATGATTTAAAATATTTTTACTAATTTTTGGAGTATTTTTTGAAGTTTATATTTGACAAAAAATTGGACAACACTTCTGTTTTGAGGCCAATCGGTCGCCCTATAGGGCATCCGTACCTGGAAATGATTTTTGAAATAGAAACGAGAAGTTTGAAAAAGTCCAGGAGGTCGACCGGTCGAGCAAACGGTCGACCGATACCTGAAAGTATGATAACTGAAAACAGAGAAGTCTGGACTTGAAAATTTAGGAAGGAAGACCAATCCCCATAAGGGTCGACCGGTCGACCCCTAGGGCGACCGGTCAGACCCCCCACGGATCGGTCGACCCCCCTCCATCCTGTGTCTGGATCGCACTATCTTCTTTTTAACGTTCGAATTTATACATAGCGACCGGTCGCGCTATATATTTTTGACAGCAGATTGAAACCGTTGGAAATCCATTATGAGAAAGATTTACTTTATCAATTTTGTACATTATTTCTACATCTTTTGATCCTTTTTTTGTAGACAAAAGTGAAGAAGGAGGAGCCTATGTTTGTGAAGACTCTCCTATAAATAGAGGATGATTTGAAGACACAAGACACAACACACAAGCATACAATACAACAAGAAATCTGCAAAATTCCCAAAGCTTTCATTTTTATATTCTTGTTGTAATAGCCTAAGTTCTTGCACTTGCACAATCTTGAGGTCTAGACTTTTTATTCTTGATTACACTTGCACTCAAAGTTTATATACTTCAATTATTAAGTTGTAATCTTGAATTTTTATATCATCCAAAACAAGATATCATTGTTAGTGTTCTTGTGGTAAGAACACACTTGGGTGATCTTAGGTGTTGAAGAGTGTGGTAACTGGTACTCTTCTTAAGTGTTGAAGGAAGATTGTGGTAATCTCCTTGAAGGTGTTGTAAGAAGATTGTGGTAATCTTCAAAGGTGGTATTGTAACAATTGTGGTAATTGTTAATAAAACTTTTTTCTTTTTGAAATCCACTTCGGATATACCGGGGTGATAGTAGATTAGGCCCTAGGTGGGTTGAACTATAAATCATCAAGTGTTTTTTATTTTCCGCATTTATATTCTTGTCATTTATTTGTTCATTCGAAAAAGAGGGCGATTTGAGAAAAATTGGCATAATCTATTCACCCCCTTACCCCCTATAGATTATTGTAGCCACTTGGACTAACAAGTGGTATCAAAGCCAAACTCTTTGGCAAGCTCGTTCCACATCACGAGTAAAGAGGAAAGATCCATGGCTACGAACGAAAGCTACCTCACCACCAGCGCCTCCATCAACAAGCCACCACCATTCGACGCCAACAACTACGCATTTTGGAAAGACCGTATAGAGTGCTTTCTACAAGGGTGCAAATTTGATATTTGGAATGTGGTCATTGAAGGAGTTGATCAACCAACCAAGAAATTGGAGAACGACACCTCGGCTCCCAAAACTTTCAAGGAGTTCGATGAAAATGACAAGAAAGTTTTCTCTCTAAACGGTAAGACCTTAAATATTTTACATTGCTCGCTTATCGCCACCGAGTATAATCGCATAAGAGGCATAATATCGGCACATGAAGTATGGGAAAAATTAGAAACCATCTATGATGGCACAAAGAAAGTGAATCAAGCAAGAAAAACAATACTTGTGAAAGACTTTGAAAATTTCAATAAGCATGATGGTGAAAGCATATCAAAAATGGTGGAAAGGCTTGACGACATTGCCAATCCTCTTGTGGATCTTGGGAAAGTCATCTCCGAAGAAGACAAAGTGACCAAGGTATTGAACGCTCTTCCCGGCTCATGGTCCAAAAAAGTGACGGTTATCACGGAAGCACAAAATCTTGAAACACTCAAGTTCGATGAGCTCATTGAGAACCCCCTCATCTACGAAGTTTATCTCAGGGAGAGGAAAAATTCCAAATCATCCAACACTCAATCGGGTACGCAAAATATTCCTAAAGGTCTAGCATCTTCTTCTAATAATTCATATTATGATAATTATGAGGATAATGAAGAGACGGACGCACTTGTCCAGAAATTTGAAAAATTTGTGAACAAAAATAAGGTAAGAAAACCGAGAGACAACTCGTATTTTAAATGCGGAAAATCCGGGCATTTCATAGCCGGTTGCCCAAAACTCGAGGAGGAGGAACAAAAGAAGAAAAAGTCTTTTCCCAAAAAGAAGGCTTTAAATGCGGATGTCATGACTTGGGATGAACTTCTTGCCACAACCGATGAAGAAGAAGAATCCGAACATGGTCTTGTGGCCATACACGACGAAAACAACGAGGTTATAGGGGCTATAACAACCATGGAGGATTCAAAATGACTCGTGGACAGCGGATGTTCATGCCATATTTGGAAAGAAAGAAATTTTTACCAACATCAAGCTCAAGAAGAGGGTATGGTCATGTTCGGCAATGGCAAAGGAAGAATTCTTGGAAATGGAGAACCGGTAACTCTTCTTTCTCTCTTAGTAATGTTATTTAAGTAGAAGGGCTTAAGTTTAATTTAATATGTGTTAGCCAACTTTGTGATTCAAATTATAATGTTGTTTTCAATAAAGAAAAATGCCTTATTTCCAAAAATGATAAAATTATTTGTGAAGCAAATAGAAAAGGCAATCTTTACAAAATTTGTACAAGTGATTTGGTTAGTCAAAATGTTTCTTGTCTTGTCGCCAATAATGATTTAACTAGTTTATGGCATAGGCGACTTGGACATGTTGGATACAAAAATTTGCAAAATATTTACAAAAACCAACATGTAAAAGGACTACCCAAATTGAATTTTGAAAATCTTGGCTTATGACACTTGTCAAAAGAACAAATTAGTTAAGAGTAGTTTTAAGCCCAAAAATAAAATTTCCACAACCAAGCCTCTACAACTTCTTCATTTAGATTTGTATGGTGATATTGGTACGGCAAGTCTAAGTGGAAAACATTACACTTTTGTTATAGTCGATGACTTTTCTAGATATAGTAGGGCTCTTTTTGTTGCAAATAAAAGCGATGCCATTAATGAGTTTGTTAAGTTGTGTAGACTTATTGAAAATGAAAAAGAAGATACCATAAAGTCTATTTGAAGTGATCGAGGTGGAGAATTTTTACCAAAATCAAGCTCCAAGAAGAGGGTATGGTCATGTTCGGCAATGGCAAAGGAAGAATTCTTGGAAATGGAGAAACTGGTAACTCTTCTTTCTCTCTTAGTAATGTTATTTAAGTAGAAGGGCTTAAGTTTAATTTAATATGTGTTAGCCAACTTTGTGATTCAAATTATAATGTTGTTTTCAATAAAGAAAAATGCCTTATTTCCAAAAATGATAAAATTATTTGTGAAGCAAATAGAAAAGGCAATCTTTACAAAATTTGTACAAGTGATTTGGTTAGTCAAAATGTTTCTTGTCTTGTCGCCAATAATGATTTAACTAGTTTATGGCATAGGCGACTTGGACATGTTGGATACATAAATTTGCAAAATATTTACAAAAACCAACATGTAAAAGGACTACCCAAATTGAATTTTGAAAATCTTGGCTTATGACACTTGTCAAAAGAACAAATTAGTTAAGAGTAGTTTTAAGCCCAAAAATAAAATTTCCACAACCAAGCCTCTACAACTTCTTCATTTAGATTTGTATGGTGATATTGGTACGACAAGTCTAAGTGGAAAACATTACACTTTTGTTATAGTCGATGACTTTTCTAGATATAGTAGGGCTCTTTTTGTTGCAAATAAAAGCGATGCCATTAATGAGTTTGTTAAGTTGTGTAGACTTATTGAAAATGAAAAAGAAGATACCATAAAGTCTATTTGAAGTGATCGAGGTGGAGAATTTAGAGTCTTTTGTGAAACCAAGGGATATGGTCACAATGTTTCGGCTCCAAGGACACCTCAACAAAATGGAGTAGCCGAAAGGAAGAATTGGACACTTCAAGAAATGAGTCGGTCCATGCTCAATGAATTCTCACTTCCAAAATATTGTTGGCCGAAGCCGTAAGTACCACTTGCTATGTCATAAATGGAGTTTATATTCGTCCTAAAATGAATAAAACTCCATATGAGCTTTGGAAAGGAAGAACTCCAAATATTAGTTATTTCAAAATATTTGGATGCAAGTGTTTTATTTTGAATACTAAGGATCAATTAGACAAAATTGATCCTAAGGCTGATGAAGGAATATTTATGGGGTATTCAACAAAGAGCAAAGTATAGCGGGTTTACAATAAGACTAGTATGGTTGTTGAAGAATCCATCCATGTAAAATCCAATGAAACATCGGGTGTTAAAAAGATACCAAATGATGATAGTGATGAAGAGGATGTTGTTGAACCAATTGTTCAAAATGATGCTAAAAATGATCAACCTTCAAGCTCAAATGTTCCTCAAGAAGACAAAGGTGATACTTCGGATCTTCCCGTAGCATTGAAATTTAAGGGAGATCACCCAAAAGATCTTATTATTGGTGATCCTCTTGATAAAGTAATGACTCGAGGAAAATTTACCGAGAAAGCTCTTATATCTCAAAAAGAGCCTAAAAATGCTAAGGAGGCTATTGAATATGAGGATTGGTTTTTAGAAATGCAAGAGGAGTTGAATCAATTTGAAAGAAATGATGTTTGGGAATTGGTACCTTGTCCTCAATCTCAAACAATTATTGGTACAAAATGGGTATTTCGAAACAAGCTCGATGAACAAGGCAATATTGTTCGAAACAAAGCAAGATTAGTAGCTCAAGGTTATTGTCAAGAAGAATGTATTGATTATGATGAAACATTTGCACCCGTAGCACGTTTAAAAGCTATTCGTATTTTACTTGCCTATTCTTGTTTCAAAAATTTCAACCTTTACCAAATTGATGTTAAATCCACATTTTTAAATGGTTTTATTTAAGAAAAAGTCTATGTAAAACAACCTCCGGGGTTTGAAAAATTTTCTAGGCCTAATGATGTTTATAAACTTAAAAAGGCCTTGTATGGGTTAAAACAAGTACCCCGTGCATGGTATGATAGACTTAGCTCTTTTCTTTGCAAAATGGTTTTACAAGATGTAAAGTTGATACTACTCTCTTTGTATTTGAAAAAGGGTAAGATTGTTACTTGTGCAAATTTATGTTGATGATATTATTTTTGGTGCCACTAATGAATCATTGTGCAAGAAATTTTCTAAGTTAATGCAAGGTGAATTTGAAATGAGCATGATGGGGGAGCTCAATTTCTTCCTTGGACTTCAAATTAAGCAATGCCAAGAAGGTATTTACATTTCACAATCAAAGTATACAAAAGAGCTTCTAAATAAGTTCGGCATTGAAGAAGGAAGAACCGTCTCTACCCCAATGGCAACAAATGTCAAGATTGACAAAGATGAAAAAGGCAAGTCGGTTGATGAATCCAAATATCGATGTATGATTGGTAGTTTACTTTATTTAACCACAAGTAGACCGGATATTCTTCATGTCGTATGCCTATGTGCTTGTTTTCAAAGCAATCCCAAAGAATATCATATGAGTGCCATTAAAAGGATTTTTCGATATTTGAAAGACACTATTCAATATAGTTTATTTTATCCAAAGAATGAAATTTTTTCTCTTAAAGGTTATAGTGATTCGGATTATGCGGGAAATATTGATGATCGTAAGAATACTTCCGGATCATGTCAATTTTTAGGCGATTGCCTAGTTTATTGGTTTTCAAAGAAACAAAATTGTGTTTCACTTTCAACGGTCGAAGCCGAATATACTTCTGTGGCCTTTTGTTGTACTCAATTGCTTTAGATGAAACAAACTTTAGCGGATTATAAATGTTCTTTTGAAAATGTTCCTATCTTTTGTGATAACATATCCGCTATAAATATTGCTCAAAACCCGGTTAATCATAACTGTACTAAACATATTAAGATTCGACATCATTTTCTAAGGGATTGTGTTTCAAAATGAAAAATTGAGATATCTTTTGTTCCATCTTAAGATCAATTAGCGGATATTTTTACAAATCCGCTATCTTCCGAGACTTTTGCCACAATACGAGCTCGGTTAGGCATAATGCATATTGAATAAGGCCTATGATTGCAATTTGCATGTTTTTAAAACTTAGGGGTGAAAAATCGAATTTTTGGTGCAAAATTCGGACAGAAACAGAACTGGTGCTCAGGCACCGGTCGACCGGTCGACTAGGTACAAGGACCGATCGCCTACGTCGCCGAGGTCACCTGCGGTTTTGAGTTAAAAACGTTTATGTCCTTCTAAATGTCATTTTGGTTCTTTTCTTCCAAAATCGAACCCCTTCACATTTTTCACACACAATTCACTCAAAATGATTTTCATCTTATAAAATCTATATTTTTTAGTTTATATAACTTATATTTCATCATTATTATCCGACTTCTCCGATTAATTGGTGAGAATTTCTCCTTTTAATCTCAGTTGGGTTGAACCCTTGAGAATGTGCTCATATCTTGCTATTTTGATGGAATTTGTGTATTAGTGTGTTGTATATGATGATTATTAATGGATGATTGTTGTAATATTGTAATTGGTGATGAATGTTTTTAGCTTAAATCTAATACAAAGGCGTTATATATCTTTTGTTTTATTTGACGCACGCCAAGTGTTCGACAAAATATTTCTATGAAAAATTCATCACCTACATGATTATCTTGATTTGAAAAGTCTTATAAGTTTATAGAGATCATGTTTTATCAATCCAATGAGCTTTTGCAAATCAAATGATCAACTTTTCCCTTTTATTTGAAATTTAAGCTTAAATGTTCAAAATGCTCGATAAATCGATTAAATTGCGTACTTTGATATGATTGTATGATATTTTTATCGTGCTAACATTCTTTTTGATGATTTCAAAGGGGGAGAAACAGGAAAAACGCTCGTATGCTCAAAGAAGCGAAAATAAGCTCGCAAGAAAAGCTATAAGCTAGGGCTCTTAAAAGCCAAAAGCTGCGAATGATACTTAGTCCATTTGATGTATTATGGACTTTTATGCTTAACTAATGTTGTTTTTGTGATAGGGAGAGCTTCTAAGCTCATGATATTCAAGCTTTTAGCTTGTAGTTGTTTGCTTCTACTTACTTTTGTTATGCATGTTTATAAGGGGAGCTTGTGCAAAATGTTTTTGGAAAATCTTTGCTTATTTCCTTGTGTTATTTCTTAAGATAAATGTTGCTTAGAATGGATTGATGTTTTTTGACCGGAAAAATGTGTTTTATTTTAAAATCGATCTCCTAAAATTATTTTGGTTTGTAATCATAAAAAATGGGGAGTTTGTTAGATAAATATTTTTATCAAGATTTTGATAATTTTGTTTAAATGAGTTTTTACACCAAAACAATGTTTTTAAATGTTCTCCAAATATTCCCAAATGATTTAAAATATTTTTACTAATTTTTGGAGTATTTTTTGAAGTTTATATTTGACAAAAATTGGACAACACTGTTTTTAAGCCAACCGGTCGTCCTATAGGGCATCCCGTACCTGTAAATGATTTTTGAAACAGAAACGAAAAGTTTGAGAAAGTCCAAGAGGTCGACCAGTCGAGCAAATGCTCGACCAGTACCTGAAAGTATGAAAACTGAAAACAGAGAAGTCTGGACTTGAAAATTTAGGGAGGGAGACTGGTCCCCATGAGGGCCAACCGGTCGACCCCTAGGGCGACCGGTCGGACCCCCCTCGGACCAATCGACCCCCCCTCCATCATGTGTCTGGATCGCACTATCTTCTTTTTAACGTTCGAAATTTATACATAGAAACCGGTCGCGCTATATATTTTTGACTGCAGATTCAAACCGTTGGAAATCCATTATCAGCAAGATTTACTTTATCAATTTTGTACAATATTTCTACATCTTGTGATCCTATTTTTGTAGACAAAAGTGAAGGAGGAGCCTATGTTTGTGAAGACTCCTATAAATAGAGGATGATTTGAAGACACAAGACACAACACACAATCATACAATACAACAAGAAATCTGCAAAATTCCCAAAGCTTTCATTTTTACATTCTTGTTGTAATAGCCTAAGTTCTTGCACTTGCACAATCTTGAGGTCTAGGCTTTTTATTCTTGATTACACTTGCACTCAAAGTTTGTATACTTCATTTATTGAGTTGTAATCTTGAATTTTTATATCATCCAAAATAGGATATTCTTATTAGTGTTCTTGTGGTAAGAACACACTTGGGTGATCTTAGGTGTTGAAGAGTGTGGTACTCTTCATAGGTGTTGAAGGAAGATTGTGGTAATCTCCTTGAAGGTGTTGTAAGAAGATTGTGGTAATCTTCAAATGTGGTGTTGTAACAATTGTGGTAATTGTTAATAAAACTTTTTTTCTTTTTGAAATCCACTTCGGATATACCGGGGTGGTAGTATATTAGGCCCTAGGTGGGTTGAACTACTATAAATCATTGAGTGTTGTTTATTTTCCACATTTACATTCTTGTCATTTATTTGTTCATTCGAAAAAGAGGGCGATTTGAGAAAAATCGGCATAAGCTATTCACCCCCCTCTAGATTATTGTAGCCACTTGGACTAAGAAATATCTTGCAGCCACCTGGGGTTTTAAATGGGTAATGAAGGCAGAGCGGAGTCCAGTAATAAGATAACATATGTGGAAGAGATGTGATTCTCATTTATCGGAGAGACTAGGGCTAGACTAAATAAGGATGAAGTGAAGGCAGACAAGATTGAGGAACATGTTACTCAGCTGAACACGAATATGAATGCGAGACTGAAATCTTTGGAAACACAAGTGTAGGTCCCAAGGGGTGTGGTATAAGGTTTAAAAGGGGGGGTTGAATAAACCTTACTAAATTTTCGATTTTAGTCCTTTTAAATAGTTCAATAGAGTTGACTCAAATCAGTTGTGTCCTAAGGGACATCTAAGTTTGCTATTCAACTAAGTTACCCACTCAACAGACTCGATAGAGCTGCTGATAGTATAACTCGGCTGCTTAAGTCAAATACTTAACTTGGCTGATTTGGTTTTTAACAGCAGAAGACTTAACACCCTTTGATTGGTTTAAAGCTTGTTTTAAACACTTATTTTA
Source organism: Rehmannia glutinosa (assembly GCA_016081115.2). Lineage (NCBI taxonomy): Eukaryota > Viridiplantae > Streptophyta > Magnoliopsida > Lamiales > Orobanchaceae > Rehmannia > Rehmannia glutinosa. The sequence goes on along the minus strand of CM071930.1, from coordinate 10,417,240 downwards.
GCACTTAGTTATTTATCAGTTGGATAACAAATATTAACTAACATCATATATATAATAGATATGCAGGAAAGTAAATGCTGAAAGTAAATTGACACAAGTATTTTTATAGTGGTTCGAAGATGGGGTAATTCTTCTAGTCCACTCTTCTCCAACTCGTGGAGGAATCCACTAAGTAATATATCAGTTTACAAAACGCTTATCAATCTGGAGACAACCTTGATCATACAACTGACTTCTCTTGCGACTCAACTTCTTTACGAGGCGGATGCCTGGCTATTACAGCTCACTTCTCAGGTTATTGGATTTTATCACGAAGCTCTCCAACAAACTTAAACCTTTGTTCGACCTTGAACCTCTCTACAATCCTTCAACTTGGAAAGTAGACCCATTTTGATCTTCAAATATTTTCCTCTTCAACTAATTAAAGTTATCTCTCCTTCACAGCTTGTGTTGGATCGAGTTTCTTCGAGTTTTAGACTTGAGGAATTTCTTGATAAGCTCTGAGAATTTTCAGGTTGATTGCTTGAATATTGCTTAAAAGACCAGTGTCATTCGTCGCCCTTTGTCAAATGCTTCCTCAGCCTTTTATAGTGCACATTTGAAATTTGTCCGTTGAAGAGATAAACTAGTTTCAAATGTCACTTTGTGTTTGTTGGTTTGTCTTGTCTGGTCTGCAGCCCTTGTGATGTTGACCTTTCCTCCAATTAAATGGTATTTCAAACTGCAGGGTTCGACCACAAAGTGCGATATTTCTCATTGGCTCATTCCTTTTGCACAATTTTGGGACAAACACTTTAAGATCCGATGAGTTTGACATATTACTAGATCGAGTAATATTCTTGACTTTATTCAACGGATCTAAGACAGTTGTCTTGACTTGACTGTTGCCTTTACCCCAGGTGACTTGAGTCTGCTTCAATCATGAGATTACTCAACTATCACTTTAACCGACAAACTTGGCTTCTTGAGTTGACTTGACTGACACTTCTCACAGTTGTTCCTCAGTTGACTCTCCTTCAGTAGAGTCCTAGACTTCCCCCTAGGCCATACTCAGCTGACACACAATAGAGTCTTCATTCCAGTCCGCGGTTGACTTCTTGTAATCTTGACTTAGCTGACTTAACTCAGCTCTTCCAGTTCTATCTATTATAATACATAATTAAAAGGAAAATGGGGGTGCCAACTTCCTAGTTTAAGTTTACATGGTATCATCAAAATCTAACAAATAAATTTCCTAACAACAAGTAGCCCAAATCGCTACTGCAATGGGAGACCAATATCAAAAAGGTAAATTCCTAAGCGATACTAAACTTATCCGAGATAATAATGCAATGACATTCGTCTGATGAATGGTACATAATATTAGGGCTCAAAGACTTCAAACGACATAGTTCAACGACAGTGATGCTAGAAATTTGACATCTAGTTGAAGACGTAAAACTTAGCATTTTCTGGGAGGCCACGCAAGTTATTTTTATTTTTATTTATTTCCATTTATTATTATTTTATTTTATTTTGATCGCCTTCATTTAATTTGATTCTAATTCAATTTTTATATTATTAACATAATTTGTAGTTTTATTTATTTGTGTGAGTTGTTGTGTAGGAGACGTCACGGTAAATTTTCGATTTTCTAAAAAAGAAAGGGAAAATCATTTCACACGACCGTGTGAAGCTTTCACACGGACCATGCAACACATATCACAGAGACCAGATACATGAGCTAGCTGTGTGAGCTGCACACGGTCGTGTAGCTGGTCACAACGAGAATAGGGACGCCCAGGACCGCATGGTACGACCGTGTGAAATGCACACGAGCCGTATGGTATGTCTGTCGAAATTATCTTGCAGAAAATAAACTGTAACTCTTAAGATCATCATATATAAATTTTTGCCTAAATTTTTTGTGTTCCAAGTTGTTATATATCTCTCTCTCTCTCTCTATGAATGAAGCCAAGATCTCTTCCATTTAAAAAATATATTTTTATTTTGAAATTGTTTCAAAAAAAAATCAAAAAGAAAACTTAAGATAAATAAAGTATATAATTGGATAATAATTTAACCCTAAACCAACCCTTTCTCTCTCTTCTTCCATTCTCTCTGCCTTCTCTTTACATCCTCTCAACCACAAACACTATTTTTCCCCTATTCTTCCAACAAGGAGGATGGGGGAACAACTAAAATGCTCTAGTTCTTTGGTTTCTTGCGTTTTCTCCCGATTTGGGAGTGTATTTTTCTCCTTGTGGGACTTTAGTCTCTCTTAATGGGAGTGTTTGGTTTCCCTTTGTGGGAATTTATTTTTATTTTTGTTTTTTATTTTTGTTTTCGTTTGTTTTTGTTTCAGATCTGTCCATTTGGGTTTAAGATCTGGTCTTTTTGGATGCAGATCTGACCGATGAATTTCAAATATGGTGACTTCGGTGGTTGATAGACTGCAGAAGGTGGTTTCATAATGGTTTCATCGAAGAAAGACACGAGATGGAGTTGGATCTGAGTATTTTGATGATTGAAGGAAGGTTTTGTGACGGATTTGGAAGTACTAGCCATGTGATGGAGTTTTGGTTGTCTCTTGTAACAAAATTTTCATTTGTTTTTTTTCCAAGCCTTGTATTTTTCTTTTCATTTGGGATTGTGACCACCTTTTGTGAGTTTATTATCTTGCAATTTTCGGTCTTTCAGTTTGAATCTGGAAAATTGCTTTCCATGCGGATCGCTCTATGTAATCTTATGGATTGGGTTATTTAGCCTCTTTGTATGTTTTTTCTTCAGTTATATATAAAACTATCGTTTCGGAAAAAAAAAGAATAATAATTATCTGTCTTGCGGCGCTTCAAAGTACAACCAACACCTAAACTAACTTTAATTTTTAAATTATTAAAAAGTCTTAGAGCAAGTCTCTTGTGAGACGGTCTCACAGATCTAAATCCGTGAGACGGACCTCCTAAGGGCTCCGTCTTGAGAACATGAACCATGAAAATATGAACAATGAAGAATAAACCCGAAAACAAAAATAAACCCAAAAAATAAAAAATAAACCCAAAAAAAAAACTAAAAATCCTAGAAACCCAAATCAATTTAAAATAAACCCAAGAAACAAAATAAGCCCTAAAAAAATAAATATAAACCCTAAGAAAAATAAAATCTGAAAAAAAAACTTTTAAAATTTTGTGTAAGGTCTCCGTCTAATGCAAGTTTTTGCCAAAGTCTTATCATAGTTAATCCTTTTAAATTGTGAATGCACTTAACTACTTAGTGAAAAGTATTTATAAAAAAAAAAGTGAAAAGGAATATCTTATAAAAAATGTTAATAAAACAATGGTCTAAATTCCACTTATATATCGATGATGAGCAAACCACACGTAAATTGTCCACTTTGTCGCATGCTGTTGCAAGTCATGTCATGTACTTCAAATAATTAAAAATAAAATAATCCAAATAGTACTTGCATCGTTGGTAATAAATTAAACGCTGATTTGACAAGACAAATATCTGATGACTTGGCAATCCATTAGCCGTAGGATTCATGAAATTTGGAATTATTTTGCCTGATGTCACACCACACTGATTGATTGATGGATTGGATTTTGCTCTGTTAATTGAGGACAAACATTTCTTTAATTTTGGGTTTTAGTTTTATGAGACGTCAAATGGATGATAGCTGTTTGGCTCCCACAGAGAATAATTGCAGGAAATATTTGCCCTCTCAATTAGTATGATGTCAATTTTATATATTCGTATGTTATTTATTAGTTAAAAATAATTTACTTCCTCTCCACAAATATAGTAAATAAAAAATAGAAAAAACAATGTTATATATCAGAATTAATTAGGTAAAACATAAAAGGGCTGCCTTTGACGAGACCAGATCTCCTGTTCCACAATTTTGTTTCACTTCCTATTACACCGTGCATGATGCATAACAATATACAGTTATGACATCATCATGTACAAGTGTCATACATCCAATACAATGGAATAAGAAGTGAAACAGAATTGTGGAATAGAAAATCTCAATCTACCTTTGACTCCCTACTTTGATCCCAAAAAAAGAGGAAAAAACACTAAACCCTTCAAACTATACGGTTTTTTGCATTTTACCATATGAGCTAATTTTCTTTACACTTTACCAAACATACTACCAAAATTTTGCACTTTGCCATACAACAGCGATCGCCGTTGGAATATTCTTAGAATATCCCGGCGTGAACCCTCCACGTGAGGGCAAAACCATCATTGCCAAAAATTCAAACAAAAGTTGTTACATTTTACCATATGAACTTTGTTAAAAATTTCAATTTGCCATATGAACTTTACACAATTTCACTTTGCCATATCAATTAAAAAAAAACATAAACACTTATGGCATCTGTAGTGGGAGGTTTTTGGAGAGGTTTGTGCAAAGAAAAACCTTATTAAAAAACCTCACCACCATTGTGAAGCAAAGGTTTTTTGATTCCTAAAAAAAGTGGTACCGTGTTTATATTCACGGTACCGCATCCTCCGTTTTTTTTAATAATAAAATGGCACAAGTGGGTTTGGATAAATAATTTAAATAATATTTATTATATATAAACTATGTATATAAATATAAATTGTATTTATTATATATAAAATATAATATTAATTATAAATATAAATGTAAATAATATTTATTAAATATTAAATATGTATAAAAATATTTTTTTATAAATATTTAAATTATGTATATTTATATAAATATAATAATGCATATAATATAATATAAAATATAATAAATATGTGATATTATAGTGGGGAGTGTAGGGTCCACAAAAAGTTGTTTAGAGGTTTTTGGATTGTGGAGAGAAATGTAGGGTTTTTTCTTCTTGAGTTTTTTATGATGTGGCACCATGGGCTCCACCAAAAAGTGGGTTTGTAGAGGTTTTTAGAAACTTGGCATTGGTGATGCCCTTATGTGCATATACATGTATTTCTCTTTTTCTTTTCAAATTTTTATTCATAAAAGAATAAATTTAATTAATATTTACCTGAATAAAATATACTATCAATGATATAATTAAGATTTAGGTTTACGGTTTAGGCGCGTATAGATCTCAATGATATCGGTTGGACATCTTTAAATTATTTTAGAGTTTAAATATTTTTTTATATGGAGTTCATCCCAATTTTTTTATGTGATGTTGCTTTAGATATATACTTCTAAATCTTAGTTCAATCTTAGATTCATAAATTTGGGACGCATCAATGTACCGAATATTGTACCAAAATAATCAGTTCGACTCAAACTTTTACCATATTTTTTTTTGGTAATCAAAATTTTGAAAAAAAATATAATAAAATAAATAAATATTATAATCATTATTATAATATATATTCATTATTTTATTAATCTTAGTATGAAAATAATACATTATAATTAAAAAATAAGTAATATATACGAGTATATATATATATATTATAAAAATAATTTTCATATTTGTTGAATTTTTTGTTTTGGTTCGGCGCACTATATGGTTTAAATTTATTTTTGTGATTTTTATTTATTAAATAAGATAAATAAATGCATATAGACATAACTTTTTAATTTTTTTTTAAAAACTGATATGACAAACTGAAAATTATGCAAAGTTCAGATGTCAAAGTAAACTTTTAACAAAGTTCAGATGGTAAAGTGCAACCACTTATGTTTGTATTTTAGGCAAAGACGGTTTTGCCCTCCAAATGGAGGAAACACGTGACTAATATTCGAAGAATATTCCATCGGCGATGACCGCTATAAGGCAAAGTGCAAAACTTATATAGTTAGTATGATAGATTGTTAAAAAATATTAGTTTGTATGGTAAAATGCAAAAACGTATAATTTGTGGGGTTTAGTATTTTTCGTCCCCAAAAGAAAATATTTTATTTATATGGTGGAATACTAAAATGACGAATAGTAATTAAATAGACTTTCTAATTTTTCAATACAATTGATTTTTACTATATTAAGAGGGTATAAGATGTTTGAGAGTTTATAAGTTGTTAAATTTGTTTGGTAATTTTTCTTTTTTAGAAAAAGGTCTTAGAAGTTCCTGAAATAAGATGTTAGGAGCTTATAAACTGATTTTTAAAAAGGTGGAAATCCCAATTTTTTTCAAAATAAGATCTTATTTCAACAATCTCCTATAATTTAGACTATTTTAATTACAAAATTGTCATTACTAACATCTTAAAAGCTATGCCATCTTATTTTTTCTAAACACTTCAACAACTTGTTTTTAAAGTAAGATCTAGCATTTATAAGCTCTAAACATATCTTATAAAATGTAAGAATTTATAAGATCTTTTAAACAAGCTTAGCCAAAGTATTATTCGAGATAAGCTTAAAAACTTACATAATCTCGTCTATATAACAAAATACTTAGGTGAAATTCGCGATTAATTCATATATCATAACTATTTTTATAAATATGTTATGTAATATTGCATTTCTCTGTAAAACTTATAAATATAAATAATATATTCTAATAAATTTACATATATGTATTGAAAAAATAAATAAATGACTTAGTGCATTGTAATTTTATCAAAATAAAAAATAACATTTGGGAACAAATGGCGACGGGAATAAAAACTTTGGAGATGTTAACATTAATTTTCAAAACATATAAACGAAATTCCAATATCAAAGAAAATCTCGTGTTTAATTTGAATTAATATTGAATTTTTTTTGAAAGTTCTGTTACTAATTAAAGATTTTAAAGTTTTGATAATCCAAAAGTAGGAAAACTGTTTGGTACCGCACAAAGCACGTTCATCACTTTCACACGATTTACCGCAATAGTGTGAAAATCCGAAACTTTGTTTGGTTGACACTTGACAGTTCAGTTTTTCCAGGTCCGAGTATGTATGTAAAATTCTGAAAAGTTACCACTTTATGGACTACTACTTCCGTGAATGAATTTTACAGCTAGTTTCCTACTTTCCATCTACTTTTGAGACAATTTTCATTTTTTCTCTAGGTTTTGAATTAAAAAATATTTTTATTAGGTGTACTTTTTTTTAAAAAAAATATTAAAGTATTTGGATGAAAGTTTATATATAGGACTGAAAATCATATCGGGAGAATTTTTTTATACACCATTTGATCAATTAAAACTCTTTTATACACACACTTATAAAAAATTATTTTCTACACTTTTTTATCCCAACCCCATATAACTCAACCACACTTTAGTTACCTTTTTTAACTTATTTGATTTCCCCCTTGTTTTTTAAAACAAAATCCTTTTCAATTTTTTTTTTTAAAAAAGAACAAACCCAACCCACAGCCCCCATACGCCCCCCCCACACCCAAAAATCAACCCAAATACTTTCCCCCAACTGATACAATCTCCACTGCCACTAAACATACACCACCACAACGTCCCACCTCCACAACGCCCCACCTCACATCCCACCACTATTTTCTTTACATGAACAACAAGGCCCCACCACCACTAAATCGACCGGGAAATGAAGAGTTGGTGTCGGAGTCGACGGAGGTTCACACAAACAACAATGTCCCACCACCACGACCGAAAAATGTAGTGTTAGTGCCGGAATTGACGGAGGTAGCCGTAAATCGTAACCCTTTGCATCAACAACGGGTGAGTCAAAATAAGTTGTTTTTTTCGAATTTTTTGTTGTTTTGAGTTTTTATTGATGGATTTATTGGTTGAAATTGAGGTTTATATGTTGGAATTTAAGGATTTTAGTTTCGATTTTGTTGTTATTGGTATGTATGAGTTGGAGAGGAATTACAGATTTAGGGTTTAGGACTTCACGGTATGAATTGTTGAAATTCAATTCACGATATAGGTTCATAGTTCAATTCTTACGATGAACACCTTTTTCATGAATATCAACAAGAGAATGGATAATAATATATCCCCCAGTATCTAAATCGGCCTTCACCCTATCGTGCACGATCTCTATGATGAGGTCCGAAAAATAATTATCCCCATCATGAATAGCTATTATCTCGTCTTCTCCGCCGACATATTCGATTCCTTGCCAATATCCACCATATCGAACTACCAAATTATGCCAGTTTATCTGCAAGAAACATAATAACAATTAATAAATAACAATCGTCTAGATAATAGACATGTCTTTGAAAATGTCTGTAATCTCTACTATCATAATTTGCATTCACGGTACATATGAGTTCACAATATCATACTCAATCAAATCACGGTACATACATATGAGTTCACGATATAAATTTACAGTACATATAAGTTCACGATATAAATTCACTTCATGGTATCAATAATTTCACGGTACTATATACTTTCACGGTATTGCATGACTTCACGACATTATATGACATCACGATATCATATGCCTTCACGGTATAATGTATTAAACTGTGAACATATGTACTGTGAATATATACGTTAACCTAAAATGTGAATATATATCGTGGACTTCTGCAAAGATATCCACAACATCAAAATAACCGTGAACTATATACCATACCGTGAACCGAGCCAGTTCTTTGATATCCATACCATGATGTTATATTTTAAGTCATATAGTGAGTATTTTCATCCAATAATTACCAAAAAATCATAAAAACGATATCAAACACGAACACTTACAATCAAAGAAGAATACTAAAACATTTATTAAGTTAAAATAAGCATACAATGTCTAAAAATTTGAAGCACGTTGATACAAGTCCACATATAAGTATATAGATTACATACCTAAATCAATTTCTAGGTATAAACAGAGGAGATGTGAGAAGGATAAAGAAAAAATTGATTTGAAAATGTGAGAGTTACACAACAAATATAAAAATGCCACTTGAATATTGTTGGTTGGGCAATAAATTTCCCCATAATGAGAGTAGATTATTGAGCAATTAATTCCAATGTTGGAGGCATGTTGAAGGCAGCGTACATTCCCTTATTTTTGTGATTTTATTTATTTATTTATTTTGAAGGAATAAAGTGTATTGTGTGTTGAAGAGAGAGGGAAGAGAGAGGATTGGGGTTAACCATGGGGTAGGGTTAAAATAAGAGTGGAAATGTAAAAACACACTCTTTTGGTGTAGAAAAGAGTTTGTTATGAAAAAGTGATAAAAAACAATTTTTTTTATCACTAACTTGTGTATATTTAGCAATTATCACATTCATGAATATGTGTTTGGTTATCTGTTTTCATCGAAAAATGGAATTGTTTATTATGTTTTCAAAATTATAAATTTTATGTGATAATAATATTTTACTACACAAGTGATAACTTCTAGATTCTATTATTATTATTATTATTATTATTATTATTATTATTATTATTATTATTCTTTATATACCAAAAACTAAATTATAAATAAAAAACATTTTTCACTTAATTTGATGCAAGTCTCACTGTCTTTTCTATATCACAACCATACCCGTGCCTACCTTGAGACTACTGAGGCAAAAGACTCAGGCCCAAAAAAACAGAATAAATTTAGGGGCCCATAAAATTGTAATGTTATATATATATATATATATATATTGGAGGGTTCAATGAGACCACATTTTATGGGGGGGAGGCAGGTGTGGAATGATCTCAACCATCCCCTATATACATCAAAGGCTAGGATTATATATGATAATAATACATTAATCAATTAATTAAATTCCCAATAAAGGTAAAATTATCTATCAAAACATGTGGGGACCGTCCAATATAGAATCAATTATGGAGAGAGGGAGAGAATCACGCTCATTAATATGTGGGGACCGTGTATGTGCTTTCTGCGATGAGTATATTGCATATTTATCATATATTTACTGCATATTTGACACTATTATACTGTATGTTTAACATATATGTAGTGCATATTAAAATTGTCAAAACAAAAACATATGGGGACCGTAAATTAAGGAATCAATTATAGAGAGAGAGAATCACGCTCATTATTATACTGTATATTTAACATATATTTGCTGCATATTTAACACTATTATACTGCATATTTAACATATATGTATTGCCTCTTAAAATTGTTAAACAAAAACATGTGAGGACCGTAAAATAAGGAATCAGTTATATATATATATATATATATATATATAGGATATGGATCAAATAGGTCCTCCTACTTGGGGTGAGTCCATGGAGACACATCCTAACCATAGATCAACAATTTTGGGTGGTCCAGATTTTTAGGGTTTTTTTATGTTCATTTTTTTGTTTCAGCAATTAAAAAGGGTAGAGTGGTAATTTGGCACTTTAGAATCAGTTACTAAGATTTCATTCCCTCTTTCACGCGATTTCACCCACTCTTCACGCATACTCTCTCTCCAACGTTTCAGTTTCAAAAAAATGTCTCTGTTGCTTATGTAGTATAGGGTTGTTGCTTATGACTTGCTTTTGTAGTTAATGTATTTGTGATGCATGTGTAGTGTATATTCGTTGCTTATGTAGTATATGCTTATCGCTTATGTAGTATGAGTTTGTTGTTTATGTAGTTAATGTATTCGTGGTGCATACGTAGTGTATATTTGTTGCTTATGTAATATAGACTTGTTGCTTATGTAGTATGAGTTTGTTGCTTATGACTTGCTTATGTAGTTAATGTATCCGTGGTGCATACGTAGTGTATATTCGTTGCTTATGTAGTATAGGCTTGTTGCTTATGTGGTATGTGTTTGTTGCTATGACTTGCTTATGTAGTTAATGTATTCATGGTGCATACGTAGTGTATATTTGTTGCTTATGTAGTATAGGATTGTTGCTTATGTAGTATGGATTTGTTGCTTATGACTTGCTTCTGTAGTTAATGGTATATAAAAACACCATGACACATCTACACAAGCAACAAATTACATCTTCATAAGCAAACTTCGAACTGAAGTCAAGCTCTAGCAACTATGGCAAATTTGTCGCAACTTTTTCACACAATAGTGCGTTGAAGAAGAAGGATGAATGATTTCTCAAGTAGTGAGTTGAAGAAGGAGGATGATTGTTCACATTGAATTGCTATGAGATTTGGAAGGATTGTATGCGTGTTCTATACTGTTTCGAGGGTGATAGTTCTTGTTCTTTCATGAACAACGTTCGAAGAAAAGAAGGAGATGAGATTTGTTCACGTTGAATTTGATGTGAGATTTGGATAGATTGTGTGATCATAATGTGAACGAGAATCCTATGAATATTGAGTAATTTTGTAGGATGACTAATTTACCCTTTCTCTAATTACCAACATTTAATCGAATTTTTAGCTCTAAAATCACAACCATTGAAAAATCTAGATATGTGGCTAGGATTGGTCCCTATGGACTTACCCTATGAGGTGGTCTCATATAACCCTTATATATATATATATATATATAGAGAGAGAGAGAGAGAGAGAGTCACACCCATTAATATGTGAGGACCATGAATTAAGGAATCAATTGTAGAGAGAGAATCACACTCATCATTATCTTCGTATAATTAACATATATTTCTTTGCATATTTAATATATATGTCGCCTATTAAAATTGTCAAACAAAAACATGTGGAGACCGTGAATTAAGGAATCAGTTATAGAGAGGAAAGAATCACCATCATTATTATACTGTATGTTTAACATATATTTACCATATATTTAACACTATTATACTACATGTTTAACATATATATACTGCATATTAAAATTGTCAAACAAAACATGTGGGGACAGTGAATTAAGGAATCAGTTATATGGAAAAGACTAATATACCCTTATTCGAATTAAAATTAAAAAAATGCTTAAAATCAATTAAATCTCAGCTTTTGAAAAAAATAATAAAATCGAAAGGATTAGTCCACACTGTCTTACTCCAGAAATGTGGTTGATAGATGTAAAAGATAAACTTTCAAACTTTCAAATTTTAGAGGATTCTTTTGGAGTTAGGTATTTTCTCTTTATGATCGATCAAACTCGTTCTTATATAGAAATCGGCTTTGTAATTTTCAATAACATCTGAATTTTTTGTAATTGCTTTGAACCTCGGGGGGATTTTGTAGTTATACCTTAAACAATTTTCTCTGATCATCCATGTCACGAAAATATTATCAATGTTATCAATTGAGAAAATAAAATTGAGCAACTTGAATATACATACTTGATTAATACTTTTGTTTGCAAAACTGTGAGGCGAGTTGTATTTAAATAAGAGCAAATGGTGGGATTTACCCACTTGGGATAGGAGACTTTATTGACATGTAGGATAAAAAAATATAGTTTTCCTCACTTTTGGGGTTCTTTTACCACAATACCCTTGAGGCTTTAAATGCAAGCCTTTAAAGCAGGTAAGTTGTATTTCTCTCTCTTGTTAAATACATACATACATACATACGATTTGCTCCCATTTGCTCTTCATTTCTCTCTCTCTCTCTCTCTCTCTCTCTCTCTCTCTCTCTCTCTCTCTCTTCTTCTTCACAAAATATCAAGAAGTTCTTTTTGTGGTCTTTCGTAACAAAAACCGCACCAAAAAATCGAATAACAAGATAATGATGCTTCTCCTCTTAGTTACTTAACCTTGTTTAAATTGTTCAAGACCAATATATTTACAAGATATGTGAAATTTCTTGTGAAAATTTCTGAATCTAAGATGCACTGTGCACGATATATCGTGCCTATATTGTGCATGATATCGTGCTCGTGCACAATATAGGCACGATATATCATGCCTTAGTAAAAATTAGGCACGGTATCGTGCTCATTTTCGTGCCCAATTTTAAATAAGGCACGATATATCGTGCCTCAGTTAAAATTGGGCACGATATATCATGCCTAAATCTTGCCAGTAATCGTGCCAAATTTTGTAGTTATATTTTTGTTTCGTGCCTTTTTTATGCTTGCATATCTTTAATATTTTTCTATATGTCTTGTCTGTAGATGAACTCTGGCTATGTTGTTATTCGATTTGTTGGTCATTGAGAAGGTTTAGAATATGAAAATGGTGAAGAAGAAGTTGTACATATTAAACCGAGCAAACTGAATTATAGTGAAATATTGGAGGAGGTTTATGGTGTTGTTAAAGTTGATAGGGGCATATACGATTGTGTGCTGCATGCTATTGTAGATATTTTTGGAAACAAACTTGGGAAGTTAAAGTTGAAAAATGATGGTGACATTGAAAGTGCATTTGAGAACACCGAGTTACTAGTTGTTTTTGTAACACTGAAAAGAAAAAGGATGGGTGAGACTAGTTCGCATAATGTATTGGGAAGTCAGTATGGGCATAATCGAATTGAGAACGTTGAAGGTCAACAAGGTGTTGGTAGAAGTTTTATGCAACTAATGGCTACTCAGAATGAATTTTCAACAGTCATTGGGCCTAATTACAACTACATGCAATATCTTGGTTTTCAACAATACGGTGTACCGCACATCAATCTATATAGTCATGGAGTAAGGCATAGTGGAGCATCTTTTATACATATGAACAATGTTCCAATTATTGATCCGCGTCCACTCTCACATACAGTTAATGTTCCAAATATCAATTGTCCGGGACCTAGTATAAGGCCAAGCAATGAAGATGACTATTATCCTGATATGGGTTGTGATAATACTGATGCTAATCGTGATAATACTAATGCTGATGTTGGTTGTGATAATAATGAAGATGATTATGGTGAAAACTACAAAGGTCTTTGGTGATCTTGATTGTAATAATAATGCAGATGATTTTGGTGAGAACTACACTGGTGGTGATGTTAGTACTGATGTTGAAGCTAATAATCAATTTGAAAATGACCAACAACGTGCTGAATTTGAGGAATTTTGTGAGTGGAGACGTAGACGAAGAGAAGTATTTCCAAAAAACTAAAACCAAGATGCACTAGAAGAACGAGGTGCTCACATACATCCAGATATCCATAGAGACAATATGGACGAAATAATAGTGCCCACAGGACGAAGTTGGGTGATTCCTGGTGCACTCTCACACGTTTCAGTTCCTCCCGAAAAACCTGCTTGATTAGAAGCATCTAAAGTAGTAGGTGCGTATTTTGCATCTAGATTACTTGTGGAACATTCTGCGCTCATGCTAAGAGATATGATAGCGGAGTTGGAATCGCGACATGGGCTTAAAATGAGTTATAATGTTCCGTTGAGTGCTAAACATCATGCTTTTGGGTTAATATATGGAGATAGCAACAAGTCATTCAATCTAATTCTGGCATACTTACACATGTTGAATTTAACAAATCCCAGGTCGGTAACTAGATGGAAGTCAGATAATTTTAATATATTCAAGTACATGTTTTTACTTTGCATGCATCAATCACTAGATTCCAGAACAATGCACGGCCGGTTTTTGTGATTGATGGAACACACCTTAAAGGCAAGTACCGGGGAATATTGTTTGTTGCCAAAATAAAAGATGGTAATGAACAGATTTTCCCACTTGCAATTGGAATTGGGGATGTTGAAAACGACGAATCCCGGACATGGTTTTTGAGACAGTTGAGAGATGCTTATAATTGCCCTTGTGATCTACTGATTGTTTCTGATCAGCACAAGAGTATCAGTAATGCCATAAAAGTAGTATACCCAGAAGCATCACATGGGCTTTGCACTTATCATTTGCAAAGTAATTTGGCTCAATACGGTCAACATATAGTAGCAATGTTGAATGTAGCATATTCATACCGCCGTGAATATTATGATAAGTATTTTGAAAACATAAAAGTTGCTAGTGAGACGGGTGCGTTTAAGAAGTTAGACCGTGCAGGGAAGACAGATGGTCTCGAGTTAAGTGTCCTGTCAGATGTTATGGGTTCATGACATCAAACTCGGCAGAGAGCTTCAATAGTCGGTTATATGGGCCAGAAAGTTACATGTTTGTTCTGTGCTTGAGTGTGCTCAGACTATTATTGAAAAGTGATTTTATGAATGACGCACTGCTGCTAATGAAAGAGATCAAAAGCTAACACTTGAAGAAACCAAAAGATTAAGTGATGCAGTTGAGATAGGTCATAGAATGGATATACAATGTCTTAGTAATGTGAAGTACAAAGTGAAAGATGGAACAAAAACCTATTTGGTTGACTTATCCCAACGAACGTGCAGTTGTCGAGAATTTGAATATGAATTGATGTCTTGCTCCCATGCATCTGCAGCAATTAGGTGTAAATAAATTTAAAATTTATATCAATATTTTCACATAGTTATTTGTTTATTTGTGCATAAAGGCAAATCTCAATATCTATTCATTCGTTGCCCATTATTATAAAAATTAAACTCTTCAACGAATGTGGGCGGATAAAGTTTTACCAGTTCGTGATCCAAGTGAATGGGTTCTACCACAAGAGGTGCGAGAATTAGTATGCAACCCTCCAAATAACCCGAGACAAGCAGGTCATCCCAGACAAAGTAGAGTTCATTCTGTTGTTGAATCATCAAGTAATCGTTCATGTAAGAGTCAAATTTGTTCAAAGTGTGGGGGTGCTGGCCACAATTACGTCAAATGAACTATGTCATTGCCGCTTGATGAGCGCGGAAGTGCCTCAGTGACACAACCGGGTCCTTCAAGACAAGTGCATAGTAAGAAGAAATGCGGAATATGCCGAGCAGATGATCATACCCGTAGCAGATGCCCGAGACGTCTAGATGATGAAAATTGGGCAAAAATTATTTCAACTGTAATACTATGTTCGAAAAATATACTAAGAGCAGAAACTCAGTAGTCATTTAAATATAGAGCATCAAGTCAGTAGTCATTTGTGCCCCAAATATATTGGGGCACGATATCGTGCCCAATATAATTAGGCACGATATATCGTGCCCCAATATATTTGTTATTGATATCGTGCCACAATATAATTAGGCACGATATATCGTGCCTCAATATATCTGGCATGATATCGTGCCCCAATATAATTAGGCATGATATATCGTGCCTATATTGAACGCGATATTGTGCCTTGATATATTTGGGCACGATATCTTGCACAATATAGGCACATTTTATCGTGCCCCATATTTGGGCATGATATCGTGCCCCAATATATTTAGGCACAATATTCTTATACTTCCATTTTCAGTTATGGTTTATTGTAAATTTTTGTGGATTTCTTATCTGCCAATTGTAACTTGTTTATTTAAAGTAATCAAATTCTTGTTTCTTATAAACAAATTAAGAAAAATCATACTATTCTCATGCATGTATTCGAATCATGTTCTTATACTTCCAAAAAATCATAAATCCATGCAAAATGAATATTTAATTTAAATAACTCAAAATATTTACAAGATATACAATAAAAATGTACTACAACTCCAAATTAATACTATCTGTACTATACTGGTAAATCTTTCGTGCCATCGTCTTCCTTAGCTCGGGAATCGACTCCTACACCTGCTTCTTATTAATCTTCTTCGTGATACAACTAATGACGGAATATATGGCAAATACGCCACAACTGGTGGTGTCATTCTGCAAATAACAATCTTTTTCCGGCGCAAGGACAAGGTCCCACTCGCTGTGGACGGGTCCCATACCTAAGCCATTGTAGTAGCCTGCGTGAATGAGTACACATGGGAGCATGCGACGGAGTGGACGTGTGTCAGCTTCCCGATTGGCACGAGTATCAGATGTGTATCGGGTACGTACAGAGTCGTACATATATACTTTGGTTCTATGGAGATCCAGTCTGCACACGACAAAATGGCCCGATAAATTCACGATCATGTACACCTGGGGAAAAAACAAAATCATTAATTAATCAAATAATTTGAATGAGAAAAATGAATAAACTAGCCAAAAAAATAAATAAATTCAAGTGTACCTGCGGTACGGCACTCCACGAACAGGATTACCCCATCCTGGAGACCCGTGCTGGACAATCCTAACGAACTCATCCAGCTCCGGTCCGGGAGAAATCACCTCCATGGTCTTCGGGTCATATACTGTGTCAGCATGATCCTGCTCATGCATACGATTCCATATATGTCGTATGGAATCCTACACATTGAAATATGTTTATAAATTAACAAGTATCATTTATTAGGTTTAAAGTATGCGAGACACATTATAAATAAACTAACCAAAAATGTCGTAGATACAATCCTATAAGTTCCCAACTGGTTCTCATGAGGCTCAACCCCAAGAAACTGGGGATCATACTGTAGTATGGACAGGTATGCATTTATATGCTCTACAAAAATGAAACAAATCGATATTTTCAATATGAAATAAATAAAATATTCACCAACTAAATAATACAAAAATTTAAGAAACTTACATCATTCTCCAACTCTACAGTTAGACCCGCCATTTCCTTAAAAAATGATGGCCCAACAGAGTACAATAGCCCCACGTTCCTCCTGCAATTGGACCCTTAAATATTAAGACATTGCACTAATATAAGATGTTAATACTAAGACGACAAGATAAATGCAAAAATATTTAATACTTACTCTTCAGTAGACTATAAGAAGCAGTATACTCCCTCTCGCTCGGGTCCGGCTTGCGAAGGATCCCTGAATGGGCTGCGAATGAGGCGCAACAACTGCCTATCCCGAACCTGGATGAAGGGAGTAGGCGGAGAGGGTGCAACTGGAGAGGGTGCTCGTGGACCAGAGACCACGAGTGTCAGAGAGAGAGCTCAAATAGCAGGGACCAATGGCCTCGGAATCGTGACCGACACTCGTGGTCATGGATAATGTACTAACACAGGTAGAATAAGAGTCGGCAATGGCAGAAGAGAAGTCAACACTGCCGGAAGAGGAAGAGTAGTCGACACTGCCGCAAGAGAAAGAGTAGTCGACACTGCCGCAAGAAGAAGAGTAGTCGACACCTTTGCCGCAAGAGAAGACGAAACCAGGAATATGAGTCAACTTTGGTGGAAGAGTGGCCGACACCTGGCGGAAGAGAGTCGACATCGGCGGAAGGGAAATCAACACTTTGTCGGAATAGTAGTCAAAACCGCTAGAATAGTAGTCAACAGGTGGAAGAGGAGTCGACATCGATCGAAGAGGAGTGATCTCTCTCGGAGGGTGATCGTCGATGTCACGATGCGGCATCGATGATGGCGTCTCTTTGAGATGATTGGCTAGGATATCTCTGTCGCCATCAACGAAGTCATCATCTTGATCAAGGTATGATGAGAAACAGACGCCTTTAATCTCCTCCTGAATAAGGTCTGGAACCCGACCTATCTCCTAATCTAGGCGTCTGTCCAAGCGAGAACCCTCCTTTGAGATGATAATCTGTAATTGAGAAACAGCTTCATCGACTCGTGAGTCCAATCGAGAGAACTGATCCTCTATGCGTGTCTCTAACTGGCTAATCACCTCCCCTATAACCCCCTAATCAATACCAACATATTTGTCTGCCCACTGACTGATGGATCATCATGTGCATCTGTCTGCGCAGCTGATGCATCATCTGTCCAGTGATCTAAGGGATCATCAGCCCGATGGGATGATGGGCCATCTGTCTTACGCCGCTTCTCCGACCTCTGAATCATAGGAGTAGTAATGGGGGCCTCTGAATCGGCTCTACCTCTCCCCCTGCCCTTGCGTCTTCCTCTGCCCCTAGCAGTAGCCCCTGTCTCTGCCGTCTCTGACACTCTGCCTATGCCAATAGGGGTTGGGGCTGCCGAATATGTACTCGTACCTCTGCTTCTGCCCCTGCCTCTCCCAGCACCACCGCCTAAAAACATGTTCTCTTTCGGGGTGAACCGAGGAGGACCTAACAAAATAACTGGATCATCGACTCGTTCCATATATATCTGTTGGAGCTCCTCCTCGGTCGGATCCAATATCTCATGACATACTAAAGCCTTTAAATAAATATATAAATAAATTAATAAATAAATAATTTCTTAATTAAATAAATAAATAAGTAAACAATGTTAATACATACCGTGTCAAAATCAATCATGTCAACGTTGGTCTTCGGAAACCTCCAACGGAGGCACCTAGGCATCTGGGTGTCGGATACTCGAGTCGCCTATGCATTACTCAGGCGAGGTATCGCCTCGAATGCCCAAATCTGTCAGAACATTGATAAATGTCAAAATAAGATTATTTTAAATATTTATAAAACTAAGTACAAATATAAATAAAGTAAAAAAAATAAACGTACCAGCCAGACATATGTGGGATCATAAAAATGATAACTAGGTGGGCGATATCGAGGTGGAACGTCCTTAGTATATCGGCCAGGTGGCAGAAGATTATGCAACTGCCGAATATAATGAATCAATATCTCAAATGAGTATTTCCCCAAGGAAAAGCCTCCCACTACGCATCGTCCTAGATCAAAAACCAAAGCCAATGGTCCACTGCGGTCTGTCGGCCATCGAAACACAGTACCATATAAAAGGCAAATAACACCTTCGCTACCTTTAGGGCATCGTCTGGTGATTCACGAAAGGTGTCATCGACAAATAAATCGCATAACTGCGCGGCAGTAACACGATCACCCTAAGGCCAATAACATCCATATATGTCAGTCTGGGGTACCTCAAAAACACCGTTAGCGTCAAATGTGGACCCTGAAAACCGCAATCCAGATATCATAGCAAACTCACGCCGAGAGAATCTAATAGTCTGCTCTCCGATGTGGAACCAATACTCCGATTCGAGAGCATCCGGCACACGCACCTCCATCGCAACCAATGCATGAAGTGCCGCATTACAGCTAACTCTGTCATACCCAAAATCCATAAAATAGCCAAAAATCGACCGTCTAAACTGCCTATATAAACCACCACCGATCTCCTGCAACTCATCTCTGATTATCTGAATTATACTCGGTCGAACGTACACCGCGATCTGGGCCCTCTCTCGATGATATGAGGGTCTCCTCCACTGTGCACCGACCTACAACAATAATTAATTGCAATTTAGCAAGATGAATTGTTGAAAAATTGAAGAAATGTAGTGATAAACTGAAAGGAAACGAAAATTATAGTAAAAACAGCATGTGACACGATATGCACGATACAGTTTATCACTACATTTCAACATAAGCACGATATCGTGCCCAAAATAAACCTACGGCGCGATATCGTGCCCAAAATAAACCTACTGCACAATATCGTGCCCAAATAAACCTACGACAAAATATCGTGCCCAAAATAAACATTCGGCACGATATGCAACACATATCGTGTTGCATATTGTGCCGTAATCCTAGTCGCGCCTCATCATATTCTTCGGTATATCGCGCCACATTAACCAGAAAATTGCAAACCAATTTTCGAACCAAAACACCATTATCAAGTAATAATGCAACCCATTTTCTAATATACTAACCAATACACCAATTCTCATTATCAACCAACAACTAACATACTAATCCTTGAAAATCCAACATATATTTTGAACTAAAATCAACTGCCATATATATTTCGAACTAACATATATTTGAGAATGAAACTCTAACCTCTATGCGAACGGAGGAGGAAGGTGCGTCGGGTGTTTCGGCGGTGGCCATGACAGCGGCGGCGGAGGCCGACGACGGTTGGTGTGAATCCATGGAGCTTTTGGTTTTTTACTTGCACGATTTAGGCACGATTTGGAACTGAATTTTGCTTCTTTTTTACTTCTTGCTTTTGCCTTTTACTTTTTACTTTTGCCTTTTAACTTTTATCTTGGAGTATGTATGTGTTATGGAATACATGCGGTTTAATGGGGGTATACATGAATTCAAAAGTCACCAATTTAAAGGAGGGGCAGTTTTGTCAATTTTGATAGAAAAGAGTTTTGTTATGTTGGTGGGTAAAAAAGAGTATCCACTATCCATAGTGGGTACTTAAAAAAATTTTCCTTTAAATAATTACTTTGACCATAATTGTCATGTTACTTTAACTAATATTCTACATTATACAAAAGTTTATTTTTAAGTTTATTGCGTTGTTTTTAAATTTGTTAAAAAATCCATTTTAAAATTTGACTCAGGTCGAAAATTGCTAGGCACGACCCTGAGACACAACGATATTATGAGATAAAAACGTATTTTTTAATTTTTCCGAAGATTTTAATCGTTTTCAAATTGATAGCATCATATCAAATATTATTAGTGGCTTACTTTGACAAAATATTTTTAAAATTTTCAAATAATTAAAAATAGAAAAAATAGTTTAGAAATGTAAACAACGGGTTTACTTTTTTACAGTTTGGAATAACAGATTAAAAGCCTTTTATCATCAGCTTTATGTCACATGAAAATTTACTACTTACGTAAACTGAAAATTTGCATGAGCTGAGGTGAAGTCCCATATTTGTTACTTGGTTAGACAGATTTTTAAATAGCTTTAGGTTAATAAATTAGCCGATTTTGATTAGTTATTTATGTCGGTTAGAGATATTAAATGGGTTGGGCTGCACGGTGCTAATTATCCACCAGGCCAAAGAGGAAATCTAACCGAGTCGGGTCGGGATTCCATCGGTGTGCTATTTTGGAGGCTCAAGCTCGACCCAACTCATAAATAGTTGGACCGACTAGGTCGGCCCAAGATTTCAGGTCTAATGGACGAGGCTAAATAGGTCTGACTTTTTTGGGCTTACAATATTGTAGCCCGATCTAGTGCTATCACAGGACTAGTCCACTGATTCGGACTAATTTTGACAGCTAGTGTCGGAGTGTTCACTTGGTTTTATACCAATGATTTGGGCTTCCTAGACTTGAGTTTTGTGTTGTTTTTGATTATTTTGAGTCATTTGAGTAGCCAATCCATGTTGAGAGCCAATTATATTGAGTTTATAGTCATAGTAATGAATCGTATATCAAAAGAAGTACAAACGAGCAAACAACGAGAGATTGATTTGAAGAAACGTCCAAACGCGTCTGAAATTTCCATCACTGGCAGCGTTTAGTATTTTGACCATAACTCTCTCTACAAAATTGATATTGAGGTGATTCAAGTGGCTATAGAAAGCTAAGAGATAGGGCTACAACTTTGATGAAGGACTCAAAACCGAATTCGGACGTTTGGATGGCGCTGCAGCGCAAAACGAGGCGCTGCAGCGCGGAGGCGAAAATCTGGGCAGCGGCCAAGTTCGGATGGCGCTGCAGCGCAAGACCCGGCGCTACAGCGCCGGGTGTGTTATGTGTGCGCTGCTGCAGCGCCATTTTTGAGCGCTGCAGCGCCTGTGTGGGTGGATAAAACAATAAAAGTCCGATTTTCAGATCTAAAAACAGGGGTACTATAAATAGATACATGGGAGGCTTGAACTAGGAGGAGAAAAAGGTCTGGAAAAGACCCAAGAACACAAGAAATAGCTCAACTTCATCAAGGAAGAATCAAGGGAAGAATCGGGTCGAATTGGAGCTCGAGGATTGAAGATTAATCGAGAGATTATCTACTTCCCCTAAGTTTTCTCATTCTTTGTGCTTTAATCTTTCATTTTAGCTTGTCATGAATATGAACAATTTGTCTATGAGTTGTTTATTTGTAATGAATAGCTAAACTTCTTGTGATTTTCGGGTTTTGGAAGTAGATTAATTGAACTTTTGTTGAATGTTTTAATCTTAATTGAAGTTATTGTCTTGAAGCCTATTTGAGTACTTTGTTCTTATTCTTGTTTTATCATTTGGCCAATGATTTAGCATGTTTGATATATTGATTCATAATTCGAGAGATGAGTTTCAATATTAGATCTTGAGTACTTGACATGAATATTTGTATAATCGAGAGGTTTGTGAATATTTGTGAGGATATATGATCTTTTGTGCATTTGGGAGTTGTGTATCTTATGTTGAGTAGAGATGCTAGCATAGATATTTCAATCTACACTTTATATACATCTCGAGAGGAGGATAAAATACCGTTGTGATCGTCTTATAGGTGTATTGATGATAACTTTGGATTTGATTAAATTGGACAACAAGAGGAATATTAATTGAAACCATAACCCGGGAATCAATTTCATTCCCTTGATAATTCCATTACTATTTGCATCTTGTGTTTTTGTGGTTAATCTTGTCTTTACTTCTACTACAATTATCAAATTTCGATCGTCTAAATAAAAATAAGACTATCTTTGTTTAATACTTAGCACATAAATTTATTAGTCTCCGTGGATACGACCTTGCTTACCCTATTCTATAAACTACACCGTACACTTGCGGTGAAGCTAAAAATAAGGCGAACACGGAGCATGAACTTGACAGTTGACACGCCAAAGAAAATAATAACCAGGTGACCAAATGTGATTACAAATCTTATTTTATTTCATATTTTAGAAACTATTAAATTATTTTATATGTATAATCTCATCGATACACTTACATGTATTAAAATTAATTGAATTGTAAAATAAAACAAAATTTGAAATAGAGGACTCCTCGGGGCTTAAGAAAATCAATCGACCTAATCTTTCTTGGAGACGACTCTAACACATGTTTCTGTGCTACTACGTTTTAGGTTCTTTTGTTAATTTAGTCTATCTCTTTTTTTTAGTACAATGAGGAGAATTTGGGAAGGAAACACACGCATTCATATAAAATTTCGGACTCGGGTCATTTATCCTTACAACACATGTCTCAACCACTCTGAGATACAAAAAGAACTAGGCTATGATATGGTTAGCTCTTAGTGCTATAAGGGATGGCAATTTCCGTAATGTTGGAGGAAATACATACATGCAAGCGATTATTTTAATCAAATCCTGTCACATGTATGCCACATGCAACATCCAGTAAGATATCCAAATTCTGGTGAAAAAAAAGTCCTTAAATTGCGACAATTTAATAGTTGCGGGACTATGTTTGCGACGAGAGAGGACTATTTTCGCCTATAACCACAGGATCACTTTTGCAATGTGATCCTGCAATTTTCCCAAAATATTTTATGGGTTAAAAATATGTAATGACATTGTAAAAGAGAAAGGGAGCACTGATGAAGCTGATGGTGAAAAAGCAAAAAGAGAAATGCAATGCTTTTTTATTTTTATGATCAACTTCAGAAAGTAAACGGCATGGTGGGACTCAAGATATAAAGAAGGAGCTATAAAGTTAACTAAAATAGAATTTCCCAGTAACAAATTAATATTAATAAGAAGTATGGTGGGAGAATTCATGGGTAATTAATTGTTTATAATATACATGGTTTCCATTATCATGTCCAATTTATCCAAAAACATTCTGTAGGCGCGTGAGTTCTGACATTGCAAAAATCTAAAGTAAGTTAATTTCTCTCTATCTTCATTTGTATATAATACTTTTCTGTCTCAAATTTGATATTAATTTAATATAAGATTTTAAACAAGATTTTGAAAAAAATAAAAGTTTGTTAGCAATGTCACTTTACTACTTTAATTGACAAGATGATTGTGAAAATTAAAACATTTTGAAAACTAGAGTTTTACATTGGTACATACCAAAAATAAAATAATGAACTATCTATATTTGGAATAGGGAGATACATGATAAATCCTTCAAATAGCTAAACCTATAGATGGCAATTTGGGCCCGGCCCAACAATAAGACAATTGGACCATGAATTTAGAGGTTCGAAAATGACCGAACTTATTTGGCCTAGCCTAATAGGCCCAAAAGACCGGTCGGCCTAACTCGCCCCAAGTACAATACACTAGATCGGCCAGGTTGGACAATGAAAATATTTGACACTAATGAATTTCGGCCCAGCCCAACCTCACCCGTTTTTGCTCTCTGGCCTAATTGTCACCTCTAGCTAAACCATGTATGGAGCCACGAGGGGCTGGTGGTGGTAGCCATTGTCCCATCATTTTCCTAATTTCTCCAAAGTTCATATATAAATTTATATTACGTATAAAATTACAAAAATTAAAATTCCCGATTTTTCTTATTATTTTTTATTTTTGATTGGCATTAAGAAATGATTTTTGGAAAATCATATATCTCTACCTACTTAATGTTTATCCCTCAGACAACGACTCAACCAACACACCATCTCATATAAAAAGTATGTCACACAAAATATTGTTATTACATTTTTTTCAAAATATTGAACCATTAATATCTGAAAATTGTTTCTTAGTTTTTTTCCATAAAACAACTTAATCAAACACGATTTCGAAAAACATATGCTACAACAAAGGTCATTTCCAAAACAAAAATATATATAATTCAAATGCATATCTAGTTTTATTCTTATTTCTATCAAATTATTTTTTGTCATAAAACCAATGTTTAAGAACGAATACGTCATTCAGTAGCAGCTTTGGATTCTCATTTTTTGCACATTTTCCTTTATATGACAATGTGACATAATACCAAACTAAATTTCAAGTGAACACACACAATACAATAAGGTTGTCTCACGGGCCACAGATGCCTACAGTTCTTAGCAATACCTGCAATGCACAAGGCAATAATGTTATCTGCATTTTTTTGGGGAAAAAGAAAATGAGGCCAAGTATTATGATTGCATGTACTGCAGGTAGGCAGACAGGTAAAGACTGTAGGGTAAGATAGAAAGTACAGGTGGCTAAATATAAATATTGGCTCTAATCATTTATGATTTCAGGAAATTTCACCAAACTTTTTCACTGTATTTGCATCAATTCTAAATATAAATATTGGCTCTAATCATTTATGATTTCAGGAAATTTCACCAAACTTTTTCACTGTATTTGCATCAATTGTATGCAGATAAAATTACTCTTATCTATATCTATAAGAGTCAAAGCTACAAAATTTCAAGCGCACGATTTTAGCATCATTTGTTGTTTCCACTTGTCACCTATCAACACAACAAGAAAACCCCACCCCCTCCCCCTCAAGTTAGAATTAAGTAATTTTAAGACAATTACAAAAATTATCCCTGAAGTTTGCGGTAATTACAAAAGAATAGGGAGAGTTTCGAAGTTACAGAAAACCCCTTGAGTTTTGCTTTTGTCTTACATTTTTACTGCAACCGCCAGTTGAACTGATGAAATTTGCTGAATTCACTAAATATTTTTACAATTATATGCACCCCTCAGATTTTCTAAATATTATAAATAACCCTATTTTTTTCTAACATTTCACAATTAAATATATAAAAATTTAAATCGTTATTTTTTTTAATCAAGTGTCTTCTATTTGGTTTCTAATTCATTTTTGGTTATATAATACTGACAGCAACGTTTTCTTTGTTTTTTAGTCTCAAATCAAAATAAAAATATATATTAAGAAATTTATTTAAAATGAAAAATATGGGAGTAACTTTTATAAATTCAATGTGTATAATTTTTATTTGTTTAAAATAAATAATATAATTTCTCAAAAAAATAATAATATAAAAAGTGTATATTTATTTATTTAAACAAGACCACGAGTACTACTCACAATATGAGACCCGGTTCGAGTATATGAGTCATCACTACAAGAAAAAAATAGTTTACTTATAGAAAAATATTTAGTTAAGTATTAAGATAGTTGTAAAGTTTAGGTAAAATTAGTGTAGGTAATTATTGTATAGTTTGGGGAAAAGTAAATATTTTTCATTATGTGGGTATTCTGTAATTAACTGTAAAATTTAGTGAAAAGGTACAATTTCTATCCATAAATTATACCGGTAAATTGAAATTTTCTCTTAATGCATGATGGGACCGAACTTTAAAAAAAAATTTATTTATTTAGATAATTGTTTAATTCAATTGTAAAATTCTTGTTGATTTGGCGTTATAACTTATAATTGAGACATTTCCAAAACGTCATATACTAATATGATAATTGAAAATTGAATGTGCAAAAATGAGTTTTAAAATAACTGAGAAAAAATAAAATATTATTCTATTTAGCCAAAAGAGTAGATTTCTAAAAATAGTTTTCTTACATGGGCTGGGCCTGGGGCATTTGGTCTCTTTGTTATTTCATTTCCCTTTTTTGAGAGGGGGCCTGGGATGTGTTGGGCCTGTTGACGTTCAGATATGAACATAGGATCATTAAGAACCCACTTTAGAATGGGACATTAAGAATAGTACTATCATGCAATAAAATCTCTTCGGCCCAACTCATCATACCGAAATGATTCAATAATAATATAATATACAAATTATTCTTAAAAATATATATAATATACTAATTTGACTAGAAATTCTAAATGTTATTATGCATACAAACTACTTATTATTTGAATTATATATTTTTAGTTGGATCAAATTTATGCATAACAAAGTATATTACAAATAGCCAAACTTTTCGTCTGGCTATTGTGATATTTTAAAAAATTTGAAACCAAAAATGAATTAGAAACCAAATAGAAGACACTTGATTAAAAAAAATAATGATAATTTTTAATTTTTACACAATATAAAAACTATTAAAAAAAACCCATCGTTGTCCTAAAGTTAACGAAGTGCTTTGACTAATTCTTGTAGAAAGAGTTGAATGGGAAAAGGGCAATAATGTTTCAAGATTAATTGCTTTGGTATGTTTTTTTTTTTAACTGAACACATCTTTACGTCGAAAGTATCCGACATTCCGACCCCTCATCATTGAGATCAAGGTAAACCACATAATGTGTACATACTAAAGGTGTACATATGCTTTTACAGGGCGGAATGCACCCATTTGAATTCTCCCTAACCTAAATTTTTTCCCCTAGTTATTTGTTTTTCACCTTAAAATATATAACACATATAATTTTTTTCATTTTTTTCCATAGAAAAAACGGGACGAAAAAAAAATTTGGAGTCTTGTGTTAGCTAAGCCTCACGCCCCCCGCCCCACGGAACAATTTAACGGAGTAAGAATTTGAATTCATGACTTCCACCCCACAAGCGACTTTAAGGCCCTCACTAGTGGTAGCTGGACTAAGCCCTGGTTATGGTATTGGGGTTCTCAGTCTCACTTCCAGTGTCCAGTTCAGAGTTCAGACTATGTGCTAAAATTGGTTACGAGTTATAAGATATAATAATAATTAGTTGATTAAAAGGTCGGCCCCACATTAGATCAGTAATAGACTACAAATTCAGCATTTGCTGCTAATCACTTTTGGGTTTTTAGCTGCATCAATGATTAATATTGGATGGTTATATAAGCACATAATTCAAATTATTTCCACGGTTTTGTTGCCTTTTTCTTTATTGTTCAATTTATTTTCTTAAAAAAATATTTGACTACAAAAGTTATTTCCACGGCTTTGTTATCACATATTCCACTTATTTCCAGGGCCTTAAGTACAGATTGACATCAAGTGTCTATGAACGTAGAAATTAGAATACCAATGGCTTGTGTTTAGCATTGATAAAGTGTTTCTCAAAAAAAAAAAAAAAAAAGCATTGACAAAGTGAAATATATACAAGCAGGGACGAAGGCACCTAACCTAATTTTAGAATTTGATGTCAGTCAAAGAAGGTAGGAGAGATACCTCACCTAACAAACCACACTCACGTGCGGGTGTGTGTGTATTATGTGTTGGAGGCTTTGGGTCTATAATTTATTGGTGGGCTTGTTAAGAGAGGAACGTAATCTTCACGGCCACGTTAAATTTGTTTGTCGGCTGGTGATCGATGGCATCTCTTGGACATTTCTTAAATTTTGGCTACATGTTCTTGTACGGTTGCAACTTCCTCTGATTTTGATTAATCTTATAACAAAAGTGATTTAGGTTTTTCCTTGTGTGGTTAGAGGTTTTTGTTTGCTTATTATTTTAGCAAGGGATAATTACAAAAAAACCCCTGAGGTTTGGCCTAATTACAAAAAAACCCAGACTTCTTTCAAAATTACAAAAAACCCTATGGTTTGATTTGTCTAACAAAAAAACCCCTGTGGTTTGATTTGCCTAACAATTCAATCCAACCGTTAAATAACCTAACGATTTTTTGACATCATGCAATGTAGAATCCACATGGGAGCAAATTATTGATGAACATAATCTGGTAATGATTCGGAGATGATAATGAGTCTAACTTGAACTATAATGATGACGAGTGTCTCACAAGATCTTGTCGATTATGAATCCGATGACAATTTTGAGGTTGATAATTGGTCTTATGATGGCTTTACAAATGAGGCGTTGGGAAAATCTTCATCTAATAAAGAGTTGAGTCTTGGATGATCCTACAAAGATGCGGCCTAAATTGGAAAAAGGGGTGAGGTCAAACCACAAGGGTTTTTTTGTTAGACAAATCAAACCATAGGATTTTTTTTGTAATTTTAAAAGAAGTCTGGGTTTTTTTTGTAATTAGGCCAAACCTCAGGGTTATTTTTTGTAATTATCCCTTTTAAGCAATGAAAATTATTGGTGTTTTAATTTTTAAAATAAGTTGGGATGAGTGGAGGAAATAAATCTCAAAGAAATTGAGAATACTCTTGCAATACGCGTTTGAACTACAAACTCATTTATTGGTGTTTTAATTGTATTAGTCTTTTTTTAAAAGATGTATTAGTAATTTTTGAGATATTGAATTATTGACAAATCGCCAATATAACCTAACTCAAATACAAAGTTGGGTAGTGCAGTCCTTCTTTTAGGGTGGTTTAATATCCTGTAAGAGTGTTTTGTTTTTCGTTTGTTTTGTTGTTGTTTTTTGTTTGTTTATTGAGTTTTGTTTTTCTCCCTCGATGAGCGATTGTTTTCCTCTCGTGCCATGCTTTCCCCTTGACATATATATATCTATTCAAGTTTGTCTTTTTGCCGGTTAGCGTGAGAATCATCAATTTTGGCGGTCCGATAAAGAAGTAGGGGGTGCGTTTTTAGGCGAAATGAGCTAGATTTTTTGGCCGACCTATTAGGCCTGAAAAACCTGGCCGACCCGACTTTTCCTTTGTATTTTCGTGGGATGGGCCGTATTGTCCTACAAACATAGTGGCCCAGTTACTGTTTGGCCCGGCCCGAACTGTTTGACAACTCTAATTAACAGTGTAATTTTGTTATTAAGTTTTGAATATATTCTCAATCTTTTTGGTAAAAAAAAATACCGAGATGGGTATGAATACCACTAAAGATTATAGATGTTAAATGGGCTAGCCCTAGCCCTATAGGGCTTCGGGCTAAATGAGCCACTATTAAACGGGCTAGCATATTGCGAACCTAACCTAACTCTAGCGGGCTTCGGGCTAAACAGGCCACTATCGGGCTTTAAGTCAAAAAAATTAAAAATAATATATTTAAATCTAAAATTTTAAAATCGAACATATATAACATTTAAATTTAACATATTAAGTTAAAGTATTCATTATACAAAAATCTTGTATAGTTTATAATTATATTGCATTAATAGAATTATAAAATTTAAATATTCCATGATCTAAATTTTAAAATAAAACTATAATAATAAAGATAGCATTATATAATATATACCCATGTAAATGAAAAAAAATAATACTTTTTGGAAAAAAAACTTTCATATGACTATAAGTCATGATTTTGAGAATTATATATTTAAACCTATTAAAGATGAAGACATGTGAGTTTAAAAAAATATATTTAGTAATAGGTAATATGTAATAAAATAGATATTTATTTTTTAGAAAAACACAATTGTCGGGCTAGCGAACTAGCCCTAACGGGCCTCGGGCTAAATGGTTCGGGCTGAAAAGGCCCTGATTTAAACGGGCCAAAATAATTCGGCTCTAACCCTCTTTTTTCTCGGTTTAAACGGTCCGGGCCAACGGGCCGCAACCCTTTTAACATCTCTACTAAAGATGTGGATCTAATAATTGATTGTCAATATTTGAAAATTTTAAACTGTTATTTGTCTTTATAAATTGATATATCATATAATAAATTTATTAGATTGATTTACTCAAGAAAATATAGACACTAAATTATAGAGTTGTACAACACTTTATTATTAGTCGCAATGATCTATATCAACAATCTACAACTTTTATTATGATAAAATGAGAAGTATTATAATTGTGACTATCTTTCTCTCTTGTAGTGCCAAAGACTTCTTAAAAAATCTGATTCTACATTACACATGAATTTTGCTCGTCGTCTTTTTTATTTTGTGTGCGATATTATAGATATATATAGGTTGTAACTTTGAGCACATGATATAAGGAGTTCATAGTAGGATAGTAGCTCATATAACTGGCGTAATCGTGTTCTAAACTTTATGGTATTAGTCCATCCATGGTTAATAATTTTGGAATTGACACACACACTGACACACACATATATGTATTGATATATTACACCATTTTCAAATTGTTTGAATTTGTTGGAACATCAAAACACAGCGAGCACTTGTAATTGTAATATAAAATTTCGAGGACCCTAAGGACAGGGACATGGCAGTAGTTTATCAACCAATACATATATATATCTACAACAATAATTGGAAAAGACAATTTTTTTAATTTAGTTTAATTTTGTGAAAGCGTCAATCTTTGCAATAGTTTATTTATGTTTTGGATGAATGTATTTTGTTTTTGTATTTTTACATCAAGGGATGGATGCTGATAAGTTTCAACCAAAGTCGGACTTTGATAGGAAAATAATTGAATTATATATTAGATTTTATTAAAAAAAAAGGAAAAGAAAAAAGTGCAAATTTCTAGTCGAGATTTTTCGAAGAAAAGGTTGGTTATGGGAAATGACAGCGAGGTGAATTTTATTGATTTTGTTGTACTGATTACTAATACAATTTTTTTCCTTTTATTCATTAATATCTATATCCATATATATAATATTAAATAAGAATCTTATCAGAACTTATAGTGCTTTACCCACAGAATTTTTTTATTCCTTTTGATGACTTTCACAACTAAAGCTTTTATTATTGGTAGCAATAGTATTTACTACTAACTTAGCATAGCAGTGAAGCAAAGCAACTCAAACACTTTTCCTAATTTTTCGTTTATTCCCACTTTCCCAAACATGGTTCTTTGCTGCCTAATACAGATGGAAAGATGTGATAGAAGAACATTAAAAACGGTATGTAAATAATCTAGAAATAACGTAAAAAAATACGAAAAACACCACATCAATAAAAAGAGTTTAAAAGTAGGTAAAAATTGTATCTATATATTGAAAACTACATGGAAATAATGATAAGTGTCATTTTGTACATATTTTGTATTATTAATTCGATATTTTTTGAATTGTTTTGTTAGAAAAATCATAGTTTCTCAAGTGTTTCTGTAGCATTTCATCGTGTGATGTGTTTAACATTATAGGTGGAGCAATTTGGAGCAATGTGAAGCCAATATTACTTGAAAAAAGGCAAGAAAATCACTCAACATGACTTGGGGTGTCAAGTAACATGGCCATCTTCAAAAAAGAAGGAAATAAATTGGATAAAAATTGGAAAAAGGGTCAAAAGCGGCCAAACCGTGTCCGAACACGGCCATGTTGAAGGGATCAAAAGAGGAGGAAAAATCGCACAAAACAGGCCGAACACGGCTGGCGTGTCGTACAACACGGCCTGGCGTGTTGCCCGACTGGCGGCGTGTCAGCGTATCTTGACAAAATTTGTGCAAAGACGACTGGCCGTCTTTGCCCAACACTGGCGTGTCAGGGACCTCTTTTGCAACTTTTCTTTGCGGAATTTGGGGAAAACTCACCAACCAACCCATTTTGGCCACTTTTGTACACTTTTAACACCATATTTTTTTGAAACATGTCTCCATGTCCCCTCCTCATCACTTGAATACAAGAATTCACCAACCAACAAGGAAAATGGGGGTGATTGTTTAATAAAAAGAAGTACTTTCAATGTATTGGTTGCCTATAAAAGCAAGAGTTGAAATTGAGAGAGGCATTCATTAGATACTCGAGAAAATATTCATTGTATTCATTTCATTAAGTAGAATTGGGATCAAGGGGTCTTGGAGGAGTAAGCTTGAGGCAACATTGGGGAAGAAGGCTTGGAGCAACATCATCAAGTCAATTGAGATTTTGATAAAGATAAGTACACCATGTCTACAATGTTTACATCTTCTTGTGTAATTTATTCTTGTATCAAAAGCATGTGTAGCTAAAACTCTAGTGTTTGAATGTAATGAACTCTAGAATGGATTTGTGATTAAGGTGTGTATGTTTTTTTAATAAAATCTTCATATTTTGTGTGATTCACTTATATTATGCTTCGTTCATTCGAATTGATATATGCGCAATATTGATTTGAAGTTTATTTTTCATCAGGAAATCGAGAGATTCATGGTGAAATAGAACCTATATAAGTGAAAAGAGTTGCATGCAATCCTAGATATAGGACGACATAAATCTTCTGGATTAGGGTCAAACCTAATATGGGAATTCACAAATCGTTATAATGCTGTCTTGGGGGTTTTAACTAGAAAGAGATTTGATTAATCAACTTGAGATTAGAAGTTTTTCGCCTTGAGAAAGGGTTTAACTTAAATTGGGAATTTCTACGGTCCACAAGACGTGAGATTTTATTAAAAGAGGTTGGTTTTTTGCTTAAGGGCTTACGGTTGTATTTTTAACTTGTCAAATCACAAAAACATTCTAGAGGGATTTACATTCAAACACATTTCTATCTCTTGATTTCTTATTTTACAAATCTTCTTTCATTTTTACAATTTATAATTTGTTTTCCTTTTTCATCAAACAAAAAACTCACGAAAATTGTTAGATTAAATAACAAAAAACGGCAATTATTAGTACTTACAATCCTCGTGGGAATGACACTCGGTACTCAATAATCTATACTATAAAACGATAGGTGCACTTGCCTACGGTTTTAAAGGTAGCTTTTGAGCCATCAAGTTTTGGCGCCGTTGCGGGGATTGTAATATTAAGAACGCCTTATTTTTGTTAATTTAATCATTTTTTTATTTTATTTCATCATTTGTCTTTCTTTTTATCTATCTTTGTAAGTCTTGGATTACACTTATCCTCTTTATTTACCGAGTGCATGCCTACTCGTCGCCGAATTTGGAAGCGACACCGCCGTAGCAACACGGAGGAAAGTATTAATCTGAGACCACGAGGAGGATATTAACGAAGGCAAGGATCCCAATATGGCGGATGAACAACAAAGAACCATGTACGACTATGCCAAGTCGCTCTATGGACGACACATCGTCTAGTATTGTAAGGCCCACTATTGCGGCCAATAATTTTAAAATCAAACCGAATGTCATTCAAATGGTGCAACAATTTGTTCAATTAAACGGCCTACCGACGAAGATCCAAATAATCATATCGCGAATTTCCTTGAAATTTGCGATACATTCAAAATAAATGGGGTCTCTGATGATGCCATCCGTTTACGCCTATTCCCATTTACTCTTGGGGCCGGGCTAAACAATGGCTAAATACTTTGCCAAAGGAACGATTACAACGTGGAACATCATGGCGAGAAGTTTCTTTTGAAATATTTTCCTAGGCCAAAACTACACGATTGAGGAATGAAATCTCTTCATTCACTCAAGAAGATGACGAGACCTTGCGACGACACTTGGGAGAGATTCAAAGAATTGTTGCGGAAATGCCCACACCATGGCCTACCTATTTGGATGCAAGTCCAAACATTTTATAATGGGCTACTTTTCGCAACAAGACAAATGATCGATCGGCGGCCGGGGAACTCTTAATAACAAAACGCTAAGGAAGCCGCTCGAGGATTTGATTGAGGAATGGCCATGAATGGCTACCAATGGCAATCCATACGAGGTAAAACTAATGTGTCGGTTGGTGTGTATAATGCAGATGCGGTAGTTACGCTCGCCGCACAGGTCGAAGCATTGACCCAAAAGATCGACGATCTAGCAGCTCCTAAACCACCACCACCGCATGTTTTATCTTGTGAAACTTGTGGGGGATTGCATAATCATCAGGATTGCCCACACACAATACCTCACACTGAACATGCTAATTACGTTGGGAATCAAGGCAAAAATTACCCAAGTAATCCTTACAGCAACACATATAATCCTGGGTGGCGACAACATCCGAATTTTGGTTGGAAATCAAGGTCAACCACGACCTAACCCCAATCCGATCTACACACGTCTCCGGATTTTCACCAAATCAAGGTAAGCCTAACTTGGAAGATCTTATAACAAAATTTGTGCAATCACGAGATACCCGATTCGGCGGTGGAAACATCCTTGAGAAATCAAGAGGCATCTATCCATAACTGGAAAACCAAATAGGCGGATTGCGAAGATGATTTTCGAAAGGCCACAAGGTAGTTTCGGGTAACACCGAGCCAAACCAGGGAGCACGTAAAGGCAATCACCATCGAGTTTTCCATATGAGCATGATTATGCCAACGCCACCATGCGAAAATATGTGGAGGGACGACAAACATGAAGAAAAGCCCATGAAAAAGGTGGTCGCGAATACAAGCCCAAGATCCCTTAGGAGTTTAATCTGAAGAAGATAGAAAGGAGGACAAATTTGGTAAGTACCTTGAGTCATTCAAGCAATTACATACTAATAGTCCATTTATTGACCCTCCTTCAAAGCATGTTAGGGATCTTAATGAAATCATTCCTTGTGAAAATAAGCTTAACAAATTATCAAATGTGCAATTGAATGATAAATGTCCTTCCAATGAACTACCACAAAAATTTAATGATCCGGGAAGCTTTATTATTCCTTGCACAATTGATGGTTTACTGTTGATAGGCACTAGCCGACTTGGGAGCTAGTATCAATGTGATGTCTTATGAAACATTTAAGCATGCGGGATTAGGTGAACTTAAACCTATTAGGATGGACATTCAATTAGCCGATAAATCGATTAAACATCCTAGAGGTATTATTCATGATGTGTTAGTCAAGATTGATAAATTCGTGTTTCCAGTCGATTTCATTATTCTTGACATGCATGATAATATAGAGGTTCCCTTAATTCTAGGACGTCCATTTTTGGCTACCGCTAAATCTCTCATTGATGTGCATGATGGAAAGCTTACTTTGAGAGTAGGGGGTGAACAAGTTATCTTTAAAATTCCTTTGAGAAATCCTATAAATGATACTTGTTTTCCTATAAACTTGATTGAGACAAGGATAAATGATTCTTTGCTTGATATGTCCTCTAATAAATTCTTGAAAGTATGTGATGTTCAATGTGCAAAAGTTTCCACGAGATAAATCCCATTTTGAGAATAACATGCGAAAAACAGGACCATGAAGGTCAATTGTTCGAAAATCGATACGGGTGGCGATGTTGTTCAAAGAGATAAATTTTTTCATAAGTTCAAGGCTCCGCCCGATTAAATCTTCACATTTAGGTGAAATGGTCCAGCTATACGACGTTAAGCGCTACCCGGAGGCAACCCGATGTTTGTGTGCAATTGTTTTCATTTTTTTTTTTTTTTTATTTTATTTTATTTTCTTTCAAAATAATCACAAGTCCTTAGAGTCATTTTCAAATCAAAAAAAAAAAACTCTTGAACATCTTCTTGGTTGTCCTAATTGGGAATGTTTGAGATTTCACGATATTCGAGTTGTGTGTTGCTTAACTTTGATTAGGTATGAAGATGCCGTTGAAGGTCCCGTACCAAAACAACCCAATGATCGCTCAACACCGATTCCACTATTGTAGTAAGGTTGTATTTTTCTTTTTCCACCTCTTTTATATCATTCTAATTTCTTTGTTTTTTGAGTGTTTGGTGTGTGTTTGTCCATTTCTTTCTTTCACATTGAGGACAATGTGAATCTTAAAAGTTGGAGGTGGGTACAATAACATTTTCGGAATGATTGTATGCTTGTTTGTGAGAGATGTGATTTTTATTTTTTTTTAACAAATTGAATGTTTGCTAGTCAATAACTTGGCCCAATTATACCTACATTAACTTGTTGATTTGTGTTTTCAATGTGAAGCAATTGATTGTCTAGGATAGATTGACGTGGATGCAGGCAAAATTTTGATGAGATTTCTAACACCATAAATACTTGATGTGTTAAGGCATATACGACGATACCTAGCGCTATGAACGTCTGAGAACTCGTGATTTAGTAGTGGTTAACTAGTTGTTAAACCAAGCTTGCGAATAAAAAAAAAAGAGAAAGAGAAAAATGAAAAAAAAAACGGACCAATCGAGGTTATACTCCTCTATTTGTTGTTGCTTAGTAACTAGGAGCATTCATGAGCCCCATGTTTGTCTTTTACGTAAAACGGCGACACGAATATGAGTATGGGAAACCACCCTAGGAGTGTTTGAACAGAAATTCAAAATATAAACCTAGTGGAAGCATGTCTCGAAAGGTCCCAAAAAAAAAAAAAAAAGGAGAATGAATACTCCTTGACTTCTCATTCCAATAAAGTTCAAGAAGCTTGGTTATATGACTAGTAGGCCAACTACAATGATCTATTGAATTCTTGTATTTTCATGGCGTTAGTAAATTGAAGTTGTTCATAACTATCAGTATATGTGGAGTGATGATTTCAAGTCTGAATAATGCCTGCCGATATTACAGTCTTTCTTGACAGTCGATCGCTTTACAAAACTATGTTTTTACTTAATGGTTAATTCAGGTTGAGAAGGCCAAGAACTTGGTTGCTTATGTTCAATATGTAGAAAAAAAAAATCATCTTTGTATGTTGTGATTTATTGAATCCCTCTTTTTGATATAATGTTTTGCTTGAGGACAAGCAAAGTTCAAAGTTGGAGGCGGTTTGATAAGTGTCATTTTGTACATATTTTGTATTATTAATTCGATATTTTTTGAATTGTTTTGTTAGAAAAATCATAGTTTCTCAAGTATTTCTGTAGCATTTCATCGTGTGATGTGTTTAACATTATAGGTGGAGCAATTTGGAGCAATGTGAAGCCAATATTACTTGAAAAAAGGCAAGAAAATCACTCAACATGACTTGGGGTGTCAAGTAACATGGCCATCTTCAAAAAAGAAGGAAATAAATTGGATAAAAATTGGAAAAAGGGTCCAAAACGGCCAAACCGTGTCACCGAACACGGCCATGTTGAAGGGGATCAAAAGAGGAGGAAAAATTGCACAAAACAGGCCCGAACACGGCCTGGCCGTGTTGCCCGACACGGCCGTGTCAGGCGTATCTTCAAAATTTGTGCGGCAAAGACGGCCTGGCCGTCTTTGCCAACACTGGGCGTGTCAGGGACCTCTTTTGCAACTTTTCTTTGCGGAATTTGGGGAAAACTCACCAACCAACCCATTTTGGCCACTTTTGTACACTTTTAACACCATATTTTCTTTGAAACATGTCTCCATGTCCCTCCTCATCACTTGAATACAAGAATTCACCAACCAACAAGGAAAATGGGGGTGATTGTTTAATAAAAGAGAGTACTTTCAATGTATTGGTTGCCTATAAAAGCCAAGAGTTGAAATTGAGAGAGGCATTCATTAGATACTCGGAAAATATTCATTGTATTCATTTCATTAAGTAGAATTGGGATCAAGGGGTCTTGGAGGAGTAAGCTTGAGGCAACATTGGGGAAGAAGGCTTGGAGCAACATCATCAAGTCAATTGAGATTTTGATAAAGATAAGTACACCATGTCTACAATGTTTACATCTTCTTGTGTAATTTATTCTTGTATCAAAAGCATGTGTAGCTAAAACTCCTAGTGTTTGAATGTAATGAACTCTAGAATGGATTTGTGATTAAGGTGTGTATGTTTTTTAATAAAATCTTCATATTTTGTGTGATTCACTTATATTATGCTTCGTTCATTCGAATTGATATATGCGCAATATTGATTTGAAGTTTATTTTTCATCCGGGAAATCGAGAGATTCATGGTGAAATAGAACCTATATAAGTGAAAAGAGTTGCATGCAATCCTAGATATAGGACGACATAAATCTTCTGGATTAGGGTCAAACCTAATATGGGAATTCACAAATCGTTATAATGCTGTCTTGGGGGTTTTAACTAGAAAGAGATTTCAGTTAATCAACTTGAGATTAGAAGTTTTTCGCCTTGAGAAAGGGTTTAACTTAAATTGGGAATTTCTACGGTCCACAAGACGTGAGATTTTATTAAAAGAGGTTGGTTTTTGCTTAAGGGCTTACGGTTGTATTTTTAACTTGTCAAATCACAAAAACATTCTAGAGGGATTTACATTCAAACACATTTCTATCTCTTGATTTCTTATTTTACAAATCTTCTTTCATTTTTACAATTTATAATTTGTTTTCCTTTTTCATCAAACAAAAAACTCGAAAATTGTTAGATTAAATAACAAAAAGACGGCAATTATTAGTACTTACAATCCTCGTGGGAATGACACTCGGTACTCAATAATCTATACTATAAAACGATAGGTGCACTTGCCTACGGTTTTAAAGGTAGCTTTTGAGCCATCAAGTTTTTGGCGCCGTTGCCGGGGATTGTAATATTAAGAACGCCTTATTTTTGTTAATTTAATCATTTTTTTATTTTATTTCATCATTTGTCTTTCTTTTTATCTATCTTTGTAAGTCTTGGATTACACTTATCCTCTTTATTTACGCGTAGTGCATGCCTACTCGTCGCCGAATTTGGAAGCGCGACACCTCGGTAGCAACACAGAGGAAAGTATTAATCTGACCACGAGGAGGATATTAACGAAGGCAAGGATCCCAATATGGCGGATGAACAACAAAGAACCATATACGACTATGCCAAGTCGTCTATGGACGACACATCGTCTAGTATTGTAAGGCCCACTTGTTTGCGACCAATAATTTTGAAATCAAACCGAATGTCATTCAAATGGTGCAACAATTTGTTCAATTGACCTCACCTCTGGGACGAAGATCCAAATAATCATATCGCGAATTTCCTTGAAATTTGCGATACATTCAAAATAAATGGGGTCTCACGATGATGCCATCCGTTTACGCCTATTCCCATTTACTCTTGGGGACGGGCTAAACAATGGCTAAATACTTTGCCAAAGGGAACGATTACAACGTGGAACATCATGGGAGAAGTTTCTTTTGAAATATTTTCCACCTACAAAAGCGCACGATTGAGGAATGAAATCTCTTCATTCACTCAAGAAGATGACGAGACCTTTACGACACTTGGGAGAGATTCAAAGAATTGTTGCGGAAATGCCCACACCATGGCCTACCTATTTGGATGCAAGTCCAAACATTTTATAATGGGCTACTTTTCGCAACAAGACAAATGATCGATCTGGCGGGGGGAACTCTTAATAACAAAACGCTTTAAGGAAGCCGCTCAGATTTGATTGAGGAATGGCCATGAATGGCTACCAATGGCAATCCATACGAGGTAAAACTAATGTGTCGATTGGTGTGTATAATGCAGATCGGTAGTTACGCTCGCCGCGGTGTCGAAGCATTGACCCAAAAGATCGACGATCTAGCAGCTCCTAAAACCACCACCACCGCATGTTTTATCTTGTGAAACTTGTGGAGGATTGCATAATCATCAGGATTGCCCACACACAATACCTCACACTGAACATGCTAATTACGTTGGGAATCAAGGCAAAAATTACCCAAGTAATCCTTACAGCAACACATATAATCCTGGGTGGCGACAACATCCGAATTTTGGTTGGGGAAATCAAGGTCAACCACGACCTAACCCCAATCCTGATCTACACACGTCTCCCGGATTTCAGCCAAATCAAGGTAAGCCTAACTTGGAAGATCTTATAACAAAATTTGTGCAATCAACAGATACCCGATTCCAGGCGGTGGAAACATCCTTGAGAAATCAAGAGGCATCTATCCATAATCTGGAAAACCAAATAGGCCAGATTGCGAAGATGATTTTCGAAAGGCCACAAGGTAGTTTACCCGGGTAACACCGAGCCAAACCCAAGGGAGCACGTAAAGGCAATCACCATCAGTTTTCCATATGAGCATGATTATGCCAACGCGCCACCATGCGTAAATATGTGGAGGACGACAAACACGAAGAAAAGCCCATGAAAAAGGTGGTCGCGAATACAAGCCCAAGATCCCTCACAGGAGTTTAATGAAGAAGATAGAAAGGAGGACAAATTTGGTAAGTACCTTGAGTCATTCAAGCAATTACATACTAATAGTCCATTTGTTGACCCTCCTTCAAAGCATGTTAGGGATCTTAATGAAATCATTCCTTGTGAAAATAAGCTTAACAAATTATCAAATGTGCAATTGAATGATAAATGTCATTCCAATGAACTACCACAAAAATTTAATGATCCAGGAAGCTTTATTATTCCTTGCATAATTGATGGTTTACCTGTTGATAGGGCACTAGCCGACTTGGGAGCTAGTATCAATGTGATGTCTTATGAAACATTTAAGCATGCGGGATTAGGTGAACTTAAACCTATTAGGATGGACATTCAATTAGCCGATAAATCGATTAAACATCCTAGAGGTATTATTCATGATGTGTTAGTCAAGATTGATAAATTCGTGTTTCCAGTCGATTTCATTATTCTTGACATGCATGATAATATAGAGGTTCCCTTAATTCTAGGACGTCCATTTTTGGCTACCGCTAAATCTCTCATTGATGTGCATGATGGAAAGCTTACTTTGAGAGTAGGGGGTGAACAAGTTATCTTTAAAATTCCTTTGAGAAATCCTATAAATGATACTTGTTTTCCTATAAACTTGATTGAGACAAGGATAAATGATTCTTTGCTTGATATGTCCTCTAATAAATTCTTGAAAGTATGTGATGTTCAATGTGCAAAAGTTTCCACAGATAAATCCCATTTTGAGAATAACATGCAGAAAAACAGGACCATGAAGGTCAATTGTTCGAAAATCGATACGGGTGGCGATGTTGTTCAAAGAGATAAATTTTTTCATAAGTTCAAGGCTCCGCCCGATTAAATCTTCACATTTAGGTGAAATGGTCCAGCTATACTGACGTTAAGCGCTACCGGGAGGCAACCCGATGTTTGTGTGCAATTGTTTTCATTTATTTTTTTATTTTATTTTTATTTTCTTTCAAAATAATCACAAGTCCTTAGAGTCATTTTCAAATCAAAAAAAAAAAAAACTCTTGAACATCTTCTTGGTTGTCCTAATTGGGAATGTTTGAGATTTCACGATATTCGAGTTGTGTGTTGCTTAACTTTGATTAGGTATGAAGATGCCGTTGAAGGTCCCGCACCAAAACAACCGATGATCGCTCAACACCGATTCCACTATTGTAGTAAGGTTGTATTTTTCTTTTTCCACCTCTTTTATATCATTCTAATTTCTTTGCTTTTTGAGTGTTTGGTGTGTGTTTGTCCATTTCTTTCTTTCACATTGAGGACAATGTGAATCTTTGGAAGGTGGGTACAATAACATTTTCGGAATGATTGTATGCTTGTTTGTGAGAGATGTGATTTTTTTTTTTTTTAACAAATTGAATGTTTGCTAGTCAATAACTTGACCCAATTATACCTACATTAACTTGTTGATTTGTGTTTTCAATGTGAAGCAATTGATTGATTAGGATAGATTGCGTGGATGCAGCAAAATTTTGATGAGATTTCTAACACCATAAATACTTGATGTGTTAAGGCATATACGACGATACCTAGCGCTATGAACGCCTCGAGAACTCGTGATTTAGTAGTGGTTAACTAGTTGTTAAACCAAGCTTGCGAATAAAAAAAAAAAAGAGAAAGAGAAAATGAAAAAAAAACGGACCAATCGAGGTTATACTCCTCTATTTGTTGTTGCTTAGTAACTAGGAGCATTCATGAGCCCCATGTTTGTCTTTACGTAAAACGGCGACACGAATATGAGTATGGGAAACCACCCTAGGAGTGTTTGAACAGAAATTCAAAATATAAACCTAGTGGAAGCATGTCTCGAAAGGTCCCAAAAAAAAAAAAAAAAAAAAGGAGAATGAATACTCCTTGACTTCTCATTCCAATAAAGTTCAAGAAGCTTGGTTATATGACTAGTAGGCCAACTACAATGATCTATTGAATTCTTGTATTTTCATGGCGTTAGTAAATTGAAGTTGTTCATAACTATCAAGTATATGTGGAGTGATGATTTCAAGTCGAATAATGCTGCCGATATTCGATCTTTCTTTGATCGATCGCTTTACAAAACTATGTTTTTACTTAATGGTTAATTCAGGTTGAGAAGGCCAAGAACTTGGTTGCTTATGTTCAATATGTAGAAAAAAAAATCATCTTTGTATGTTGTGATTTATTGAATCCCTCTCTTTTTGATATAATGTTTTGCTTGAGGACAAGCAAAGTTCAAAGTTGGAGGCGGTTTGATAAGTGTCATTTTGTACATATTTTGTATTATTAATTCGATATTTTTGAATTGTTTTGTTAGAAAAATCATAGTTTCTCAAGTATTTCGTAGCATTTCATCGTGTGATGTGTTTAACATTATAGGTGGAGCAATTTGGAGCAATGTGAAGCCAATATTACTTGAAAAAGGCAAGAAAATCACTCAACATGACTTGGGGTGTCAAGTAACATGGCCATCTTCAAAAAGAAGGAAATAAATTGGATAAAAATTGGAAAAAGGGTCCAAAACGGCCAAACCGTGTCACCGAACACGGCCATGTTGAAGGGGATCAAAAGAGGAGGAAAAATTGCACAAAACAGGCCGAACACGGCTGGCGTGTGTTGCGACACGGCCGTGTGGCGTATCTTGCAAAATTTGTGCAAACGGACTGGCCGTCTTTACGCCTAACACTGGCGTGTCGGGACCTCTTTGCAACTTTTCTTTGCGGAATTTGGGGAAAACTCACCAACCAACCCATTTTGGCCACTTTTGTACACTTTTAACACCATATTTTCTTTGAAACATGTCTCCATGTCCCCTCCCTCATCACTTGAATACAAGAATTCACCAACCAACAAGGAAAATGGGGGTGATTGTTTAATAAAAGAGAGTACTTTCAATGTATTGGTTGCCTATAAAAGCCAAGAGTTGAAATTGAGAGAGGCATTCATTAGATACTCAGAAAATA
This sequence comes from Rehmannia glutinosa, assembly GCA_016081115.2. Taxonomy (NCBI): domain Eukaryota; kingdom Viridiplantae; phylum Streptophyta; class Magnoliopsida; order Lamiales; family Orobanchaceae; genus Rehmannia; species Rehmannia glutinosa. The sequence continues at coordinate 10,373,538 of CM071930.1, read as the reverse complement.
TTCATTGTATTCATTTCATTAAGTAGAATTGGGATCAAGGGGTCTTGGAGGAGTAAGCTTGAGGCAACATTGGGGAAGAAGGCTTGGAGCAACATCATCAAGTCAATTGAGATTTTGATAAAGATAAGTACACCATGTCTACAATGTTTACATCTTCTTGTGTAATTTATTCTTGTATCAAAAGCATGTGTAGCTAAAACTCCTAGTGTTTGAATGTAATGAACTCTAGAATGGATTTGTGATTAAGGTGTGTATGTTTTTTTAATAAAATCTTCATATTTTGTGTGATTCACTTATATTATGCTTCGTTCATTCGAATTGATATATGCGCAATATTGATTTGAAGTTTATTTTTCATCCGGGAAATCGAGAGATTCATGGTGAAATAGAACCTATATAAGTGAAAAGAGTTGCATGCAATCCTAGATATAGGACGACATAAATCTTCCGGATTAGGGTCAAACCTAATATGGGAATTCACAAATCGTTATAATCTTTGTCTTGGGGTTTTAACTAGAAAGAGATTTCAGTTAATCAACTTGAGATTAGAAGTTTTTCGCCTTGAGAAAGGGTTTAACTTAAATTGGGAATTTCTACGGTCCACAAGACGTGAGATTTTATTAAAAGAGGTTGGTTTTTGCTTAAGGGCTTACGGTTGTATTTTTAACTTGTCAAATCACAAAAACATTCTAGAGGGATTTACATTCAAACACATTTCTATCTCTTGATTTCTTATTTTACAAATCTTCTTTCATTTTTACAATTTATAATTTGTTTTCCTTTTTCATCAAACAAAAAACTCTGAAAATTGTTAGATTAAATAACAAAAAGACGGCAATTATTAGTACTTACAATCCTCGTGGGAATGACACTCGGTACTCAATAATCTATACTATAAAACGATAGGTGCACTTGCACTACGGTTTTAAAGGTAGCTTTTGAGCCATCAAGTTTTTTAAGCGCCGTTCGGGATTGTAATATTAAGAACGCCTTATTTTTGTTAATTTAATCATTTTTTTTTATTTTATTTCATCATTTGTCTTTCTTTTTATCTATCTTTGTAAGTCTTGGATTACACTTATCCTCTTTATTTACGCGAGTGCATGCCTACCTCTACCGCCGAATTTGGAGCGCGCGACACGGTAGTAGCAACACGAGAGGAAAGTATTAATACAGACCACGAGGAGGATATTAACGAAGGCAAGGATCCCAATATGGCGGATGAACAACAAAGAACCATGTACGACTATGCCAAGCCGTCTATGGACGACACATCGTCTAGTATTGTAAGGCCCATTGCTGACCAATAATTTTGAAATCAAACCGAATGTCATTCAAATGGTGCAACAATTTGTTCAATTCGGACGACCTACCGGACGAAAATCCAAATAATCATATCGCGAATTTCCTTGAAATTTGCGATACATTCAAAATAAATGGGGTCTCACGATGATGCCATCCGTTTACGCCTATTCCCATTTACTCTTTGGGGGCGGGCTAAACAATGGCTAAATACTTTGCCAAAGGGAACGATTACAACGTGGAACATCATGGCGAGAAGTTTCTTTTGAAATATTTTCCACTACTAAAGCCAAAAGCACGATTGAGGAATGAAATCTCTTCATTCACTCAAGAAGATGACGATACCTTGACGACACTTGGGAGAGATTCAAAGAATTGTTGCGGAAATGCCCACACCATGGCCTACCTATTTGGATGCAAGTCCAAACATTTTATAATGGGCTACTTTTCTCGCAACAAGACAAATGATCGATGCGGCGGGGAACTCTTAATAACAAAACGCGGAAGCCGCTCAGGATTTGATTGAGGAATGGCCATGAATGGCTACCAATGGCAATCCATACGAGGTAAAACTAACAGTCGGTTGGTGTGTATAATGCAGATCACGGTAGTTACGCTCGCGCAGCAGTCGAAGCATTGACCCAAAAGATCGACGATCTAGCGGCTCTAAACCACCACCACCGCATGTTTTATCTTGTGAAACTTGTGGAGGATTGCATAATCATCGGGATTGCCCACACACAATACCTCACACCGAACATGCTAATTACGTTGGGAATCAAGGCAAAAATTACCCAAGTAATCCTTACAAAGAACACATATAATCCTGGGTGGCGACAACATCCGAATTTTGGTTGGGAAATCAAGGTCAACCACGACCTAACCCCAATCCGATCTACACACGTCTCCGGATTTCGGCCCAAATCAAGGTAAGCCTAACTTGGAAGATCTTATAACAAAATTTGTGCAATCAACAGATACCCGATTCAGCGGTGGAAACATCCTTGAGAAATCAAGAGGCATCTATCCATAATCGGAAAACCAAAAGGCGGATTGCGAAGATGATTTTCGAAAGGCCACAAGGTAGTTTACCCGGGTAACACCGAGCCAAACCGAGGGGAGCACGTAAAGGCAATCACCATCGAGTTTTCCATATGAGCATGATTATGCCAACGCCACCATGCGAAATATGTGGAGGACGACAAACACGAAGAAAAGCCCATGAAAAAGGTGGTCGCGAATACAAGCCCAAGATCCCTTACCAGGAGTTTAATCTGAAGAAGATAGAAAGGAGGACAAATTTGGTAAGTACCTTGAGTCATTCAAGCAATTACATACTAATAGTCCATTTGTTGACCCTCCTTCAAAGCATGTTAGGGATCTTAATGAAATCATTCCTTGTGAAAATAAGCTTAACAAATTATCAAATGTGCAATTGAATGATAAATGTCATTCCAATGAACTACCACAAAAATTTAATGATCCGGGAAGCTTTATTATTCCTTGCATAATTGATGGTTTACTGTTGATAGGGCACTAGCCGACTTGGGAGCTAGTATCAATGTGATGTCTTATGAAACATTTAAGCATGCGGGATTAGGTGAACTTAAACCTATTAGGATGGACATTCAATTAGCCGATAAATCGATTAAACATCCTGAGGTATTATTCATGATGTGTTAGTCAAGATTGATAAATTCGTGTTTCGATCGATTTCATTATTCTTGACATGCATGATAATATAGAGGTTCCCTTAATTCTAGGACGTCCATTTTGGCTACCGCTAAATCTCTCATTGATGTGCATGATGGAAAGCTTACTTTGAGAGTAGGGGTGAACAAGTTATCTTTAAAATTCCTTTGAGAAATCCTATAAATGATACTTGTTTTCCTATAAACTTGATTGAGACAAGGATAAATGATTCTTTGCTTGATATGTCCTCTAATAAATTCTTGAAAGTATGTGATGTTCAATGTGCAAAAGTTTCCACAGATAAATCCCATTTTGAGAATAACATGCGAAAAACAGGACCATGAAGGTCAATTGTTCGAAAATCGATACGGGTGGCGATGTTGTTCAAAGAGATAAATTTTTTCATAAGTTCAAGGCTCCGCCCGATTAAATCTTCACATTTAGGTGAAATGGTCCAGCTATACGACGTTAAAGAAGCGCTACCCGGGAGGCAACCCGATGTTTGTGTGCAATTGTTTTCATTTATTTTTTTTATTTTATTTTTATTTTCTTTCAAAATAATCACAAGTCCTTAGAGTCATTTTCAAATCAAAAAAAAAAAACTCTTGAACATCTTCTTGGTTGTCCTAATTGGGAATGTTTGAGATTTCACGATATTCGAGTTGTGTGTTGCTTAACTTTGATTAGGTATGAAGATGCCGTTGAAGGTCCCGTACCAAAACAACCCAATGATCGCTCAACACCGATTCCACTATTGTAGTAAGGTTGTATTTTTCTTTTTCCACCTCTTTTATATCATTCTAATTTCTTTGCTTTTTGAGTGTTTGGTGTGTGTTTGTCCATTTCTTTCTTTCACATTGAGGACAATGTGAATCTTTGGAGGTGGGTACAATAACATTTTCGGAATGATTGTATGCTTGTTTGTGAGAGATGTGATTTTTATTTTTTTTTTAACAAATTGAATGTTTGCTAGTCAATAACTTGGCCCAATTATACCTACATTAACTTGTTGATTTGTGTTTTCAATGTGAAGCAATTGATTGTCTAGGATAGATTGACGTGGATGCAGGCAAAATTTTGATGAGATTTCTAACACCATAAATACTTGATGTGTTAAGGCATATACGACGATACCTAGCGCTATGAACGTCGAGAACTCGTGATTTAGTAGTGGTTAACTAGTTGTTAAACCAAGCTTGCGAATAAAAAAAAAAAGAAAGAAAAATGAAAAAAAAAACGGACCAATCGAGGTTATACTCCTCTATTTGTTGTTGCTTAGTAACTAGGAGCATTCATGAGCCCCATGTTTGTCTTTACGTAAAAACGGCGACACGAATATGAGTATGGGAAACCACCTAGGAGTGTTTGAGCAGAAATTCAAAATATAAACCTAGTGGAAGCATGTCTCGAAAGGTCCCAAAAAAAAAAAAAAAAAAGGAGAATGAATACTCTCTTGACTTCTCATTCCAATAAAGTTCAAGAAGCTTGGTTATATGACTAGTAGGCCAACTACAATGATCTATTGAATTCTTGTATTTTCATGGCGTTAGTAAATTGAAGTTGTTCATAACTATCAGTATATGTGGAGTGATGATTTCAAGTCTGAATAATGCTGCCGATATTACGTCTTTCTTGTGATCGATCGCTTTACAAAACTATGTTTTTACTTAATGGTTAATTCGGGTTGAGAAGGCCAAGAACTTGGTTGCTTATGTTCAATATGTAGAAAAAAAAAATCATCTTTGTATGTTGTGATTTATTGAATCCCTCTTTTTGATATAATGTTTTGCTTGAGGACAAGCAAAGTTCAAAGTTGGAGGCGGTTTGATAAGTGTCATTTTGTACATATTTTGTATTATTAATTCGATATTTTTTGAATTGTTTTGTTAGAAAAATCATAGTTTCTCAAGTATTTCTGTAGCATTTCATCGTGTGATGTGTTTAACATTATAGGTGGAGCAATTTGGAGCAATGTGAAGCCAAGTGAATTTTGCATGTGTTTTGATGTATATTTCGAGCTATAATGATAAGTAAACATGCATATACTCGCGTTAAACGTTACATATTCACTCCTTGTGGAAAAGATATTACACTTTGCTTATTTTGTAGGAATTTCATGATATTTGACGCTAATTGAATAAGAATACGAGGAAAGCAAAGTGGAAACATGGAGAATTGAGTGGATATACGAAAGTGAAGCCTAAAAGAGCGAAAGTTGAGCGTTCACGGAAGAAACAGGGGGCACACGGGTTGGGCGTGCCTCAAGACACCACCCGTGCACCCCTGTATAAGGTGGATTCAAGCTGCAGCATGGCGCACGGGTAGGCCGTGCTCCGACGCACCACCCGTGCGCCCTACAGAGAGTCGGGATTTTCTCAGGGGTGGCGCACGGGTAGGCCGTGCTCGACGCACCACCCGTGCACCTACAGAGAGTCGGGATTTCTCAGGGGTGGCGCACGGGTAGGCCGTGCTCCGACGCACCACCCGTGCGCCCTACGAGAGTTGGGGTATTCCAGCGAGGGGGTGGCGCACGGGTAACCCGTGCGTGGGCGCACGACCCGTCGTCTCATACTGAATCCCACAATCTGCCTGCATTAAGCCCTAAACATGATGGGGAGTATAAGAAGGCTTTTGGGGGCACACAAGGAGTCGACATATTTTGGGATCTACAACACAAGACAAGGGTCTATTCTTGGAAGAAGACATCAAGGAGACAATCGGGTTGCATCGGGGCTTAAGGAACGGAGATATATCGAGAGATTGTCAACTTTCCTAAGTTTTTCTTGCTTCTCTTTTAGTTTCAATCTTTCATTTTAGTTGTAATGGCTTTGAACAATTTGTTTATGAGTTGTTTAGAAATCATGTGTAGCTAAACTCTTGTGATTTCCGGGTTTTGGAAGTAGATTAATGAACTCTTGTTGGATGTTTTTAATCTTAGTTGAAGTTATTATCTTAAAGCCTATTTGAGTATTTTGAGCTTATTCTTGTTTTATCACTTGATCAATGATTTAACTTGTTTGATATATTGATTCATAATTCGAGAGATGAGTTTCAATATTAGATCTTGAATACTTGACACAAATATTTGCATGAATCGAGAGGTTTGCGAATATTGTGAGGACATTTGATCTTTGATGCTTTTGGGAGTTGAATGCTTCATGTTGAGTAGAGATGCTAGCAAAAGTATTTCAATCTACGTTTTATATGCATCTCGAGAGAGAGGATAAAATAGTTTTGTGATCGTCTTATAGGAATATTGATAATAACCTTGGCTTTGATTGAATCGGACAACAAGAGGATTGTTAATCGAAACCTTAACTCGGAAATCCATTCCATTATCTTGATACTTCTATCATTTGTATTATCTCAATCTTGTGTTTTAGTGATTCAAATTGTCTTGATCTCAATACAACAATCATCAAATTTCGATCGTCTAAATAAAAATAAGACTATCTTAGTTCAATACTTAGCATATTAATTTATTAGTCTCGTGGATACGACCTTGCTACCCTATTCGATAACGAACACCGTACACTGCGGTGAAGCTAAAAATAAAGGCGAACAAGTTTTTGGCGCCGTTCGGACTAATACAATTTTTGGTGCTAATATTGCGATAGATAGAATTATTCTTATTTAGACATTTTTCTTTATTATTTATTTTGTTTTTTTTTTTTATGTGACTTGAATTTCACATTATTTGACTTGTGTATTCTAGTTTGGTCCAGGGTAGTGTATGAACACGCGCTCTAAGCGGGGGACTTAATACCGCTTATACGGAAGTTGAGGCTTTCGCGAGGAGGATCGGTCTACCACTAGACGGTGAAAGACAACACAATCCGATAATGGGGATTTGAATGAGTTACCAATACCGCCAAACAATGGTGGAAACGAGTTACCGATCGGTTCAATGACAAGCCATTCGTGATTACTTTCGACCACAAACGAATCGTAATTACGGTGGCATTGCCCATATTCCCATCAATGCCAACAACTTCGAGCTCAAACCGCACTAATCAATATGGTGCAACAAAATCGATTTGGGGGTTTGCAATGTGAAGATCCTAACTCTCACCTTGCGCATTTTATCCAAATATGCAATACGATCAAGATGAACGGAGTCTCGGATGACGCCATAAGAATGCGCCTGTTCCCATTCTATTTTACGGGATAAGGCGAGAAATTGGTTGGGTACTTTGACGCAAAGCGTGTGTAAGCACATGGGACGACCGGGCCAAAAGTTCTTGTTTAAATTCTTTCCACCGAGCAAAACTTTGCAGCTCAAAAGCGAGATCACTCAATTCCGACGATTCGACTCCGAGCCTTTATACGAGGCTTGGGAAAGATTTAGGGATTTGTTAAGAAGATGTCCACAACACGGCTTTTAGGAGGATCATGATTATGTTTCTTTTACAATGGTTTAATGGGGCAAACAAGGGCCTTTGTTGATGCGGGAGGAGCTTTGTTGGCGAGGTTTCCACAAGATGCCTTAAATCTTCTTGAGGAAATGGCCATGAACGATTACCAATGGCCATCCGAAAGATCCAATGTACAACGAGTAGCCGAAATCTCGATTCGGACCTATCAAAACATTGTCGGCACAAGTAGCGGCTTTGACAACTCAATTGAATGTATTCACGAAGGGGCGAGAATCGAAACGAGCATGGGTAGTGAAGCTCTTCTATATCCGAGCGGAAGAGGTAAATTATGTGAATAACCGTAATTTCAACAATTTAGGAATAATTCAAACCCAACGCACTACCATCCAGGGTTGAGAAATCATGAAAATTTCTCCTATGCGAATACAAAGAACGTGTTACAACCTCCGCCGGGGTTTAACGCCGAGTGGAAGCGGTAATGGAGGAGGCAAATCGTCATTTGGAAGATATACTCACCTCTTTCATAAATCAATCTAGTGCTTTCATGAATGAGACGAGGAGCCGCCTCGATAAGCAAGACCTTAGGATGGATAAGTTAGAACAACAATTGGCAAGCTCAATAAAGAAACGGAAACTCAAATCGGTCAATTGGCCGCAATTGTGGGGAGTCAACATCAAAAGGGTCAATTTCAAGCAACACAGAGGTCAACCCGAGGGAACATTGCCATGCCATCCATGTGTGGGGTGGAAAAGAGAATGAAGAGTCGAAAATGCTTTGATATTGGTGTGACGTCGAGTCACGCACGACCCGTATATCAACGCACGACCGGGCGTGTGTGATGCCGAACCTACCATTCAAATTCAGGGAAATGAAACGAAGCTCAAGGCGATATGAAAGTTAAAGGAGGAACCGAAGCAACAAATAGATAAACAAAAAAGAGCCAAGAAACGTGAATCGTATCCTAACTCTAATTTGTTGAAATATAATATTCCTCTTCCCTTTCCCCGATTGTTTCACAAGACTAATCTGAATAATCAATTTGCTAAATTTGTGGGCATGTTTAAAAAATTGCACATTAACGTTCCTTTTGCATAAGCAATGAAACAGATGCCAAATTATGCGAAGTTTTTAGGGAAAGCGATGTCCAACAAGAACAAATGGGCGGAGAATGGGATTGTAAACTTGACGGAAGAATGTAGCGCACTCATACAAAGGAAAATACCGCAAAAGCTAAAAGATCCGGGGAGTTTCACTATCCCTTGTACAATAGGCGATATTTTCTTTGATAATGTACTTTGTGATCTAGGATCTAGTATTAATTTGATGCTTTGTCCGTTCTCGGAAGCTTGGACTCGGAGAAGTGAGACCATCCACGGTCACCACCCTACAACTCGCGGATAGATCACTCGTATATCCAACGGGGATACTAGAAGATGTGCTCATAAAAGTCGATAAATTCATATTCCCGTGGATTTTCTAGTCTAGATATGAATGAGGATTGTGACACCCTCTTATACTTGGGCGTCCATTTTTGGCAATCGCGGAAGCACTAATAGGCGTTAAGAAAGGGAGCTTACATTACAAGTTGATGATGAGCGTATTTCATTTTCCGTTTTCGGAATGTGAAAGGACATGATGATCTTAATGGTTGTAAAACAAAAACAATTGCTAATTCTGTACTCAAGCTAATAGCTTGAATAATTGTGTGCATTCTAAAGATAATATGCGGGGATTAACAATGAAGAAGAAGGAAAGGCACAAAAAGCCTGAAGTTGAACAAGAGCGTACCGCGTACCATTCGCACGATGGAGAGGAGAACATGTGGATAGTTGACGAGCATGAAAAACCTCCCTTAGTAATGATCAAGGGAGGTGTACATCCAAGTGAGCGGGATTGGCATGGAAAACTGCACGATGAGGTGACAAGCCTCATTTCGCAAGGATCATAATCGGAATCAAAAGGCGTCAAGCTAACGACGTTAAATATAGCGCTTGTTGGGAGGCAACCCAATGGTAACTTCACACTTTTCCTTATTGAAATTCTATCTTTCCTTACGTGCGATATAATTTCATTTAAGTTTGGGGGAGAGATAGTATCTTGATATGAAGTGTGTGGATTTCAAAAAAAAAAAAAAAAAAAAGTTCATGCATTTTGTGTTTTCATATAGTTGCATTAGAGCATGCTAGGTTGCATTTGCATTAGAGCACGTTTATAGCTTTAGCATGTTTATTGATTTAGTAGTGGTTAGAGAGTGTGTTGACCAAGCATGTGCAACTTGTTGTTTGTGTGTTGATTGAGAATTCATATTGTTGGGATTGGATGTTGGTTATGGATTGATTGAGCCTTGAATAGATAACTTTGAGCATGTTGATATGAAAAACTTAGTGTGATGCTTTGAATTACATTTTGACAAGCCTGTGAGCTTTGAGCTTTTTTCGCTTATATCTTATGCGATCGATCTTGTTGTAATTTGAGTGTATCATTCATGTTGATTGAAATTCTAGAACTTGCTTGGGTATCTCTGTCAAGGCCACATGTGTATGTGAATTGTGAATGTGATTAAAGGCCATCTTTGTTAGCCTTTCATACCTTTTGCCTACCTAAAAATGTGAAAAATCCTAGTTAGCCAAGTTGAGCCTATAGCCTATTTCTTTGATAACCACAAAAATTTAACCCTTGATCTTACTATATTTCCATCACCTTAAACTCGAATGTATAACGTTGAGTAAAAGGGAAATGAACGAGGTTGAATGGGTGGGAATTGAAAAATAGAATAATTGGGCATACTTGGTTAAATGGAATCAAAAGAGGAAGGAAAGATGTTGAAAATGCACAAATGAAAAGAAAAGAAGCTAAAAAAAAAAAAAAAAAGATTGAAAAGTGGATAGACTTGGGGGCGAAGGATTGTGAATGGAGGTGATTCTCAAAAGAAAAGATGGAAATGGAGAATAAATGAAGTTGATAAAAATGAGGGGTGATTGGAGTAGCATATGGGATTGGAATGAAAATGATTGATATGCTCATCGGTCTATACACTCGAATTTGAGTCACTTTATCCAAAAATCTCCTACCTAAACCAAAGAGCCTTCATTACAACCAAATGAGAAAGTCCTTTATGATTCACAAATTGCATACACTCTAGTGGCGGAGATATGAGACGAATTGCAAGCCTATGGTAATTTTGCGACATCGAATTGATTTGAGCGTAAACACGTCCTATAACTTCGTGAGATGAGAGTATACACTTAACTTTGAGAGTTGGATTCAGAGCATTTCACTTTGTTTTATTTGAGGCGTGTTCTTTGATTAGATATTTGAGGCTTGATTGAGTTGTACTCAGCATTCATGACAAACAATTTGGATTTTCTTGTAGACTCTTGGTGTGCGTTGTTATCTTTATCTCCCTGTTGTACTTTATCGTGTTCTACATATTGTTGATCGGGACGGTCAACAGTTTAAGTTTGGGGGATTTTGATAAGCGTGAATTTTGCATGTGTTTTGATGTATATTTCGAGCTATAATGATAAGTAAACATGCATATACTCGCGTTAAACGTTACATATTCACTCCTTGTGGAAAAGATATTACACTTTGCTTATTTTGTAGGAATTTCATGATATTTGACGCTAATTGAATAAGAATACGAGGAAAGCAAAGTGGAAACACGGAGAATTGAGTGGATATACGAAAGTGAAGCCTAAAAGAGCGAAAGTTGAGCGTTCACGGAAGAAGCAGGGGCACACGGGTTGGCGTGCCTCAAGACACCACCCGTGCACCCCTGTATAAGGTGGATTCAAGGCTGCAGACATGGCGCACGGGTAGCCGTGCTCGACGCACCACCCGTGCGCCCCTACAGAGAGTCGGGATTTCTCAGGGGTGGCGCACGGGTAGGCCGTGCTCGACGCACCACCCGTGCGCCCTACGGAGAGTTGGGGTATTCAGCGAGGGTGGCGCACGGGTAACCGTGCGTGGGCGCACGACCCGTGCGTCTGTCGCTGAATCCCAATCTCTTTGCATTAAGCCCTAAACATGATGGGGAGTATAAGAAGGCTTTTTGGGGGGTGCACACAAGGGGAGTCAGACATATTTTGGGATCTACAACACAAGACAAGGGTCTATTCTTGGAAGAAGACATCAAGGAGACAATCGGGTTGCATCGGGGCTTAAGGAACGGAGATATATCGAGAGATTGTCAACTTTCCTAAGTTTTTCTTGCTTCTCTTTTAGTTTCAATCTTTCATTTTAGTTGTAATGGCTTTGAACAATTTGTTTATGAGTTGTTTAGAAATCATGTGTAGCTAAACTCTTGTGATTTCCGGGTTTTGGAAGTAGATTAATGAACTCTTGTTGGATGTTTTTAATCTTAGTTGAAGTTATTATCTTAAAGCCTATTTGAGTATTTTGAGCTTATTCTTGTTTTATCACTTGATCAATGATTTAACTTGTTTGATATATTGATTCATAATTCGAGAGATGAGTTTCAATATTAGATCTTGAATACTTGACACAAATATTTGCATGAATCGAGAGGTTTGCGAATATTGTGAGGACATTTGATCTTTGATGCTTTTGGGAGTTGAATGCTTCATGTTGAGTAGAGATGCTAGCATAAGTATTTCAATCTACGTTTTATATGCATCTCGAGAGAGAGGATAAAATAGTTTTGTGATCGTCTTATAGGAATATTGATAATAACCTTGGCTTTGATTGAATCGGACAACAAGAGGATTGTTAATCGAAACCTTAACTCGGAAATCCATTCCATTATCTTGATACTTCTATCATTTGTATTATCTCAATCTTGTGTTTTAGTGATTCAAATTGTCTTGATCTCAATACAACAATCATCAAATTTCGATCGTCTAAATAAAAAAAATAAGACTATCTTAGTTCAATACTTAGCATATTAATTTATTAGTCTCCGTGGATACGACCTTGCTACCCTATTCGATAACGAACACCGTACACTTGCGGTGAAGCTAAAAATAAGGCGAACACTTATTTTACAAATCTTCTTTCATTTTTACAATTTATAATTTGTTTTCCTTTTTCATCAAACAAAAAACTCTGAAAATTGTTAGATTAAATAACAAAAAGACGGCAATTATTAGTACTTACAATCCTCGTGGGAATGATACTCGGTACTCAATAATCTATACTATAAAACGATAGGTGCACTTGCCTACGGTTTTAAAGGTAGCTTTTGAGCCATCAAATAACAAAATATATTATTCGAACAATATTAAAAATATTGTAGAATAACACATAAACAATAGAAACAATGTACAAAACAAAAAATGAACAAAAAACAATATAAAAAATAGGTAAATGTTATTTTGAAACATCGAAAAAACTAAGAAACAACAAAGAAACAAATTTAAACAATATCGAAACAACATATATATATATATATATATATATATATATATATATATATAGGGGGAGGATCAAGTGAGATCATGTCTCTAGGTGAGATACAATGGACTAATCTCAACCATCCCTCACTATTAATCAATAAGTGTGATTTAATGGATAAAAATTATATTAAAACATTAATTTAATCAACATAAGGGTAATAGGGTAAAATAACATAATAAGGTAGTTACAAAAATGGAATCAAATCTCTTTCTCTCTCATGCATCTCATCTCACGTGTCTCTCTCCCTCCCTCTCTCTCACAATTCCATCATTAACGCAAATTTGAAGAACTCGAACTGTAAAAAATAAAACAGTGAAGAAGATCCGCTTATGTTCGAATCATGATGCATGATGAATCATCAGTCGTGGAAAAAACTCTACCCAACAGCATCATTGGTGTAGACATCGATGGATAACTCGAAACTATCCATTAACATCAACTCTTAAAAAACTGCAATTTTCACGAATAAGAAGATGCATAGATACTTATGAAATGATGTATAAATACTTATGAAACGATGCATAGATACTTATGAAACGATGCATATATCTGTAGGATATTACATATTTGAAAATATGCAACAAAAATCAACTAAATATACATTATCTGAAAACTATCTATGCATCGTAAAAAACTAATATGTAGTATAGTATACCCAACTATGCAAGACGTTATAAACTATGCAACAAAATCAACTAACTATGCATTATCTAGAAACTATCTATGCAGTGTGTATTAACTAAATATGAAGTACATTATGTAACATCCCATTTTTATAATTTTCGAAAGCAACACCTCATTTTCATAACTAAATATACATTACATTGAACATATTTATGCAGTGTAGAATAACGAAATATGCAGTACGTTATATTCAATAATGTCTTGTTTTCATAAAACAGTGCCAACAAAACAACTAAATATCCATTATTTGATATCTAATTATGCAGTAGAAGAACCCTAACTATACTATAAAATAAAAAGGCAATTTTTTTTTTCGTCCTTTATCTGAGGCTACTTTGAGATTTAGTCATTTTTCTTCTTACTTTTTACAATTAGTCCTTTTTTCTGTATAAAAATTTGAGATTCAGTCCTATTACCCCCTATAGCAGGTAATCTTGACCTGCTACGATAACGTGGCATTTTTATTTTCGAAAATTTTAATTTAATCACATTTTTTGTTGACTTGGCAGACTTGTGGATTGTTTTGGATGAAAATTAATCCTACATGGCAAAATGGAGGGAAACTTAAAGTTTTTGAAAAAACTGAAAAATTATCTAATAAATTTGAAAATTATTTCAATAAAATTTAAAATTATTTTCAATTAATTAAAAAAATTATAAAAATAAAATATGAAAATTATTGAAAAACTATAAATTATTTTTAAAAAAAATACATTTATTTAAAATATTTTAATTCCAAAATAAAAAAAACTCAAAACTCTTTTTTAAAATTTTGAAAATTGTTTTAAAAATTCTGTATTGTCTAAAAATATTCAGATTTTAATAACCCGGTTTTGGGGCAATTTTTAGAATTTAAAACAAAGGATTTTTCAAAAACAAATTTCAGTATTTTCTTTCATTTTTAGATTTTTTTAAATATTTTTTATTTTGCAAAAAAAGTTCTATGCTTTTACCCATTTTGGAGTTTATATGAAAATTCAGATTTTTAGATTTTTTTTTCAAAATATTTCGATAGTTTTTAATTCATTTTTAGATAAATTTCCATATTTTAAATTATTTTTCAGATTTTTAATTTTATATTGAATATATATATATATATAATATTTGAAGTAATTCTAAGATTTTAACACAACTTTTAGTTTTATAAACAAGATTTGATTTTTAAAACATCCTTTAGTTTTAAAAACAACTTTTTTTTTTATTTTAGTATTCTAAAATATTTTAAATAAATTTCAATTTTTAAAAAATTAAAATAGTGTATTGTGTTTTTAACAATTTTTCGATTTATTTTTGTAATTTTGAAATACATTAATAACTTTAAGTTCCCTCCATTTTGCAAATAAAAATGAAATTAAAAATATGATTAAATTAAAATTTTCGAAAATAAAAATGCCACGTCAGCGTAGCAGGTCAAGATTACCTGCTATAGGCGGTAATAGGACCAAATCTCAAATTTTTATACAGAAAAAGGACTATTTGTAAAAAGTAAAAAGAAAAAGGACCAAATCTCAAAGTAACCTCAGATAAAGGACCAAAAAAAAATTTTTGCCAAATAAAATTATTTGGAAAGAAAACAACTTTCTTAAATTCCGCCACAAAATCCGGCAGTTTTAATCTCAGCCCATAAAACCCGCTGGGACCACTAATTCAAATTACAAAATTACAAGTTTACCCTTAAAATCAGCGAAAATTAGGAAATAATTAAAAAAAACTAAATTAATCACATTCCTCCATTTTTTAAGATCAATTGGTAAGATGAGTCCACACTGTCTCACCTAAGGAGGGTGGTCTCAGTTGAACCAAATCCTATGTATATATAACAATACAAAAACAAGAAAAAACATAAAATAATCAAAAAAATATGGAGGAGCATGGAAAGGAAAAAAAATATGTACAAAAATAATAAAAAAATAATTAATGGCATTTTTTTCAAAAATTGAGGTATTTCCGATAATTTCTATAAATTTTATGTCTCCGACAAGCAAACACAATACGAAACCGAGGACAAAATGATTAGCATATCCATTCCCTCTTCTACAGCAAAATACCATTCTAGAAAGTTTTAAACACTCACTGCCCAACATACCCCATGTGCGTTTACTCCCTTGTTTGACTCCTTTTTAACCCAGATTCTTTTATTTCTCATCTGACCATAAACAGAAACTTTTTCTTCATGTAAATACAAAAAAAAAAAACACTGTCCTTCAAAGTTCAAACCCCACCTCTCACAGTAAAATCATCAAACACTTAATGCGCATCAAAAACTGATTCATCTTCCCCAAATTAGTTTCTGTACCTCAAAATGAATTATCATAAACATCACCTTCAACTCCTCATAAAATCACTTTTCTTCATCGTTTTCACGCGTCTGACAGATTCATCAAACAGGGACGCAGCAATACTGATTCGGGTCAAAAACACCCAGCTCCAAGACCCGATTCGAATACTCGACGATTGGGTCGGGTCATCTCCGAATGCGCCGTGCAGTTGGACGGGCGTTTCTTGTGACCCTCTGAGTGACGGCGTCGTTTCGATCAACCTCTCAGGCGTTAACGTCTCCGGTGAATTTCCGGCGGGTTTTTGTCGGATTTCTTCCTTGCGTAATCTCGACCTCTCCGTTAACAATTTCGGCGGGCACATTACTTCAGATTCGATTTCTTTGTGCTCTCATCTTGCTTCTCTCAACATCTCGACAAATAATTTCATCGGCGCCTTGCCGGAGTTTACGGTACCGTTTCTGAATTTGACGGTACTCGATTTTTCCTTCAATAATTTCTCCGGTGAGATTCCGGCTAGTTTTGTCAACTCACCAAACCTTCAGTTTTTGTCTCTGGGTTCTAACCTGCTAAACGGGTCAATCCCCGAGTTTTTATCCAATTTAACAGAGTTAACTCAGTTAATCCTGTCCGTTAATCTCTTCCGCCCCAGTCCTCTGCCGGCGAACATCGGACGGCTGACGAAGCTCGAGAACCTGATGTCGACATACACGAACCTCATCGGAGAAATCCCTGAATCCATCGGAGATATCGTCTCCTTAAAAAACCTCGACGTGTCGCAAAACAATCTCGCCGGAAAAATCCCGGACACCATCGGCAAGCTGAAAAACATAGAACAAATCGAATTGTTCGCAAACCAACTCTCAGGTGAATTGCCAGATGCATTTTCGAATCTCACTTCTTTACTTCGATTCGATGCTTCGGAAAATAATCTCACCGGAAAAATACCCGAAAGCCTGGCGGGTTCATTATCTCTAGAGTCGTTACATCTAAATGACAACTTTCTAGAAGGTGAAATACCAGAGGTTTTAGCTCTAAACCCCAACCTTACTGAACTAAGGCTATTCAATAACAAAATTTCAGGCGTTTTGCCTGAATTTTTAGGTATGAATTCAGATTTGGCAGAAATTGATGTTTCTAACAACAATTTGGAAGGCCCATTACCTCAAAATTTGTGTTACAGAAAAAAACTTCAGTATTTGGTGATATTTGGTAACAGATTTTCTGGTAAAATACCAGAATCATACGGCGATTGTATCAGTTTAACGTATTTGCGTGTTCAAGAAAATGAATTATCTGGAATTGTACCAGATGGGTTATGGGGTTTTAGTGGACTTGAATATATTGAGTTTGCTGACAATAAATTGGAAGGCTCAATTTCGCCGTCAATTTCAAGTGCAAAAAACTTGGAACAGTTATTAATCTCCGGCAACAAATTTTCCGGCGAGTTGCCGGCAGAAATATGCGATATTACAGAGCTCAAGAAAATTGATTCAAGTTTGAACCAGTTTTCCGGTGAGCTGCCTTCTTGTATTACCAGATTGACAAAATTACAAGAGCTTCACATTCAGGGGAATAAGTTCACAGGTGAAATTCCGAAAAATGTTGCGGATTGGAGAGAGCTAACACAGTTGGATTTATCGGAAAATCGTTTTTCCGGTGAGATTCCGGCGGAGTTGGGGGTTTTGCCTGTTTTAACGTTCTTGAATCTTTCGAACAATTTACTTTCCGGGGAAATTCCAGGGGAGTTGACTAAGTTAAAGCTCAACGAGTTTAACGTCTCTAACAATAGGCTCCGAGGAAAAGTGCCACTCGGTTTCGATACCGAGTTTTTTCGCTCGAGCCTAACGGGCAACCCGGGTTTGTGTAGTCCGGATCTTAACCCGCTTCCACCTTGCTCAAGAGCCAAACCCGTAAGCTTGGTGTTGGTTTTAGTTCTCTCTGTTCTCGCGTTCATACTCGTGGTGTCACTCGTTTGGCTCCTAATCAAAGCCAAGTTCGTAATTCTCGGTAGGAAAAGTCGGAAATCTTGGAAAATCATGGCGTTTCAGAAAGTCTGGTTCGATGAGGAACAAATTTTGGCATCTCTGAAAGATGAGAATCTTATTGGGTCTGGTGGGTCGGGTCGGGTTTACCGAGTCGAGATGAGGAACGGGCAGACTGTGGCGGCTAAGAGGCTTTGGGAGCCGAAAGGGTTAGCAGAATTCGAGGCGGGGCTTAGTTCAGAGGTGGAGACATTGGGAAGAATTAGACATGCTAACATTGTGAGATTGTTGTTTAGTTGTACTAGTGAGAGATTTAAGGTTTTGGTGTACAATTACATGGAGAATGGGAGTTTGGGGGATGTGTTGTATGGAGATAAGGGTGGGTTTTTGTTGGATTGGCCTAAAAGGTTTGGAATTGCAATGGGGGCAGCTCAAGGACTGGCTTATTTGCACCATGATTGTGTGCCTGCAATTGTTCATAGGGATGTTAAGTGTAATAACATCTTGTTGGATGAGGAGTTTAGGCCAAAAGTAGCAGATTTTGGGTTGGCCAAGATATTGAAACAGGATGTGAAGGAGGGTGATCATGTCATGTCTCGTGTTGCTGGGTCTTACGGCTATATTGCGCCCGGTAAGATGCGTATTTTGTTCTCTCTTGGCCATATTGCATTACTAATGTTCATCAATGGCATAGCATGTTTTCTTTGATAATTTTATTCCTGTTTGGAGGAGGATGTGGTGAATTTTATTTAGGAACCAACAGTCAAGTTTAATCAATGTGGACATATAGTTGAATAGTTTTTTTGAAGTATCCAATTAGTAAAAGATAAGATGTGCATCATTTCAGTAACTATAGAGCTACACTTTCTCGTAGTTCTCGGTTGATGCTCGACAATCATTTTTGACCGGGTTGATCGTTTTCAACTTACAGTATTAGGGAGTGTTTGTGAAAGCTTTTGTTTTCCGATGAAGTTATTTAATGTAGTAGAAACGAAATATAGTTGAGAATTAGAAATTTGTAACGTTTGCAGATAGAAGCTAAAAGTCGAATAAGTTGGTGTGTTTAGTGAATAAACTGGAAAAGTGTTTTTATGTGTGTAAAAGTCAAATCTGAAGCAGTATCAAAAACTAAAAACACCATTCCTCCCATTTTTAGATTCTGATTAAATTATGCATAATGAGAAACATACCGCATATGAAAACACTAATTTTTTTAATTTTTTAGCGAAAGCTGACAATTATCTTTTCTTATTGTCTGCAACCACTCACTCACTGTGCTTCAACATTTTGCAGAATATGCTTACACAATGAAAGTCACCGAGAAAAGCGATGTCTACAGCTTCGGGGTCGTATTACTTGAACTAATAACCGGCAAAAGGCCAAACGATTCCTCCTTCGGTGAGAACAAGAACATTGTCAAGTGGGTAACGGAGATTGCATTATCATCTCCAGAACAAGGAAGTGGAAACGCCACTGGCAGCATAGACATCGACAGTTTGGATCAGCTATTAGACCCACGGATGAATAAATCGACAATCAGATATCACGAAGTGGAGAAGGTTCTGAACGTGGCTCTCTCGTGCACAGCTGAATTACCCGTCAGCAGGCCGTCTATGAGAAGGGTTGTCGAATTGCTCAAGGACCATTCGACAATTCGTTCCAAGTAAAAATTCTTGTGTGCTCTAATTGTGAGCAGATAATTAGTATTTGCTTGATTAGGCTAATTAGGACTGGCAAGATTTTTATTAGGGTTGGTCCAGAATTTAGCAGAGATGTGCACAATGTTGAAAACTGGCTTGTTTGTGTGGGATGTGGAAGTTTTGTGATTCTCATAGTTGTAGTTTCATGATAGCAGAGGAAAACAGAGAGTTCTATTGCTGTATTTAAGGTTTTTTTGCATTTTCTGTAATGGTATACTTTGTGGCCTCTATATAGAAGGTTAGTCCAGAAAAGGAAATGTGTACTTTAAAAGCGAATGATACTGCTCGACACTGTTCCAAAAATCCTCGCCTAGTTCCGATTACTCCCTGCCTACATGCTAGGCCCTCTTTGTCCGCCTACAGTTTTTTTCAGATTAGGCCCTGCCTAACCCCGCGCAGGCTCCGCCTAGTCGCTAGGCCCCAGCCTGCCGCTCGACTGGCGCCTAGCGCTTTTTAGAACACTGTTGCTCGATACTCAATTTGAGATCGATCGTTAGAAGATCGTTGGGCTTGAATCGTTAACATAATGAACCAAACTTGAATACAATTTTTCATCCGATAAAATGTAAAGCGGCTCGAGCTTGACTCGTTTAATAAAAAAATAATAAAATGTGTGTAAAATTATCAGCTACTTAAGCCTGATTCATGTTTAGCTCAGCTAAAGCTTGTCCAAGCTTGACTTGATAATAATCCAACCAAATTCAAGCACAAACTTGAACAATATTATATCATTTTCTACTCGATTCGTTTACATCCCTAGTTATGCTCAATATTGATTTGAACATATACTATTGTTGCATTTGTGGACTGAGAGAACTTCATAAAACAGGAAAGGGAAAGAATGAGAACCATCTATCTACAATTCTTATGCGAAAGAAAATATCTTAAAGGGCACTTTGATAATCTTGAATTGGCAAAACAGTCAAAATCCATCTGGTCTAAAGCTCTTCATTTCGATTTTGTAGCATTTTTTTGATGTGGAGTGGAGATGATAAGAATTCTTTTATAAAAACATATTCAGTTTAGGGTTCTCGAAATTTTAGTATATGTTCATTTAACAAATAGAAAGTAACTTTAAAAAAAAAAGGTAAATTAAAAAAACGACAAAAGAACAGGAAGAAGATGCCTTGCATGGGCGGAGTTAGGATATAATATTGGAGGGGGGCCTAACCATCAAAATATTTAAAGAATTAGTAAATATCCAAAAAGTCATAATAGCATCATTATTTTGTTAAAATTTAAAACATCTTTCTTGCATATCACGGAAATCATCTACTAGTGAATCTATAACAAATTTTTTTTCCAATTCCTTTTTCAATATAAACTAGCAAACAATCATTGAGAATCGAAGTGTAGTCTTTACTATTTTCATAGTAGAAAATGATCTCTCGATAGTAGCCACAGATGCTGGAAGAGTGAGAATAAGAGTTATCACTCTAAAGACGAGTGTATATATATATATCTGACTTTCTGGTTTTCACCAACCATTGACATAAATCAGAAATAGTTACCAATGTTCTAAAATCAGGAAGTTGTCGCACATAATCAAAATGCTCAAATTGCATTCTTAATTGTAGCATCTCATGTTCTGCAAAGTATTGTGGGTAAAACTTCTCTACCAACTTGCAAATGTCATCAATTCTATAGGATATGGTCATCTCTCTTGTAACTAATGCCGAGCTAAGAACAATCAACTTCACTGTGTTATTGCTGAATTTGTTGTTCAACTCTTGCAATTGAGAATCTATCACGACATTAAAAATGTCAACTTTATAATGATGTCCAATAGTAATTTCATCTAGTTGATGGCGAGCCCTTCCTCTTCGGGCAATATATTGAGCATCAAAATCCAGCACGAGTATATTAATTGTTTGACAAAAAGACTTCACATTACTAATTCATTCCACTCATCATCTCTAAATTTTTGAATAAGTGACTTAGTAGATGAAACAAGATGCATCGCATTCAAAATATCTTGAGATTGAAGTTGTAGAGCTTGACAAAGCATATTTGAAATCTCCAAATTTTTTCTCATAAGATGCAAAATGAAAATATATTCGAAAGAGGTTAGCACCTCATAATCTGCATCTGCATCTCCACGTTGAGCTGGTGTAGTTCCATCTTCAATAATATTTAGTAAAGCTTCACATGTTGCATTGAACATCTTTACCAAACTAGATATAGATTTCAAATCAGAACTCCAAAGGATATCACCCCGCTCTTTGTAAAGAACCAATCTGATTAAGCCCCTTCCCACTTTCAAGCTCATTAATACTAAGTAAATGATAAATATCTGAGGCATGTGTAGCTTTTAATTGGCCACGCTTACAAGAGGCACCAACAATATTGATAATGGAATTCAATTTGGTAAAAAATTGATGAACATGGATTATGTCCTTTGATGCGGCAACTAGTGCTAACTACAAGCGATGTGCGAAACATTGAACATAACAAGCATAAAGACATTCTCTTGAAATCAAAGCTTGCAATCCATTCCACTCTCCACGCATATTGCTTGCACCATCATAACCTTGTCCTCGAATATTTTGAATATCAAGAGTATGACGAGATAAGATAGAAAATATACCTTCTTTGAGTGTTGATGCAACTGTATCTTTAACATGAATAAGTCCAAAAAACCATTCTTGTACATATCCATCCTTCTCAACAAATCTCAAGACAATTAACATTTGCTCTTTTTTAGATTCATCTCGAGCTTCATCCACAATGACACAAAATTTTGCATCACCAATTTCTTCTCGAATAACATTCTTGACTTTAGTAGCCAAGACCTGCAAAATTTGTTTTTGCGTTGTTGGTGATGTATATGATGCATTTCGTGGAGATTTACTCAAAACTTCAGTTACTTTATCATTGTAAGAAACTATGAAACTCGACAACTCAAAAAAAATTCCACGATTCATTGATGTTGTGGACTCATCGTGGCCTCTAAAAGCACATCCTTGAAATGCAAGCCATCTAGTTGCCTCAATTGAAGTTTTCAAGCGAATTCCATTTTCAACAACTTCTTGGGATGTGAACTTCTCAATACTTTGTGCGATATGTGATTGTTGGTTCATGAGATCTACACATGCTTTCTCTTCATTGCGATGGGTGAAGTGAGATCTTTTCCAATATGTGCCAAAAACGAACAATTCTTGTCATTTCTAACCTTTTTCCATGATCGAAATGCATTTATAGTGAATGCATCTAATCCGGAAGACCCATCTTGAGTATGGAATATATAACATGGTAGACAAAATGCAGTATCTATAGTAAGAGAATATTCCAGCCAAGATGGAAATATCTTATACCATGATGCTTGAAAACTGCGAAAATATTTTTCTCCAGTTTTGGATACTTTGAAAGTACATATTGATTGGACCAAACTTGAGATAAAGTCTCCTAATTTCATCACGCTTCTCAATAGGATACTCCCATATTGGTCTTCGCAACTCAGGATCACCTTCTAATGATTGAATATCATTTTTTTTTCTCAATTTCAGCTCTTAAAGATTTTGCAGGGTGACTTTTAGGAGTTAAAGTATCTGTTTCTATAGATGGATTTGACATGGATGTTGGAGTATTAACATTTTTTCTTTTAAAGAATGCATCAATTCTTTGTGTTTTTTTCATCTGCAAAGAAGAGAGAAAAAAATGAAACTCATCATTTAAGTCAATTTCAACTTCAAATAGCTATTGCACCAAACAAATGAAACATTCTTTAAATATCTCTTAAAATGAATTAGTTGCAAATGAACTTTACTGATTTTTGTTGATTTTACTGATTTTGATTCATTTAAATAAAAATATAATTGTCTATTTTTTTGTTGATTCATTTGTTTGGTTTAAATATCACAAATCTACTTTTACTGATTTTTTTAAAACCAAACAATTGAAGTTTTGAATCTAATGGATCTTAAATAAAACAATTAATATATCTCAATTAACACTACTAGTTTCAGTTTTCACCATATCAGGATTATGTATTGCAACTTGAATTTGAGTGGAAAAATATAAATCAAAATTTCAAACAACTACCAAGAACCATGAAAAAATAAAATTTCAAATATATTATCAGGAATCAAGCTAAGATGACAAATTCATCTATATCAAACAATCTTAATTACTAGATTTCTCCTATATTTAATAACAATTTTGATTTGAATTTTATTTAACTAAATTATTAAATAATAGGGTTAGCAACAATATACAAATACAATATACCCAGGGGCGGAGTTAGAATATAATATTGGGGCTGACCATCAAAATATTTAAAGCATTAGTAAATATCCAAAAAGACATAATAGCATCATCATTTTAATAAAATTTAAAACGTCTTTTTTGCATTTCACGGAAATCATCTACTAGTGAATCTACAACAATTTTTTTTTGCAATTCCTTTTTCAATATAAACTAGCAAACAATCATTGAGAAATTCATCTTCCATCTTGTTTCGAAGTGTAGTCTTTACTATTTTCATAGCAGAAAATGATCTCTTGGTAGTAGCCACAGATACTGGAAGAGTGAGAATAAGAGTTATCACTATAAACATGAGTGGGTATATATATGACTTTCTGGTTTTCACCAACCATTGACATAAATCAGAAATAGTTACCAATGTTCTAAAATCAGGAAGTTGTCGCACATAATCAAATGCTCAAATTGCATTCTTAATCGTAGCATCTCATGTTTTGCAAAGTCTTGTGGGTAAAACTTCTCTACCAACTTGCAAATGTCATCAATTCTATGGGATATGGTCATCTCTCTTGCAACTAATGCCGAGCTAAGAACAATCAACTCCACTATGTTATAGCTGAATTTGTTATTCAACTCTTGCAATTGAGAATGTATCACGGTATTAAAAATGTCGATTTTATAATGATGTCCAATAGTAATTTCATCTAGTTGATGGCAAGCCCTTTCTCTTCGTGCAATATATTGAGCATCAAAATTCAGTATGGGTATATTAATTGTTTGACAAAAAGACTTCACATTTGCAACTAATTCATTCCACCCATCATCTCTAAATTTTTGAATAAGTGACTTAGTAGATGAAACAAGATGCATCGCATTCAAAATATCTTGATTGAAGTTGTAGAACTTGACAAAGCATATTTGAAATCTCCAAAATTTTTCTCATAAGATGCAAAAAGAAAATAAATTCGAAAGAAGTTAGCACCTCATAAGCTGCATCTACATCTCCACGTTGAGTTGGTGTAGTTCCATCTTCAATAATATTCATTAAAACTTTACATGTTGCACTGAACATCTTTATCAAATTAGATATAGATTTCAAATGAGAATTCCAACGCGTATCACTCGCTCTTTGTAAAGAACCAATCTGATAAAACCCCTTCCCACTTTCAAGCTCATTAATACTAAGTAAATGAGAAATATTTGAGGTATGAGCAGCTTTTAATTGGTCATTATGCTTACAAGAGGTACCAACAATATTGATATTGAAAATCAATTAGGTAAAAAGTTGATGAACATGGATTATTTCCTTCAATGCGGAAACTAGTGCTAACTGCAAGCGATGTGTGAAACAATGAACATAATAAGCATAAGGACATTATCTTGAAATCAAAGCTTGCAATCCATTCCACTATCCATGCATATTGCTTGCACCATCATAACCTTGTCCTCGAATATTTTGAATATCAAGAGTATGACAAGATAAGACAGAAAATATACCTTCCTTGAGTATTGATGCAATTGTATCTTTAACATGAATAAGTCTAAAAAATCGTTCTTGTACATATCCATCATTATCAACAAATCTCAATACAATTGACATTTGCTCCTTTTTAGATTCATCTCGAGCTTCATCCACAATACACAAAATTTTGCCTCACTGATATATTCTCGAATAACATTCTTGACTTTAGTAGCCAAGACCTGCAAAATTTGTTTTTATGTTGTTGGTGATGTATATGATGCATTTTGTGGAGATTTACTCAAAACTTCAACTACTTTATCATTGTAAGAAGCTATGAAACTCAACAACTTTAAAAAAATTCGACGATTCATTATTGTTGTGGACTCATCATGGCCTCTAAAAGCACATCCTTGAAATGCAAGCCATCTAGTTGTCTCAATTGAAGCTTTCAAGCGAATTCGATTTTCAACAACTTCTTGGGATGTGAACTTCTCAATACTTTGTGCGATATGTGATTGTTGGTTCATGACATCTGCACATGCTTTCTCTGCATTGCGATGGGGTGAAGTGAGATCTTTTCCAATATGTGCCAAAAACAAACTATTCTTTCCATCTCTAACCTTTTTCCATGATCGAAATCCATTTATAGTGAATGCATCTAATCCGTAAGACCCATCTTGAATATGAAATATATAACATGGTGGACAAAATGTAGCATCTTTAGTAGGAGAATTTTCTAGCCAATAAATCTTAAACCATGATGCCTGAAAACTGCGAAAATGTTTTTCTCCAGTTTTGGATACTTTGAAAGTACATATTTATATGGACCAAACTTGATATAAGCTCTCCTAATTTCATCACGCTTCTAAATAGGATACTCCCATATTGGTCTTCGCAACCCAGGATCACGTTCTAATGATTGAATATCATTTTTTTCCTCAATTTCAGCTCTTAAAGATTTTGCAGGGTGACTTTCGGGAGTTAAGTTATCTATTTCTATAGATGGATTTGACATGGATGTTGGAGTATCAACATTTTTTTTAAAGAATGCATCATTTTTTTGTGTTTTTTTTTTCATCTGCAAAGAAGAGAGAAAAAAAATGAAACTCAACATTCAAGTCAATTTCAACTTCAAATAGCTATTGCACTAAACAAATGAAACATTCTTTAAATATCTCTTAAAATGAACTAGTTGCAAATGAACTTTACTGATTTTTGTTGATTTTACTGATTTAGATTCATTTAAATAAAAATATAGCTGTCTGTTTTTTTGTTGATTCATTTGTTTGGTTTTATTCATTTTTTTGGTTTAAATATCACAAATCTACTTTTACTGATTTTTTTTAAAACCAAACAAATGAGTTTTTGAATCTAATGAATCTTAAATAAAATAATTAATATATCTTAATTAACACCACTATTTTCAGTTTTCACCATATCAGGATTATGTAATACAACTTGAATTTGAGTGGAAAAATATAAATCCAAATTTCAGACAACTACCAAGAACCATGAAAAAACAAAATACAAATATATTATCGGGAATCAAACTAAGATGACTAATTCATTTATATCAAACAAGCTTAATTTGATTTCTCCTATATTTAATAATAATTTTTTTATTTGAATTTTATTTAACTAATTATTAAATAATAGGGTTAGCAACAATATACAAATACAATATACCCAAAATGAAGAATAACCCAAAATATTAATGGAGTACCTGAGAAATTAATTGTAAATTAACCCAGAATCTTCTCTAATTTGTTTTCTTATGCCATGGAAATTTTGAAGGATTGAAATTTATTTATTTCTCTACGGTCGTTCCTATCTGGTAGGCAAGAGGAGTTTGATAAGAGAAAGATAAGAATGCTTTTTTTTGTGTTTTGAAAAGGAGAGAGAAAGAGAATTAAAGTTAAAAGAAAAGTTAAAGTTAATATATATATATATAATATACGTGTTAGTGTGTATAAATTTATATATATATATATAACATATATAAGTGTTGCTGCCCCACTAATGTAAATTAAAGAGGATGTTGGCAGTTTTTTAAAAAACAAAAGAGAATGTTGATAGTGAAAAAATTAATTTAAAAATTAAGGGGGAGCCAAACACTTGAAAATAATAAATCAACATATAAAAATATTTTTAAAAAAAAAGTTGAGGGGGGGGGCGGGGCACACCACCCAAGCCATATACCTCCGCCCCTGAATATACCCAAAATGAAGAATAAGCCAAAATATTAATGGAGTACATGAGAAATCAATTGTAAATTAACCCAAATTTTTCTCTAATTTGTTCTCTTATGCCATGTAAATTTTGAAGGATTGAAATTTGTTTTTTTCTCTACGGTTGTTCCCGTCTGGAGGACAAGAGGAGTTTGATAAGAGAAAGATAAGAATGTTTTTTTGTGTTTTGGAAAGGAGAGAGAAAGAAAATTAAAGTTAAAAGAAAAGTTAAAGTTAATATATATAATATATACGTGTTATTGTGTGTACATTCATATATATATATATATATATAAAACATATATAAGTGTTGATGCCCCACTAATGTAAATTTAAGAGGATGTTGATCTTTTAAAAACAAAAGAGAATATTGATAGTGAAAAAAATTTAAGGGGGAGTCAAACACTTGAAAATAATAAATCAACATATTAAAATATTAAAAACAAAGTTGGGGGGGCTAGGGCCCCCCTCCCAAGCCATATACCTCCTCCCCTGATGCCATGCTATCAGTTTTTTCTTAAAAAAACACATTGAATCTTTCACTGTATATTGTACTATATATGAGTCATGAACATTTATGTCGGACATTGGTGCAAAAAAAAATGCAACTGTTAAATTTCACATTTCCGATATAGCAGAAATTAAAAAAATTAAAAGTTGTTCCCTTGGCTGACATATCATTGTCACCATTGTTATAACAATTGTAGTGGGGATGTAACTTAATTTATATAAATATGCAAGCCAACATCGTTCAAGTCTCGCTATGAAACTCAATGAATCATTTTAAACTTGATGGTGAAAGATTAATGGAAATAATGCATTGCAATTGAGAGAATAAATATTCTTATACTCGAGAGAGCAAAACAATAATAACAATCAAAGAGTACAACTAGCAAAATAGGGAGGAGGAGACTAAATACACCTAGGGTTACAAGGAATATAAAAAGACTAAATTAACCTTAACAATACAAAGAAATGACAATAATAGTAAATCATTAATTAATTCTAACATCCCCACAAACTCAAGATGCGGCTGCCAGAAGCATTGAGAGTTTGCTAACCAAAAATGAAAACGCGAAAGTGGATGTGCTTTGATGAAGAAGTCTGCAGTCTGTGATGAGGAGGAAATGAATGGGAAAGTTATAGTATTGTGTTGAAGGTGGTGACAAGTGAGGTGACAATCAATTTGAATATGCTTGTCCTTTTGTGAAACACCAAATTGTGGGCAATTTTAATAGTACTCTTATTATCACAGTACGTAGAAGTGGGTTGGAGAAGAAGAAACACCCATATCAACAAGGAGCCATCGTAACCAAACGATCTCGGTGGTAGTAGAAGCCATAGCCCGATATTAAGCTTCAGTAGAAGAACGTGAGACAACATTTTGTTTCTTGCTCTTCCACGAGATAAGAGAATCCCCAAGAAAAACACAAAATCCAGTAGTAGATTTACGATCTACCGGATCACTAGCCCAAATGCCCAATCAGCATTAGAGAAGGCACGCGACTCTAAAGAGGGCGTAGACGAAAATAAAAGACTCTGAAAGAGGGCGCATCTAATATAGTGTAACATATGAAGAACAATTGCCTAGTGAACAGTAGTAGGAGAAGTAACAAACAGACCAACAATGTGAACATCATGAGCAATATTTAGGCGTGTATTGTGAGATAAACCAAGATGCCAACAATAGCATGATACAAAGTGGAATCTGCCAAAGGTGTGCCATCTGAAGAAAAATATCGAACATTGACTTCAATGGAAGAATCAACACAGTGCGAGTATCGGTAAGACAAGCACGCTCAAGTATTCCAGTTGCATACTTGGACTGTGAGCGAAGATAACCTTTAGGTGACCAACTTACCTCAATACCTAGAAAGTATAATATAGGGCCCAAGTCTTTCATTTCAAATAGAGATGGCAATACCGATTTCAACATTACAATCCAATCAACATCATTACCCGTAATAATCATATCATCAATAAATAATGAGAGCACAATAAGACCGTTTGAAGAGTTCTTGATAAAGAGAGCATAATCGTGATCACTACGACAAAATCCAAGAGGAATGAAAGCAACTGAGAACTTCTCAAACCAAGCACAAGGTGCCTGTTTGAGACCATACAAAGCTTTCATAAGTTTACAGATTTCTCCTGGATTATGGGCCATACCAGGAAGAGGAACCATATAAACATCCTCTTGAAGATTTCCATTTAAGAATGCATTTCTGACATCCATCTTGGATATATGTGTTCGCATATATTTTTAGCTCACCACAAGTGTACGGTGTAAGTTATAGAATAGGGTAGCAAGGTCGTATCCACGGAGACTAATAAATTAATATGCTAAGTATTGAGCTAAGATAGTCTTATTTTTATTTAGACGGTCATAATATGATGATTATTGTGAGATTAAGACAATTAAGACTACTAAAAACACAAGATTTAGGTAATGAGAATAATAGAAGTATCAAGATAATAAAATGGATTCTCGAGTTAAGATTTCGATTAATAACCCTCTTGTTGTCCGAGTTAATCAAAGTCAAGTTATTATCAATATTCCTATAAGACGATCACGAAAGTATTTTATCCTCCCTCTCGAGATGAATATAAAATGTAGATTGAAATACCTATGCTAGCATCTCTACTCAACATCAGGTATTTAACTCCCAAAAGCACAAAAGATCAATTGTCCTCACAAATATTTACAAACCTCTCGATTTATGCAAATATTTGTGTCAAGTACTCAAGATCTAATATTGAAACTCATCTATCAAATTATGAATCAATATATCAAATATGTTAAATCATTGATCAAGTGATAAAACAAGAATAAGCTCAAAGTACTCAAATAGGCTTCACGACAACAACTTCAACTAAGATTAAAACATTCAACAAGAGTTCATTAATCTACTTCCAAAACCCGGAAATCTAAAGAGTTTAGCTACACATGATGTCTAAACAACTCATAGACAAATTGTTCAAAACCATGACAAACTAAAATGAAAGATTAAAACTACAAGAGAAGCAAGAAAAACTTAGGAAAGTCTAAAATCTCTCGATATATCTCCGTTCCTCAAGCTCCGATGCGACCCGATTGTCTCCTTGATGTCTTCTTCCAAGAATAGAACTTTATCTTGTGTGCTAGAGCCAAAGAATGTCAGAATGTCCTTGGTGTGCGCCCCAAAAAGAGCTTATATACCTTTTAGAAAGTTTAGGGTACATTGTTGTCATGATACAACATTACAGCAGGGACGCACGGCTCATGCGTTGGCGCACGGGTTACCCGTGCGTCATTCCGTAAGACAAGTCTTGTTTTCACCAACCAGCGCATGGGTCATGCGTCCACGCACGGGATACTCGTGCGCATTGTCGTTGGCAGCTTCCAAATCTTCAGTGGCGCACGGGTGGTGCGTGTACGCATGGCCTACCCGTGTGCCATGTCGTAGCCTTCAGTGTCATTACCCAGGGGCGCACGGGTGGTGCCTAAGGCACGCCCTACCCGTGCGTTCCCTGTATTTGCCTTATACGCTCAACTTCCTCTCATTTTAGCTTCAATTCTCGTACATTCACTCGGTTCTTGGTGTTTCCACTTTGCGATGCTCGTATTTGTATCCAAATTGCTTCAAATATCATTAAATTCCTACAAAACGAGCAAAGCGTAATATGTTTTCCATAAAGAGTGAATACACATCATTTTACATGAGTTTATGCATGCTTAATCACCATTTTTATCATAATTATACCTCAAAATACATGCAAAACTCATACCTATCAAAATCCCCCAAACTTAAACTATTGACCGTCCCGATCAACAATTTTAAAAATGAGATAAAGCACAAAAGGGAGTAATGAATGATAGCACACACAAAGACTCAAAAAGGAAATCCATATTGTTCATCATGGATGTCAAGCAACAATTCAATCAAGCCTCGAATACTAATCATGGAGCACGTATCAAATAAAATATGGTAAATGCTCTGAATCACATCTCTTAAGATCACGTGTATGCTCTCATCTCACATATGCTACTCCAATCATCCCTTATTTTCATCAACTTTACTCATATCCATCTCCTTTCTTTCTTTTGAGAATCACTTCAAATTACAACCCTTAGCCCCCCAAGTTCATTTTATTGAAAACTCGCATCATAACGTCGATTTTTTTTTTTTTTTTTTTTTTTTTTCCGACTCTTTTGTGAGTTTTCAATGTTTCTTTTCCAACTCCTTTTCTTCCTCTTTTGTTCCCATCAACCGAATATGCCCGATTACCCAATTTTTCAATTCCCACTCATTCAACCTCATTCACTCCCTTTACTTAATGTTATACGCTCGAGTGTAGGGTAACAAATATATCAAGTTAATGCTTGAAATTGTGGCTATCAAAGAAATAGGCAATAGGCTCAAATTGGCTAACTAGGAATTTCAACAACGTTAGGTAAGCAAAAGGCTTGAAAGGCTAACAAAGATGGCCTTTAATCACATTCACAATTCGCATACAACATGTGGCCTTGACAGAGATACCAGAGCAAGTTCTAGAATTTTAACAACATGAATGATACACTCATATCACAAACAAGACTGCATAAAATAGAAGCAGTAAAGGCTCAAAAGCTCACAGGCTTGTAAATACGTGATTCAAAGCATCAAATCATGTTCTTAATATCCACATGCTCAATGTCAACTATTCATGGCTCAATCAACTCATACACAACATCCAATCCCAACAATACAAATTTTCAATCAACACACAAACATCAAGCTGCATCATGCCCGGTCAACTTACTCTCTAACATCTATGAAAGCAATAAATGTGCTTCTAATGCAACGCAACCTAGAATGTTCTATATGCAACTATATGAAAAACACACAAAAAATGCAAGATATATTTTTTTTTCATCTACACTTTTCATATATCAAAATACGACCTCTCCCCCAAACTTGAATGAAATTATATTATCCGAAAGGGGAAAGATAGAATTTTAATAAGGAAAAGTGGAGATATACCTGAATCACTATGGAGGCGGTGGCGGGAAGTGACCCTGTGAGATGTGCCACATTTGTAGCTATTGTAGCACTTGCCACGTCTCCAAGGACCTCCGATCATTCTCCCTGAAAGCACGGAAATCGTCTCGATGTTGCTGCAAGTCTTCCCTCTGTTGCCGCAAGTCCTCCCTTTGTTGATGCAAGTCCTCCCCAAATGCGTAAAGCATGTCATGGAATTCATTTCCGCATTGGGACTCGCCACCATAAGAAGTTCCAGGATGATCCCCGCTATTTGATGGTCTGGGGTGTTCGCCTCCCCGTGAGTGCCTGGGAATTTCATACCCTATTTGAGGGTGATGAGGTTCCATTCCTCTTTCTTGTCGATTTAGCTCTTCTTCTTCCACCACCATATCCTCGACATCCGGGAAACCTACAACTCGTCGCCTTTTCCTGGCATTGATAGCATTAGTAACTCTGATATGTGCTTCAGAGTTAGGCAGGAAATTTGTAGTGTCCTCAAGGGTATATACAGTGGTGAATCTCGGGTTAGGTAATGGAAATGCATCACCTCGCTTCTGCTGCAGAAATAACATACCATCTTTGTTTGCAATAAATTTCATATGGTGTAGAGATGATATGTTGACCCGAGTGCTGCCCAGTATAGGCTCTAAGCCTCGAAAATCAACATTGAAGTGATGGGAAATAGGGGTAATGAAGCCCCCTATAGAAATAACACCACCTCCCTGCTTTGCTAAATGATCCACTTGCTCAATGAAGTACGCGGCCGTGTTGTAGGGTGTACTCGTCAACATACACCATAATAAATATAACTCTCTGACCGTTATTCCCCCAATATTTTCTCTCGCAAAAACTAAGGCTGACGTGACCCACTGTATATACCGGAACACTAGATTCTGGATCCAAGAAGATTTTGCAGTGCAGGCCTCGTAGAGCATGGGACTCGTTTCTGGCATTTGGATTGGTAGGCGCCAAAAGTCATATTGGTCATATCAGTATGCTGGTCGGAAAGGTGCGTCTGTGGGAACTTCAAATATGGCATTCAATTGTTCGGTGGATAATTGTCGTTGCACATTCCCCAACTGAAATTGCACTCCAATGACCTCGTTAACTATATCTTTAATCATCTTCACTGTGCTCAAGAATTCGAGCGTGAATTTCTTGTAACTAGGCCATTTTCTCCCCATAAAATTTGTCCAACCGACCCTTGCGAATAACCGCCATACGTCATCATGTATCCCAAGGAGTTGGGTACAATTGTCGTCGGCGTACTTTGAGGGAGCCATCGTTCGGACGACCAGCTTATTCCATCGCTCTAGGGCATCCACATTTGTTAGTACGACTCAATAGGCCGCAGGTCTATCGGCTTGTACTTCTTGTGGTGGTTCCGCCATGGGACGTCGTCTCCTTCCTTGAGGGTTCCGTCTATCCGCCATTACCTGTAAATGGGTACCTGGAATAACATGTATTAGCAACCCAAAATAACCCACGTACAAGCACAAATATGATGAATGTAGGCAAACAAGTTAAATGGGGTGTAACGATTCTCAAACATCAATTTGACCGATCAATTAAGCTCCAAACAATCAATTAATATGGCAAATATAGAGAATCATTCTAAAAGCCCTAACAATTATAGCTCATGCCCAATTCATCATCAATTCATCCACATAGACCTCAATTCACATGCTCACAAGGTGTTTGATAAATTGCCTTAAAGAAGAATTCATCCAAATCATAGCAAAAATATCAAAACAAGCATCCAACATAATCCCCAATACATAATTCACCAGAAATTCACAAGAAAAAACGAAGTTCTTACCGGAATTCTCAAAATTTAGCAAAAGGGGTGAACTTGGAACCCTAGGTGCCTTTCAACCAATTCTACAATCCAAACTCGAATTTGATGCAAAGTGTTCGTGTACTATGATGAGAGTATGGATTATGTGAAATAATTTGTAAGAAAAATCAGAACTTTGAGCAATGTGTGGGAGAGGGAGATTTTTTTTCGTGTTGATAGAGTTTGCAAGTTTGAAAACAGTTTGCCCAGACCCAATATATCTCCCAGCGTGAAGATGCACTGGCCGTGCATGGGCACACGGGTTACCCGTGCGTCATACCGTATGGACAGAATTCATTTTCTCCAGGTACGCATGGGTCGTGCATGGGTGACGGGATACCCGTGCGTAATGCCATAGCTCCAATTGTTCTCCCTCCAAGCACGCACGGGTGGTACGCAAGAGCACGGGCTACCCGTGCGTCCCTGGACAGCAATATTCAGGGTTTTTTTTTCACATTTTGACACAAAATTAAAACAAAACACACACACACAAAAATGAAATTCACACCAAAAAACCGTTGGGTTGCCTCCAACAAGCGCTATATTTAACGTCTTTAGCTTGACGCCTGTTTTCATTCCGTCACGGGTCTCGCAAGGTGATGGATGTCACCTCCTCTTGGTTACCTCGGTAGAAGTAATGCTTAATCCTTTGGCCGTTTACCATGAATGTCTCACCGTCTTTTGTTAATAATTCCACGACTCCGGGAGGGTTCAATACATTCTTGATCACGAATGGCACCGACCACCTAGATTTGAGTTTTCCAAGGAAATGTTTAAGGCGTGAATTGTACAAGATGATTGGTTCCCCTGGTAAAAACTCTCGTTTCTTGATCATTTTGTCGTGCCATCTTTTGGTTCTTTCTTTGTAAATTCGGGAATTTTCGTAAGCTTCATCCCGAAATTCTTCCATCTCGCTTAAATGGAGCAACCTCTCTTCACCGGCCTTTTTAAAATCCAAATTTAGTTTTTTGACCGCCCAAAATGCCTTTTGCTCCAACTCTACCGGCAAGTGGCACGATTTCCCAAAAACAAGTTGATATGGGGATGTGCCCAACGGTATCTTATATGCAGTCCGGTATGCCCATAGAACATCATCCAATTTCAACGCCCAATCCTTTCGATTGATGTTCACCGTCTTCTCAAGAATGCTTGATCTGATCTCGGTTGGCCATTTACGCTTTGCCCATTGGCTTACGGATGATATGCCAATGCAACTTTATGTTTCACCCCATATTTTGCCAACAAGTTGCTCATCAATTTATTTACAAAATGCGACCCTCCATCACTAATTAAAGCTCTTGGAGTGCCGAATCGAGTAAATATATTTTTTTCTTGAGGAACCGCATCACAACTTGGGCGTCATTTGTTTTGTGAAGGAATCGCCTCTACCCAACGGGACACATACTCCACCGCAAGTAGAATATATTGATAGCCCGAAGATGATGGAAATGGGCCCATAAAATCAATCCCCCACACATCGAACAATTCAACTTCAATTACATTTGTCATCGGCATCTCGTGTCTCCTGGAAATGTTTCCCATCCGCTGACGCATGTCACATTGTTGCACATACAAATAACAATCGTTAAATAAAGTGGGCCAGTACAACCCACTTTGCAATACCTTCTTCGCCGTGCGAAATCAGGACCAAAATGTCCTCCAGAGGGTGAGGAATGACACTGTTGTAGGACTCCCTCCCATTCTTCTTGAGGTACGCATCTTCTGATGATTTTATCCGCGCACCTCTTAAAGAGTAGGGGGTCATCCCACATATAGAACTTGACATCGTGGAAGAACTTCTTCTTTTGATATGACGATCGATTTGGAGGCAAAACTCCCGCAGCCAAATAATTGACAAAATCCGCATACCATGGAAATTTTGCCTCGACCATGAGTAACCGTTCATCTGGAAATTCCTCCTCTATCAATTACGTGCCTCTTTTCGCCTCCTCTTGATTTTCAATCCTACACAAGTGGTCTGCCACCACATTCTCACATCCCTTTCGGTCCCTGATTTCCACATCGAACTCTTGCAATAAGAGAATCCACCTAATCAACCTTGGTTTCACATCCTTCTTATCAAAAAGATATTTGATGGTCGCATGGTCGGTGTGAACAATTGTTTTTGTTCCAATCAAGTATGATCGGAATTTATCAAATGCGAAAACAATCGCCAATATCTCCTTCTCGGTGGTGGTATAATTCTGTTGAGCACTATCCAACATTCTACTAGCATAGTATATGGATCTAAACAACTTTTCCCTCTTTTGACCGAGAACAGTCCCTACCGCAAAATCGCTAGTATCACACATCAATTCAAACGGTTGACTCCAATCGGGGGCTACAAGAATAGGTGCGGTCACCAACGCCTTCTTCAAGGTTTCAAATGACTGCGAACAATCATTGGAAAACTTGAAAGCAACATCTTTTTCTAACAATTGGCTCAAAGGTTTAGAAATTTTTGAAAACTCATGGATAA
Organism: Rehmannia glutinosa; assembly: GCA_016081115.2. Lineage (NCBI taxonomy): Eukaryota > Viridiplantae > Streptophyta > Magnoliopsida > Lamiales > Orobanchaceae > Rehmannia > Rehmannia glutinosa. The sequence continues at coordinate 10,336,895 of CM071930.1, read as the reverse complement.
ACCTTCTATAGAATCCGGCATGGCCCAAGAAACTCCGAATGGTTTTTTCATTTGTAGGAGGTGGTAACTTCTCGATCGCTACAATCTTTGCCAAATCTACTTCCAAACCTGTGGAAGAGACTCGATGACCAAGTACAATACCATCGCGTACCATGAAATGGCACTTTTCCCAATTGAGTACAAGATTGGTCTCTTCACATCGCTGTAAGACTAAGGAAAGATTGTGAAGACAATTATCAAAAGAGTCACCAAACACAGAGAAATCGTCCATAAACACCTCCATAAGATTTTCAATAAGATCGTGAATATAACCATCATACAACTTTGAAAAGTTGCAGGTGCATTACATAATCCAAATGGCATACGGCGAAATGCAAATGTGCCATAAGGGCATGTAAATGTTATTTTTTCCTGGTCTTCCGGTGCAATCATGATTTGATTGTACCCGGAATAACCATCTAAAAAGCAATAATAATCATAACTCGCTAGACGATCCAACATCATATCTATAAAGTGGAGGGGAAAATGATCTTTTCGAGTGGCATCATTAAGTTTTTTATAGTCAATGCAAATTCGCCACCCGGTAACAATTCTAGTAGCAATCAATTCTTCATTCTCATTTTTCACGACTATTACCCCCTTTTTTCGGCACCACTTGTACCGGACTTACCCATGAACTATCAGATATAGCATATATGATTCCAGCATCTAACTATTTCAACACTTCCTTCCTAACCACATCTTACAAGATAGGGTTTAGTCGTCTTTGGTTTTGTACTGATGGTTTATAAACATCTTCCATCCGAATTTTATGCATTACAATAGATGAACTTATGCCCTTTAAATCAGTTATTAACCATCCTAGTGTCGACTTATGTTTTTGTAAAACCCTTAACAGTTTATCAAGTTGAGTATGAGTGAGAAGAGATGATACGATTACCGGATTTGCATTATTCGCATCAAGAAATGCATATGTGAGGTGCTCGGGTAATTGCTTGAGTTCTAGAGTCGGTGTTGGTATCTCAGGGTCACGCACGGATTCCTCCAGGAGTTGGAGAAGAGAGGAGTAGAAGAATTACCCCATCTTCGAACCTCTATAAAAATTTCATTGTGTCATTTACTTTTCAGCACTTTAATTCTTGCATTATTAACTGCTTATATCTGCTGATAAATTTGCTATCCACCTGATAATTTATAAGTACTAAATCAAGCTCTAAAATCTTGCTTAATCAAACTTAAGGGTGTTAAGTCTTCCGCTGAAAATAAAACCACAGTTGAGTTAAATTATAGCCCAATGACGGTGAGTTACTCCATCAAGCTCGGTGAGTCTGTTGAGAGATTAACTCTCTTGAGTGACTAATTTGATTGTCCATCAAGGACATTTGTGTAGAATCAACTCTGTAGATTTAAAAGGACTAAATCGAAAATTTGGTAAGGTTTATTCAACCCCCCTTCTAAACCTTACACTTACACCCCTTGGGACCTACAAGTGGTATCAGAGCGGTTGGTTCATTGAACCCTCCGCTTTGATTCTTGAACTAGATCTCCAAACTTTTCAAAGTCCGCTTTAGTACTTAAACCTTCAAAACTCTTTTTTATTAAAAAGTCATTATCATGGAAGCAAATTTAACACGCATCCCTATGTTCACTATCGAAGAATTTGATGATTGGAAAATTCGTATGCGAGGCTCATCTATCAAAGCATTACATGATGAGATGTGGATAGTGATAGAAGATGGGCCTCTGCAAATATTAAAGGTGAACACAATTTTGTCATGCGAAGAGTTGCATTTGAAGGAGAAGAAGATCTTTGCTCCCGGACGATCATGGTTGAAAAACCAAGAAGCGAGTGGACAAATGATGAGAAAAAGATACAACCTGGACAATGTAGCCAAGGACATCCTTTACAAAACCTTGGACAAAGCCATGTTCAATAAAGTCAAATCTTGCAAAACGGCTAAGGAAATGGGGACAAGTTGACATTGATTTGTGAAGGCTCGAAAGCAAATCAAAGAAAACAAATTATCGTGGTATGAAATTTGAAAACTTCAAAATGATCCCAGGAGAGAACCTAGATCAACTAGACGCTCGGTTCACGAGAAATCACAAATGAGCCGTTCGCACTTGGAAAGGAATATACACGAGAAGAAATGTGTATGAAAATCCTAAAAAGTCTTCAAATTGAATGGGAAATGAAGGTCATGGCACCTTTGAGACATTCCATGGACCTATCAAAGACATCCAACCATGAACTATTCTCGGACCTCAAAGCCTACGAGTTTGCCGAGAAGAAAAGACCAAGAAGAGGCAGGTTGTACCCAAAACAATTTGCTCTAATTGTTAAAGATGGGAAGAGAGCTGAGGTCAAAGAAGTCATTGACCCGGAAGAAATAGCCACGATGGTTAAAAGGTTCAACAATTTCTTCAATAAGAACTACAAAAGAGGAAATGGTGAATCTTCCAAAAGACACTCGGCTCCCTCCAAATCAAGGAAACAAGGCCAACCAAGAGAACAGATCATCAAAAAGTTGAATATCAAAGGGTGACAACTCAAGAATGGACATAGCTAATCAAAAGTTGAATATCTATGTTGGAATGTAGACAACCAGGTCACTATGCCATTATTTGCGCATATCCTCGTAGTCGGCAAATGGGGATGAAGAAGAAAGGAAGGTCTTGAGAGAAAGAAGACAAGAAAAGAAAAAGGCAATGATGGCTGCGAGAGAGCAAAAAATGACCAAGTCAAGAGAGGGTGATTCGAGAGTAGTGAAGGTGACTACTCAAGTGACTCTGAAGAAGAAGCCACGATCCGCTTGATGGCCAAAGAACAAGATCAAGAAGATGAGGTACAATCTAACTCAAAACTCGGACACTAGTGATAGTGATCGTGACACACACACACTTCATCACCTACATATCTTTATGATTCATTAGGCAAAATGATGAAAGATTTTGAACACATTAAATCCTCACACACACTATTGAATGAGGAAAACAGCCTACTTAAAAGTCAAAACTCAAAGCCGACTAAGGAGCCGAGTACTCTAAGTCAAATAGGCGATGAGAATAAAAGTTTAAAATTTGAAAATGCTAAATTAATAGCGAAAATTCTGCTATAGAAAAGAGGAGAATGACCTCAAGAATGTTATTGCCTCATTCACTAAGGCATCTAAATCATTGGATGATCTTATTATGAGTCAAAGAGAATTTGGAGACAAGACATGCTTAGGATTTAATTCCTCCGTGCTATGTCAAACCTCAAGAGTAATTTTGGTAAAAGGATCTTCAAGTCATGAAGAGTCCGAAAAATCCAAAACTCTAAATGTTGCACACACATTCACTCCAAAGCACAATAATAAGCAAAGCGGCCTTGGTTACAAAGGAAAAGGAAAACAACTTGATTGAGTGTCTTTGAAAGGGCGGTGAGAAGAGATTCACCGAGTCCCCAAAGCAAATTCCAAGCAGAAAATACTACGTAAAGAAGAAGCGAGCTACCAAAAATTCGGAAAATCCATAAAAGAAATACATATGATGGGAATGGTAGAAAGTATCCAAGCAAGTGATTGGAATAATGTGAACGATCAAAGCATAGACTTATGGAATATAAGCCCAAATGGCAAAGGCCTAGAACTCAAAGAAAGGCCATTCCAAAAGCATAAGAGCTTTCATCAAGACACACATATGCACCTAGGCACTACACTCAAAGACACCACAATTACCAAGAAAGGCAATTGCTAAAACATATATGCAGGCATACGAGACAAAAAGAGGCAATTTGTATGAACCTAGAATCCCCAAGCAATTTGCAGGATTAATTATGATTATGGCATCGATAGATGGCAACCTCTTAGAGTCAAATCATTTGGCTATAGGTTGGTTTGATCATCTTACAATTCTAACCCCTCGGGACCTGCAGACAAGTATGGGTACCTAAAACCTAATTTCCTTGATTGCGGAGTTCAAGGAGCAGTGAGTGCCAAGGAACCTGGTACATGGATAGTGGTACATTCCGGACATATATGACAGAAATAAGAGAATCTGTCAAAATTCAAGGAAGTCAAAGGAGCAAAAGTCATATTTGGAGGAAATGAAGCTCCTGGTGAAATAAGAGGCATTGGATCCATCAAGAGGAATGGATTAGAAATCACGAGATGTTGCATATGTTGAAGGACTCAACTTCAATTTACTAAGCATCGATCGGCTCTGTGACAAGGGCTACAATGTTGGATTCAACATGGGTATATGCCAAATCAAAGATATTGAATCAAATGAAGTTGTCTTTGCAAGGATGTGAAGAGAAAAATATGTATGTAGTGGATTGGTCAATTGCAACACCAAAGACATGTCTACTAGCAAAGAGTACAATTTGAATCAAGTTGGATGTGGCACAAAAAGCCGAGTCACCTGAATTTCAAAACAATTAACAAAGTGGCAAGAAGTCATCTTGTAGAAGGACTTCCAGACTCAAAAGTATACAAGAAGGAGAGTATATGTGATGCATGTCGGAAAGGGAAAACAAATCAAGTCGTCATTCAAAGAAAAGACATGCCCATCCTCAACAAGAATATTGCATCTGTTTCATATGGATCTATTTGGCCCAGTGGAACTGCCAAAGATAAGTGGAAAGAAATACACCTTGGTGGTAGTAGATGACTACTCAAGATCTACATGGACAATATTCATGTGTAAGAAGAAAGAAACTCTACAAAAACTACCACGGTGATGAAAAGGATTCAAAATGAGAAGAGTCAAACCATTATCAAGATAAGATCGAGATAGAGGAACTGAGTTTGTCAATGGAATAATAACTCGATTGTATTGAGAATGGTATTGGTCATGAACTATCGCAGACAAGGACTCACGTGAGAATGGAGTTGCGAAAGAAGGAACAGAACCCTCAAAGAAGAAGAAGGACCATGTTAGTGACGGGGTTACCAAAAAGATTTTGGTGAAGCAATCAACACAGCCTGCTACACCCAAAAAGAGGATGTATGATAAACAGGCGGTGACAAAGACTCCTATGAGATCTGGACTGGAAGAAAACCAAGTGTTGCATATTTGAGAATATTTGGATGTAAATGCTTCATCCACAACAATGGCAAAGACAACCTAAAGGCCTTTGATGCTAAAGTGATGAAGGTATCTTCTTAGGATACTCGGTGAAAGCAAAGCCTGAGAATACTCAACAAAAGGACTATGGTTGCGGAAGAATCCATTCATGTGGTGTTTGATGAGCCAAATATAAATGAAGAAGACATTGAAGAGTCGGTGATAAATTTGAATCATCCAACCATCTGAGAAGAGTCCTATCTTTTCAAGTTTGAAAGGAATTATCAATTCGAGAAGAAGATGAGATAGTGAATCTCAAAACATTTGGAAAATTTGCGGCTAAGTGATTACGAGAGAGCGACCCACAAAGAACACGGTGTACCCAAGTCGATGAATCGGCTAACTTACTCTAACTCCGATGTAAGATGGTGAGAAACCATCCACGAGAACTTGTCATTGGAGATATAAGAGAAGGTGTCAAGACAAGATCGAACTCAACAAGAAGCAATGTTCACATGCTTCATCTCGCATAAATAGAGCCCAAAGATGTGTCACAAGCATTGGATGACACACATTGGATTCAAGCTATGCAAGAAGAGTTGAATCAGTTTGAGAGAAATAAAGTATGGGAATTAGTGCAAAGACCCATACATCAAAATGTTATTGGAACCAAATGGGTATTCAGAAATAAGATGAACGAGGAAGGTTCTGTGGTAAGAAACAAAGCAAGACTAGTAGCCAAAGGATATTGCCAAGAAGAAGGGATAGATTTTGATGAAACATTTGCCCCTGTAGCAAGATTGGAAGCTATAAGGATGTTTCTTGCCTATGCTGCTCACAAGAATTTCATTGTATATCAAATGGATGTAAAAAGTGCATTCCTAAATGGTTTATTGGAAGAAGAAGTGTATGTTGAACAACCTCCAGGATTTGAGCAGAAGACTCTTGGAGACAAGGTATACAAACTCAAGAAAGCCCTGTATGGATTGAAACAGGCACCCGAGCATGGTATGACACCTGTCACAATTCCTAACTAAAAATGGATTCACAAAAGGAAAAGTAGATAGAACACTTTTGAGTAATTCAAGACAAGAAGAGTATCTTGCTTGTTCAAATATATGTGGATGACATCATTTTTGGATCCACTAACAAAGAGTCTGTGTGAAAAATTCTCAAACCTCATGCAAAGCAAATTTGAAATGAGCATGATGGGAGAGCTAACATTCTTCCTTGGACTCCAAGTGAAACAAGCGAAGGATGGAACCTTCATAAGTCAAACAAAATATACCAGAGATTTAATGAAGAAGTTTGGTATGGAGGAGAAGTCTTCAGTAAAAATACCAATGCACACGTCGGTCAAAATGGACATGGATGCGGATGGCAAGCTTGTAGATCAAACAAGATCTGAGCACTTATTGGATCATTGCTCTATCTCACGCTAAGCAGGCCGGACATCACCTTTTGTTGTAGGTGTATGTGCAAGATTTCAATATGCTCCAAAAGAGAGCCACATGACAAAGAAACTAAGAGAATATTGAGATACTTGAAAGGAAGCCAAGAAGTAGGCCTATGGTATCCAAAGGAAGGTGGATTCAAGCTAATTGGCTATTTAGATTCGACTATCTTTGGATGCAGAGTGGACAGGAAGAGCACGCCAGGCACATGTCAAATGCTAGGAAAGAGACTAATTTCCTGGTTTAGCAAGAAGCAAAACTCAATAGCCACCTCTGGTGAGGCGAGAATACATAGGCACAGGCAATTTGTTGTTGTTGTGCCCAAGTCCTATGGATGAGGAATGGTGAGAGACTATGAAGTTGAAGAAAAAGAAATTCCAATCATGTGTGATAACACAAGTGCAATTGCAATCACTCAAAATCCCGTGTTGCACTCAAGAACAAAACATATTGATGTCGATATCATTTCATAAGAGATCATGTTGAAAAGAAGGACATCATCCTGGAATATATCTCAACCGATAAACAACTAGATGACATCTTCACAAAACCATTAGGTGAGTCAAGATTTGAAGAACTCAAGCATGAGTTGGGGCTAATTGGTGAGTGACACTCGGACAAATCTAAGAAGAGAAATGGAACAGAAAAGGGGTGAAAAAGAGTGAAAACATAAATCATTTCAAGAAATCACCAGTATCGGAAAGATGACTACACCGAGTCGGTGATAGTTGAGTCGCTAAGAGAATCTGTGAGAAGTAGAGTTAAATCGCCTAAGAGATGTTTGAATAACTTATGAGCAAAGTGACAAAAACGCAATCGTTTGACTAAGCGGGAATGTTTTAAGGAATACGTCAAAGATAATGATGATGTGTAGGACATAAAGCCGCACACCAAGCTTATGATTGGATATAAATCTTTGCCGCATTAAATACGAGACACGAAATGCTCAATAAGCGTCACGAAATCCAAGCGATTGATTTCGATCACAATTCAAAAACCACCCGCACGCCCTTTCATAAACCATATTTAAACCATTTTCGTCCGTTTCTCTCTCACACTTCTAAAACTGTTCATCTCTTTCTCTCAAAAGCAAAGGCAAAATACTCTCGAAACCCTATCAACCTTCGAATCAATTTCGAGTTTGTCCTTGAAATAATCCGAGAAATGGCACCAACTTATGACTTTACCAACTTAGGAAAGCAAATCCACACCGGTTCGACGGTGGATTTGACGGAATGGTGAAGCGAGGGGTCCGACGACACCCTAGTGAAGAATATCATTTGAGAAGTTGGAAACGCCCAGGGCTAAAACCTTTTCTAACGTTAGAATATCCGATGACCTATGTGGAGGAGGTCGACAATTCTCACGTGAATGCCGAGATTCACGATGAAGGAATCAAGTCATCTGTTCACGGAAAGCGGTGACTATCTCTGCCAAGGATTTGGTGAATATTGCTCACTACCGCCAGTGAAGGAGCATCCGAGATTAAAGAAGGTTCGATGTAAACTTGGGCCGACGCATGGAAAGAAATAGCCAAGTCCGACTTTCTTGATAAAATAATATACACAAAAAACAAGAGATCTGGCAAGGAGGATTATCACAAGTTGTTGGACATAGTTGCCAAATGTATCGACATCAAATTTGGCGAGCTTTGACCAATCTATCAAAGGCAAAGCGATTGTAATGGCCGCAATCATCGAAGAAAAGAAGATAAATCGGGCTGAGTTTGTTTGTCGCAATGAGACTCTCGCTGCGTAACGTGGGAAACAAGTCCTTCAAAGAAGATGGCTCATTTGGAGGATCCCCAGGATATGGCCTAGTGATTGGCGGCTATTGGAGGTGAAAGGAGTCCCTCTTAGACATGGGAAGGCATTCCATGTTAACAAGAGGATGTTGAGCAAACCTCTCGGCGCACGAAGAGAGCTTACGCCAAGAGAGTCGACACCAGTGAGGGGGAATCGGTGACCAAGATACAAATTATTTCTCCTCTCCAAGAAGAAAAGTCGCCCCTTTTGCTAAGAAGACTACGCCCCTGCAAAGAAAGAAAACCAAACATGCTCCCGCCCGCAAGAGTCACCGCTAAAGCCGGCCGTGTCTCCCGCCCTGCGCAGCTAGCGGTCGAGAAGGACTCACAAATACCTTCTCCGATCGTCAAAAGGAGGAGAATCGACAATCCAAGACGGCCAGCTCTTCGTAAACAAACACCGCACGCCCTGACCCGCCAAGACTCGAGAGGACACGTCTCTCGAACAGTAAATCCCTCGGTACAAACTAGGAGACGAAGAAGAATCGTCAAGCGCCCGAAGCTGGAGAAACCGGTGAGTCGGTTACTCGGCTAGCACAAATACCGGAGACTCTTTGGAGAAGTAGAGTCTCGGATGTAGTTGATGAAATGACCAAGTCTCTGACAAGGCGATCAGCAGAGGCAACCCGAAGACACATGTTGTAGCTCACACATGGTGAAGCACAAGAAGAACTGCGCCAGCGGATAGTGATGTAATGATCCTATCTCCACCTTACCCGGACATCCAAAAATCGTGCGTGAGTGGAGAAATGGAAGTTGAGTAAGTCAAGGGAAGCAGTTCCAACTACCGAGTTCATAGAAGAAGAGGAACTGCTAAATTTCCTCGATTAACTATTGTGCTCAGCTACGGATGAAGACAATCGCACGGACATCCCTGCAGATCTACAAGGACAAGAGAGAAAAGCAAAAGTGAAGAAGCGAAGCACGTGAGAAGGCAAGCATCCGCCCCTATCTCGGCACCACGTAACACACACATCCTCTTCTTGATGTCTTCTCCGGTGACGAAGAACAGGAGAATGTCCGCCCACGAAGAGTTGCAAATGCGGCAAGCATTGCACGAATCAAGAATCCTTCACGAGCAAAGACTAATGGAGGACCAGGAGAGTCCTCGAACACACCGAAATAGATCCAATGGGAGTGGTTCAAAGATATACCACCGTTGTTGCCGCTACCACTTCCCCTGACTCACTCGAGAGAAGAAAGCAATAAGGAAATGGCGATGAAACCGGGATAGTGGGGACCCCGGTCGAGCCAACCCCGATTGAAGGTGTTTTACCACCTGCCCCAACTACTGAACATTCAAAAGACACGATCGGGAGTTTGGAGATGAGTGACCCCATTCCAAGTCACTCGGTGCGCCACCGAGGGGGAAACTCCTCCAGCTGCGCCTAGGTCGGAGGATGTTGCGAGATGACTCCACAAAGAATCAAGGAGGCGAAGGAGAGAAACTACAAACGCAAGAAGAACAACAAGTTGCCATCAACTTAAGCTCGGGACGATTGAGGCATGTCTCGGTGAGGTGCCAACCGCTACGAAGGCTAATGACGCCGCGATGCGGTCGAGGCACGAGGAAGGAACAACCCCGGGAGTTAACACTCATGGCGATGAAAGTGTAATCCATGGGGTTGAGACTCCAATGGATGCCATGTAGAAGACCCTAAGACAGTGACACTTTGTCGAAAGGGTGGACAGGCCTCGCAGAAGAGAGAGCCGCCGGAGGTAATGAAGGCCACGGGAGGTTGAGACTTCTCGGGGTAAAGAAGTCAAGTAGAGAACATCCCTCCGCAATCATCGACCCATCCGAGAAGGAGATCGGCGCACTTCATGATTCCCGGACAACCCCGATGTCACTTTTCTCGGGATCGAAGGCGAAGAAGATTCGAGTCATCCCCATGACAAATCCAAAAGACTCAGTGCGGATGTTCCAAGCACGAGCAAGTTCGATCCCAAGACTACTCGTCAAACTTTCAATTTTGATGATGAGCCACCAATGGAAATCTCATCATCGTCCGATGACGCACGATAAGGCCGAGGACCCGTCTCATGAAATGGAAAAATCATTTGAGACCAACGTTAAGACATTAAGATGAGGCTCGGCAAGTCGGGTCTACTTCACAATGAACCCAGTGAACAAGAGACCACCGCACGGGCTCCTCAAGCTGCGCAGAGATCGATTCCCAAAAGGACTTCACGTGCACCGCTCATCATCGAACACATCCCGGTTGGCGGTGAGGAATCTTTTGTAGAATCTTTCCCATTTTCACTTTGGAGATACGAGAACTCCACGAAGAGTCGAAACGAACAAGCACGCTATCACAAACCAGCTCCTGTTCTTCCATCGACACCATTGTTCGGTGATTATGACTTCGATGTTGTATGGCCATCACCTTGAAGAATCATTGAAGTCCGAGAAGTGTTCAAGGCACTCTTTTTGCTGAGGTTGAACGGATGGAGAGGCATCGGGCCTCTTTGGACATGCGATTGGACAACAGAGATGCCACCTTACTACGGTGATTTAAGAGGCATAACGATTCGGATAAGGGAATGGTGGCAACAAAGAAGAAACAATGCGTGTGGAAGCAGTGAGATACTTGAACATTATTCAACAAGTCTTGGTGTGGAGAGTGAAAATGCCGATGCAAAACGAAGCCGAGAGAACACATTGAGCATATGCATGAAGCTCACACCGCCGAGATCAAGGCTGGCTGCGTGAGCAAAATACAAATGATCTCAGCGTTTGGAAGAACACATGACAAGAAAATTCACCTTCTCATGGTGAGATGAAGCGATTTCAACGAGAATCCAACGCTACTCGACCTGAATTCGTCTGCCGCATACAACGCAGTTTGAGACTTGAAGCGAGAACTCAACCATTAGAACTCGACTTCATGCTTGCCAAAGATGTTCCTGGGGTTCCTCTATCCTTTGATGATGCCAAAAAGGGGAAAGAGGAATACCTCAAAGCGCTAAAATCGAAGCCGAGAAGAAAGATGCGGTGAGAAGGAAAATCACCGAGGAAGTCTTGAAAGAAGAAAGGAAAGCTTGTTGAGGGGGAAGGATCAACGGATGTGACATTGATGATTGCACAAACCCCTCAACAAGGGTCACATCTGGTGACATCATAAGCGACAAACTCCCGTGACTCGCCACTCCAACACTCTGTATCTATGGTGAAAAGAGAAAAACAATTGAAGCGGGGATGAAGGAAATGGAAGGAAGAATGGATGCCGGGGTGATGAACATCTTAAAAGACCATGGAGGCATTCAAAGAGCGAGAGACACTTATGCCATCTCGGATGTCGGGACAGAGCCACGATCGTTGATGAATTTAAGACGCTCGAATCGGGGATACTTTGCAAATATGTCTATGGCTCAAGCTTGGGACTTGTACTAGGAAAAGGGTCTCACGTTGTGTGAAGAAGGCGACAGCGGCAGACTACACCGGATCACTGGGTGGTCACTCCTGGCCACTCAAATTTGGAAAGAAGAAGACCCCAAGATAAAGATATGCCCGGAGGCAGAGGAAGAAGAAGAGTGGAGGAAGAAGCTTGCACCAGGCCTCTCGCCCAAGAATATTGAATACGTAGATCCAGGAAAGAAAGGAGAGATCTACTTGGCCGGGCTTGACCAAGTGGCAAATTTGAAAGTGGCTAAAACTAACGCCGAGTATGCAAAAAGACTAGAAGAAGAAAATAAGAGACAAACTCAGCTATGGGAGGAGAGACAGGGGAAAGAATAAGAAGAGATGAAGCTGCCAGAAAGCGTATGAGAAAAAAAAAGAAGCGATTGACGACGAGAAAAAAAGAAGAAGAGAAGAAGATCTTGATCAAGATGAAAGAAGGAGACAATGAAGGAGATGAAGTGTTCTTTGCCAACCCTTCGTGTATTTTATCTTGTAAATACATACAATGTAAGTCTTACGTAATAAAGCTATAAATTCTTTATTTTCGGTGTAGACAAATATGTGCTCGATACACCTTGTAAACTTGATTGTGTAAAAGAACAGAATGATATGATCAATAAAAGATCTATTCTGCGCATACATTCTATGTCAATACACTATCTCGTATGTATCTTTGCTATTTGCATTTTTGAATGATTTAAGTTTTGGCATCATCAAAAAGGGGGAAATTGTTAGGAATTTTATTGTTTAGATTTTGATGAATGCCATGTAAAACTTAGAATAGAAAGTTGGCACCCCAATTCTTGTTTTAAAATGCATTGTAATAGATAGAGTTGACCAAGCCGAGTTAAGTCACTACGCCCTAACATGCAAGAAGACAATCAAGACTGAAGGAAGACTCACGCGAGACACATTTGAGTATGGCAAAGAAGAGTAGACAGAACTCTCTTGGAGAAGCGGTGAGATACTGGTGAGTGGAGCATCAGTCAAGTCAACTCAAGAAAAGCCAAGTCTTAAGTTGAAGTGATGAAGAGTCATCCAATGATTGGAAGTCGACTCTAAGTCACCTGGGGAAAGCAAGGAAATGCGGTCAAGTCGAGATAATCAGAAAAAGAACCGTTGCATTTAAATCAAGAGATTTACTTAAACAAGTAATATCTCCATACCACCTTTTCGGAGTGCTCGGTCCCCGAAGCGTGCAAAAGGAATGAACCAATGGGAAGCACCACACCGTGTCGAACTACGAAAAGGTGAAAGAACAATTCATACGAGGAAATGGCAATTCCAAGAACTGCGCAAGCCAACGATCAAAGTGACTTTCAAAAATAAGCCTATCTCTTCAACGGGCAAATTTTTGAAAGTTCACTATAAAAGGCCGAGGAGTTTGTTTGAGAAGAAGAATGACACACATGTGAGATAAACAAGCATATCGTAAAAAGCGAAATATTCTCAATCCTCAACCTACATTACTAAGTACATCAATCCAACACTCACCGTGAAGGAAAGAGAACTTCAATCAGTTGAAGAGGAAACTTTTGAAGAAAAGGGGTCTACATTCCGGGAAGGATTGTAGAAAGGTTCAAGTTGAACCAAGTCTTAAACTCTTGGAGGGCTTCGTGATCAAATCCAAAGAGTTTGAGCAAGTGAGTCTGTAGTAACAAGGCATTTGCCGCCTGTGAAGAAGCCGAGTCGCACGAGAAGCCAGCGGTGAGTGATCAAGGCGTCTCAGTTGAGTCCCTAAGGATCAAGTCGGTTTGTTGTGATCAAGACTTGTATCCTGGACTGTTACCACTTTGTAAACCGATCATTACTTAGTGGATTCCTCCAGGAGTTGGAGAAGAGAGGAGTAGAAGAATTACCCCATCTTCGAACCTCTATAAAAATTTCATTGTGTCATTTACTTTTCAAAGACTTTAATTCTTGCATTATTAACGCTTATATCTGCGATAAATTTGCTATCCACCGATAATTTATAAGTACTAAATCAAGCTCTAAAATCTTGCTTAATCAAACTTAAGGGTGTTAAGTCTTCCGCTGAAAATAAAAACCACGGTTGAGTTAAATTATAGCCAACAAGGTGAGTTACTCCATCAACTCTTTGAGATCGTTGAGAGATTAACTCTCTTGAGTGACTAATTCGATTGTCCATCAAGGACACAAATTGTGTAGAATCAACTCAGAGATTTAAAAGGACTAAATCGAAAATTTGGTAAGGTTTATTCAACCCCCTCTTCTAAACCTTACACTTACACCCCTTGGGACCTACATTCTTCCATATCAAGAACCAAGAAATCCATAGGGAATATAAATTTATCAACTTTTACAAGCACGTCTTCTATAATTCCCTTTGGATATATAAGTGACCGGTCCACAAGTTGCAATGTCACCATGGTTGGCTTCACTCCGCCTAGTCCAAGCTTCCTAAAAATGGACAAAGGCATCAAGTTAATGTTGCTCCTAAATCACACAACGCTTTATTAAAAACGTTACCACCAATGGCACAAAGGATAGTGAAACTCCCCGGATCTTTTAGTTTTTGTGGTAGCTTCCTTTGAATTATCGCGCTACATTCTTCCGTCAAAATCACCGTTTCAAAGCTTGTCATCTTTCTCTTCTTTGACATAACATCCTTAAGAAATTTTGTATAATTTGGCATTTGCTCTAGTGCGTCTGTAAAAGGAATGTTAATGTGCAATTTCTTAAATATATCAAGGATTTTGCAAATTGATCATCAAACTTTTTCTTAAATGAGACATAACACTCAAATGGTTTGCCAATGCCGCCACTTGCGCAGTCAACGTCTTAATTGGGTCTGAATCCGAAACTTCAGCCACTCGTTGTACATTGGATCTCTCAGACGGCCACTGGTAACTGTTCATAGCCATTTCATCAAGAAGATTTAAGGCGTCTTGTGGAAACCTTACCAATAATGCTCCTTCCGCTGCGGCATCAACAAAGGCCCTCGTTTGCCCAATTAAAGCATTGTAGAAGAAACACAACTGTTGATCCTCCGGAAAACCATGTTGTGGACATCTTCTTAGTAAATCCCTAAATCGTTCCCAAGCTTCGTACAAAGGCCCGGAGTCAAATTGTCGGAATTGAGTAATCTCGCTTTTGAGCTGCAAAGTTTTACTCGGTGGAAAGAATTTAAACAAAAACTTTTGGCTCAAATCGTCCCATGTGCTCACACTTTCTTGCGTCAAAGTACCCAACCAATTCCTCGCCTTATCCCTCAAAGAAAAAGGGAATAGACGCAATCTTATGGCATCATCCGAAACTCCATTCATTTTTATCGTGTTGCATATTTGGATAAAATGCTCAAGGTGAGAATTAGGATCTTCAGTTGCGAAACCCCCAAATTGGTTCTATTGTACCATGTTTATCTGTGCTGGTTTAAGCTCGAAGTTATTGGCATTTATCGGAATATGAGCAATACCACCGTAATTACGATTCGTTTGAGGTCGAAAATAATCACGGATAGCTCGCTGTTAAACTGGTATTGGTAACTCGTTGATCCCATTGTTACCCCTATTTTCTTTTTCTGCGTCCCCCATAATCTGATTTTATTGTCTTTCGGCCCGTCTAGTAGTTGAACTGATTCTCCTTGCGAAAGCCTCAATTTCCGGTATGATCGGTATTAAATCTCCTCGCCTAGAGCAAGTGTTCATGCATTACCTGGACCAAACTAAAAGAAACAAGTCAAATAATGAAGGATTAAAGTCAAACAAAAATATCGAAAAAATAAATTGTCTAAATTAAGAGTAATTCTATCTATCGCAATATTAGCACCAAAAATTGTATTAGTCCCCGACAACGGCGTCAAAAACTTATTCACCTATATTTTTTGATCAACGCAAGTGTATGGTGTAAGTTATAGAATAGGGTAGCAAGGTCGTATCCACGGAGACTAATAAATTAATATGCTAAGTATCGAACTAAGATAGTCTTATTTTTATTTAAACGGTCGTAATATGATGATTGTTGTGAGATTAAGGCAATTAAGACTACTAAAAACACAAGATTTAGGTAATGAGAATATTAGAAGTATCAAGATAATAAAATGGATTCCCGAGTTAAGGTTTCGATTAATAACCCTCTTGTTGTCCGAGTTAATCAAAGTCAAGTTATTATCAACATTCCTATAAGATGATCACAAAAGTATTTTATCCTCCCTCTCGAGATGCATATAAAATGTAGATTGAAATACCTATTCTAGCATCTCTACTCAACATGAGGTATTTAACTCCCAAAAGCACAAAAGATCAATTGTCCTCACAAATATTTACAAATCTCTCGATTTATGCAAATATATGTGTCAAGTACTCAAGATCTAATATTGAAACTCATCTCTCGAATTATGAATCAATATATCAAACATGCTATATCATTGATCAAGTAATAAAACAAGAATAAGCTCAAAGTACTCAAATAGGTTTCAAGACAATAACTTCAACTAAGATTAAAACATTCAACAAGAGTTCATTAATCTATTTCTAAAACCCGGAAATCTAAAGAGTTTAGCTACACATGATGTCTAAATAACTCATACACAAATTGTTCAAAACCATGACAAACTAAAATGAAAGATTAAAACTACAAGAGAAGCAAGAAAAACTTAGGAAAGTCGACAATCTCTCGATATATCTCCGTTCCTCAAGATTAAAACTTAGAAAGTTTAGGGCACATTGATGTCATGATACTGCATTACAGCAGGGACGCATGGGTCATGCGTGGGCGCATGGCTTACCCATGCGTCATTCCGTAATACAGGTCTTGCTTTTCACCAACCAGTGCACGGTTGTGTGTCCACGCACGGGTTACTCGTGCGCATTGTCGTAGGCAGTTTCCAAATCTTTAGTGGCGCACGGGTGGTGCGTGTACGCACGAGCTACCCATGCGCCATGCCATAGCCTTTAGTGTCATTACCCAGGGGCGCACGGGTGGTGCCTAAGGCACGCCTTACCCGTGCGTTCCCTGTATTTGCCTTATACGCTCAACTTCCTCTCATTTTAGCTTCAATTCTCATACATTCACTCGGTTCTTGGTGTTTCCACTTCGCGATGCTCGTATTTGTATCCAAATTGCTTCAAATATCATTAAATTCCTACAAAATGAGCAAAGCGTAATATCTTTTTCATAAAGAGTGAATACACATCATTTTACATGAGTTTATGCATGCTTAATCACCATTTTTATCATAATTATACCTCAAAATACATGCAAAACTCATACCTATCAATATGCCATTTACGAGCAAATGCAACGGTAATAAGTGTATGATAGATCGCATAAATGCAGTGTTGTAAATTCGGCCTAGGCGCTAGGTGCCCCTAGGCCGATCCGATTTTCCCAAAATTGGCAAAAAAATCAGTTCGGGCAAAAATCGGCCTAGGCGCCCGCCTAGGTGGGCTAGGCGGTCTAGTCGGAATAATCGGCCAAAATACGAAAAAATGAAAAAAAAAAATATAAAAACTTGGTGTTTCTAGGCGCCCGGCTGCCGCCCGACTAGCGCCTAGCGATTTCTGCAACCTTGCATAAATGACATAGAAATTGTCATATTTTCCCCATACCTTTGATGTTTGATTGAGCTTAGCTTGTGGGTTTTGATTGATTCTTATATTTTGTAGGAAAGTGGAAGAAAGTGACCAAAATGGACACAATTCATTGATGTTGAAGTGGCGAATCAGATTTGTTAAAGTTAAGAGAACAGATTACATGTTGGCTTAAGGACTGGGCATGCGTTATTCGAACAACGCATCTGTGAGAGCTTTCAGTATAAGGCGTGGGCACGCTAGGACACCTGCCAGATTTTTCTAAAGAGGCGCCCCCTTCCCTTAGAAATCAGATTTTTAATATTTTGGTTTAGTCTTAAGAGTTCTAAGTATGGTAGGATTGTTATTGGAGTGTATTTTTGGAGAGAGAATGTTCTCTTCTAATTAAAAAACTCGTTTCCTTCTAGGATTAGGATACATCTTTTGACTTTTGACTTGAACCCTAGCTCTCTCCCTCATTCTCTTTTCATGTTAGATTCATCCTAGTTCTCTCTTTTATTTTGATTTTTCTGGCGACTATGTCTATGGATTGCTAAACTACTTTTTCGGCTAAAGGATAATTGAAGATTTGGTTCTACGCGATTTGTGAGATCTAATTAATTTTACTTCTTCTTTTCACTATTATTTATATATCTTATGTTCTTATTGATTATTATTGTTTGATTAATTGCAACAAAAAGGATCCTTTGTTCAATTATCGAAATAATATATCGTCATTTACAACGTTAAATCCGTAATTGTTTATTTGTTCTAATTGTTGTGGCAAATTACATATTTGACTATATATGTGGTTTTCAATATATGCTTTGGAGATATATAATCTAACATGTGTGTTTGTTGGCTAGAATTGGTGGCCTCTCTAGATTTTAATGTTGTTGATAAATTAAATTCTAAGATCGTATCTAGAATTGTTTATTGGCTAGGGAAATAATTAGAGATTGTATCCTAATTATCGAACGAGAAGGAGAGATAGGTCATACCAATAACCAGAACCAATTTGATAGAGAATTGAAGGATTTATTTTTGCATCAGTGATCAATTCCATGAACCATTTCTGAGATTATTCCTTTGGTAGGATATTTCATAAACTGATTTATTCTTCATTTATATTTTATTATTTCTTCTTTTCATCTTAGTTAATTCTAAAACCTCAAAACCCCTTTTTTGTTTTCATTGTTTTGTGAATTGCATCAAACTTAGTCTTGCCAATCTCTGTGGATTCGACTTTGCTCATCGCTACTACAAATCAATTATTTGAAGAGCAAGTATTTATTATTGTTGGTTTTGACACCCATCAATGTACAAACTGTAGTCATATTTGCAACGGGAGCAAATGTTTCCTCATAATCCAAACCATATTGTTGAGATAATTCTTTAGCATTTAATTGTGTCTTATACTGCTCAATAGAACCATTAGACTTAGTTTTGATTTTATAGAACTAATTGCATTTTTTCCTCGTGGTAGAGGTACGAAATCCCAAGTTTCAGTTTTTGACAAAGCAGATAGTTCTTTGGTCATAGATTGTTGCTAAAGAGGACCGAGAGTTGCCTCTTTGTAAGAAGTTGACTAGGAGATATTGTGAATAGATGACAAAAAAGATGCAAAAGATGGCGAATAATAAGAATAGACAAAATCTGGTAATTGAGTAGACTTACGAACCCATGAGGGATAACGGGGAGTAGGATCCATAGTCTCATGAGACAGAGAAGTAGTCGTAGGAGGAGAGGAAGCAATAGTATCAGTAGAAGCATTGGTACAAATATCTATAGAAAGATAATCAATATCACCAACAAAAGGATCAATATGGAGAAGATCTGATTTGGACACATTGTGAGAACTAGATGGAATGAAGAAAAGAGGAATATGCTCAAGAAAGAAAATATGACGTGACATATAATTTTTGTGCAACAGGATTGTTTTATATGTTTTTGTGTGTGAATTTTGTGTGATTTCTATTTTTCGTGTGAGTTATTGTGCATATTTTTGAGTCTTTTCGTCCCATTTTATATTATCATATGTTACGTAGGGTATTTTTGTTTGTTTCGTAGGTTTTCGTAAGAAGAAACCTTGAAAACGAGCTAAAACGGTCAAAAACGGGCACTACAGGCGAAAGACGGTCAAGGCATACGCCGTTGTGCGCGCGCGCGCAAGAGAGCACGCCGTGCAACGTCAAGATTGACGTAATTGAGCGCGTCGCGCAAGTATGCGTGACGCCGACAAAGATAATCAAGGCGGGCACGCACTAAGCGCGCAAGCGCGCACAGACAAGGCAGCGTTGCGCGCGCGCACGCGCGCTTGTGCGCGCAGCGCGCCAAGGCAAAGAAGACTTGCCAGGACGCGCACCGGCGTAAGTTTCAGATTTTTTATTCGTTTTTCCTTGTTCTTTTTGGATTCTTCCACCTTGTATAGGGTTTTAGGCTTATAAATAGCACTTGCGGGATCCATAATTTCGTACACCTTCATTCTTAGCACTTCTAAACTTTAGTTTTGGTATTTTTCTCTTCCATTCAACATTGGGATTGCTTGGGTTCTTCCCTTGAAGTTATTTTGCTTCTTAATCAAAGAGTAAGATTTCTTCATCTCTTTTGTCTAATTTCAATTGTTGGGTGATTATTATTATTATTGAATGATTATGTTTATGATTATATTCTTTCCTTCAATTGAGATTATGATCCCATCCCCAAGCATGAACTAATTTCCTTGTTCTAGGATTAGGATGATTTGATTCAAGCAAACAAGCATGAATATTGATTAATTGATTTGCTTTCCTGAATAAGTTGCTTTATTTGATAATTTATTGTCTGATCAACTTTTGATTATTTTGGGGGAATAATTGAGATCGAGAGAAGATATTATTCCTGGACTAAATTTATTCAGGGGGTTAGATATGAATCAGAAATATATTATCTAACCTAAGGCTTAATGAAAATAGCAAATTATGTTGGGATAGCCCTAATCTGTGAATACGAAAGTTATCAGACCTAGGCCTAATTTTTACATGTTTGTTATATTTGTTAACCGCATGATCAATTAATTGGCATTCTGCTTGCAAGTTTGATGAGATGAATCCATAATCCTAGACTTTCTTCCATATCTTTTTCTCCAAATTTAATCTTGCTTAGAATTAATTCGTCTTTTTTTGTTTTCTTTTAGTTTATTTAAAACCAACAAATCTGGTTAGAGTGTTTAGGATTTATTTTCTGTTTATTGTGATACATAATAATTATTTGCCGGCTAAGTCTTCCTTGAGAGACGACTTGTGGTCAACTTGCTACCCTACGATTGATCTCGTTCTCTTGCGAGGATTGCTAGATTTATTATAGGTGTTTAGCGGTCGAACAAAATTTTGGCGCCGTTGCCGGGGAAGGCTTTAGGCGTAATAATTATTGTGTCTATTTTCCGTGTTTCTAGATTAGGATTCTTTTTGTTTATTTTTAATTTACTCTTTTTGTTTCTTTTCGGTTTTTACTTTATTCCACTGGTGCGTTTGATCTGTTTTTCTGGTGTTGTTTATGGAAGGACGTAGAAATCTCAATCGGGACCTTGTGCCTTTCATGGACGATATCCATCGAGCTGCGAGACGAACAAGGAAAGAAGGGGATGATTCTACAGATAGAAACGAGGATTCTCTTGATCACATTACGAAAGAAGAACAAACAGACGAATCAGAGATGGGTGATAATCAAAACGGAAACAACGTGGAGGCACGCCAGCCTTCAATGCGTGAGTTTGCACGCCCTTTCATTGGGACTGCGACCTCTTGCATCACATTGGGACAAGCAGCACGGAACTACGAGCTCAAAACAATACACTTTAATCAGCTGACGTCATTCTATGGGATGCCCAATGAAGATCCTCTTAACTTCATTCGGGAATTCTATTCAGTCATTCAAACTTTTCCTCAACAAGGTTTGGATGAAGATCAACTTAGGATGCGTTGTTTTCCTTACAATCTGAAGGACCGGGCAAAAACTTGGCTTATGTCTATACCTCCTAACTCTATTACTGATTGGGAGGCGGTGTACAATAAGTTCATGGGCAGGTACTACTCTCATCAGAAAACTTCAGATCTGCGAGGTAAGATAGCTACTTTTAGTCAAATAGAAGGTGAGCCTTTTCATGAGGCCTGGGATCGCTTTAAGGATTTACAGATTAAATGCCCACATCATCACTTCCCATTGGAATTCTTAAACCAATTTTTCTATGATGGATTATCTCATAATTATCAATATATGGTTGACAATGCCGCTGGGGGTAACATGGGTGTACATACGGCCCAAGAAATCTATGATATTTTAGAGATGATGAGCGATAACTCACAACAAAAAAGTGCCAGAGGTAAACGGGTTGTCGTTAATGAAGTAGCTCCTAGCTATGATGTGACAAAACAATTGGCTGAGTTGACTAAGCAAGTTGGCTACAAGGGGACATCCACATGTTCCCCCTTCTGCCGAATCTTGCGGGATTTGTGGCGAAGTTGGTCATGGGGCCAACGTTTGTAATGCTATCTCTCAGACGAACAAAATTTTGGCGTCGTTGCCGGGGATTTATTATAAGTTGCTTCTATACTTTAGTTTTTTGGTATTTTTCTCTTGTTTTCAACATTGGGATTGCTTGGGTTCTTCCCCTTGAAGTTATTTTTGCTTCTTAATCAAAGAGTATGATTTCTTCATCTCTTTTGTCTGATTTTAATTGTTGGGAGATTATTATTATTGCATGATCATGTTTATGATTGTTTTCTTTTCTTCAATTGAGATTATGATCCCATCCCCAAGCATGAACTAATTTCCTTGTTCTAGGATTAGGATTATTTGATTCAAACAAACAAGCATGAGTATTGATTAATTGATCTGCTTTCCTGAATAAATTGCTTTATTTGATAATTAATTGTCTGATCAACTTTTGATTGTTTTGGGGGAATAATTGAGATCGAGAGAAGATATTATTCCTGGACTAAATTTATTCAGGGGGTTAGATATGAATCAGAAATATATTATCTAACCTAAGGCTTAATGAAAATAGCAAATTATGTTGGGATAGCTCTAATCTGTGAATACGAAAGTTATCAGACCTAGGCCTAGTTTTTACATGTTTGTTATATTTGTTAACCGCATGATCAATTAATTGATATTCTACTTGCAAGTTTGATGAGATAAATCCATAATCCTAGACTTTCTTCCATATCTTTTTCTCCAAATTTAATCCTGCTTAGTTTTAATTCGTCTTTTTTTGTTTTCTTTTAGTTTATTTAAAACCAACAAATCTGGTTAGAGTGTTTAGGATTTATTTTCTGTTTATTGTGATACATAATAATTATTTGCCGGCCAAGTCTTCCTTGAGAGATGACTTGTGGTCAACTTGCTACCCTACGATTGATCTCGTTCTCTTGCGAGGATTGCTAGATTTATTATATATGTTTAGCGGTCGAACAAAATTTTGGCACCGTTGTCGGGGATTGCTTGGGTTCGGTCAACGTTTGTAATGCTATCTCTCATACGAACAATTCAGGTTGACGAAACCATCCCAACTTTAGTTGGGGCAATTCACAAAATCCTTCTCATATCTATCCGAGACCACCGCAACCACAAGGCTAGCCAACGGCCCCATCTATTGAAGAAAGCTTGAATTCTTTTATTCAAGCCAGTCAGCAAACACGAGAAGGTAACAATAGATGGTTTGAATCTATGGAAGCTTCTTTTAAGCGTGTTGAGACTCAAGTTGGTCATTTGACGACTCACATTGGTCAATTGATGACTCAAGTTGGTGAGATTGCTCGACCTATATTCAAGGAGGACACACATCCTAGCCAACCAGCACAAGCTCAATCCATCACCGTTCTTGAATTTGGTGAGATTTCTGATCATGAAAGTGAGATTCCTCTTTCTATTGTCTCATCTAACCCTGCAGGTATCGCGAACATAGAAAAGGAAGTTGATGCAGGTGAAGAAGACATAAATAGGGAGGCAAGCACGGGATCGCCTTCCCATGAACTTTCTCTTCTGCCCCTAAGACCATGCCTAAAACAAGATCCAGGTAGTTTCACTATCAATATTTCTTTTGGGAATGGTAAGGAAGTCGCAGGTATGCTTGATCTTGGTGCCTAATTAACCTTATGCCTTACTCTACATTTAAACAATTAGATTTAGGAATTGAAGTTTTGGGATTACGTTTGCAACTTGCTGATAGGTCCATTAGGTATCCTACAGGCATTGTTGAAAATATTTTAGTCCAAATAGGTGGTCTTAAAATTCTCACTGATTTTGTTGTTTTGGATATGGAAAAGGATAAAGGTAATCTTAAAGATCATACTATATTGTTGGGTAGACCATTCATGGCAACCACTAATACTTTGATCGATGTCAAAAATAGAAAAGTCAGTATGAATGTCTTGGGCGAATCTGTAACATTTTCAATTTTTGATATAGCTCGTAATCCTGCATGTGTTTTGAATGATTATATGATTGTTGACTCGATCAATTCTGCCGTGAAAGATGTCCTATGGCAAGAACACAATATGCTTCGAAGCGGAAAACAACCAGATAAAAATTACAAGGTGGTAAATAGGGTTTTGCTCGATGATCCGCCTTGAATCTCTTCATTGACACCGTCAAGCTAATGACGTTATAAGAGCGCTTCTTGGGAGGCAACCCAAATATTTTCATTGTTTTATTAAAAAAAAAAATTGTGTGTGTGTTTTCATATTTGCATATGCGTAGAATTATTATTTTGTCCTCTTCACATGGCATTTGCAGATTTGTAGGCGGATATGACTATGGTGCCATTTATCGATCTTCGCATTTTTCAGGGATATATCTTTTTTCTTCTCTTTTACTTTTACGCATTGAGGTCGTTGTGTGATTTAAGTGTGGGGGGATGATTGGTGATTGATAAAATATGATGATTGCATATGGCTATGTTTTTACTTTGCCTAATGATTATCCCAAGTTTAATAATAGTGTTGTTTAATCAACTTGAAATAGATGTATTAATTTGAGTTTCAAATATGAAATGACTTTGTGAACTTAATACGTAGGATTTGACTAAGTCGTGAATTAGCCTTTGTGGTGAACGAATTAGGTGATGGTTAAACAATAATCCGAGTTGTGGGGCTTGAATTACGAGATTTCATTGATGTGAATTAAGTTAAAACCCTATTTTGATTTGTGTGTACACAAAATTGCTAGCCTTATGACAAAAAAAAAAAAAAAAAGATGTGTTATATAGCTATCCAAAAAAAAATGGAACAATTGAGATTATACTCATTTGGTTGAGCCGCTTAGTAACTAGGAGCATTCATGAGCCCATGTTTGACTTTTTACGTAAAACGGCGGCTCAAACATGAGTATGGGAAACCACCCTAGGTGCCTTTGGAAAACATCCGAAGTTTATACCTAGTGGAAGAATATCTTGGGAGTTCTAGCAAAAAAAAAGAAAAAAGAAAAAAAAGGGCTAGTAACTGCGTGATTTGTTGTGTGAATAAAAAGGGTTGCAAATTTTGACACAAATTTGAAATTTAGTAAGGAAGGCCAAACACTTTGATTGATATTTAACTTTAGCCGAGTGAGTTTATTGCGAAGGTTGGGGATCGATGAGGAATAATCCGAGGTAGATGGAACATAGTGTTATGGATTAATTGATTCTCAAATTGGACATAATATTTCTTGTTACGTTTATTGACATTATTATTTGCTTGAAGACAAGCAAAAGGCTAAGTGTGGGGGAGTTGTTTTATATGTTTTTGTGTGTGAATTTTGTGTGATTTCTATTTTTCGTGTGAGTGATTGTGCATATTTTTGTGTCTTTTCGTCCCATTTTATATTATCATATGTTACGTAGGGTATTTTTGTTTGTTTCGTAGGTTTTCGTAAGAAGAAACCTTGAAAATGGGTTAAAACGGTCAAAAACGGGCACTACGGGCGAAAGACGGTCAAGGCATAAGACGTTGTGCGCGCGCGCAAGAGATCACGGCGCGCAACGTCAAGATTGATGTAATTGAGCGCGTCGCGCAAGTATGCGCGGACGCGCACATCATAACTGAAGGCGGGAGCGCACTAGCGCGCAAGTGCGCACAAGGAAGGCCGCGGCGCACAACAGGCGCACGCAAGGAAGGTCGCGCACAAGGCACGCGCACTTGTACGCAGGCGCGCACCAGCCAGCAATGCCCGGACGCGCACTTGTGCGCGGACGCGCACCGATAGAAGTTTCCAGATTTTTTATTCGTTTTTCCTTGTTCTTTTTTAATCTTCCACCTTGTATAGGGTTTTAGGCTTATAAATAGCACTTGGGGGATCCATAATTTCATACACCTTCATTCTTAGCACTTCTAAACTTTAGTTTTTGGTATTTTTCTCTTCCATTCAACATTGGGATTGTTTGGGTTCTTCCCCTTGAAGTTATTTTGCTTCTTAATCAAAGAGTAAGATTTCTTCATCTCTTTTGTCTAATTTCAATTGTTGGGTGATTATTATTATTGAATGATTATGTTTGTGATTATATTCTTTCCTTCAATTGAGATTATGATCCCATCCCCAAGCATGAACTAATTTTCTTGTTCTAGGATTATGATGATTTGATTCAAGCAAACAAGCATGAATATTGATTAATTGATTTGCTTTCCTGAATAAGTTGCTTTATTTGATAATTGATTGTCTGATCAACTTTTGATTGTTTTGGGGGAATAATTGAGATCGAGAGAAGATATTATTCCTGGACTAAATTTATTCAGGGGGTTAGATATGAATCAGAAATATATTATCTAACCTAAGGCTTAATGAAAATAGCAAATTATATTGGGATAGCCCTAATCTGTGAATACGAAAGTTATCAAATCTAGGCCTAGTTTTTACATGTTTGTTATATTTGTTAACCGCATGATCAATTAATTGGTATTCTGCTTGCAAGTTTGATGAGATGAATCCATAATCCTAAACTTTCTTCCATATCTTTTTCTCCAAATTTAATCCTGCTGAGTTTTAATTTGTCTTTTTTGTTTTCTTTTAGTTTATTTAAAACCAACAAATTTGGTTAGAGTGTTTAGGATTTATTTTCTGTTTATTGTGATACATAATAATTATTTGCCGGCTAAGTCTTCCTTGAGAGACGACTTGTGGTCAACTTGCTACCCTACGATTGATCTCGTTCTCTTGTGAGGATTGCTAGATTTATTATAGGAGTTTAGCGGTCGAACAAGGATCACAACAACGATACATCTTTTGATCATCCCCATAGCCTAAGAAAACACACATAGCAGAAGGCAATTTACTATGTTCAATGTGAGGACGAAGAACAAAACATGTAGGTCCAAATACTCGTAAGAAAGAGTAATCAAGAGCGTAACCAAATAATATCTCAAATGGTAACATACCCGAGGTATGGCGTTTGGGATCTTATTGATTGAATAAGCAGCCGTAAGAACAGTTTCCCCAGAAAATTCATTAGGGACAGAGGCATATAATAAAAGAGAACGGGTAGTTCTTAAGATATGTCTATGTTTTCTTTCAGCAAGACCATTTTGTTCGGGAGTATCAGTACAAGAAGTTTGGCATATGGTTCCATCTAAAGCAAGCATTTCATGAAAATTATTAAAGGTATACTCCTCACCCAAATCACATCTAAAACACTTTATAACCGCAAAATGTTGTGTTTTGCAAAAGCTCGAAAACAGGTGTAAATGCCCAATAAATCAGAACGACGTTTCATCAGATAAACCCAACAATAATGTGTGTGATCATCAATAAAAAAAAACATAGTATCGTTACCCTCCTTTTGTGGCAATGGGAGAAGGTCCCCAAACATCTAATGAATCAAATCGAATGGTACAATAGAAATGGACATGCTTTCAATGCAGAGAACTTAGCAAGTTTACAACCACTACAACCAGAAATATCATGACTTTTCAAATTCCCTAACAATCCAGTGGAGGCTAATTACTCCGAATGAGAAAATGATACATAACATAAATGAGAATGCCATAAATAAAAGTCAGATGAAGATGGACCCAAATTGAAAGAAGACAAATCAACAGTAGAGGCTGCGACATCTGTACACGAAGTTCATCCAAAATATACAACTCTCCACTCCTACTGATTTTATTCCAATCTCTGTAGTCTGCGGGTGTGTGGATCCTGCACAAGACATGAATCGAATAGAAAGTCACAGAATAACCAAAATGCATAATTTACCAACTGAAACAAGATTTAAAGTAGCTAAGTAATATGATAAAAACTAGGTAGAGACATGTGGAGACACTATAAAATCAACACATGCTAAAGGCATAAGTGTGCCATCAACAAATCTGTAGACACGAGTTTGAGGGAGAAATAGAAACAAAAGATTCTACATTGGATGTCATATGATGAGAAGCTCCTGAGTCTAATAACTAAATAGAGAAAAATATACTTGAGGAACTTCGAGCTGACGTACCTGCATTGGACATAACATGTGGTTCAAGGCTAAGGAATTTTTGGAACTGCTCATAGAGAGAATCTGCAACATGAGTAGATGGTAAAATAACTCCAGATTTTAAAGAGGCTGATGGTGGTACTACTGTGACAGTATTATGCAGTGGAGGTGGTGTAGGACCATGTTGAGAAAACTGATCAGGATATGGAGGAGCATGCAGGGCTATTCGACCTATCAACTTCGAGCATTGAGCCTTACAATGTCTTGGAGTTCTACAAAAGCTACATTTATCAGGAGTAACGACTTTGGGATTTGGCTTATTCGGATACCTGGCGGTGGACGATTTGGAACAACCAAGACAAATGGACTGGTTGTTGGAAATATCCCTTTTACATATATAGACTTGTGGCGTGTTTCATCAGCAATTAATTCATTAACCACTAATCAACATTTGGAAGAGGACTACGATGCAAAATATTTCCCCACAAAGACTCGAAATCATCACGAAGTGCCGTAAGAAACTGAACCAACCGTTGTTCATTACGTCGGGAAATATAAGGAGCAAATGCATCAAGCTCTGCTAATTTTGTCAGAGCTAATTGGTCCCAAAGATTTTGTTATTGCCAAATAGGATTCCTAAATACTCATGTCTTTCTGTTGAAGAGTTCGAATGTCCATTTCTAGATGATATTGTTTAGCAAAATTTGACTGAGTGCACAATCGTTCTAAATGCTCCCAAACTTCTCGTTTCATGTCATATTTTTCCAATTGCATACCAATCCAACTCTAAATAGAATTGTTAATCCATGTAATAATTTTAGAATTATTAACCTCCCAAACCTCAAGTTGTTCAATATATTTGTCATTATTCGCACTTTTAGGTTTAGATTGAGTCTCATTCACGATGTTTGACATTCATTTTTTCCTCAAAAAATATCTTATCACATAACTCCAATACGAATAATTTTTCTCATCCAATCAAACACCAATAGATTGCAACGAATCATCCTTCTCATAAGCCACAACAAGCACAACCAAAACCTAACAAAAATGTCAAACCCAAGCAAACCAAACATATTTAGACCCGAAAAATTGACAAAAAATAGTAGTAAGGAAGGTAATCCAAAATATCGAAACCTATGAATCTATCAACTAGTGCTATTATATTGAACGATATGTTTTGATCTGCTCTGATCTACTGAGCGAACTGTGTCGATCTACTCCGAAATGCTTCGATTTTGCTGGGAACAATGTGTATGGATTTGTAGTTGGCTCTGATGAAATGAAAGATTAGTGGAATTTATACATTGCAATAGAGAGTATAAATGTTCTTACACTTGAGAGAATAAAACAACAATAAGCAAAGAAAAACTACAACTAGCAAAATGGGGAGGAGGGAAGCTAAATACACTTAGGGTACGGTTATAAGGAATGCAAAAGACTAAATTATTCTTAACAATACAAAGAAATAACAATAATTGTAAATCACCAATCAATTCTAATAGATGGCAGGAAGAGAAAAACAGGAGAGCAGTTTCACAATATTTGGACTTACGAGATAAAAAGAAAAATATACTAAATTTCAATAACTGTTTAAAAACCATATTTTTCATAAATAACTATGCTGCTCCTTCAGATTTTATATTTATTTACATGTTTCTGGAGAAACTTTTTCCATGTAAACCATTAACATCATTTTTTCCTTATTTTAATTTCAGGATTCCTGCCACAGAAAATTATTTATCAACTCTTGGATTATTCAATTTCATTTCATTGTAGTTAATAGCTAATTTAGTTTTTAAAAGTTAAGCTTGATTATAGATTGTTATAATTATTTATGATTCGTATTCATGATGTACTGAAATTTATAATTGATTCTATAAAATTAATTAGATATATTAGAAAAACATTCTACTTTAATGAGTAAAATATGTTCTTATCTTGCGGCATATAGTGAGACTGTGTGATACTAAACAATTGTGATCATGAGAGAAGCTTCAAATTCATAGTATCAAAATAATATTAACTAAACTTATTTGGATAATTCATTCTGTATATTATGTATTTCAAAAGTACCCCTTCTAGTGTATCTTTTGAGATATATCTTTTCAGCTACTATTAGAGGAGTGTATGCAAGTGATTCTCCAGAGAGATTTGAGCTACAGTATAAAAAATAAATATAAATAATAGTATTTAAAAATTTTAAAAATCAATTTGTGATTTTGCTCCTATCTAATTCAATTAGAATTTGAAAACGGTAAGATCTAATACAGTAGTTGCAAATTTTACAAATTACGCTAATAATATTTTCATCAGAATTGAACATTGGTTTAAGTTTTAAGCCACCACAAGAAAACAAGGAAATTCCAATGGAAAAAATCTATTGGAATTTGGCTAAGTATCGTTGGAATCGATGATTCCAACGGAAATTCCAACATAAAATGCATCGTTGGTAAAATGGCCGTTGGAATGGCAAAATTCCAATGAAAATTCCAATGGAAAAATATTCCAACGTAATTTCCAACATTATTTATCCATTGGAATATATAACCGTTGGAAAGAACTCCAACACTTTTTCCAACCCTAATTCCAACAGAGCTATACCATTGGAATATATTTAATCTTTGGAAAAAAGTCCAATGGTTATTCCAATGGAATTATACTATTGGAATTTAGTTCAATGGTAAATATCCGTTGGAATATTCAATCAATTTATCTCATTATCTAATATCTCAGAACTCCCAAGAGGTCACCCATCATCAATTTGTCCCAAGTCAAGCACATTTAACCATGTAGTTTTAGTATGATTGACTCCATAAGAGAAGATATATTTTATTGATATGGATTATTCTATAAAAGCATTTAACCCCTATTGAAATTTTCCAATGGTATTGGAATTTCCAATGGAATTTTCCAACATGTTGTACCATTGGAATTTCCGTTGGAATTTTAAAAACTCCAATAGAAATTCCAACGATTAATTCCAACATTTGGTTTACCGTTGGAATTTTTGTTGGAATTTTTCAATGGTATATTTTAGCGACGGAATTTCTGTTGGAATTTTTAAAATTCCAATAGTATTTCCAATAGTTTATTATTACTGTTGGAATCACTGTTGAGATTTTCCAACGGTTAGTTGTGGTGTTGGAATTTCCGTTGGAATTTTAAATTCCAACATGAATTCCAACATTTTATATCAACGGTTTTGTTTACCGTTGGGATTTTCATTGGAATTTTCCAACGGTATAATGTAGCATTGGAATTTCCGTTGGAATTTTAAAAATTCCAACAGTTTTCTATTTCGTTGGAATTATTTTGTTGGAATTTGATTGTTTTCTTGTAGTGCCAGTGGCCAATCTTAAATATAATCAGATGTATATTAATTAGTTACCTGATTACTAATATTTGATTAAGCAAATTTCACAAATTTTTTCTCTACGTGATGTAATTCTGGGATTTAATTTTATTTGGGGTACCATGCCTAGTAAGTTGGGTCCAAGTATTCTTGTTGGTACTAAATTTAATTAGACTATGAATTTCCCCCATGCAAAGAAAAGCACAAAATATTATCACCCAATTATAAATTTCTACAATGAACAAATACAAAGACAACAAATGAGCATAGAATCGAACGATTCAAACCTTGATTGGCACTAAAATAATGTGATTGCCAATCATTCTCAATATTCCCTTCAACGTAACTTTCAATCGATAATCACAAAGACTTTTCAAATAAAAAACAAACACCCTCACAAACCAAGTCAAAGAATCCCTTTCCATCCTTCTAACTCAAGTCCAAATCAATCCCGATTTTCCTCCTGCCAAAAATTCTTTGTTTCTTCATATTAGTCATTGGAGTCCTCCTTCAAACAAGGCTCTATTAAGGTGTTTGACTGAATTTATAATTCATAGGTTCAATTGTAATTTTAGTCCCATACTTATAAAAAAATTGATCCGAAAAAGAAAAATCACTTTTGGTAAAAAAAAAAACCTAAAATAAAAAACGCAAATTGATTCTTTTAAATAGGGATTGTACTAGGATGGTGAATGTGGTGCCGCCGCACCCAAAATTCCGTGTTTATAAATATAGTTCAAGTGTATATAAGGTTGACAAAAGTAACAAGATACTGAATTGGTGGAGTGACAATGTTATCATCCTTGAACTTTGTGGTTTAGAATTTAATTCTAAATGGAATCAAAGATCCAAAGATTTCAACCCCCTCCCCCCTTAGGCCTTATCTAACTTTTTTTTTTTTTTGGCAAAATGCAACACACCTCATACATATCATGTTTCATTCTCCCAAATTGAAAAACATACCTCCACCTTTATCGCCCAATTCAACCCCACCTCCATTAAAAATTTATCGTGCTTTCATTCACTCAATTTAAACAACACAAAGGGCTTCTCTCTTTTTTTTTTTTTCCACGCTCTGAGTTACTCGATACCTAGGATTGACTCTACTTTTAAACAAAAGAAAATTTTGATGCAATTATCCTATACCTATTTTTCGACTGATTTTGCAATTTCAAGCTGAAAATGACTCAAATTCGCGAGTTCCTTGAAAAATTAAGACTTTTGCGTGATAAATTTAGCCACATCCATAATAGCCATGAGACCAAAATTGCAATTTAATTTGTCTAAATTCTTCCTACAAAACTAACAAGATATTATTAAAGAAAATTGACATTAGATATTATAAAATTCTATTTTATTTGGATATTTTCTTGAAAAATCTTATAAATTCCGAAAGTAACTTATAAAATAGGGATAATTACAAAACACCCCTGAAGTTTAGGCTAATTACAAAAAAACTAGAGTTCTTTGAAAATTACAAAAAAAAACCTTGAGGTTTGATTCCGTCTTACATTTTTCCCGGTGATTTTCAAAAACATTTCAAAAAAACCCCTGACATTTACAAAAATATTACAGTTAACCCCTTAAATTTAAGACAATACGAAACCTAAAGATTTTTTTTGTAATTTTGAAACATCTCTGGGTTTTTTTGTAATTAACCCAAACCTCAGGGGTGTTTTTGTAATTATCCCTATAAAATATATAACATTATAATATCTTTGAAATGGAATCATTCACACTGTGTAACTGTATACAAATTCCAATGTGTACTTCAACTCAATCCCCCAGCTATATATAAGCACTTTCAAATTCCCTTTTACGTGCACATACACGTCTCTGTTTCAAATAACCAAATTTTCATGATCAACTTTCAATGGCAACAACAATGGTGGAGTCATTGAGAAACCACCATCCAATTACAGCCATGTCGATCTCCAATCCGAAACCATTAAGAGTCTGCTTTTCGTACGCGGCCTACGCTAAGAATTTAATACGCCACCTCTACTCCTCGAATATTCCGGTGGAGGCTGGGATGTCAGAGGCAGAGTTCTCCGCCGTTGAGTCATCCTTCAATTTCACATTCCCGCCGGATCTCCGCTCGATTCTCCGTGAAGGCCTACCCGTCGGGCCGGGCTTCCCCAATTGGCGCTCTTCCTCTTCACAACAGCTCGAAATTCTCACGAATCTCCCGATTTTGGGAATTTGCAAAGGAGTTTCGAAAACCGAATTCTGGATCGAATCGTGGGGCGATAGGCCTGACGATAACGATCGCGCTATTAAATTGGCGAAACGGTTTCTGAAAAAAGCCCCGATTCTCGTCCCGATTTATCGAAACTTTTACATCCCGTCGACGCCGTGCATGGCGGGGAACCCGGTTTTTTACGTGTACGGAGGGGACGTGAGGCTGTGGAGTTTCGACATTGCCGGTTTTTTCCAGCGATTCGAATTTGGAATGGGCGGTGGTGGTGGCGAGGAGGTTTCGAGGAGGCCGAGAATATTGTCCGGTTTTTGCGCCGCCCCTGCTTGGGCGGCGACGGAGGCGAGGAGGATCGAGTTTTGGTCGGAGATGGCGGAGGCGCGTACGGACACGCGCGGGTGGTGGAGTGGGGACTTGGGTGGGTGCTTGGAGGAGGTGTGTTGGAAGTTGAGGGATGGAGGGTGGAGAGAGGAGGATGTTAGGGAAATGATGATGATGGACGGCTGCGATGAGGTTAGCAGTTCTGATCAGGAACCACTTGATAGGGAGTGCGTGGAGTGGCGCGTGAGGGTTATGTCAGCTAGATTGTTACGTGCGGGATGGAGCACGGAAGATGTGGTGGAGTCGCTTGGATGTCCAGAGGATTGTCATCATCAGAATGAAGTTTTTGATGGAGACTCGTTCTTTGATTTTCATTATAAATAGGTTCTGATGATCAAAATCACAATAGTGTGATAGTAATTTACAATTCGTGAGGGTTTGAATTAATTGATTGGGGCAATGGGGCTCTTATTTTTTTAATTTAATGGACTGACTCTGATTTATGGCCTAGAATACATTTGTGGGTTGGGCTTGGCCATTGGCTCGAGATCCAATCGGCCCGATGGGCCAGGGTTTTTGTTTTTGTTTTTTCTTTTTCTTTTTTTTTTGTTTTTAAAGTTTGTCCTCGTCATTGCAGTTAGTCGAATCCGGGCCGAGTAATACCGGTGGCCACTGGACTAACCCTGGGGATTGACCCAACTTTTAGACCAATCCGACATTTTTTGTGTACAAAATGCAAACACAGGTTGGGTTGAGCCAAATAATTTTGCGGCCCAACCCAGCCCAAATTGTTTTCAGAAGCCCAATGAACTTGGCTAACTCAATCCACTGAATCATTGCCAGCTCTAGATATGCATGATTTGTGTACAATTTGAACGCCCCCCTTATTGTTGCATAATTAGAACATCAACAATGCTAAACCAAATTAAAACCTCCATCACAGTTTTTTATGCGCCACATCACTGCCACATCAAATGTAAAAACCTCAAACAATTTATAAACCTTTCTCTACAATTCATTAACTCCTACCACTAGTTTTTTGTGGACCCCGCCATTATTAATTATAATTTTATGTATTTTATATACATTCATTTAATATCCTTGTAAAAATATATCTTTCTTTAATTATTAATTAATATATTTTATTTAATTTTCATTAGTAAATATAAAAAATAAAGTTGGCGGGTTTTTATATTTTCATATATAACTTGATAAAATATTGTTAGAATACGCAAAATATTGAATTTAAACATTACAAATGACTCATTAATACATAGCAAAAGACAATTAAAGTTTCATAAATTGATATTTGAAATATTCACTAATCGCCCTCGCAAAGCGCCCACATGTGTTCAACTAAATCGGCTCGAAGTTGGTGATGTACTTCATTACCACGTAGCTAGTAATGCTCGGGAATGTAATCTCGGAATACTTGAGTGGAACTTTGAATTACTTGCGCTGGAGGAGCGATTTCTTGATCATCCAACCAATCACTTACCTTTTCCCCTTCATCCTCAATGATCATGTTGTGCAAAATAATGCACGTATACATGATATCACTCAATGTATTCCTGTACCAAAATCGCACAAGGCCTCTAACTATTGCCCAACGAGATTGGAGCACCCCAAATGCACGCTCGATATCTTTTCTTGCAGCTTCTTGTCTTTCTTTGAATTTTTTTCTCTTAGGATCCGCAGGACATGGAAAACTCTTCACAAAAGTAGACCATTCTGGGTAAATCCCATCAGTAAGATAATATCCCTTTGTATATCGTGAGCCATTTACCATGAATGTAACCTCCGGTGTGGTACTATATATAATATTGTTGATAAAAGCGATTCGGTAAGCACATTGATGTCATTTTTGGACCCTGCTACACCAAAAAATGCATGTCATATCCACAAGTCGGTTGATGCAACTGCTTCAAGAACAATTGTTGGGACCCCATGATCGCCTCGAGTAAATTGACCTTTCCAACCAACCGGGCAATTCCTCCATTCCCAGTGCATACAATCAAGACTACCCAACATACCAGGAAAATTGTGTCTCTGTTCATGCATTTGAAGCAAACGTTGGGTGTCATCAGGAGTGGGTCTTCTCAAGTATTGATCACCAAATACTTCAATCACACACTGACAAAATTTGGATAAACACTGACAGCGTTGTTTACGCAACCCGTAGATACTCATCATAATGGTCACAGAGGCTTCATATGCCAACCGACGGATAGCTACCGTGCATTTTTGCGGTGGCGAGAAGCCTTTTTTTTCTCGATCTCGACTCTCTGCGAAAATATGGTGAATGATGTTGCAAAGCTTCGACTATGCGAAGGAACAATTGTTTTCGCATCTGAAATCGTCGTCGGAAAATATCGGCATGCCATGTTGGGTCGTCAGAAAAGTAATCATTGACAAGACGAACATGTGCGTCTTCACGATCCCGATCAATGTACCTTCCCGTACGTTTTGTGCTGGAAGAACTTTGAGCTGTTAGAAGTCTCTGCTCTTTTTTCTCAAGTAGCTCTAAAATTTTTCGATCAATGTCATCTTCAGTGTTTTGCCTCGCTAGATCTTTCCATATTTCACGGATTTGGGCTTTCTTAGAACTACGCAAATCTTGAGACATTTTGGTAAGATCAATAATATTAGTGAGGGTAAGAAGACGAGTCCTTCATATATATAGGCTAATTTCCAATGGCTAGTTTGTAACGGCTAGTTTATAACGGCTAGTTTATAACGGCTAGTTTGTTGGTTATTTTTCTCTTTTTTTTAAATCGATGTCATAATTCTTGATTAATAAAAACTAAAATATTAATCAATTGATGCATTTGTATATATAAGTGTATTTCCAAATTATTGCATACTGTATAACATACTTATGCATTAGCCTAAAACCGTCCCCAATATAATATATTACCTTTAAGCACCCACTACTACATTTGATGGTCAGAATTTCAAATTGAGATTTTGGAGTTAGAGGAATGTTGTGCTACTCTTTTTCTTAATTTAAAAACTAGTCATAAGCTAAAAACGTACAATAAACATTAACAATAAAAACAACAAATATTTTTAGTTAAATAGTACAATAAACATAAGCTAAAAGTTACAAAAGAATAATACGAAAATCAACCTAATGATCTACGGTAAGTTATGCCTCTTTTTATTTTTTGTACAAGCTTTCTATGGAAATCAAGTTTTTCAGGGGCGATTTCATTCTCATCTTTCATATAGATATCATATTCCTTTATAAACAATACTTGATCATTATGTGCCATCTTCGCCTTTTGCATTTCTTTCAACATCGCCAACTCAGCATCCAACGCTTCATCTCCTTTTTCGGCTTGCAGAACTTTGTATTTTTCCTTTCTCTTTGCTGCCTTTTGGCCTGTTGGACGAGTACGAGCATCACAGAAAGTCACAGAATCACTTGTATCCGGATTGGAATCTGAAGTGTATGCTTTAAATTTAGATATTTTTGTCTTTTTTGCGCCCCTAGTACCTTGCTCTGTCGGAGCCCATTTCGGATTGTCTCTGACAAGCTTCCACACATGGTGATATTTGAAAGGTTTGCCATGATCATTCCTGAACTTTTTATTTACTTCTTCTGTTACTTGGTCGTCGCTCCATCCACTCCCTCTTTGACTTTGCTCTTTATTGTGCAATTCAGCATACTTATTCACGTCCCGTTGCATTAGAAACCAATGATTTTTCAGAGACCCTGACAATCTCGTCATAATGCCTTTTTTTCGAAACTCGTTGAAGTATTTTTCAATGTGTATCCAAAAGTCTTTGCATGCTTGGTCATTGCCTACTATTGAGTCACAACTAATTGTCACCCATGCCTTTGTTAGGAGCTCATCTTCATCCACAGACCAATAAGTACGGTTAACCGCTCGTTTGGTGCTACCTTCACCATGTTTGCAATGTTTGGTATCTGTATCAAGTGCAATATTTCCGAGCCCATCTTGTGTAGAATGTAGCGGAAACTGACTCTCTTGAACAGAAGATGGCGTTGAAGGCTCTTTTTCAGTATCAGATGCACTGAAACTAGCCATTTTTGTCTCATTTGAAGGCAATATCGATGGTGGTTGAGGTGAAAATGCGTTAGGATGAGGCATTGTCCCAAATTGGTTTGTCATAGCCGGCCAATATTCGGTGGATACATATAAAATGGAGCTCTATAAGCACTACTCGATTGAGTCGAAATACTCTGAGTTGGTTAAAAATTCAAAAAAATGGAATATTTTGTGAAAAACATGGCGTAGTTGGAAAATTTTGGGGGAATTGTGTGGGTGGAAAAAATTGAAATTGTTGGACATTAGGTTGTGTACTACAATTTTGAGAATTTGCATTTTGATAACTATTTGAAGAACTCAAGAAATTTCTAAAAAAATGTCTTGTATTGTCATCCATTTTGAATAATAAAAGGTAGAGAGTTAGATTGTGTGGGTAAAATAAAATACAACAAATAGTATTTATAGAAAAAATTTGAATAAAAAGTAACCGTTATTCTAAATTATAGCCGTTGAATAACGACTATCAAAGAATTTTTTGTGGTTTGTATTTCTAAAACAGACGTTAAGGTATACAAAAGTACAAAACCAATTCTATTTTTTTAAAAAGGTAAATCCACTTTTTAAATTAAAAGGCAACAATATATCAATATAAAACTAAAAAGTGGCCTCTTGTATGATGATGACTTGTTGCTTTTGCCCCTAACTAACACAATTTCGAGGCCACTCGCGCGTGACTACAATTGCAGGTAATTATTATGGGAGTGTGTTACACTTTCTCACTTGCAACTATTATTTGCATTTTTCTAATCTTGTATAAACTGGTTTGTAAATATGTACCTCAAAATACCATGTCATCATAAACCTTTCACCCACAATGGGAGGTGGTTTAAACAAAACCAGTTTTTATCCTTATAAACCCCACCATGAACCTTGCACTGGAGTTGCTCTTATGTGTTGCAAAGGGGGAAGTAAGAAATTTGTGTAACAAGAAAACCAAATTCTTTACATCAAGGGACAACAAATGAATAGATGGTTTGGAGTTTTTTCTTAAGGGGAGCGAAAGGGACATGAAGAAGTTTATGGGGAAATTTCATCATGAAAACTACTATTTTAATATTTCATAATTATAAGCGTAAACTAGTCGAGTCGAGTTAAAAATTTATTTTAGTTTTGATTGTGCTTTAAAAATAGTATTTGATCTCAATTTTTGTTTTTTTGAGATGAAACTACATTGCTTTCACTGAAATTACAACAAATCTGCAGATACAATTTCCTAGCCAATGTCACATCCTCATTCTTCCAACAAAATGGTGAGGATAACAAACAAACAAAAACAAATAAAACAAGCTAGTCGATGAGCAACACTATTCGTCGTTCTATTGTATATGAAATAAGTTAGTTACATATGATCTTAATTTGATTGATATTAAATGGTTGGAAAAAATTGGTGTTCGGGTTTTGTTTTGTTATGTTAATAAGGCAAACCAAAAAAAGAGATTTAATGATCGATTTTGAGCGTGGTTTGATTTGTTTTCAATTTAGCTACATTAAATTAATAATATGTTTTTCACTTTTCAAACACTCGATTTAACATTACTTCGGATGTAACATAAATATTAACAAGGGGAAATTACATGGAATACGCTGATTTTTTGTACCCTTACCACACAATACGCTCAAATTACTCTTGTACCTATTTTTTCCTTTTGTACCTATTTTTTTTTTTTACGCTCTTTGCTATTTTTTGATTATTTTTATTTTTTTTTTCGTTTGTTTTTGTTCCTGCATTGTTTTATATGTTATATAAGTTGTTTCGATGTTGTTTAAATTTGTTTCTTTGTTGTTTTTTTGTTGTTTCGATGTTTCAAAACAACTTTAACCTATTTTTATGCTGTTTTTTATTCATATATTATTTTGTACATTGTATCTATTATTTCGCGTTGTTCTATAATATTTCTAATGATTGTTTTTTGTTATTTTCATGTAGTGTTCAATGTGTAAATACGTTTTTTTACCTATTTTTAAGCTCTTTTTATTGATGTGGTATTTTAAATATTTGTTACGTTGTTTCTGGGTTATTTCCATACCCTTTTTAATGTTGTTCCGATGTTTCTTTGTTGTTTCAATGAAGTTTTCGATGTTTAAATATAATTTTTACCTATTTTTATTAAAAGAAACATGTTTGAAACATGTTAGAAACAATGTTGAAACACAGAAACATGTTTGAAACAATGTTGAAACAAAGCGTAAAAATATCCGGGAATTTTTGCTGGAGCGTATTGTTGTGTAAAACAAAGGCGGGAGCGTAAATTTAGGTAAAATTATACCAGGAAGCGTAAAAGGCTGATATTAACTTAAAAAATGTGGGTATTTATGTCAATTGCCCAATTAACAATCCAATTGGATAACACAATATCTGACAAGTAAATGGGCTGATTTTATTCAATTCCTGGGCCGAACAAAATCACTGATCCATTAGGATTCAGGAAGCTTAGCAAGGATCGTTCTATAGTTCCCACAAAGGCATAAATCGTGGCAAAACTGATTCGATGAGTAATAAATTTACATTTGCACTTGCATTCAAAAATAATGAATCTTACATTCATTTCTTTAATATTGCAAAAAAATATATTATGTTTTTGCATTCAAAATAAAATAATATTAAAATGCATTATATTTTGAATGTGATTGAATTAAAAGAGAATTCAACCAATATTATTTTATATTTGTATTCACTGGATGTTGGTGTAAGTCCAAGCGGCTACGATAATCTAGAGGGGGGTGAATAGATTATCTCCATCTTTTCAATTACGCCCTCTTTTAACAATCGAATGCTCAAACAAAATAATGAAGGTGCGGAATGTAAACAACACACGCCGATTTAAAGAGGTTCAACCCACCTAGGCCTAATCCTCTACCACCCCAAAGATATCAGGGATGGATTTCGGAAAGAAAAAGAATTTTATTAATTACCAAAATTAATACAAATTCAACTTACAACACCTTGAAGAGCACCACACTCTTCTTCAACACCACCTTTGAGATTACCACAATCTCACTCAAGATTACCACAATCTCCAACGGCACCTTGTGAAGATTACCACAATCTTCACCCTTGAAGAGCACCACACTCTTCAACACCTCAACAAGAAGATTACCACAATCTTCTTACACCTATCACCTAGATCACCCAAGTGTGTTCTTACCACAAGAACACTCACAAGGATATCTTGTGTTGAATGATTACCCAAATTCAAGATTACAACTTGATAATTGATAATACAATAGAGTGCAAGTGTAATCAAGAATAGCCTAGACCTCAAGAATGTGAAAGTGAATAGCTAGGCAAATTACAACAAGAAATATGACAATGTAAGCACAAGTGTATTCTTGAGTGTATCTTGTTGTGTTGTAGTTTTCTCTCATATTGTTGTGCTTCAAATCTTCCTCTATATATAGGAGATGATTGATACTTGATAGGCTCCTCTTGGAATCTGATATCTACAAAAAATTGCAATTAAAATCAAGATTATAATTTGTTAGAAATCAATCCCACAATTTAGGGAAAAGCATGTCTTTGCACAACGGTTAGAATTTTGTTTGTCAAACATTAGGGACGCGGTCACAAGACAAATAGACGTTTGAAAATGAGAAAACACATTTACACAGGGCGACCGGTCGACGGGGTCCGACCGATCGACCCTATGTGGCCGAAAGCGTAACCAAAAACGAGTCCGTAAAGTTCTTTGAGAAAATGCTCCTGTCACGGTCACCGTCGGCCGACGGCCGATCGGCCGACCGCACCGGTCTACCACCATGTTGACCGGTCAACCACCCTTTTTTCAGCAAATAGCTTATTCACTGTTTTTCACAATTTTCAGGTACGGGATGCCCTATAGGGCGACCGATTGGCCTCAAAACAAAAGTATTGTCCAATTTTATATCGAAAATAAACTTCAAGAAATACTCCAAAAAATAGTAAAAATATTTTAGACCGATCGGGAGTATTAGGACAATATTTTAGAACCATTGTTTTGGTGTAAAAACACATTAACACAAAATCATCAAAAGTGTTGTCCAATTTATATCGAAAATAAACTTGTAGAAATACTCCGGAAAATATTAAAACCATTTTAAATCATTTAGGAGTATTTGGACAACCTTTAAAAATATTGTTTTGGTATAAAAACAAAATCATCAAAATCATGATAAAATCATTTATCAAACAATCTCCCCCTTTTTGATGATTACAAACCAAAACAATTTGACAAGGCCGATTTTGAAAACAAAACAATTTTAATAGGCGATTTTGAAAACAAAACAATTTTAAGAGGCGATTTTGAAAACAAAACAATTTTACCGGTAAAAAGGAACTTTCCGTTGTGAGCGACAACATTCCACGCAATATAATCACAATGATGGGAGTAGAGATATTCAAACACATATAGCAAATGCTCCCCCTATCAACATGCACAACAAGAGTTATATAGAAGCAACTTAATCAAAAGCTAAAGGCTTAGCTTTTCAATATTGAGCTTAAGTATCAAAACTTAAAAGCTCCCCACAAAGAGACATCGTTA
This sequence comes from Rehmannia glutinosa, assembly GCA_016081115.2. Classification (NCBI taxonomy): domain Eukaryota; kingdom Viridiplantae; phylum Streptophyta; class Magnoliopsida; order Lamiales; family Orobanchaceae; genus Rehmannia; species Rehmannia glutinosa. The sequence continues at coordinate 10,294,762 of CM071930.1, read as the reverse complement.
GAAACATATATAGGTCCATACTACAACTAATGGACTAAGAAACATATACAACCACAATATACCAAGAGTGGACAAAATATGATCCACAACTTATGACTTTCAATAGCCACAACATGACTTTCAATAGCCGCAACTTATAGCTTCTTTTCGTTAAGCTTTTCTTAGCTTCTTTGAGCTAAAGAGCTTATAACCTATTTCTCCCCCTTTGGAATCATCAAAAAGAATGTTAGCACGATAAATACATCATATATTCATATCAAAGAGCACAACTAAACCGATGTATCGAGCTATTTGAGCATTGAAGCTTATAAACCAAATAGGAGGGAAAAGTCGAATCATACGACTTGTAGAGGTTTATGAAAACTCATTTGATAAGCAAAACATGATCTCTATAAATGTATAAGACTTTTGAAATCGAGAGAATCATGTAGGTGATGAATTTTTCATTGAAACGTTTTATCGAACACTTGGCGGGCGTCAAAAATTGAGAAAGATATATATAGCCCTTGTAAATGAAATCAAGCCAAGTTTTTCATCACCAAATGCAATTTTAACAAAAGTCACTCATCAATAATCAATAAGCTCATCACAAAAATATATGAATTGCATCAAGAAAAATACATATAAATCACAAACTCAAGGATTCAACCCAATTGAGTTAAAGAGAGTGAAATTCTTACCATTCTATTGGTAAAGACGAGCAATGATGATGATACTCGAGCTAGATAATCCCCAAAATATATAATTCATGCATCAAAACACATTTGAAGTGAAATGTGTGTGCAAATTGCAAAGGGGACGAAAAATGAATCAAAAGAGCCAAAATGGCTAAGTCTGTGAAACAGAATCATTTTTAACCAAGAAATTGTCCAGTATGACGGTCCGGCCCAGGCGGCGACCGATCGGTCGACGAGGCGGCACGGGTCGGCCTTGCCCTTGATCACTGATGGTTGGTTTTTTCTGTTTTGAAAATCGAAATTGATCCAAAAATCCGATTTTTCGCCCCTAAGTTTTAAAACGTGCAAAATGCAAACGTAGACCTCATTCAATATACATTATGTCATAATCAAGCTCGAAATGAGGTAAAATACTCGGCGGTTAACGATCAAAAAGTCCGCGAGTTGTCCTTGAGACGGAATTAAACACATCTCAAGTTTTTGTTAAAAATCACAATCCCTTAAAAATATATCGAATCTCAATATGTTTAGTTCGATTATGAAGAACCAAATTTTGAATACGAATAACCGTATAATAGATACCGAATTTGTTATCTCGAAAAAAAATAAGAACGTTTTAAAGCTTTGGATACAACAAGTCATAAGAGGAAGTGCTTTTCAAATATTTGAAAATTTCATTTAATGGCACTTTAATGAGATTCGTTAGGATAGTTTTTGAAGTCGAGCATATAGACATAAGGCATATGGAATGTCCAGTCTATAGGAATAATACAAGAAAACATACCTCGAATTTATTTGTCAACCGACATGCCTTTCTCAACCTTTGTCAATCTTTAGCCATAGAGGTTGAGATAGTTCTTCTTTCTTCAATGTCTAACTCCTTCAAGAGTTCTTTTGAAATATAACCATCTTCTTGGCATTGAATAATTTGAAGTCCAAGCAATAAATTGAGCTCCCCCATCAAGCTCATCTCGAGTTCACCTAGTATCAACTTAAAAATATATCTTGCACAAATATTCATTAGTAGTACCAAAAATATTCTCATAAATATGCACAAGTAAACAATCTTGCCCTTTTCCTCAAACAAAGAGAATAATATCAACCTTACCTCTTGTAAACTCATTTAGCAAAAATAGCTAAGTCTATCATACCATACATGGGGTGCTTGTTTTAAACCATACAAGGCCTTTTATAAAAATCATTTGGCCTAGAAAAATTTTAAACCCCGGATAGACTTTTACTTGAATAAAACCATTTAGAAAGTTGGATTTAACATCCATTTGGTAAAGCTTGAAATTTTCTTTAAAACAAGAATGGGCAAGCAAAATGCAAATAGCTACTAAATGTGCTATGAGTGCAAATGTTACAACAAAATTAATTACCTTCTTCTTGAAAATACCTTCGAGCTACTAACCTCGCTTTAGTTCGACCAATGTTGCCTTGGTCATCGAGTTTGTTAGGAATACCCTTTTTGTCTTCTTCATCACTATCATCATAGGCCATCCAATTGATCTAAGGTGTTCATAATAGAACATTTACATCCAAATATTTTGAGGTAACTAATATTTGGAGTACTTCATTTCTCATCTACACAACTTAACAAACTCATTACGGCATCGCTTATATAAGCAAGAAAAAAATAGTCCAAGTGTAAAAACATGCCTCAATCATCAATCACAAAAATATCTTGCATAAGAGCATAGTAGAAATAGACACTATATATATAGACCATGAAACAATAAACACATACTATGCATTTAGAAGATCATCAAGAGTCTAATAAATCATGCAAGTTCAAATAAGCTTAAGAAAGCTACAAAACGTCTCTTTTGAAATTTGAAAATCCGAAAGCATATAGTTGAGACCTTATTTAAAAGAAGTATTTGAACAAGAGTTGATACGGCAAATATGTGCAATCAAATATCGAATAGTGCCTTTCAAAAAATCTAAAAATCCTCTTAATGGCACTTGTATGAAATACTATGAAAAACAAGCACACAGGCACATGGCAATACATATATCGAGTCTATAAGAGTAAGAATAACACAAGTAAACGTACCTCGATAATTTATGCCTTTCTTGACAAATAATGACGAAAATGGCCATTTGTGAAAATATGTAAATCCTACACAATTCTTAAAACAAATCTAGCACAAATCATAATGATAAAAGTGTAGGCTAAGAGATATCACAAGTAAGCTCATGCCATAAAAATCCATAAAAGATGATAACACACTTTAGTCTACAAAAATGCACAAGAGTTTTAAAAACATCATATAAGGTCTTCTTTTTCAAAAAATATTTAAAAGCACAAGTATATATTGAAGACCTTAATTAAAAAATAAATATTTGAAAACTCATTTGCAATTAAGACACAAATAAAAGCATGCATAATAACAAAATAAAATGCATATTTAAATAGGGAGATACGGGTTACCAATTACGCCATTTCCATGGGTTGTGTCGTTCCCATTGTTGATGATATCTTCCCTCGAGAAGTCACTTTGTTGATGATGACTTCTTTGATTGCTCCATTTCCAAGGTTTGTTGCTTTCCCATTGTTGAAAGTCTCTTCTTCTTTGAAAATCATCTTGTTGATGATGTCTTTGCCATTTCCAAGGATTGTGTTCTTCCCATTTTTGATTATACCCTCTTCTTGGAAATTGGCTTTGTCGAAAATAGTTTCTCCTTCTTTGATCAAATGAAACGGTCATTTGATGTCTTCTTCGCGTATAACTTTTCTTCGATCATTATTTCACGGTACCTAATATGACATTGTTTTGTGGTACCCTTATGTGTTTGGGTCCTTTGGGATTAGTCTTGAGACTTTTAGGTCTCCAACAATAATTGGAGCTATTTCTAGCCCGACAAGTATTTACCGTATGACCCTTTTTACCGCAATAAAAGCATGTAATAATTCTAGGAGCATAATGACCAACGTCTTTAGAGACTTGATTCCTTTTCATGTGATTGACACCCTTAGGCTTATGATCAAGTTCTAGTTTGAATTATCACAACAATCAACAATATTGGTCATCTTATCGGCGACTCAAGTTGGATTTAGATAAATCATTTTTCAAGCAATTTATATCCTCAACAAGAGTACTATTTTCTTTCTCAAGGTTTCTAACCTTGTCAAGAGTGGTGGTGTGAGTACATGATAGTGATTCATAGGAAGTAAATAAACTATCCTTATCATTCTTTAAAACAATGAATTCCTTTTTCAAATTTTTGTATTTAACAAGTAAGTTTTGGAATTCATCTTGTAGCTCATCATAATCATTTTGCAAGTCACTATATTCATTTTGCAATTCATTGTCATAAGAAGTAGATGGTTTTAGAACTTACCTCGTTTTCTTCTTCGATGCCCATGAGGCATTGTTCAACTTGTTCATCATGGGAGGTTGTAGAAGGCTTATACCATGTTGTTGAATTTGATGTTGTATCCATTTGTGAAGTAGATGCTTTTGAGTTGCTCCTTTCATTTGCATATACTTCATAGATGGCTTCTAATTTTGCCATACTTCATGTGCCGACCGAATACCTACAACATGATCAAATTCCAAAGTGGTAAGTGAACAATGTAAAATATTAAGAGCTTTACCATTTAAGGAGATGATTTTCTTCTCTTCATCATTGAGCTTTTTGAAGCCTTTTGAGGTGTGTGGTGTATCTTTCATCGGAATGGATTCTCCGTTGATGACGGTGTTCCAAATATCGAACCCGCAACCTTGTAAATAGCATTCCATTCTTTCTTTCCAAAATATAAAATTCTTGGAATCAAATAGTGGTGGCTTGGTGGTGGAGTGCGGATAGATGAGCTTCGTTCAGAGTCGTCGATCGTTTCTCTTCACTCGCGATGTGAAACGAGCTTGCCAAAGAGTTTGGCTCGATACCACTTGTAAGTCCAAGCGGCTACGATAATCTAGAGGGGGGGTGAATAGATTATCTCCATCTTTTCAATTACGCCCTCTTTTAACAATCGAATGCTCAAACAAAATAATGAAGGTGCGGAATGTAAACAACACACGCCGATTTAAAGAGGTTCAACCCACCTAGGGCCTAATCCTCTACCACCCCAAAGATATCAGGGATGGATTTCGAAAAGAAAAGAATTTTATTAATTACCAAAATTAATACAAATTCAACTTACAACACCTTGAAGAGCACCACACTCTTCTTCAACACCACCTTTGAGATTACCACAATCTCACTTGAAGATTACCACAATCTCCAAACGGCACCTTGTGAAGATTACCACAATCTTCACCCTTGAAGAGCACCACACTCTTCAACACCTCAACAAGAAGATTACCACAATCTTCTTACACCTATCACCTAGATCACCCAAGTGTGTTCTTACCACAAGAACACTCACAAGGATATCTTGTGTTGAATGATTACCCAAATTCAAGATTACAACTTGATAATTGATAATACAATAGAGTGCAAGTGTAATCAAGAATAGCCTAGACCTCAAGAATGTGAAAGTGAATAGCTAGGCAAATTACAACAAGAAATATGACAATGTAAGCACAAGTGTATTCTTGAGTGTATCTTGTTGTGTTGTAGTTTTCTCTCATATTGTTGTGCTTCAAATCTTTCTATATATAGGAGATGATTGATACTTGATAGGCTCCTCTTGGAATCGATATCTACAAAAATTGCAATTAAAATCAAGATTATAGCTGTTAGAAATCAATCCCACAATTTAGGGAAAAGTCGTCTTTTGCACAACGGTTAGAATTTTTTTGTCAAACATTAGGGCGACCGTTGGTCAAGACAAATAGACGTTTGAAAATGAGAAAACACATTTACACAGGCGACTTGGTCGACGGGGTCCGATCGGTCGACCCTATGTCCGGCCGAAAGCGAGAACCAAAAACGAGTCCAGAAAGTTCGCTTTGAGAAAATGCTCCAGTGCAGGTCACCGGCCGACCGCGACCGATCTACCACCATGTTGACCGTCAACCACCCTTTTTCAAAGCAAATAGCTTATTCATGTTTTTCACAATTTTCAGGTACGGGATGCCCTATAGGGCGACCGATTGGCCTCAAAACAAAAGTATTGTCCAATTTTATATCGAAAATAAACTTCAAGAAATACTCCAAAAAATAGTAAAAATATTTTAGACCGATCGGGAGTATTAGGACAATATTTTAGAACCATTGTTTTGGTGTAAAAACACATTAACACAAAATCATCAAAAGTGTTGTCCAATTTATATCGAAAATAAACTTGTAGAAATACTCCGGAAAATATTAAAACCATTTTAAATCATTTAGGAGTATTTGGACAACCTTTAAAAATATTGTTTTGGTATAAAAACAAAATCATCAAAATCATGATAAAATCATTTATCAAACAGTTGGTGGAAGGACTATTATTTTATTATTTATTATAATTTTAATTAATATGATATTGGTAGAAGTAATTACTAATATTCTAACATAACAATATATTCTACCATGTTGTGACAAATTGTCATGGAGTAGTTGTGGACTTTAGTATATGTTCAAAAGTTTAATAATTGATTGAGATGTGTAACAATTGAACTTTTAAGCTATCTATATATATATATATATATATATATATATCAATGTTGTAAAAAGCGTTGGGCGCTAGCTACGCGGTAGGCTGGAGCCTAGGCGGGGTTAGGCTGGACCTGGGCGGGTTAGGCAGGCCTAATCGGAAAAAAAATCGTAGGCGGACGAGGGCGACCTAACGCCTAGGCGGGGATTAATCGGGGCTAGGCGGAGATTTCATGCTCCTTGTGGCCGAACAAAATAATGAGTTATTGATAAAAAAAAAAAAATATGAATCACAACCTACTGGTTCTACTCCATTCCTTGAAGTGAATGCGACTAGAGCTCAAAATTCTAATAATTTTTGAGGTCGCGGGAGAGGACGTGGTTGCGGTCGTGGAAAACATACACCATATAATCGTGGTAGTCAGAATAATAAAAATACAAATAACCATCAGAAGTGGATCAGAAATGACAAGAAAGGAAAGAGAAACTGATAAATCCGAAGGCGAGTGAAGATAAATGTTATCGGTGTGGAATGAAAGGTCATTGGTCACGTATCTATCGTACAACAAAACATTTAGTGGAACTTTATCAAGCATCTCTTCACAAGAAATATAAAAATACTGAGGCAAATTTCGCTTCTAATCATCTTGAAGATAATAATTTTGATGACCGGAATGTGGATATTACAAATCTGGATGTTGTTGATTTCTTTGAACATCAAGAAGGAAGGATTGATCAGTTAATTGGTGATGGAAATATTTAAGCAATGATATCTATGTTTTAAATTAATTTTTAAATATTTCATGCAAATCTATTGATGTTGTAAGAGTGAGAACATTTTTATTATGCTTGTATGTATTTTCCCGGGAAGAGATATTTTGGGGTTGAACCTTTTATATGAATGATATTTTTATCACAATATTTGTGTTTATTATTTCAATCACAAAATCTATATATATATATATATATATAAAGAGAAGTCGTTGGAAATAGTAAGTTGTAATTTTTTCCGCCCTTTTGCGGTTACTATAAAAAGTAATAAAAATATGTGTAAAGATAAGCAATGAAAAATATTAGTTATTTTATTATATTTGGTAGTCAACTTTCTATAAGTAATCACTTTTTAAAATGATATAAAAAATAGAATTATATAAAATTAACTTTCCGAATTTGTGTATATAGTGTTAATTATTATATTTACCTTTTATCTTTTTTTTAAACAAAAAGTAATAACATTTTTATTTTTGGTCCGTTTTTGACATATAATATATCAAATTTATCATTTTTTAGGATCTTTAGTTTGACACCTATATTGCATATATAAATAACAAAACATAATAAATGAAAAATATAAGAAGTATTTACTTATTATTTATATTTTGTAATGGGTTTTAAAAATTATGTATTCGGTCTATTGGACATCAATTTGTATAGTTGTTATTTGGTCTCAGGCTATTTCTTAATAATTATATAGAATTAATATTTAAATTTATTATATTCAATTAATAATACTTATTTTAATTGAAAAACGGATCTCATAATTGTTGGTCCAAGTCGCTACGATAATCTAGAGGAGGGGTGAATAGATTATGCCGATTTTCCGAGTTTTGCCCTCTTTTTCGAATGTGAAGATGGAAGCAAGAATGTAAGTGCGGGAAAATAAACAACACACGTCGATTTATAGAGCTTCACACCACCTAGGGACTACGTGCTCTACCACCCCACAGTATATCCGGGATGGGTTTCGAAAAAAAAGAATTTTATTAATAATTATCAAAATTATTACAACTTCACCTTGAAGAGTACCACACTCTTGTTACAACGACACTAATGAAGAGCAACAAACTCTTCAACACCTCGAAGAGCACCAAACTTTTCCACCTCGAAGAGCACCAAACTCTTCCACAAGAAGATTACCACAATCTTCTTACACCTATGAAGAGTACCACACTCTTCAACACCTAAGATCACCCAAGTGTGCTCTTACCACAAGAACACTCACAAGGATATCTTGTGTTTGAATGATGAACATAAAATCAAGATTACAACTCGATAATGAATTATACAACTTTGAAGTGCAAGTGTAATCAAGAATCAAGCCTAGGTCTCAAGATGTGAAAGTGAAATACTTAGGCTATTACAACAAGAATGTGAAAGTGAAGAACAAAATATTTGCTTGATATGTCTTTTGTTATGTTGTAGTATATTGTCTTGTATTTGTTGCTCCAAATCTTCCTCTATTTATAGGAGAGGTATTGAACATAGATAGGCTCCTCTTGGAGAGTGAAATCTGAAAAGAAATACAAGTTAAAACAAGAATATAGCTGTTATAAATCAACCCCATAAAATCAGGAAAAGTTGTCTCCCACAAGCTCAAGAATCTTCTGATTTTGAACTGGTCAACCTGTGGGTCAACCGGTCGATCAATACAAAGATTTGAAAATAAGTCCGTTGCAGTTGAGTCCCACACAGGTCTCCCAGGGGGGACGACCGGTCGACCACACTGGTCAACCAATCGACCAAATGGTCGACATGTCCTAGCTCGAAAACAAAATGAAGGAAACTTGAAACAGAGAGGCAGGGGAGACATGTCCGTTGGGTCAACCCATGTGGTCGACCGGGCGGTCGACCGGTTGACCGGAGGGGTCGACCCATCCCTGGAGAATTTTTGCGAGATAAACTTTGATAACATCGATCAGGCACCGGTCGACCTGTTCCAGGGGTTTCGGACCGTCAAAATTCTCCGATTTTATTTTTCGAGCGCCGTTTTACCTTGAAGGTATTCGATAATTGTTAAAAACACTTTAAAACATGGAAATCACTTTTAATATCGCTCGAAACGAATTGTTTGAAAAGTCGAAAACAATCTTTCAAGAAATACTCCGGAATATAATTTATAACCAATTTGGAGTATTTTGACAACAATAGGAAACATTGTTTTGGTATAAAAACCCACTAACTCTCCCTTTTTGATGATTACAAACCAAAACAATTTTAGGAGATTATTTTTAAAACAAAACGACAAAACGTTTTAAATCACATGTGTAGGAGCAAGGATTTTATAAAAGCATTTTTAACAAAGCTCCCCCTATAAACATGCACAATAAGAGTAAGCAGATAAGCAAACAACTAAAAAGCTAAAAGTTTAGCTTTTACAATATGAGCTCAAATAAGATGAGCTTAGAAGCTCCCCCTGTCAAAAAATATCATTAGACATGTATAAAAGCCCATGGTACATCCATTGGACTAAGTTTTATTCACAGTTTATGGCTTTTTCAATCACAACTTATAGCTTTTTCTAGCTTCTTTGAGCTAATGAGCTTATATCACGTTTCAATCACAGCTTATACCGAACATTTTATTTCAAGAAATAGGAACGTTATCAATCATTGGATAAAAAGAGTGCCTTTCAAATATTGAAAAATCCTTTTTAACGGCACTTAATTGAGACTCTTTTGGGATTGCTTTTAAATCGAGCACATGGGCATAAGACATGAAGAATATCGAGTCTATTAGAGTAACAAAAGTTGATGAACCTATCTCGATTTGTTTTTCAACCAATATGCCTTTCTGAAACTTGAAAAATCTTGATGTAGATAGCCATGGATAAATCTACGATCATTTGTTCTTTAATAACAAAATATTTCCTGCAAAATCTTGACAAAACATCTTGCACAAGAGCATAGTAATATCGGATAATATAGACAATATTGATATAAAACAACATAGAAGTTGGACAAGTAGCACATACAATGCTTCTTGTAGGAATCAACAAAAGTTCGATAAAACATGTGCTTATTGAAAATCTATTCAAGGTCTCCTTTTTAATTTTGAAAAACCGAGAGTATATAGTTGAGACCTCACTTTTAAGAAATATTTTTAAAAAGGAATTAAGACAATCAAGACAAGAATAAAAATGTGCAAAAATTATAAAATACATAATTCAAGAAGAGGATAAGGGTTACCTATTTCGCCATTGCCAAGGGTTGTGTCCTTCCCATTGTTGATTATACCTTCTTCTTGGAAATTGATTTTGTTGATAATGTCTTCTCCTTTGATCAAGTGGCGCAAACATTTGTTGTCGATTTGACAATTTGAATTTCCTCTGATTTTTGTTGCGCCAAGTACCTATCATGAAATTTTCCTGTGGTACCCTCAAGTGTTTGGGTCCTTTGGGATTAGCATTGAGACTTTTAGGTCTCTAATAATACTTTGAGCTATTTCTAGCTTGACAAGTATTTGCCGTGTGACCACTTTTACCACAATAAAAACATGTAATAGTTCTAGAAGCATAGTGATTAACATGCATAGATACTTGGTTCTTTTTCATATCATTGATAGCATTAGGCTTATAACCAAGTCCTTGTTTCACATGATCAAACTGTTGAACATCAAGAATTTTAGTCATTTTGTCGGTACTCAAGTTGAATTTTAACATATCCTCTGTCATGCAATTAATATCTTTAACTAGAGATTCATTTTCTTTTTCAAGGTTTCTAACCTTATCAAGTGTAGTAGTGTGAGCACAAGAAAATGATTCACATGAAATAAGTAAACTATCCTTTTCATTTTTCAAATTGTTGAATTCTTTTCTCAAATTTTTATATTTAAAGAGCAAGCTTTGGAATTCATTTTGAAGCTCATCAAAATCATTTTTCAATTCATCATAATCATTTTGCAATTCATTACTAAAAGAAATAGAAGAGTTAGAACGTACCTCATTGTCTTCTTTGATGCCCATTAGACATTGCTCGGCTTCCTCATCATCGGATATTGCAAGAAACTCATCCCAAGTTGTTGGATTTGGTATAATATCTGGTTGAGAAGTGAATGCTTTTGAATTACTCATTTCATTTGCATATACTTTATAGATGATAAGATTTCTAATAAGCTCATCAAAATTTAGAGTTTCTAAATTTTGAGCTTCCATTAGCAATGTTGTCTAGCCTTTCTACCATTTTGAAATCCCTTCACCCTCGAGATAAATCTTTAACAAGCATTGTTTTTCTAGCTTGTTTAACTTTCTTGGTGCGTTCATAGATGGTTTCTAATTTTTCCCATATTTCATGTGCCGACCGCATTCCTCGAATGTGATTATACTCCATAGAAGTAAGAGAACAATGAAGGATGTTAAGAGCTTTACCGTGTAAGGAGAATATTTTCTTGTCTTCATCATTTAACTCCTTGAGGCCTTTGGGGATTTGAGTTCCATCCTTCTTTTTCTTCATTGGAATATATACTCTGTTAATAACCATGTTCTAAATATCGAACCCGCAACCTTGTAAGAAGCACTCCATTCTATTTTTCCAAAGTGCATAATTGTTGGAGTCGAAGAGAGGCGGTCTATTGAATGAAGCACCGGTTGGAAGATAGCTCTCGTTCGTAGCCATGGATCTTTTCTTTTTACTCGCGATGTGGAACGAGCTTGCCAAAGAGTTTGGCTCTGATACCACTTGTTAGTCCAAGTGGCTACGATAATCTAGAGGGGGGGTGAATAGATTATGCCGATTTTTTGAGTTTCGCCCTTTTTTCGAATGTGAAGATGGAAGCAAGAATGTAAGTGGGGGAAAATAAAAAACACACGTCGATTTATAGAGCTTCACCCCACCTAGGGACTATGTGCTCTACCACCCCAGTATATCCGGGATGGGTTTCGAAAAAAAAAAGAATTTTATTAATAATTACCAAAATTATTACAACTTCACCTTGAAGAGTACCACACTCTTCTTACAACAGCACCAATGAAGATTACCACAATCTTCCAACTTGAAGAGTACCAAACTCTTTAACACCTCGAAGAGCACCAAACTCTTCCACCTCGAAGAGTACCAAACTCTTCCACAAGAATATTACCACAATCTTCTTACACCTATGAAGAGTACCACACTCTTCAACACCTAAGATCACCGAAGTGTGCTCTTAACACAAGAACACTCACAAGGATATCTTGTGTTTGAATGATGAACACAAAATCAAAATTACAACTCGATAATAAATTATACAATTTTGAAGTGCAAGTGTAATCAAGAATCAAGCCTAGACCTCAAGATGTGAAAGTGAAAGACTTAGGTTATTACAACAAGAATGTGAAAGTGAAGAACAAAATATTTGCTTGATATGTCTCTTGTTGTGTTGTAGTGTATTATCTTGTATTTGTTACTCCAAATCTTCCTCTATTTATAGGAGAGGTATTAAACATTGATAGGCTCCTCTTGGAGAGTGAAATCTGAAAAGAAATACAAGTTAAAACAAGAATATAGCTGTTACAAATCAACCCCATAAAACCAGGAAAAGTTGTCTCCTATAAGCTCAAGAATCGACTGATTTTGAATTGGTCAACATGTGGGTCGACCGGTCGAGCAATACAAAGATTTAAAAATAAGTTCGTTGCAGCTGAGTCCCACACAGGTCGCCCGGGGGGGACGACCGGTTGACCACCCTGGTCAACCGGTCGACCAAACGGTCGACCTGTCCAAGCTCGAAAATGAAATGAAGGAAACTTGAAACAGAGAGGCAGGGGAGACACGTCAGTTGGGTCAACCCATGTGTCGACCGGTTGACCGGAGGGGTCGACCCATCCCTGGAGAAATTTTGCGAGATAAACTTTGATAACATCGATCAGGCACCGGTCGACCTATGGATCGACCGGTCGACCTGTTCCAGGGGTTTTCGGACCGTCAAAAATTCTGACATTATTTTTCGAGCGCCGTTTTACCTTGATGGTATCGGTAATTATTAAAAACACTTTAAAACATGGAAATCATTTTTAATATCGCTCAAAACAAATTATTTGAAAAGTCGAAAACAATCTTTTTAGAAATAATCCGGAATATAATTTAAAATCGATTTGGAGTATTTGGACAACAATAGGAGACATTGTTTTGGTATAAAAACCCAGTAAAACATAATCATCAAAATCATGATAAAAATATTTATCTAACAAAAATATGTATCCAAAATTTACATATCACATATATAAAAAACATAGCATTATATATATTTATGTAAGAAGAAAATTAATTAATAGGAAATTATACACATCATAGTATTTTATATATAGAAAATTATTGTTTATTTATTAACATACTTTTCATCTTAATAGAAATTATCTTTTATATTTATCAACATGTTTTGATATTCAAGTTTCAAAGTTGTACATTTGAAATTAGATATGAAATTGTTTGTTTGATATATGTGTATATATATAAAAAATAGTTTTTATTTTTTTGAAATATTTCATTTTCCCTTAAAATTGCATTGCTAAATATAAAACAAAGTTATTATTTTAATTCCTTTAATAATTTTGATAACTGTTCAGGTTCCTAAACCCCAAAAAGTGTTCGGAATTTGAAATGACTTTATTGTTCAATACAATTTGTTAAATATTCAACATTGGGGTAGTAGAAAAAAATTCAACATTTGCCAGTTAAAATGTTTTTAAAACTTTTACTTTCTTATAGATAAACATGTTCTATAAATCGATACAATTCATATTCACACAACAAAATATTTCATATTTAAAGAGATTTTTAATAGTCTATAATAGTTTATATTTTTATTGTTTAATCGTATGATTTATAATCGAATTAATTATCTTTAAATTTTAATTATTTTTTGAAATTTTAAATTTTTTGCAATCACTATTTTTTTTTTAAACATAGATAACATAATTCCATAAGTTGTAAAATAAAGAATAAGTATAAGTAAAAATGTAAAGATTTTTGGGAATTTTTAGAATTAACAAATAAAAACTATAAATAGAATTAATATTAATAATAGATAAATCCAATATACATATTCGGGGAAGGGAATGAGAATGAAGAATCCCCGTTTTATATCTAATCGGAATAGAAATGAGGACGGTGATATAAATATCGTCCATGTCCAATCCATGGCTCAAGAGAAGCAGAGAATATCCATCCCGCTCTCATACCCGAATTAACCAGGGATTCCCCATTCCATCCTATTCAGTCAGGGATGTTCCCATCCAAAAATGCAGGAGATAGAATTCATAAGACAATTAGAAAAATATACATGTAACAATACAAAAAGGATAGACCTAATAGATATCCACCACGTGCATCGCAGGGGAAAAAGACTAGTATCATTATAATTCCACTAAATCATTCACAATTTCCACATTCAAATTTTTCCTCCCCAACAGTCATGTAATGGCTATGAACATTAACTTTTTATCTATAAATATACCAACATTTCATTCAACAATTCTCACATTATCATATATTCTCAATACTTCAATCTAGTTTCATTTATTCATCAAGATGTTTAATCCAACTATGATATTTCTTATTTTGCTAGTCATAATGTATGCCATTTTAATTTTTGTTGGAGAATATCCTCCGGGTTATTTTGGGCTTATGATTGAGATTTTTGTTGTCATCATTTATCCGTTGTTAGCTGTAACAATTTATTTAGCATGATGTAATAATTAGATGATTATATGTGTCTATGTTGTCAAATAAAATCTTTTATATTTAAAGTTTTGTTATGCCTTTATGTTATTATTTAGCTGTTTCACATTGATAGAATTTTCGACATATAAAATCATAAAGATAATCGCATAATTTAATTCAATAATGTTATATCAGGTGTTATGGGAAATACCGATAAGAAAGACTATTGTCTACTTTATAGTGCTACAACTCATTCAATATTAACGAATAAAGTATATTTCTCGAGTGTGAAACTGTACAAATCACAAATTACAACTATATCTGGTCCCGTTTAGATGATTGATGGCTCCGGGAATACAACATTAATATTGACTAATGGTACAATCATGCAGATTGAAAATGCATTATAATCTAGTAGATTAAAAAGAAATCTACTAAGTTTTAAGGATGTGCGTTATAATGACTATCATTTGGAGACACTAAATGACCATGATAAAGAGTGCCTACGTATCACATCCTATAAAATGGGCAAGAAGAATGTCCATGAGAAATTTGAAGCGACAATTTCTGAGTTGTATTATGTCCCAATTAAAGCTTTTGAATCCTAAGCCACCATGCATTGGAAGCTGGTGCATCATGATATATTTGAGTTATGACATGATCGCCTAAGACACCCGAGAACTACTATGATGCGTAGGATTGTTGAACATACTAATGAACATCCATTGAAAGGCGCAAAAATGCTGATATCCAAAAATTATTTATGTGAATCATGTACACAAGGAAAATTCATTACTAGACCTTCAATGGAAAGGTTAGTTATGGATCACCATCATTTTTACAACGTATTCATGGTGATATTTATGGACCAATACATCCAGCAAGCGGACCATTTAGATATTTCATGGTCTTAACAGTTGCATCTTGTAGATGGTCGCACATATGTCTATTATCTATTAGAAATATTGTATTTGCTCGATTACTAACGCAAATTATTAAACTCCAAGCATATTTCCCTGATTATCCTATTAAAAATATAGGGTTGGATAATGCCGAAGAATTTACATCAAAAAGTTTTGATGAATATTGCGCAACAATGGGAATTAATTTTGAGCACCTTGTAGCACATATTCACACTCAGAATGGGTTGGCAGAATCTCTGATTAAACGAGTCCAGGTCATTGCTCGTACATTATTAATGAGATCAAAGCTCACTAGTGTAGCATAGGGTCATTCAGTATGTACATTATTAGGAGTACGCGGGTCCAAATATGATAAACTAGTGATAAACAATAGGATAAAGATGTGTTGCAAAATGAATGTATTTGGGAAAATTACTCGAACTCGGAAGATAAACGAGGTTGTGAGATATAAAGCTCGACTCGTGGCTCAAGGATTCTCCCAAAGACCTGAGATTGACTATGATGAAACATATTCACCTGTGATGGATACTATCATGTTTCGTTACCAAATCTCTCTCTCTCTCTCCCCATGTATAGATAGAAATATATATCTAATTTTATTATTTGCACAAAGATTATACATATACGATTTTGAAATTATCTATAACATACCGTTCATTTTGGGAAAAAGAGAGTATGTATGGGAAAAAAAATAATTGTCCGCCTGCTTAGAAATTGTTATTAAACGACTTCACGGTTTCACCTTTAAAGGTGAAAGCGGGTTTATCCTTCTCAAAACAATCGTTTTAGGGAGAAAGGGGTAGTGTCATTGCTAGGTAAATCAATTGAATCTACAAACAGTGAAACAGAACATTGAAAAGAGAAGAGACGAAAATGGCGACGGCGATTGTGAGATCTGGCCTTCGTTCCGCCCTCCGCGGTGGCGCAGCTGCTCCACGCTCTTCCCCAGCTTACAAGCGCTCCTTCTCCTCTTCAGCTCATCACGATGAAGCTGGTATTATGTGATTAAGTATATCTAAAGAATAACACATTGATTTTTAATTGGAACGAAAAACATATTGTGAGAAATCACAAGATCTAATAATTACTTTTTTCGTGGACGTGTTTGTTTAGATTGCTGATTGTTCCTATCTCCAATCTAGGGTTTTAATTACATGCCATGTTCTATTTAGCTTAATTAGGGTTAAGGGAGTTTGTTTTGAAATGTATTTAACTGCGATGATGTGATTGAAATCCTGGATTCATTTGTTTAAATCTTTTATTTCCTTTTATTTAATGTAGCTGAGGCATCCAAGTGGGAGAAGATAACATATGCAGGAATAGCAACATGCACAATTCTAGCCATTGTTAACCTATCCAAGGGTCATCCGCACAGCGAAGAGCCTCCCGTAAGAACCCGCCTCAAGAGCTCATGCCATCCTGATATTAATTTTCTTCTAGATGAAACCTAGATTTTAGTTGTTCGGTGTTGCGAAGTAGCTGGTCAGCTTATAAAGTCATTTCAATATTGAAAAGACAGGATTTTGATTCTAAATTTTTTTGTCAGCTTTTTCTGATATATTTTAATTTTGTGGTGCAGGCATACCCTTACTTGCATATCCGGAACAAGGAGTTTCCATGGGGTGAGCCTCTTATGATATTGTTGTTTGCTTAATTTATTTTTTATGAGATCTACGGAGTGCTTGTTTCAAGTTATCTGATTTTTTGTGTGATTTATCATGTTTCATGCATTAGCAGCACCATATATGTGGATATTTATTGTTTTTTGATAAGTGAAAGTATGAAGATTGACATTTATGCCACTGGTAATTATCATTGGTTAAAATTATGTTGGAGAATACTTCCTTGCTAGTCATGATGGATTTTTGATGAAATTTGTGTTTAAACTTTTAGAAGATTCAACCTTTTTAACAAGATACACCAAAACTATGCTGATTGGTGTTTAATCAGAGAAACTGTTGTATTAATGAATAATGATCTTGTGCTGATGTGTTTCCAATATAAAAGAGATACTAAAAATTTGAATTTTGTTTGTGGAGGCTCATATCATTGCTTTATTAAGGCTTTTCTAATTGTTGCATGAGACATTACTTTGTTCTTAACCTTATTCTCTCATTGATCTGATGTTATTTCCTAAAATGGAAAATTTTAGATTATTTTCATACAGGATACATGTTGATGATGTGAGTTCATGATATTAAATATTCTCGTGCATGATGGTATTAATATGAATGAAGGATATATTTATTTTCTAATCTATGTTTGATAGCTTAAAGTTTGTATAGAGGTGCTGCAATATTGGTCACAAATTTAATAATTTTGAAGCTTTAATTATTGGGAAAAACTGTAGCTTACCAAATACCAAGAGATGATTGGGAGAACTGAAGTAGTTTTTGTGGACAAAGTATTTTAAGGGTGCCCCAATGGTGGTATTGGGAGGGGATATTTCCACAGATATCACACCAAAAATATACCCACACCATTTTGGGGATTGAGATTTTGAGGAAAGAGAAAATCTGTAACCAGATATTTTATAAATAAAAAAACGAAAAGTTGCAAGGAAGCCGTGTGAGCAGCACAATGGAAGCTGCCATGCTGACAATGGGTCTTGCGTGTTTTTTTTTTTTTTTGTATTTTTCTGTTTTATTTATTGTTTTCAAATTGACAATGAACGCACAAAAACGTGGTTTGACGGATATTTGATTGGGGAGAGGGTTATTTGAAGAATTGATACTTGTGGGTTTGATGTGGCATGTAGATCACACAAATACCACTCACAATATCCCCAACCATTGGGGTTACCCTAAGATAACTTACCTTTCTGAGTATACCTAAAAAATCTTTACAGATGATACTCTCAGCATGTCAAACCTTGTACCATAGACACCTAATCACAAGATTTGCCTCTGGGGAGGCAACCTTATTCCTAGGGTAACCCCAATGGTTTGAGGTTATTGTGTTGGTATTTATGGGGTACATCCCTCCAAATATCCCTCCAACTACTTTGTAGTGGACCCCATTTTCCATTTGAAAACAGTAAATAAAATTATTTAATACGGAAAGCTACGAAAGGAAAAAAATCATGCAAGCTCCATTGTGTCCCCATCCGCTCTCACATGTGCCATGCCAGCTTCCGCTGTGTTACCTTGCAATTTTTTTTTTTTTGTTTATCAGATATCTGGTTACAATTTCGTAACTAGATTCTCTTCCTCAATATTCCTATCCCCACAATGGTGTGAGGATATTTGTGGGGTGGTATTTGTGGAAGTATCCTCTTCCAATACCACTATTGGGGTGTGCTTGGGGTTATTGTGGGTTGTATATTTGTGGGGTTCACATGCTACATCAAACCCATAAACCACTTCTTCAAGTGCCCCTCTCCTCCAATCTCCAACCCTTTTTTTGTGGGCCCCATTGCCCATTTGAAAACAATGAAAAAAAAATACTAAAAAAAAATGCATGCAAGCCCCATTGTCAGGCGTCAGCGGCTAGGACCTAACTTTCCTCAGTTGCCACTATCTTCATCTGGCGCATGCAAAGCTTTCGTTGTGTTGCTCATGCGGCTTCCTTGCAATTTTTTTTTGTTCATCAAATTTGCGGTTAAAATTTCGTAACCAATTTTTCTCTTTCCTCAATATCTCTATCCCCACAATGGTGTAAGGATATTTGTGGGGTGGTTTTTGTGGATATATCCTACCATTTGGGTTACCCTTACTGCTTCTGGGTGACCCATGATGACCTTGAGGGTGTTTGGGTGAGCTTATAAGCTCTTTAAATTGTTTGGTAATTTTTTTAGAAAAAGATCTTATAAGCTTCCAAAATAAGATGTCAGGAGCTTATAAACTGTTTTTAAAAAAGTAGGGGAACCCCAACTTTTTTTCAAAATAAGATCTTATTTTAACAAACCTCTTTTAGTTTTGATTGTTTTAATTACAAAATTGCCATTACTAACATCTTAAAAGCTACACCATCTTATTTTATCCAAACACTTCAACAACTTATTCTGAGAATAAGATTTAACATCTTATAAGCTCTAAAAACAACTTATAAGATGTATGTGCTTATAAGATCTTTTAAATAAGCTTAGCCAAACACTCTCCTTGTATTGACTGGATGACTTGGTGTTGTCTCGCCTAGATATTTTTCCTTTTGCTATAAAGAAAGTAGATATTTTTCCTTTTGGTATAAAGAAAGTATACATGTAAGATATTGTGAAGTTAGTCTCCTGTGCCATGTGTGTCTATTGCATTCAGTCTAGCATTAGGCTGAGAAACTGAACTTTTTTTATGCAAGAAAAGGAATGAAACTGTGTTACAATGTAGCATGACTAAGCAGGGACTGGAATGAGGATATAGATACTAGACAAAACATTGTAGTGTTCATATCTGACCTTTGACACATTAGAAGTTTACTGAAAACATCTCAAAAGATTATGGAGGGTAAGAACGATCCAGAAGAGAAGTATGTTCATTTTTTTTTCACCTCGTGGACACAGTATGATGTTCGGCATTAGTTGCTTGACGCTGATCGTGGATATAGATTAAATAGCAAGTAGATATGTGTTGTGAATTTCAGAATCCACATCCGATTTCTGAGTAATTTCTTGAGGTTGGTTAGATTACACTACTGAAGGGGTGCCCGTATTCGCTGCACGTGTTATAATGTACTCACTAGTGGATTTGGCATCTTTTCTTAGAAATACAAATTTCCAGCAATCCCAATTGTTTGAAACCCCAAGGAATTATCTTATGCTATTTTTTGAATAGTCACAATCTGACAAATCTTAGTTTGCACCTGGGAGACAGATTAGTGTTTTTATCTTATGAGGAGTTGAGGACTGACGCTTTTTGTCTTACATGCGTTGTATTATTTTAAGCTGGCAAACACTTTATTTGGTTTTAATTGATTTTCCCTCTTGTTGGAAAACCAAAGTGTGAAGAAAATTGTAATTATGAACCCTATAAAATCAACCTTTTTCATGTCGCGAACACTTTGATTTTCTTGGTAGCTTTTCAGCAGAATGTAACATCAACGCGCATAAATATCATCCCGTACATATATTGATATGCTGACTGTAGGCTACATAAAATCCTCAAATAAAGTATTTCGTTTGAAACATTAATGCAACATCTATATTGCATGACAGTTTTACTTTCTAGGATTGCTGAGCAGTTCACTTTTTTATTAACTTGAGCTTTTGTGAGTGCAGGTCCGGATGGTTTGTTTGAAGTAAAGCATCATTGATCCTTCTAGGTTTGACCATATGAAGGCTCTCAGAATAATTAGTCATTTAGTTCATTTCTGGAGTGTATTTAAACTCATGGTTGTCCAGATTGACCTGGAAATTTAGTTCAACATGTTATGTTGACAATCTCGGAAACTGGGATTACTATTGTTTTTCGGATGCATTGTGGATGTGTTTCATCCTTCATTTTTCTGTGCTTCATTTCATTGTGCTTCCTCAAAATAAAAGTTCAATAAATTGAGGGCATTTAATCAAGTTGTGGCATTTTGATACGACGGA
This sequence comes from Rehmannia glutinosa, assembly GCA_016081115.2. NCBI lineage: Eukaryota > Viridiplantae > Streptophyta > Magnoliopsida > Lamiales > Orobanchaceae > Rehmannia > Rehmannia glutinosa. The sequence continues at coordinate 10,273,692 of CM071930.1, read as the reverse complement.
ACCCCCAACGTTTAACCTGAATTTTGTAATTTTGAATTATCTCCGAGATTTTTGTAATAAGCTCAAACCTCGGAGGTGTTTTATAATCATCCCTTTCAAATATATGCAAGTTGAAAAAACCCATTAGATCAAGTTAACTCCTTCGTAATTAGTTAATGTATTGAATTATGTAGGACTCGCAAGGAGTGATTACAATATACACGGCCACAAATATATTCAGGAGTGGTTGATTCCGAGGAGTGTAATAACTCTTTGGCTTTTCTGAAATAAGTCTATAAACAAATAAACCAGAAGTTGGTACGTTGTCTTTCATTGAAAGGATTGAGAAAATTCAACTGGGAGCCTTCAGAGCCCTGATCAGAAACGCACTGAAAATCTTTGAGATTGAAAAAGGAGAGACTTTGGGAATCAGAATCATTTACCCGTAAGTTATTCAGCTTTTTATCTCGCCTGTCTTGATCAAGCCTTTAAAACATTCTATTGGCTTTGGATTTTAGTATAATAGACACAGAAAAAAAAGGCTTGGATTTTAGGACACTTTGAAACTGTTCCCCAGATTCCACACGTGATTCTTACGTTTCCGAGCATGGGTTCATTATTTTTTTTCTCTTTATTTTTCTTGAAGCACGTCGAAATATTAAGAAAGTTTTTTAGTGATGTCGTTATTTGTTGCCTCGGACGAAAGTTATGGATTATGTTCACCCGCTAAACAGTAATTAAACACAAAGTCTAACGATCATCGCAAGATCGAACGAAATCAATAATAGGGTGACAAGTTAACTACAAGTAATCCCTGAAGGAAGAAATTAGACAATAAACAAAAAGTAAATCCTAAACACTCTAACCATATTTTGGAATCATGTCACCAAACTTGCAAGCAGAATATCAACCAATTGATTATGCCATTAATAATTAAAACAAACAGATATAAATTATGCCTAAATCTGATAACTCTCGTATTCCTAAATTCAGTCCACCCATAACCAGTTTCCTCAATTAATTAATCAAGTTAGACAATGGGACACTTGTCACAATCAAAGAAGAGTGGGGTACTACCCACTTGAGTAACATTTCATTTCCCTACAATGGGGATAGTAGGGAAAAGACACATGCACTTGTATGAGATCGAACCCGAAAATCGCTCTTCCAAGACTCTACCACTGGAGCACAAGGTTGGTCCCAACGAATAAAAAGTACGTACTACCAATGCCCTTGAAATAAATTTTAAGGAAATCTATTATAATTTATATGGTAAATTAAATCGATCTAATTTTAAGGATACTTATAAAACCCCCTTAAGAGCACTCTCAAGAGAGTGTTCTATTTAATTTAGAGTAAAAATGTGTTTATTACTGAGCCAAAGCCTGCACCATTTTGAAGATGTGAACAGTTATACGCCAGAATAGCGCAACACTATAGTTGCGCTAGAATTTTCTTTCTTTTTTTGTTTTAAATTAATTATTTTAATATATGAAAATATGCACTAAAAATAGAATATTTCTTTTTAGTATATAATATACTTCACTGTTGGAAATAAAGTGGAGATTATGCACTAAAAAAGTGCAGGATATACATTAAAATAGTGCAAACTATGAATATAGTCTAAGGTTTGGGCTAATTACAACAATAAAATGAGGTTTATGAGAATTACAAAAAACTACTTGAGATTTGATTGTCTTAAATTTAAGAGAGTAATTGTAATATTTTGATAAGCATAAGGTAGGATTTTGATTTTTTTTTTTACATATAAAGGGAGACAATATAAGTCGGGTCAAACATAAATGGGTTTTTGTAATACCAAAAACCAATGGGTTTTTTTATGATTAGTCTCGAATCTCGGGATCTTTTGTAATGATCCCTTATTTTTATGAGACATCGATAGGGATGGCTAAAAAATAATTAAACACAAAGTCTAACTATCATCGCAAGATCGAACGAAATCAATAATAGGGTGACAAGTTAACTACAAGTCGTCTCTGAAGGAAGAAATTAGACAATAAACAAAAAGTAAATCCTAAACACTCTAACCATATTTTGGAATCATGTCACCAAACTTGCAAGCAGAATATCAACCAATTGATTATGCCATTAATAATTAAAACAAACAGATATAAATTATGCCTAAATCTGATAACTCTCGTATTCCTAAATTAAGTCCACCCATAACCAGTTTCCCCAATTAATTAATCAAGTTAGACAATGGGACACTTGTCACAATCAAAGAAGAGTTGGGTACTACCCACTTGAGTAACATTTTATTTCCCTACAATTGGGATAGTAGAGAAAAGACACATGCACTTGTATGATATCGAACCCGAAAATCGCTCTTCCAAGACTCTACCACTGGAGCACAAGGTTGGTCCCAACGAATAAAAAGACGTACTACCAATGCCCTTGAAATAAAATTTAAGGAAATCTATTATAATTTATATGGTAAATTAAATCGATCTAATTTTAAGGATAATTATAAAACCCCTTAAGAGCACTCTCAAGAGAGTGTTCTATTTAATTTAGAGTAAAAATGTGTTTATTATGAGCCAAAGCCCGCACCATTTTGAAGATGTGAACAGTTATACGCGAGAACACTATAGTTGCGCTAGAATTTTCTTTTTTTTTGTTTTAAATTAATTATTTTAATATATGAAAATATGCACTAAAAATAGAATATTTCTTTTTAGTATATAATATACTCACTTGTTGGAAATAAAGTGGAGATTATGCACTAAAAAGTGCAGGATATACATTAAAATAGTGCAAACATCGAATATAGTCTAAGGTTTGGGCTAATTACAACAATAAAATGAGGTTTATGAGAATTACAAAAACTACTTGAGATTTGATTGTATTAAATTTAAGAGAGTAATTGTAATATTTTGATAAGCATAAGGAGGATTTTGATTTTTTTTTTTACATATGAAGGGGGATAATATAAGTCGGGTCAAACCTAAATGGGTTTTTGTAATACCAAAAACCAATGGATTTTTTTTTATGATTAGTCTGAATCTCAGGATCTTTTTGTAATGATCCCTTATTTTTATGAGACATCGATAGGGATGGCTAAACAGTAATTAAACACAAAGTCTAACTATCATCGCAAGATCGAACGAAATCAATAATAGGGTGACAAGTTAACTACAAGTCATCTCTGAAGGAAGAAATTAGACAATAAACAAAAAGTAAATCCTTAACACTCTAACCATATTTTGGAATCATGTCACCAAACTTGCAAGCAGAATATCAACCAATTGATTATGCCATTAATAATTAAAACAAACAGATATAAATTATGCCTAAATCTGATAACTCTCGTATTCCTAAATTAAGTCCACCCATAACCAGTTTCCCCAATTAATTAATCAAGTTAGACAATGGGACACTTGTCACAATCAAAGAAGAGTTGGGTACTACCCACTTGAGTAACATTTCATTTCCCTACAATGGGGATAGTAGAGAAAAGACACATGCACTTGTATGATATCGAACCCGAAAATCGCTCTTCCAAGACTACCTACCATCGGAGCACAAGGTTGGTCCCAACGAATAAGAAAGACGTACTACCATTGCCCTTGAAATAAAATTTAAGGAAATCTATTATAATTTATATGGTAAATTAAATCGATCTAATTTTAAGGATAATTATAAAACCCCCTTAAGAGCACTCTCAAGAGAGTGTCCTATTTAATTTAGAGTAAAAATGTGTTTATTACTGAGCCAAAGCCTGCACCATTTTGAAGATGTGAACAGTTATATACGCGTAACACTATAGTTGCGCTAGAATTTTCTTTTTCTTTTTTTGTTTTAAATTAATTATTTTAATATATGAAAATATGCACTAAAAATAGAATATTTCTTTTTAGTATATAATATACTCCACTGTTGGAAATAAAGTGGAGATTATGCACTAAAAAAGTGCAGGATATACATTCAAATAGTGCAAACTACTGAATATAGTCTAAGGTTTGGGCTAATTACAACAATAAAATGAGGTTTATGAGAATTACAAAAAACTACTTGAGATTTGATTGTCTTAAATTTAAGAGAGTAATTGTAATATTTTGATAAGCATAAGGGAGGATTTTGAATTTTCTTTTACATATGAAGGGGATAATATAAGTCGGGTCAAACCTAAATGGGTTTTTGTAATACCAAAACCAATGGGTTTTTTTTTATGATTATTAGTCCGAATCTCGGGATCTTTTTGTAATGATCCCTTATTTTTATGAGACATCGATAGGGATGGCTAAACAAAGAATTAAACACAAAGTCTAACGATCATCGCAAGATCGAACGAAATCAATAATAGGGTGACAAGTTAACTACAAGTCATCCCGAAGGAAGAAATTAGACAATAAACAAAAAGTAAATCCTAAACACTCTAACCATATTTTGGAATCATGTCACCAAACTTGCAAACGAATATCAACCAATTGATTATGCCATTAATAATTAAAACAAACGGATATAAATTATGCCTAAATCGATAACTCTCGTATTCCTAAATTAAGTCCACCCATATAACCAGTTTCCCAATTAATTAATCAAGTTAGACAATGGGACACTTGCCACAATCAAAGAAGAGTTGGGTACTACCCACTGAGTAACATTTCATTTCCTACAATGGGGATAGTAGGAAAAGACACATGCACTTGTATGAGATCGAACAGAAAATCGCTCTCCCAAGACTCTACCACTGGAGCACAAGGTTGGTCCCAACGAATAAGAAGTACGTACTACCAATGCCCTTGAAATAAAATTTAAGGAAATCTATTATAATTTATATAGTAAATTAAATCGATCTAATTTTAAGGATAATTATAAAACCCCCTTAAGAGCACTCTCAAGAGAGTGTTCTATTTAATTTAGAGTAAAAATGTGTTTATTACTGAGCCAAAACCTGCACCATTTTGAAGATGTGAACAGTTATATGCCAGAATAGCGCAACACTATAGTTGCGCTAGAATTTTCTTTCTTTTTTTTTGTTTTAAATTAATTATTTTAATATATGAAAATATGCACTAAAAATAGAATATTTCTTTTTAGTATATAATATACTCCACTGTTGGAAATAAAGTGGAGATTATGCACTAAAAAGGTGCAGGAGATACATTAAAATAGTGCAAATTACTGAATATAATCTAAGGTTTGGGCTAATTACAACAATAAAATGAGGTTTATGAGAATTACAAAAAACTACTTGAGATTTGATTGTCTTAAATTTAAGAGAGTAATTGTAATATTTTGATAAGCATAAGGGAGGATTTTGATTTTTTTTTTTACATATGAAGGGGGATAATATAAGTCGGGTCAAACCTAAATGGGTTTTTGTAATACCAAAAACCAATGGGTTTTTTTTATGATTAGTCTGAATCTCAGGATCTTTTTGTAATGATCCCTTATTTTTATGAGACATCGATAGGGATGGCTAAACAGTAATTAAACACAAAGTCTAACTATCATCGCAAGATCGAACGAAATCAATAATAGGGTGACAAGTTAACTACAAGTCATCTCTGAAGGAAGAAATTAGACAATAAACAAAAAGTAAATCCTTAACACTCTAACCATATTTTGGAATCATGTCACCAAACTTGCAAGCAGAATATCAACCAATTGATTATGCCATTAATAATTAAAACAAACAGATATAAATTATGCCTAAATCGATAACTCGTATTCCTAAATTAAGTCCACCCATAACCAGTTTCCCAATTAATTAATCAAGTTAGACAATGGGACACTTGTCACAATCAAAGAAGAGTTGGGTACTACCCACTTGAGTAACATTTCATTTCCCTACAATGGGGATAGTAGAGAAAAGACACATGCACTTGTATGATATCGAACCCGAAAATCGCTCTCCCAAGACTCTACCACTGGAGCACAAGGTTGGTCCCAACGAATAAGAAGTACGTACTACCAATGCCCTTGAAATAAAATTTAAGGAAATCTATTATAATTTATATGGTAAATTAAATCGATCTAATTTTAAGGATAATTATAAAACCCCCTTAAGAGCACTCTCAAGAGAGTGTCCTATTTAATTTAGAGTAAAAATGTGTTTATTATCGAGCCAAAGCCCGCACCATTTTGAAGATGTGAACAGTTATACGCGAATAGCGCAACACTATAGTTGCGCTAGAATTTTTTTTCTTTTTTGTTTTAAATTAATTATTTTAATATATGAAAATATGCACTAAAAATAGAATATTTCTTTTTAGTATATAATATACTCCACTGTTTGAAATAAAGTGGAGATTATGCGCTAAAAATGTGCAGGATATACATTAAAATAGTGCAAACTACTGAATATAGTCTAAGGTTTGGGCTAATTACAACAATAAAATGAGGTTTATGAGAATTACAAAAAACTACTTGAGATTTGATTGTCTTAATTAAGAGAGTAATTGTAATATTTTGATAAGCATAAGGGAGGATTTTGATTTTTTATTTTTACATATGAAGGGGGATAATATAAGTCGGGTCAAACCTAAATGAGTTTTTGTAATACCAAAAACCAATGGGTTTTTTTTATGATTAGTCTGAATCTCAGGATCTTTTTATAATGATCCCTTATTTTTATGAGACATCGATAGGGATGGCTAAACAATAATTAAACACAAAGTCTAACGATCATCGCAAGATCGAACGAAATCAATAATAGGGTGACAAGTTAACTACAAGTAATCCCTGAAGGAAGAAATTAGACAATAAACAAAAAGTAAATCATAAACACTCTAACCATATTTTGGAATCATGTCACCAAACTTGCAAGCAGAATATCAACCAATTGATTATGCCATTAATAATTAAAACAAATAGATATAAATTATGCCTAAATCTGATAACTCTCGTATTCCTAAATTAAGTCCACCCATAACCAGTTTCCCCAATTAATTAATCAAGTTAGACAATGGGACACTTGTCACAATCAAAGAAGAGTTGGGTATTACCCACTTGAGTAACATTTCATTTCCCTACAATGGGGATAGTAGGGAAAAGACACATGCACTTGTATGAGATCGAACCCGAAAATCTCTCCCAAGACTCTACCACACTTTGGAGCACAAGGTTGGTCCCAACAAATAAGAAGACGTACTACCAATGCCCTTGAAATAAAATTTAAGGAAATCTATTATAATTTATATGGTAAATTAAATCGATCTAATTTTAAGGATAATTATAAAACCCCCTTAAGAGCACTCTCAAGAGAGTGTTCTATTTAATTTAGAGTAAAAATGTGTTTATTACTGAGCCAAAGCCTGCACCATTTTGAAGATGTGAACAGTTATATGCCAGAATAGCGCAACACTATAGTTGCGCTAGAATTTTCTTTCTTTTTTTGTTTTAAATTAATTATTTTAATATGAAAATATGCACTAAAAATGGAATATTTCTTTTTAGTATATAATATACTCCACTGTTGGAAATAAAGTGGAGATTATGCACTAAAAAGGTGCGGGATATACATTAAAATAGTGCAAACTATGAATATAATCAAGGTTTGGGCTAATTACAACAATAAAATGAGGTTTATGAGAATTACAAAAAACTACTTGAGATTTGATTGTCTTAAATTTAAGAGAGTAATTGTAATATTTTGATAAGCATAAGGGAGGATTTTGATTTTTTTTTTACATATGAAGGGGGATAATATAAGTCGGGTCAAACCTAAATGGGTTTTTGTAATACCAAAAACCAATGGGTTTTTTTATGATTAGTCTGAATCTCAGGATCTTTTTGTAATGATCCCTTATTTTTATGAGACATCGATAGGGATGGCTAAACAGTAACTAAACACAAAGTCTAACTATCATCGCAAGATCGAACGAAATCAATAATAGGGTGACAAGTTAACTATAAGTCGTCTCTGAAGGAAGAAATTAGACAATAAACAAAAAGTAAATCCTAAACACTCTAACCATATTTTGGAATCATGTCACCAAACTTGCAAGCAAAATATCAACCAATTGATTATGCCATTAATAATTAAAACAAACAGATATAAATTATGCCTAAATCTGATAACTATCGTATTCCTAAATTAAGTCCACCCATAACCAGTTTCCCCAATTAATTAATCAAGTTAGACAATGGAACATTTGTCACAATCAAAGAAGAGTTGGGTACTACCCACTTGAGTAACATTTCATTTCCCTACAATGGGGATAGTAGGGAAAAGACACATGCACTTGTATGAGACCGAACCCGAAAATCGCTCTTCCAAGACTCTACCTTTGGAGCACAAGGTTGGTCCCAACAAATAAGAAGTACGTACTACCAATGCCCTTGAAATAAAATTTAAGGAAATCTATTATAATTTATATAGTAAATTAAATCGATCTAATTTTAAGGATAATTATAAAACCCCCTTAAGAGCACTCTCAAGAGAGTGTTCTATTTAATTTAGAGTAAAAATGTGTTTATTACTGAGCCAAAGCCTGCACCATTTTGAAGATGTGAACAGGTTATACGCGTAACACTATAGTTGCGCTAGAATTTTCTTTCTTTTATTTTTTTAAATTAATTATTTTAATATATGAAAATATGCACTAAAAATAGAATTTTTCTTTTTAGTATATAATATACTCCACTGTTGGAAATAAAGTTGAGATTATGCACTAAAAAAGTGCAGGATATACATTAAAATAGTGCAAACCATCGAATATAGTCAAGGTTTTGGGCTAATTACAACAATAAAATGAGGTTTATGAGAATTACAAAAAACTACTTGAGATTTGATTGTCTTAAATTTAAGAGAGTAATTGTAATATTTTGAAAAGCATAAGGGAGGATTTTGTTTTTTTTTTTACATATGTAGGGGGATAATATAAGTCGGGTCAAACCTAAATGGGTTTTTGTAATACCAAAACCAATGGGTTTTTTTATGATTAGTCTGAATCTCAGGATCTTTTTGTAATGATCCCTTATTTTTATGAGACATCGATAGGGATGGCTAAACAGTAATTAAACACAAAGTCTAACTATCATCGCAAGATCGAACGAAATCAATAATAGGGTGACAAGTTAACTACAAGTCGTCTCTGAAGGAAGAAATTAGACAATAAACAAAAATTAAATCCTAAACACTCTAACCATATTTTGGAATCATGTCACCAAACTTGCAATGAGAATATCAACCAATTGATTATGCCATTAATAATTAAAACAAACAAATATAAATTATGCCTAAATCGATAACTCTCGTATTCCTAAAATTAAGTCCACCCATAACCGTTTCCCAATTAATTAATCAAGTTAGACAATGGGACACTTGTCACAATCAAAGAAGAGTTGGGTACTACCCACTTGTGTAACATTTCATTTCCCTACAAATGGGATAATAGAGAAAAGACACATGCACTTGTATGATATCGAACCCGAAAATCGCTCTTCCAAGACTCTACCATTTGGAGCACAAGGTTGGTCCCAACGAATAAGAAATACGTACTACCAATGCCCTTGAAATAAAATTTAAGGAAATCTATTATAATTTATATGGTAAATTAAATCGATCTAATTTTCAGGATAATTATAAAACCCCCTTAAGAGCACTCTCAAGAGAGTGTTCTATTTAATTTAGAGTAAAAATGTGTTTATTATTGAGCCAAAGCCTCGCACCATTTTGAAGATGTGAACAGGTTATACGCGTAACACTATAGTTGCGCTAGAATTTTCTTTTTTTATTGTTTTAAATTAATTATTTTAATATATGAAAATATGCACTAAAATAGAATTTTTCTTTTTAGTATATAATATACTCCATTTGTTGAAAATAAAGTGGAGATTATGCACTAAAAAAGTGCGGGATATACATTAAAATAGTGCAAACCTTTGAATATAGTCTATGGTTTGGGCTAATTACAACAATAAAATGAGGTTTATGAGAATTACAAAAAACTACTTGAGATTTGATTGTCTTAAATTTAAGAGAGTAATTGTAATATTTTGATAAGCATAAGGGAGGATTTTTTTTTTTTTTACATATGTAGGGGGATAATATAAGTCGGGTCAAACCTAAATGGGTTTTTGTAATACCAAAAACCAATGGGTTTTTTTTATGATTAGTCTGAATCTCAGGATCTTTTTGTAATGATCCCTTATTTTTATGAGACATCGATAGGGATGGCTAAACAGTAATTAAACACAAAGTCTAACTATCATCGCAAGATCGAACGAAATCAATAATAGGGTGACAAGTTAACTACAAGTCGTCTCTGAAGGAAGAAATTAGACAATAAACAAAAATTAAATCCTAAACACTCTAACCATATTTTGGAATCATGTCACCAAACTTGCAAGCAGAATATCAACCAATTGATTATGCCATTAATAATTAAAACAAACAGATATAAATTATGCCTAAATCTGATAACTCTCGTATTCCTAAATTAAGTCCATCCATAACCAGTTTCCCCAATTAATTAATCAAGTTAGACAATGGGACACTTGTCACAATCAAAGAAGAGTTGGGTACTACCCACTTGTGTAACATTTCATTTCCCTACAAATGGGATAATAGAGAAAAGACACATGCACTTGTATGATATCGAACCCGAAAATCGCTCTTCCAAGACTCTACCACTGGAGCACAAGGTTGGTCCCAACGAATAAGAAGACGTACTACCAATGCCCTTGAAATAAAATTTAAGGAAATCTATTATAATTTATATGGTAAATTAAATCGATCTAATTTTCAGGATAATTATAAAACCCCTTAAGAGCACTCTCAAGAGAGTGTTCTATTTAATTTAGAGTAAAAATGTGTTTATTATCGAGCCAAAGCTCGCACCATTTTGAAGATGTGAACAGTTATACGCGTAACACTATAGTTGCGCTAGAATTTTCTTTCTTTTATTGTTTTAAATTAATTATTTTAATATATGAAAATATGCACTAAAAATAGAATTTTTCTTTTTAGTATATAATATACTCCATCGTTGAAAATAAAGTGGAGATTATGCACTAAAAAAGTGCAGGATATACATTAAAATAGTGCAAACTACTGAATATAGTCTAAGGTTTGGGCTAATTACAACAATAAAATGAGGTTTATGAGAATTACAAAAAACTACTTGAGATTTGATTGTCTTAAATTTAAGAGAGTAATTGTAATATTTTGAAAAGCATAAGGGAGGATTTTTTTTTTTTACATATGTAGGGGGATAATATAAGTCGGGTCAAACCTAAATGGGTTTTTGTAATACCAAAAACCAATGGGTTTTTTTTATGATTAGTCTGAATCTCAGGATCTTTTTGTAATGATCCCTTATTTTTATGAGACATCGATAGGGATGGCTAAACAGTAATTAAACACAAAGTCTAACTATCATCGCAAGATCGAACGAAATCAATAATAGGGTGCCAAGTTAACTACAAGTCGTCTCTGAAGGAAGAAATTAGACAATAAACAAAAATTAAATCCTAAACACTCTAACCATATTTTGGAATCATGTCACCAAACTTGCAAGCAGAATATCAACCAATTGATTATGCCATTAATAATTAAAACAAACAAATATAAATTATGCCTAAATCTGATAACTCTCGTATTCCTAAATTAAGTCCACCCATAACCAGTTTCCCCAATTAATTAATCAAGTTAGACAATGGGACACTTGTCACAATCAAAGAAGAGTTGGGTACTACCCACTTGAGTAACATTTCATTTCCCTACAATTGGGATAATAGAGAAAAGACACATGCACTTGTATGATATCGAACCCGAAAATCGCTCTTCCAAGACTCTACCACTGGAGCACAAGGTTGGTCCCAACGAATAAGAAGTACGTACTACCAATGCCCTTGAAATAAAATTTAAGGAAATCTATTATAATTTATATGGTAAATTAAATCGATCTAATTTTCAGGATAATTATAAAACCCCCTTAAGAGCACTCTCAAGAGAGTGTTCTATTTAATTTAGAGTAAAAATGTGTTTATTACTGAGCCAAAGCCTGCACCATTTTGAAGATGTGAACAGTTATACGCCAGAACACTATAGTTGCGCTAGAATTTTCTTTCTTTTATTGTTTTAAATTAATTATTTTAATATATGAAAATATGCACTAAAAATAGAATTTTTCTTTTTAGTATATAATATACTCCACTGTTGAAAATAAAGTGGAGATTATGCACTAAAAAAGTGCAGGATATACATTAAAATAGTGCAAACTACTGAATATAGTCTAAGGTTTGGGCTAATTACAACAATAAAATGAGGTTTATGAGAATTACAAAAAACTACTTGAGATTTGATTGTCTTAAATTTAAGAGAGTAATTGTAATATTTTGATAAGCATAAGGGAGGATTTTTTTTTTTTTTTACATATGTAGGGGGATAATATAAGTCGGGTCAAACCTAAATGGGTTTTTGTAATACCAAAACCAATGGGTTTTTTTATGATTAGTCTCAATCTCGGGATCTTTTGTAATGATCCCTTATTTTTATGAGACATCGATAGGGATGGCTAAACAGTAATTAAACACAAAGTCTAACTATCATCGCAAGATCGAACGAAATCAATAATAGGGTGACAAGTTAACTACAAGTCGTCTCTGAAGGAAGAAATTAGACAATAAACAAAAATTAAATCCTAAACACTCTAACCATATTTTGGAATCATGTCACCAAACTTGCAAGCAGAATATCAACCAATTGATTATGCCATTAATAATTAAAACAAACAGATATAAATTATGCCTAAATCTGATAACTCTCGTATTCCTAAATTAGGTCCACCCATAACCAGTTTCCTCAATTAATTAATCAAGTTAGACAATGGGACACTTGTCACAATCAAAGAAGAGTTGGGTACTACCAACTTGATAAACATTTCATTTCCCTACAATGGGGATAGTAGGGAAAAGACATATGCACTTGTATGAGATCGAACCCAAAAATCACTCTTCCAAGACTCTACCATGGAGCACAAGGTTGGTCCCAACGAATAAGAAGACGTACTACCAATGCCCTTGAAATAAAATTTAAGGAAATCTATTATAATTTATATGGTAAATTAAATCGATCTAATTTTAGGATAATTATAAAACCCTTAAGAGCACTCTCAAGAGAGTGTTCTATTTAATTTAGAGTAAAAATGTGTTTATTATTGAGCCAAAGCCTCGCACCATTTTGAAGATGTGAACGTTATATGCCGTAACACTATAGTTTCGCTAGAATTTTCTTTCTTTTTTTTTGTTTTAAATTAATTATTTTAATATATGAAAATATGCACTAAAAATAGAATATTTCTTATTAGTATATAATATACTCCTTTGTTGGAAATAAAGTGGAGATTATGCACTAAAAAAGTGCGGGAGATACATTAAAATAGTGCAAATTATCGAATATAGTCTAAGGTTTGGGCTAATTACAACAATAAAATGAGGTTTATGAGAATTACAAAAAACTACTTGAGATTTGATTGTCTTAAATTTAAGAGAGTAATTGTAATATTTTGATAAGCATAAGGGAGGATTTTGATTTTTTACATATGAAGGGGGATAATATAAGTCGGGTCAAACCTAAATGGGTTTTTGTAATACCAAAAACCAATGGGTTGTTTTATGATTAGTCTGAATCTCAGGATCTTTTTGTAATGATCCCTTATTTTTATGAGACATCGATAGGGATGGCTAAACAGTAATTAAACACAAAGTCTAACTATCATCGCAAGATCGAACGAAATCAATAATATGGTGACAAGTTAACTACAAGTCGTCTCTGAAGGAAGAAATTAGACAATAAACAAAAAGTAAATTCTAAACACTCTAACCATATTTTGGAATCATGTCACCAAACTTGCAAGCAGAATATCAACCAATTGATTATGCCATTAATAATTAAAACAAACAGATATAAATTATGCCTAAATCTGATAACTCTCGTATTCCTAAATTAAGTCCACCCATAACCAGTTTCCTTAATTAATTAATCAAGTTAGACAATGGGACACTTGTCACAATCAAAGAAGAGTTGGGTACTACCAACTTGATAAACATTTCATTTCCCTACAATGGGGATAGTAGGGAAAAGACATATGCACTTGTATGAGATCGAACCCAAAAATCGCTCTTCCAAGACTCTACCACTGGAGCACAAGGTTGGTCCCAACGAATAAGAAGTACGTACTACCAATGCCCTTGAAATAAAATTTAAGGAAATCTATTATAATTTATATGGTAAATTAAATCGATCTAATTTTCAGGATAATTATAAAACCCCCTTAAGAGCACTCTCAAGAGAGTGTTCTATTTAATTTAGAGTAAAAATGTGTTTATTATTGAGCCAAAGCCTGCACCATTTTGAAGATGTGAACAGTTATATGCCAGAACACTATAGTTGCGCTAGAATTTTCTTTCTTTTTTTTGTTTTAAATTAATTATTTTAATATATGAAAATATGCACTAAAAATAGAATATTTCTTATTAGTATATAATATACTCCACTGTTGGAAATAAAGTGGAGATTATGCACTAAAAAAGTGCAGGAGATACATTAAAATAGTGCAAATTACTGAATATAGTCTAAGGTTTGGGCTAATTACAACAATAAAATGAGGTTTATGAGAATTACAAAAAACTACTTGAGATTTGATTGTCTTAAATTTAAGAGAGTAATTGTAATATTTTGATAAGCATAAGGGAGGATTTTGATTTTTTTTTTTTTTACATATGAAGGGGGATAATATAAGTCGGGTCAAACCTAAATGGGTTTTTGTAACACCAAAACCAATGGGTTTTTTATGATTAGTCCAATCTCAGGATCTTTTTGTAATGATCCCTTATTTTTATGAGACATCGATAGGGATGGCTAAACAGTAATTAAACACAAAGTCTAACTATCATCGCAAGATCGAACGAAATCAATAATAGGGTGACAAGTTAACTACAAGTCGTCTCTGAAGGAAGAAATTAGACAATAAACAAAAAGTAAATCCTAAACAATCTAACCATATTTTGGAATCATGTCACCAAACTTGCAAGCAGAATATCAACCAATTGATTATGCCATTAATAATTAAAACAAACAGATATAAAATATGCCAAAATCTGATAACTCTCGTATTCCTAAATTAAGTCCACCCATAACCAGTTTCCCCAATTAATTAATCAAGTTAGACAATGGGACACTTGTCACAATCAAAGAAGAGTTGGGTACTACCCACTTGAGTAACATTTCATTTCCTACAATGGGGATAGTAGGGAAAAGACACATGCACTTGTATGAGATCGAACCCGAAAATCGCTCTTCCAAGACTCTACCACTGGAGCACAAGGTTGGTCCCAACGAATAAGAAGTACGTACTACCAATGCCCATGAAATAAAATTTAAGGAAATCTATTATAATTTATATGCTAAATTAAATCGATCTAATTTTAAGGATAATTATAAAACCCCCTTAAGAGTACTCTCAAGAGAGTGTTCTATTTAATTTAGAGTAAAAATGTGTTTATTACTGAGCCAAAGCCTGCACCATTTTGAAGATGTGAACAGTTATACGCCAGAATAGCGCAACACTATAGTTGCGCTAGAATTTTCTTTCTTTTTTTGTTTTAAATTAATTATTTTAATATATGAAAATATGCACTAAAAATAGAATATTTCTTTTTAGTATATAATATACTCCACTGTTGGAAATAAAGTGGAGATTATGCACTAAAAAAGTGCAGGATATACATTAAAATAGTGCAAACTACTGAATATAGTCTAAGGTTTGGGCTAATTACAATAATAAAATGAGGTTTATGAGAATTACAAAAAACTACTTGAGATTTGATTGTCTTAAATTTAAGAGAGTAATTGTAATGTTTTGATAAGCATAAGGGAGGATTTTGATTTTTGTTTTTTACATATAAAGGGAGACAATATAAGTCGGGTCAAACCTAAATGGGTTTTTGTAATACCAAAAACCAATGGGTTTTTTTTATGATTAGTCTGAATCTCAGGATCTTTTTGTAATGATCCCTTATTTTTATGAGACATCGATAGGGATGGCAAAATGACCCGCCCCGTCCTGTGGTTGGGCGGTATTACCTCTGCTCCGCCCGTTCCGTGTAGTATTTTTATTTTTTATATATTTAATATATATTTTACATGTGCATTATATAAGATAATGTAGTTTTTATGTATTTTATTTAACATATATAATGATAATTTTATAAATAATATGCTTTTATAATACAAAATATAAGATAAAAAAATTATTAATAATATAAAATACAAGATAAAATATTAGAATGACAAAATCATATTTAGAACGGGCCGACCCGTCCCGTGGAGTGGACGGGACGAGTCTGGGTATTGAGACTTGGCCATTTCTTTTAAGTCATGTTTCTTTTAAATCATATATTAGAATCTCTCGTGAAATTATAAGGGATCTGGAAAAAGGCACTTGACCATTTCTTTTAAGTCATGTTTCTTTTAAATCACATTTCATGCGCGTGTTCAATCAATGTGAATATATTCTTTTTTTTTTTTAGAGGAGAAATCATATAAAGCCTGTGTCAACAAGATTAACTCTATTTCCAAGCAAGGACTCATGTATCCTAAGATTTTAAGCAATTTTTTCTGAAAATGTAGACTGGCAAGTGCTCATATAGAATTTTTTTTTTGAATTCGACTTTTTTATTGCAGAGACTCGAACCAATTCTTCATGAAGAGTAATACCCGTGACAACTATAAATTACTTTTAAACTTTTTGATGAGCGCTTTACAAAAAATTGGAAAACTACTAGGAGTAAATGTGATGTAGAGATGACAATAGAGGTTAATATTTGGTAGAGAGAAAGGGAAATGGTGAATGAAATGTCCAATCAAAAATAATCTGCTCTTCATCTGCCACACAAATTCTACCTGTTTTCTGACACACACAGATAGAGCTGAAGCTATGCCTCTGCCATTTCTCGTCGCAATAATATTCCTCCCTTTTTCTTTTTTTTCAGTTTTAATTCACTGCCTTTTCTACTTACTCATCCACCACCAAATTATTAAATGAGACCACAAGTGCTACTGAAATACTCATTAATAATTTTTGAAACAACTCGATATATTATATATTCATCACAAATTTTCAAATATTAGCATTTTTGAAAAATTTTGAGTTTTTTTTTACTGAATTTTGTGTGAAAATTGATAATATATTTGAGTGAATTATTTTAAGACTGATTTTTTTTTTTTTTTTTTTTTTGTAGAACTCGGCACAGTTTTTTTTTCTTGGAAATGAGACGACTATGAATAATTTTGTGTTATAACTGTATTATTTTTAAAAAATTAAATTATTATATTATTTGTTAGTGATGGGCTCATAGTGAAATATTTGAAAAAATATAAGAAGATGCACGACAAAGAAAAACGGTCTATCCCCGTACTAATTTAATGTTTACTGTTTTGCTCTATTCATTTTTATCATATTTATACGTAACTTGATAGGCCAAAAGACTTATTCTTTGATTGACAAGTGGATAATAAAAAATTCGACGCCAACAATAATGAAACCGGTTTCTTGTGATACATCAAAAAACATTTTTTTACACATATCAAAATGTGTAGTAACTCATTATAAGCAGTGTTGTAAAAATTGCCATAGACACTCTTAGGCTAGGGTGATTTTACGCAAATCACTAAAACGAATTATATCTGGCGAAAATCAGCTTAGGCGAGCTAGGCGGGAAAAAATTGATTTGGGAATAAAAGTTGGACCGTAGCGCCCACCTAGGCGGCAAAAAATCAGCCAAAAAAAAATAGTTATTTTTCTAGGCGTCCGCCTAGGCGCTAGGTATTGGGTTGATGCCCAAATAGCACCTAGCGATTTCTGTAACATTGATTATAATATTGAGAGTAAATAAAATTTTGATGCAGAAAAGAAACTGAAAATTATCTCTATATTTTCTATATCTTTTATTCACTATTAATTGATATGTACAACTTACATTTAAAAAAAATTCAAAATGGTGGGTTTTCCCCTTCTTACTTTTCCTAATTGAAAACTAGATTATATTAAGATCGACCTTGTGTTTTTAATGGCAGAAACTTGTGTTCAGGGTGGTTCTTGTGGCGATCGAGACGGCATTGTCGCACAAGACCCCCCTCCGGCGGGGGTTCTCCTCCCCATTTTTTTTCTATGGTTTAAAATCGATTTCTGTAATATAAAGATTATAAATTTTATTTAATGTGTCTCTTGGTTCAATGGTTAGCTCGCTTTCTTTACGCATGGAGGTCGCGAGTTTGACCAGCCTTGCATTCCAAATTAATTGGCCTTTTTCTAAACGATTTTCCCTTTTCTTTCCCCAACCAGGCGATGAATAAAATAAAAAATAGAGTTGTGTTGTCAAATAAAAAATAATAATAGAAGCTTTCATCTCCAAAAAAACTATCAACCAATATTCATTTTTCGTAAAAATTATTTATCTTTCGTTTTTCTGTTTTCACCATTACCATGAATTGTATCTATATTTATTTATTTATTTTTGCTTAGGTTCCTTCTCAATTTCTTTTTTAATTTGAAGATATATTTAGATTTAGGTTTATGATTTTAACCATTAACGAGAATTTTATTTATATTTAATTTTTATTCTTTTATGTTTTATTTTAATATGAATAAAAGTTGCCCAATTATTTTTTCCGCCCAAGACCCTTTAAAACGTAGGAACGACTCTGCTTGTGTTGTTAGGATGATTGACCCATACCTAATCCCATATGAGTGAGTATGTTTCTTCCCCTACTACCCCATGATATCTCAGTATTTAAACCGAGATTGTCCTGCTTTAACGTGCTAATCATTTTATAGTGGAGGTTAGTTACGGGTACACTTTTTTTTGTAAATATTCTGGTAGGGGGGGTTTGGGAATTGAATCTCATACATTTGGTCTGGGTTTCAAAATATTAACCACTCGGCTACTATTAGAGTTGACAAAGAGTCCGAACCGCGGTAGCCTGGTACTTGCCCACCGGGTCGGAGAGCAACACAACAAAAAAACAAGGGAATTCCAACGAAAAAAATCCATTGGAATTTGACCAATTTCCATTGGAATTATCGATTCCAACAGAAATTCCAATGGAAAAGCACCATTGGTATAATGGTCGTTGGAATGACAAAATTCCAACGAAAATTTACTTATCGTTTGACTTTCTGTTGGAATTTTCTAACGGTATGTTGTACCATTGGAATTTTGAAAATTCCAACAGTTTTTTATTCCGTTGGAATTATTTCGTTGGAATTTGATTGTTTCCTTATAGTGCAAAATCGGACTAGATCGTTTCAAACCAAAATTCCGTCGGGTCTATATTTTCACCGCCCATCTAGCCCGTGTAGTGTATTGTGCTTATGATCAGTCGGCCCGATTGGATCATTAGGCCCATTAGGTCGGGCTAAAGAAGCATGTCCTTTTCGAGCCTTTATATTTGAGGCTCAATCTGGCTTATTGTTGGCTCGGTCAAACCGGCCTGAACCAAAATTGCCAGCTCTAACCCCGTCAAAATAAAAAAGAAAATTTGCCAGCTCTAACTACTATCAATGATTCAATTCCCAGGTATATTGAATTGTAACCATAAAAGAAAATCCTAACAAAATAAAATAAGAATGAGTGATTTTCACCATTTATTCCTCGTTACTTAATAACCACGAATAGACCGTGTCCAAACACTTTTATCCACAATTTGGTGCTTCCGTAGTTTAGCTTAGGGGTGTTCATTTTTCGAATGGATCCGAAATTCGATTCGGTTCGAATTCGAATTTTAGTTTCGAATTAGGATTTTTGAATTTGAATCGAATTTGAATCAACTCAATTTCGAATATGAATATTTGAATCGAATAACGAATTGAGGTTTTTTTTTCGAATTCTATTCGAAAATCCTAATTCGAGGTGAAATTCGAATTCGTATTACAATTCGAATTCGTATTACAATTCGAATTCTTATTTCAATTTGGATTCATAATTTAATTCGAAATTTATATGTATATAATTCACACTATACATAATTATTTAATGGATATATGTAAATTATACACATGCATTTATAATATATATATATATATAAATATATATATATATAAATAAATAAAACACTAATGCTTAAATGTAAATGTAAAATTATAAATATATGCTCTTCCCTTCTTGTTTTTTAGTTTTTGTTAGAAATTATTATACTTAATAGTATGTGAAATACATTTTATATTGCTTCAAAATTTTATCTTTAGACCATATTCAAATAATCATTTTTTGTGCTAAAAAATATATTTTAGGTAAAAATTATTTCGCTCTTACACTCTCACGTGGAGGCATGTGGTGAAATAATCTAAGAATATTTCACCAGTTATGTCCATTGTATGAAAAGGTACAAAACTTGTGTACATACACTATACAACATACATTATACATTTATACAATATTCTTTGACTTTTTTCCTTTGTTTTAAATTCTTATTACAATATTCATTATACATTATATATTGTACACTATATTACATATATTTATCTTCAGATCATAATAAAATAATAAATTATATGATAACACACACTATATCTCTTTATCTACACACATACACAAATGTTGATTTTTAAATATTTGAACTATAAGCACTTTATCAATTTGATACCTCATATTTGAGTATAAAAGTTATTTATCAAGTAACTACTGCTAGTATAAAATTGACACAAAATGATTTATTACATTTATATAAGGGAGCTCGTTATGAATTTATGATAGTCTTTAGTTAAATTAAACAATGAAAAATGGTTAGTCGATAATTTGTAATTTTGAAAAAAAAATCTGGAATTTTATTGGGTATAGTCCAAAAATATTATGTTATGAATCCAAACGTTATTCACTTTATCGATAAATTTGGATAATTGGATTGACTCGAATTCGATTCGGAAATCGAGAAATCCAATCCGTTTAAATTCGATTCGAATTAATCGAATTAGGATCGAATTTCGAATTGAGGTTTAAAATGTTCATTCGATTAAATTCGATTCGAGGAAGTCGAAGAATTCGGAATTCGATTCGATGAACACCCCTAGTTTAGCTGTTTCTTTACCATATTAATAATCCAAACCAATCATATTCATGGATAGTGACATTTCGGTTTGCCGTGGTGATTAGTTGGCATCATATGTACTTGGTCTAGGTAAAATCGCTCAAATGTTATTTCCTTTTCAGAATATAGTTAAATGGCAAAAATTCATATAGGACAGTTTTACGGGTTTCAATCCGTAAGACGGATCCTATTTGACTCGCGGATCCATGGATCCTGTTGAACATTCTCAGGGTCAACAAGCAGATCCTACCTTTTTTTTTCTGTTTTTCTTCCTCAGTTAAAATAACAGTTTTATGAGAAAAAGTATCGGTTATTTTAGATAAAGTATCATATTTTTTAATATAGCCACATATTATGATTACATTACATTGAAGGACAAATAAATATATCAGAGTTAAAGTAACACCTTTATGAGTAAAAATATATATTTTTTGAGACAAAACATCATGTTTTAAGAGTAAAAATATATGTTTTTTTAAATAAAAGTATTACATTTTTTAATAATAAATACAAAGAAAAATGAATAATAAATATGATAGAGTTAAAGTAATACTTTTATAAGTAAAATTATTTGTTTTTTGAGATAAAGTAACATATTTTTTAATATAGTCACAAATTATGAATATATTACAATAAATATATATAATAGAGTTAAAGTAATACTTTTATACGTTAAAGTATCTATTTTTTGAGATAAAGTATCATGTTTTTTAATATAGTCACAAATTAGAAATAAAGGAAAGAAGGAAAAATAAAAAATAAATATGATATAGTTAAAGTAACACTTTTATAAGTAAAAGTATCCGTTTGTTGAGATAAAATATCATTTTTCTAAATACAGTTACAAACTAGGAACAAATAAAGAGAAAAAATAAAAAATAAATATGATGTAGTTAAAGTAACACTTTTATAAGTATCCATTTATTGAGATAATGTATCATGTTTTTTTAATAGACTTGGTTTCGATTCTTAGCCTTTACATTTATAGGCGTTTTTAATTTTTTTTAATTATCAGGCGTATTTATGAATGAGTTTATATACATTGTTATACTGAAATTGCACAATAAGCATTAGTGGTGTAGTGATAGAACACCACCTTATCTCTATCAATGTCGTGGGTTCGATTCGGAGCATTGAAGTGATTTATTTTTTTTTTAACTAACATGTATTGTGGGTGGGTGGGTGGGTGGGTGGGTGGGTGGGTGGGTGGGCGGGTAGGATATATCTGTCTGTGGGATAGGCTGTGGGCGGGTGGTGGATAGGATCCGTGATGGACCTACAAGAGACCTACTCTAGTTAAATATAAGTTTCATTATTGTTTTCTCTCACTAATTAGTATTACACCATTTGACTTGTTAAACATATTTGATTTGTTATTATTAAATGGTAGATTCTTATTATTTAGATGTTTGATTTGAAGTTACGGATTGAGCAAATTTCGATTTAGAGTTCTGGATTGTATTGAACTAATTTTAATATGTTGATATGGATAATGTAGTTAATTGAATCTATCTTGATAAGTTTAAATAACTCTCAAAATATATATATATATATATATATATATACACACACTTGACGATTCCCTAACTAAACACTATGAAATGGCGGTTAACAATCAAGTTGAAAGAAAAAAAAGTTGAGTTAAATCTCTGGTTCCTTCTTGTATATTTCATTTAATATTTCAATACTATGATATTATGTTTCATGTGACATCCATGTGAAAAGATCATCTCCAATGCTCCTCTAAAATAGAAAATTCCACCAATTTTCAGTTAAGATTTGCTCCAATGATAATGCTAAAAAAGTGTGGGGTGAACTGGAGGATGAGCTGATATATCTAGCGGGCACTATTCCACGCTAAATTTTTTATTTTTTAATTTTTTTGACAGTTTTTTTATTTATATAATAATATTATCTAATTTATGTAATTAGTTATATGGTTTGTGTTTTTGTATATTGGTCTGTTTATTAAAATAAGTTTAATTTCCTAATTAATTAGTATTTTTTGTAATTTAAGATTTTATTGTTAATTTTTATATATATGTTCAATTATATATATATATATATATAATAGACTTTACATAATAAATTAAAAATTAATTTATTGATAAAAACTTAATATAAGAAAGAATTCATAACATATATTCTTAAAATTACAGTAATTTTATGTTCAAACTAATTGATCACTTTGTAAGGATATATATATATATAATTTTTCAAATTAAAATAATTAATTTAAAAATTAATACAAATTATATTTACATTTAATTATATTAAATCCAATTAAATATTAAAATCTATAGAAATATATAGACATATATGCTAAATAATTAATTGATAAATAAATTAATTCAATATTAAAAAGAATAAAAATAGAATATTGCAATTTAGCGTGAAAATTGAGTTGACTGTTTGAGTTGAATCTTTCAAAATTTTCTTCTAAAATAATGTAAACTCACAAAAGTTTTGATCTTGCTAAAGTTATTAAAAAAATTTATATAGTTCCATTTCTAAGATAAAACATTTCTGAAATTCACAATATACTAAATTTAATTAACAGGCATACCCCTAGACCCTAGTAATTGTTGTTTTTTTTTTCCCTTCGGGCGGCCACAAAAATCAGTTAACATTGTTGATAACGACATCCCCTTCGCCACAATTATAATGACGTATGGTTATCCATTAATGTTAACTAATAATCTGAGCAACCTCAGATGATGACAAATCTCAGACTACTCATTACCAACTTTTTCAATTCTTAATGAGAATCCCAAAGTTTCTTGCAAATCAAGAAAACCATGAGTTTTCTCTGCAGATCTCTGTTCATTCATACCCAAAACAAGTAGTGTAATAACGCTAATCCAATTTTTGCGTGTTCATTAATATTTCAGAAATGACAGCTCACTGGCCAAAACAAAGAAAATAGAAATAATTACAAAATCCCCTAGATTTAGGTTAATTAAAAAAAATTCAGAAATTTTCGAAATTAAAAAATTCCCCTTATTTGATTTCATCATATATTTTTCTCGTTTATAAATAAAAAACATTTCAAAACCCAACTAATTTTTCACATTTATAGAAATATCACAATTACACTCTTAAACTTAAATCAAAATCAAATCTTATGAGAACCAAACTTCAGCGTTTTTGTAGTTATCCCAAAGATTTATCATGGTAAAATAAGTATACCAAAAACTAGAGCTTCCAAAATGTTAGGCCATTCTAGCTCGGACCAAATCCATCGGGCTTTTGAGAAAAATGCATAGCCAATCCAATTCACACATTTTGTACACAAAAACTGTCATACAAAGCCAAAAGTAGGGTTAATCCTGACCCATTGGCCTAGATAACCCATAATTTTTTGTAACCTAGAAAATAATGGCCCAATGCACAGCCCCTGAGCCGTATTTTGCCAGCTCTACCCAAAAAAAGCACAGCACATCTGATTTTTTTTACTGTTTTCTTTCACCCGCCGGCTTTAAGTTACCACTGCCATGTTTGTTAATCATATTCAATTACTACTATCTACCATTTAATGCGTATTTATTGCGTGTACTGAATTTGTACCAAATCAGAATCTCTGCCACCCTATATGATTATCTGCCTTCATGTGTTGGGTGGGTACAACAAGTATGCTATATTAAATGCCCATTCAATGTAACATAATAACAACATTCACAATTAAAAAAAAAAAATACACAACACATGGGAAAATAAAATTCCTATATGCCCACCAAAAATAAAAAAATTAATTTTCACTGCTAGAATATATATTATATATCAAAAAGAGGTGAACAATAATTAAAGGGTACTTAATTAATTCACCTGTAAGTTTGAAATTAACCATAAATAATGATTAATTATGGGTTGAAAATGAGGTTTCCACATTTACATTTCCAGCTCATGGGTTTGTAGTTGGAATTATCATCGCCTCTAGCGTAGGTAATGACTGAAACGACGTCGTCCGCGGTGGAGTTTCTATTTCCGGTTAGGGTTTGTGGGTTCGTGGGTACTTGAATGGCTTCGCAGGGCCCACAAGAACTGCATCTCCGATTGCACCGTGGTGGCCTTGAACCTATTTGTCCTCTCAAGATTATTGCCTTTTCTTCATTCATTATCTACTATCCAATAAAAGTAATTCAATATTATTGACCTTAAAACCATCAATGAAAAAAAATAAGAAAACATAAGTTTGTGATGTATTTCCAAGTCCAATTTCAAATTTCTATTGTGGGAGGAAAATGAATTTTCAGTTTTTATTGATTTTCACATGAGAAAATAGAATATGTTTGATTTGTTTTCTGAATTATGTTTGGAGTATAGTTTTTTGAATTTATTTTTGACATAAATTTGCGTGTTTATATAGTATATTTTCGCACATAATATGTGAATGTGGTGAAAATTATTTAGCTGTACTTTCAAAAAAAATAAAAACTAACATAAATCAATTTTCCGAAATAGTTGGATTGGAAAGTGGAAAACACAATCATACAAGCCCATAAAGACTCACATAAAGAAAAGCTCAAGTCTTACCTTGGAATTGTCAGTTAATTGTATTAGTCTTCTACCTGAAAATATACAAAAAAATAAAAAATTAGAACTTATAATTTATGATGAATTTGTATATAAGGTGTGTGTGTGTGTTTAAATCTTATGGAAACACAGTTACCTTCAGCATTGAATAATCTCAAATGGGATGATGAGGAAGAAATTACAAGAATGAGAAAAGAAAAGGCAAATTTGTGGCAAAAAATGCCATTTTGAGAGCATCCCATTACTGAGAAATGGGAGAAGAAAGCTTTGAAACCACAGAAATTGAAAGGGCTGAGATAATTATTTCAGTGGGAGACAGTAAGGAATAATAAGCTAGCTAGCAAGAAAAAGACCAATTGATTGAGACGTCAATAAGTAGAAGTGATTTTTTATTTTTTATTTTGCTGAAACCAAGAAATGAAAATTTGGGGACTTTCACCTGCCTGATTGAGTGAACAGTGGGACGCTACAAATTACAAGTCACATTTGTCAATCGTTTGCTTAAAATATTGGTGTTTTTTTTTTCTTTTTGGCCTTTTTGTGACAGGTTGAGGTGATGGAACGTTGAAGGACAAAAGAGTATATAATATAGTAGAGAGCAAAATAGCAAAGAAACAAATTAATTTTTTAAAATAAAAAAATTGAGGCTAAGAACCTCGTGGAGTGGACCCTTTTCAAACAATTGATTTGAAAGAATGGTAGATATAATGGAAGAAAGAGAAAAAATAGAACGATTGGGATAGGAATTTTGACAAGGCAGAAAGAAATAACGAAAAAGCTAGCTAGTGAAGAAAGGGAAAGGAAATGCACTATTTATTAAGATTTGGAACAAGACAAAAGGCCGAGACAGAAAGAAGCCACGGAAATTGCAGCATTGGGACACTTTAAAATGGATTTATTATTTCTTTTTTAGTTAAGTTGCGTCTAAGGTTGTTTTTCTAAAACGATTTCTTTAAATTGCAACTACACTTAAAGGGGTTGTTGCATTAATGCAGCTAGCAGGCACAATTCATCAATTCACATCCTCTCTCTTCTTTTTTTTTTTTTTTTTGGGAAATTGGCTGTGATATCATAAGTTTCATAATAACTATGTTGAGGGACAGATCCAAATTTTTTTATAAGGGAGCACAAAATAAGGTAAAAACTTGTCTAAGACGCTCATACCGTAAGACGAAAAAAAAAATGTGTTTATGTGAAAAATAATACTTTTCGGGTAAAAAAAATAATATTCTTGGGTAAAAACTAATACTTTTGATTGAACATACTTTTTTAGTTGTTGAGATAATGTAATAGTTTTTATGCTAAAAATATTTTTTTTTAAATCAAAAAGTATTACTTTTTATTTCCGTAGCACAGGATAACCAGACGTACCCACAAAACGAATACAATTATAAACTATATATCAAAAATAAAATAGGTATAATTCTAAACTACATAAAAAAAATTAGTACACACATACTTTTATTTTATTAACCTAATTATTAGATTTTTAAAATAAACATTAAAGAAAATTATTGACGGGGGCACGTGCCCCTGCAAGGAGGTTGTGCCTCCGTCTATGACTATGTTTGTCAACTACCAGTACTTTTGTACCCTTTCCAATTTTTTATCCAATCATCATGGTATAAATGCTAATTGTTAGCTGGTTGATGTTGCTTAAAATTGTCAGATCATTCAAAGTCAAAAAATTGAGTAGTCGGTCCAACTTCTTCTCTTGAGCTTGTAGAATCTTTGTGAACTAGCCTACAACATATACAACAAGGTTAGAGGGTCTCTGGTGTGGTCCCAGGAAGGCCTCTTCCGACGCACAAGTCAACGATTGTAGGAGAATAATTCCAGAACAAATGAATGCACTTTGCAGTAATTAGTTGAACTTACTTACAAATGAGATGGATGGGTCTTTTTACACCTGGAATGACGGGTCGCATGAGCCTTATAAGACAAAGTGGTTCGCTTAGGCTGTTATGAGCCGCGTAGACTGGTGTGGACCGTATAGGCCAGAGAATCATATATGTGGTCCAATAATTAATAATATTGAGTAATTAACAAATGCATCAAATAAATAAAAACGATAATTAAGAAAGGACGATTTTATCCCATAAAAAGTAGTATAAAGCACATATTTAAATATTTTGATATTGAACAGTAATTAATTGTTCTTCATACTGTACTTGACAATCATTTCTTCTAAGGTATGGGCCAACACACGATAGAATTATTGTACATTTTTATGTTTGACCTCTTATTGTCATATCATTAAGGGATAACTTTAAAGTTCAAGCAAATGAGTTTGTCCATGCGTTAGCTGTACCACTACCATCTCATTTACATACTGTAGGTCCCAAGGGGTGTGAGTGTAAGATTTAGAGAGAGGGTTGAATAAACCTTACCAACTTTTCAATTTAGTCCTTTTAAATATTTGAGTTAATACTTCACAAATGGTGAGTCCTGATGGATCGCTAAGTTAGTTAATCAAATAGAGTTAATCACTCAGCACTGATCGATTTGTTGATAGAATAACTCGGCTATTTTGACTAAATACTTAACTCGATTTGTGATTTGTTTTATTGAAGACTTAACACCCTTGAATTTGGTTAAGTTTGTTTTAATACTCGGTTTTAGCACACGATTGATTATCAATTGGATAGCAAGTTTATCGTGAGATATAAAAATAAGATGCGAGAATTTAAAGTCTTTGAAATGTAAATAACACAATAGGATTTTATAGAGGTTCGAAGATGGAGTAATTCTTCTACTCATCTCTTCTCCAACTCCTGGAGGAATCCACTAAGTATTGATCGATATCGAGTGGTTAACGGTCGATACAAATCTTGATCACACATCCGACTTGATCCTTTGGGACTCGATCCGGAGATGCATTGGTCACTCAGTGGCTTCAAATGACGACTCGCTTCTTCACTGCAGGGCGATTGCTTTGCTACTACAGCCCACTTGCTCAAGTTTCTTGGATTTGATCACGAAGCCCTCCAAAAACTTGAGACTGGTTCGACTTGAACCTTCCTACAATCCTCCGTGGAATGTAGACCCCTTGATTCTTCAAAACTTTCCTCTTCTCTTGTTGATTGAAGTTATCTTTCCTTCACGGGTGAGTGTTGGATTGATTTTCTTCGTAGTGTAGGCTTGAGGATTGATCTTGAATGACTTGAGAATGTTTTTAGGTTCTGATTCAAATATTTTCTTGAATGTTCGTGGTTCGGAGTTGTCAAGGTAACCTCTTCTCTAATAAACTCCTCGGCCTTTTATAGTGTTCTTTTGAAAATTTGCCCGTTGAAGAGATATGCTTATTTTCAAAAACACTTGTGGTCGTTGGCTTGTCTTGTTGCGATCCTTGGAATTTACGTTTCCTCGTATGAACGATTCTTGACTTTTCAAAGTTCGACATGGTGCGAGCTTCCCATGGTTTATTCCTTTTGCACGCTCGAACCGAGCACTTCAAGAAAGGTAGTATGGAGGTATTACTTGTTTAAGTAATTCTCTTGATTTCGGCAATGAGATCTCTTTCGATTATCTCGACTTTGACCGCATTTCCTTGCCTTCCCAGGTGACTTAGAGTCGACTTCCAATCATGGATGACTCTTCCGTCTCTTCAACTTGAAACTTGGCTATCTTGAGTTGACTTGACGATACTTTACTAAGTGCATCTCATTTGCATCTTGATCGAGTTCGTCTTCTTTCTTTGCCATACTCACCGCCACGCATCGAGTTTTTCTTCTCAGTCTCCGGTTTGTCTTCTTGCATGCTTAGGCATAGCCGACTTAACTTTCGACTCGACCCCTATCTATTACAATGCGTTTACAAGAAAAATGGGGTGCCAACATCCTATTCTAAGTTTTACATGGCATTCATCAAAATCTACAAAATAATTTCCCAACACATACAAGCACTTTTGTTGAGAATGAGAGAATGTTGTTCCGTAACGAGAATCATCATTCTTAATAAAATGGTCTCGTTTTCACGTCCAAAACAAGGGTTAATTAGAAAACGTAAACCCAAGATTTGGAGTAATTAAAAAAAACACACAACTACATTCCAAAATTTACAAAAATACCACTTTAATTTGAGAGACTCTTTTGTAAAACTAGCGGAATTTGTGTAAAGTCGATAATGACTCGACGGAATGGACAAAAACAAAAGGAAAAAATTAAGAAAAAAAGAGGTTGATGAAGAAAATTATCCTGAGTTCTTGGACATTTTCTGTAGTTTATGTAAACTAGAGGGTGTAAATTATTTCCTTTTCATAATAAAATGGGGGTATTTGCAAAATTTTGGTGAAGATTTTTTAGTTATGTAATTTTTGGCAATTTTTTGAACTATATTGCATGGGCATTTTTGGACTTTTAGGTCAATGTTTTTATTACATCTGTCAATTCCGTAAGTTCAACTAATGTTTATGATAAAATATTAGTCGGATCAAACATCAAAGGTTGTTTTAGTAATTTAGAAACTTAGTTTAATTTATTTTTTTAGTAATTATCCCAAACCTCATGGGTACTATTTCTAATTAATTAACACTATAATTAATTACGTCAAATATTTAGGGACAATGATTTTTATATATTTGACGTTCATTAATATTATCGAAATAAAAATGAAGTACCTGATAGATTGAAACTATTTTTGATTCTGATGATTTCATCTTAATTATTTTTCGATTATTCAAAACGACTTTTTCACGCATTATAAAACTTGTTTTACATCGTTTAAAGTATTTTTGAACTATTACTGAATACCATCAAGGTAAAATAGAGCCCGAAAGACTTAGTCAAAATTTTTACGGATCAAAAAGTCCCTGGACTAGGTCAAACGGTCGACCAGGAGGTCAACCGATCGACCAAGTGATCGATTGGTACCTGAAGTTGGTTAAAACATCCCTCCATCTCTATCAAGTTCTAGGCACAGTTCAACCCCAAGTCAACCAGTGGGTCGAACGATCAACCCCCTGGTCGACCGGTCGCCCCCCGATCAATCGGTTGACCCACGGGATGACCTATGCCAGATTCAGTTTTAACGGTTTTGAAATTCAAAATTTTCTACTGGTGGACCCATTCAAAATCTGAGGATTTTGAACCTATGGGAGACAACTAGATTTACTTTTATCACTTAATCATTTTTGTCCATTATTTGTGCATCTTGCGATCTTTTTTTGTAGACAAAAGTGAAGATGGAGGAGCCTATGTTGGAGATCCAATCTTGAAGACTCTCCTATAAATAGATGAAGGATTTGAAGGATCAATGACAACAACATAAGCATTCAACACAACAAGAAAATTCACCAAAATTCCTATTCTTACTTGTCTATATTCTTGTTTTATTTAACCTATGTCTTACACTTGCACATCTTGAGTATTAAGCTTCCTTCTTGATTACATTTGCACTTTTGAGTTGTAACATTTTCAAACAAAGAGTAATCTTGATTGTAATTCTCAAATCATCCAAAACAAGAAATCCTTGTTAGTGTTCTTGTGGTAAGAACACACTTGGTTGATTCTAGGTGTTGAAGAGTTTGGTGCTCTTCATTGTTGAAGAAGATTGTGGTAATCTTTATAAGTGGTGGTGTAAGAAAAGTATGATACTCTTCAAGGTAAAAGTTGTAATTATTTGGTATCAATAAAACTTCTCCCTTTTCGAAATCCATTTGGATATGCCGGGTGGTAGAGGATTAGGACCTAGGTGGATTGAACCTCTATAAATCATTGTGTCTTGTTTATATTTCTATACTTTTATTTCTTCATCATCTTCACATTTGAAAAATAGGGCACCAATCGGAAAATCAGGAAAATCTATTCACCCCCTCTAGATTTTCGCAGCCACTTGGAGTAACAAGTGGTATCAGATCCAAACTCTTTCGCAAGCTCGTTTAAACTTCGCGAATAAATAAGAGATCCATGGATACGAACGAAAGCTACCTCACAACGGGCGCCTCCATCAACAAGCTACCACTTTTCGATGCCAACAACTATGCCTTTTGGAAGGATCGAATGGAATGCTTTCTACTAGGTTGGAGATTTGATATTTGGAATACGATCAATGAAGGAATTGCTCAACCAACAAAGAAAATGGAGGACAGAACCACGGTTCTCAAAAGTCTCAAGGTATTTGATGACATTGATAAGAAGTCCTTCTCTCCCAATGGTAAGTCCTTAAACATTGTACATTGCTCTCTTACGGCTGTCGAGTATAATAGAATTCGGGGAATAAGACCGGCTCATGAGGTTTGGGAAAAATTAGAAACTATTTATGAAGGTACTAAAAAAGTTAAAGAAGCTAGAAAAACCATGCTTGTTAAAGATTTTGAAAACTTCATAATGTTTGAGGGTGAAGGGATTTCTAAAATAGTGAAAAGGCTTGATAACATAGTCAATCCTTTATTGGCTCTCGAAAAAATTATTTCAGAAGAAGATAAGGTTACTAAAGTCTTGAATGCTCTTCCCGGCTCATGGTCCGAAAAAGTAACGGCTATAACGGAGGCTCAAAATCTTGAGACTCAAGTTTGATGATCTTATTAGAAATCTTCTTATATATGAAGTCTATCTCAAAGAAAAGAAGAATTTCAAACTATCCACCTTTCAATAGGGTATGCAATTTACACCTAAAGGTTTTGCTTCAAATTCAAATAATACTTATGATGATAGTGATGAGGAGGATGAGGAAACTGCTGCCCTTGTTCAAAAATTTGCCAAATTTGTCAATAAAAACAAGACAAGAAAAGCTAGAGACAATTCTTGCTTTAAATGCGGGAAACTCGGGCATGTTATAGCCGATTGCACAAAATTAGCGAAGGAGGAGAAAAAGAAGAAAAAGCTTTTTTTTCCAAAAAGAAGGTTCTCTATGCGGATGTCAAAACATTGGATGAACTTCTTGTGATATCCGACGAGGAAGAGGAAACGATTGAGCATGATCTCATGACCATAGATGATGAAAACAATGAAGTATGCTCTAGCTCTTCATCTTCTTCTTTAATTGTTGAATTCCAATGTGATTATGATGATTTACAAAATGAATTTAGAGACATGATTTGTAAATACAAGACTTTAAAAAAGGAGTATAAAGAGCTAAAATTAGAAAAATATAGTTTATTCACTTTCTATAAATCACTTGATCATGCGCATTCAATTACTCTTGCTAAAGTTCATTGTCTCGATTCCGAAAAATAATTGCTCACAAAAGAAATTGAAAATTTGAAAAAGGATGTGCAACGTTTTAATTTAAGCACGAATAAGGTTACAAACAACGGCGAACGGATGGGGGGCAAGGGGGGGCCACTGCCCCTCGCAAAAAATTTTAATTTTTTTTATTAGTATTAGAATTATAAATAAAAAATTCTTAAAGAGCCTGTTCGCCTTATTTTTTTTAGCTTCACCGCAAGTGTACGGTGCAGTTTATAGAATAGGGTTAGCAAGGTCGAATCCACAGGGACTAATAAATTGATGTACTAAGTACTGATTATAATAGCCTTATTTTTATCTAGACGATCGAAAGTGAGTGAGTTGGTTTTATTAACTAAAGCAGAAATTTATCCTAAAATAACAAAGTAAAGAATGATTGAAAGATCAAGATGATGAATGGATTCCTGGGTTGGTTTCAGTTAATATCCCCTTTTATTCTCAGATTAGTCAAACCAAAGTTAAACGTATTCTTCCCTATAGACCGATCACACAAGTAATTTACCCTATCTCTCGAGATGTGTGTAAAAGCGTTGATTGAAATATCTATGCTAGCATCTCTACTCAACATGAGATATCCAATTCCCAAAAGTTCAAAAGATTATAAAGCCTCACGAATATTCACAGACTTCTCAATCATGCAAGATATTCATGTCAAATACTCATAGATCTAGTATTGAAACTCATCGGTTAGAATTATGAATCAATACATCAAACAAGTTAAACCAAACACGTTTTGATAAAACAAGAATTAAAGCAAAGTACTTGAATAGGGTTGACAAACATTAACTTCAATTGTAATTAATCATCAAGTAAAAGTATCCATTAACCTACTCCCAAACCCGGGAATCACAAGAGGTTTAGCTAGACATAGAAAAGAAATAATCCATAGACAAATTATTAATGTTCATGTTTAACTAATTGAAAATAACGATACTATGGAATGAGCGAACTCGGGGATGATGACGATCTCTTGATCTATCTTCAATCCTCAAATGTGTGGTTGCGGTCTTGATTGATCTCTCCAAATCTCCGATGGAAGATTGCTCTTTTCTCTGCTTTCTAGGGCAAATCATTGTATCCTTGTATGTGGCCGCCCCGTCTCTATTTGTACTTTGTTCGGGTCGAAAACCTAGTTCGAACAGGTCAGACTCTATTTTTCCCGCACAGGCGCATGGGCTGTGCGCCTAGAGCACGCCCAACCCGTGCTTGTAGTCGAAGGTTGAGTTTCAGTGTTGGGTGGCGCACAGGCCGTGCTAGGGTCGCACGCCCTGCCCGTGCGCATCTACTACACTTGATACTCGGCAGTTTTCTTCCGTTTTTTGCCCGGATCGTCTGACTTCTTCTCGATTCAACTCCGAACTTCATACATTACATCAATCATTGGCGGTTCTTTATCGCAATGCTCCCAATTATTGCCAAAGTGCTACAATTATCAATAAATTCCTACAAAACGAGCAAAGCGTAATCTTTTTCCACAAAACATGAATAAAACCATATTTACTCATGTAATACATGCATAGCAACTCATTCTAGCCAAAATTAAGCCCAAAATACATGCAAAATACATGCCAATCAAACCCCCAAACTTAAACTGTTGACAGTCCCAGTCAACACTTTATAAACAAGACAACACAAATGGGGTAAATAAGAGCAACTCAAGAACACCGCATCACAATTCATGTCATTTATCCACAGACATCAAACACAAATCAACCAAGTTTCAAATATCTAACACGAAGCACAAGTCTATCAAAATCATGGCAAACACTTCAAATCACGCCTCACATGGATAAAGTGTATACTCTACTCACTAGGATAATAAAGGACGTGTATTCGCTCAAGTCATAACAATGTTGAAGAATTACCATATGCTTGCAAATCGTTTCACATCTCCGCCACTCGATTGTATGCAATTCACAAATCAGAAAGAACTCTGCTTATGATTGTAATGAAGGCTCTTTGGTTAAGGTAGGGAAATATGGATCAAGTGACTCAAACTTAAGCGTATAGATTGGTAAACACATCGTTTTTCTCAAACAATTATTCTTATTCGAATCAACTATGCACCCCCAATCACCTTTTATCCTATCACATATCTATTCTCCCTTCTTTTTCATACAATTCATTCTTCTTCGCCTTACATCACAATTTTCAGCCCATATGTTACTTACGGCTGACTCACTTTTGCAGTCTTTTTTTTTTTAGTATTCTCCCTTTTCCTCATTTTCTTCTTTTATTCCCAATCACCCAACATATACACCATTTTCTAACTTCTCGATACCCTTTCATTCATCCCTTTATTCAATCCCTTTACTCAATGCTATACGCTCAAGCTTAGGGTAACAGATATATCAAGTTAAGGTTCAAGGCGTGAAATGTGGCTATCAAAAAATCAGGCAATAGGCTCAAATTGGCTAACTAGGAAAATCAAATATCATAAGGTAGGCAAAAAGGCTTGAAAGGCTTAACAAAAATGGCCTAAAATCATTTTCATAAACTGCATACAACATATGACTTTGACGGAGATACCAGAGAAAGTTCTAGAATTCAAATCAACATGAATGACACACTCAATCTACAAACAAGACTGCATAATATGAAAGCAGTAAAGGCTCAAAAAGCTCACAGGCTTGTAGGTGCATAATTCAAAGTATATCAACCATGATTCCAATATTCACATGCTCCATATTAATTATTCTCAACCCGGTCAACTCACGCTCAACACCCAATTCAAAACAACATAAACTGTTCAACAAATGCTCCCAAGATCAACAAGCACACAATAGCGGTCAACTCACTCCCTAAACAACTAAGAAAGCAATAAACGTGCTAAAAAATAAAAATAAACATCTAATGCAATGCATCCTACATGCTCTAAATGCAACTACATGAATGCAAAAACGCCACACCATTCAATAAAATTACTACCTCTCCCTCCAAACTTGAATAAAATTATAGCGCATAGAAGAGAAGATAGAATTTCAAAGAAAAGTGTGGAAGGACCTGAATCACTGTGGGGGTGGTGGCGGAAAGTGGCCCTGGGAGATATGCTACAGTTGTATCTGATGCATCGTCTGCAATATCTCCAACTCCCGCTGCTCCTAGGCCTGGTACCTTAGCTCCTGGGCTTGGTACCTCTGCTCCTGCTCTGTTCGGAAAGCACAGAACTCCTCCTGGTGATGCAAGAAATCATCCTGGTACTGCCGAAAATTATCCTGATGATGCTGGGAAATCGCCCCTATCTTTGCCGCATGCTCTCTCAAGAGCATAGAGTCTATCATGATAATCCTGCCCCCACGTTCCTCACCTTGGTGGGAGCTCTGGAATGTCGGGCCTCCCCGTGGGAAGCCATGCTCGAATCCTCCCTGCTAGAAGCCCTGCTCAAAGCCCCTCTCTTGCCGATCATATTCCCTTGCCTCCATCACCAAATCCTCTTCATCGGGTAACCCTACTACCCTCCTCATTTTTCTTGCAGTCAGGCCGTCCATGACCCTGATATGTGCCTCGAATTCATGAGCCGATTACTTTGGTTGTCCCACGGTGTGAGTGTGGGTTAGGAAGGAAGGTAGACTTCGACTTTTGTCGAAAACGATAAATGTTCTCCTAAATCTGTTATGATCTTCATGGTGTGGAGGGCATTCATGTTGATGCTTTGACTGCCCGCTATCGGATCCATTCTGCGCATATCAACCCCAAGATGCTGAGCAATGGGGGTTAGCATTCCCCCAATTAGTATTGTCCCCGCGTCCTGCTTAGAAATATATACGGCGTGTTCCACAAAGTGAGCCGCCATGTTGTAAGGGGTGCGGGTGAGCATACACCAAAGTAGGTATACGTCCCAAGCTTGCACACCCCCGTTGTTGTGTCGCGCGTACACTGAGTGAGCCGTTACTTTTTGGATGTAGCGGAAGACGGGGTTTCAGATTGACGAGGCCTTTGACGTGTGTGCCACATATAGCATCGGGCCAGTCTCTGGTGCCTCAACCAACAATCACTAGAAATCATACTGGCTATAATTCGCTGCATTCCGGAAAGGGGCGTTAGACGGTACCCCAAAAGTATCGTTAACTTAGGCGATGGTGACGCGCCTCCATACGTTGCCCAATCTAAAATGGATTTTCTGAGGCTCAATATTTGCACGCGTCTCAGTGATATCCAGGGTGCACAAGAACTCAAGCGCCAATGCCATAAACGTTGCCATCGTCCTTGCATGAAAGCGGTCCATCCCACTCGGTCGAACATTTGCCAAACCTCCTCATGTATCCCAAGGGCTTGGGTATATTCATCATTGGCGTATCTTGTTGGCGTGAACGAGCAGTGATCATCCTGGCTCGCGCTCCAAGTGATCATCTTGATCAAAAAGCAATCCATAGGCCTCGGGGCTATCTCGGATCAACCTCCCACCGTTGAAGCGGCTCCTCTCGACGCGTCCACCCCGACCTCTTTGGTTCATTCGATCGACCATCAATGCGAGTTAGTACCTGGCAAAACAAATGTGAGAATTGGTACGTGCCAAGTATAACAAGAAAGCGATGAATTAGATACAACAACCCACATACGACATAGTGTCTCATCTCTACAATTTAATGCACAATTAAGCTTCCAAACCCAAATAACAATGTAATTGCAGAGAATCCTAGTCAGTAACACCCTAAACAATCAAGCTCATGTACAATTCATCAAACAATCAACCACAAACATCCTAATTCAACAACCCACAAGGTACTCGATAAAATTCCAATAGAAAAAATCAATCAAAGTCATGGAAAAATCATCAAACATGCACCATATAATAACTCTAATCAATAATCCTCAAGAAATTCGAAACAAAAGGTGCAATTCATACCTTAAATGTCAAAAATTCAAAAAGAGTTGAAAATTGAAACCCTAGGTGCCCTTCTACTCAAATCCTTACGTCAAAGCAATTTTAAAAGTGTAATTTGTGTGTGAGTAGTGTGGGAGGTGAGTATGTTAGTGAAATCCAAGGGACATTTGCGAACATTTTGAGAGGGCTTTGAGTTTGGGTGTCTGCGCGCAAGAAAGAATGAGAAGATGTGAAAAATTTGACCCCATGCGCGTCTTATGTCTGTCTCAGCCGACAGGAGCATGGGCTGCCCGTGCTGGGGGTCGAACCTCAGTTTCAAAATCCTGGGCACCGCACGGGCCGTGCGCATGGCGCACGGGCTGCCCGTGCGGGGTGCTGCAAATTCTACTCCCAGGTATTGGTTCCCGAACGGGCTGCCCGTGCTTGGTACCGCACTTCAGCTCGTATTTTAAAATTTTTTTTGAAAGCAAGAAAATCCTAATCTATGAAAGCATAGAAATCCTAACTTGGAAAAGGGAAAACAAACCAAGAAAACATGGGAAAAAATAAAACAGCAAACCGTTGGGTTGCCTCCCAACAAGCGATAAATTTAACGTCTATAGCTTGACACCTGTTTACTCAATCACGGCTCTAGCAAAGTGAGACGTGTCACCTCTTACATTTGATCTCTGTTAAGATAATGCTTGATCCTCTCGCCATTCACCATGAACGTCTCCCCATCTCGGCTCAACAATTCCACTATTCTAGGAGGATTTAGCACCTTCTATATCACAAATGGCCCCGACCATCTAGACTTAAGTGTTCCCGGAAAGAGTTTAAGACGCGAGTTAAACAAAAGGACTTGTTCACCCGGTAAAAACTATCTCTTCTTTATCATTCGATCGTGCCATCTTTTGGTTTGCTCCTTGTAGATCTGGGAATTTTCATAAGCTTCATCCCGGAACTCCTCCATCTCATTTAAGTGTAAGAGCCTCTTCTCACCCGATGTTTGGAAATCAAAATTTAACTTCTTCACAACCCAAAATGCCTTATGCTCCATTCTACGGGCAAGTGACACGATTTTCCCGAATACTAACTGATACGGTGATGTGCCCAATGGTGTCTTATACGCAGTCCGATATGCCCATAATGCATCATCTAACTTCATGGCCCAATCCTTGCGATTTATATTTATTGTCTTCTCCAAGATTTGCTTAATCTCGCGATTGGCTACCTCTGCTTGCCTGTTTTCTTGCGGATGGTATGCTAATGCCACCTTGTGCTTGACCCCGTACTTCGCAAGTAAATTGCTCATCAATTTATTCATAAAGTGTGACCCCCCGTCGCTAATCAAAGCTCTCGGGGTTCCAAACCGAAAGTGAATATATTTTTTTAGGAATTTGAGCACTACTCGCGCATCATTGGTTTGTGCCGGAATCACCTCAACCCATCGAGATACGTAATCCACTGCAAGTAGAATGTACTGATAACCCGAAAAAGATGGAAAGGGACCCATAAAGTCGATCCCCCATACGTCAAAGAGCTTGACTTCCATCACATTGGTCATGGGCATCTCATGTCGTCTCAAGATGTTCCCCATCCGTTGGCACCTATCACACTGCTGCACATATAGATAGCAATCATTAGATAACGTAGGCCAGTATAAACCACTTTGCAATACCTTTACCGCCGTATGTGTCGGACCGAAGTGTCCCCTGGAAGGTGAAGAATGACACTGTTGTAAAACCCCCTCCCACTCTTCTTGAGGCACACATCATCGGATGATAGTGTCTGCGCACCTATTAAAGAGTAAGGGGTCGTCCCACATGTAGAACTTGACATCATGGACTAACTTCTTCTTTTGATAGGACG
Organism: Rehmannia glutinosa; assembly: GCA_016081115.2. Classification (NCBI taxonomy): domain Eukaryota; kingdom Viridiplantae; phylum Streptophyta; class Magnoliopsida; order Lamiales; family Orobanchaceae; genus Rehmannia; species Rehmannia glutinosa. Next base: position 10,234,259 of record CM071930.1, on the reverse strand, counting down.
ATAAATCTGGAGGCATGACCCCTGTAACCAAATAATTAACAAAATCCGCATACCATGGGAATTTAGCCTGTAACATTAGAAGTTTCTCATCGGGGAACTCCTTCTTAATTGCTTTTGTGCCCTCTTTCTCATCTTTCTTATACTCCAACCTGGACAAGTGATCTGCTACCACGTTCTCGCAAACCTTTCTATCTTGAATTTCCACATCAAACTCTTTTGCAACTAAAGGATCCACCGAATCAGTCTCGGTTTGGCATCCTTCTTGTCGAATAAATATTTGATTGATGCGTGGTCGGTGTGGACTATCGTCTTAGTTCCAATCAAGTAAGATCAGAACTTATCGAATGCAAACACAATTGCCAGCATTTTCTTTTCTGTGGTGGTGTAGTTTTCCTAGGCGCTGGCTATAGTTCTGCTCGCATAATAGATGGCTCCGAACAACTAGTCTCTTTTCTGGCCGAAAACAGCCCCAACTGCAAAGTCACTGGCATCGCACATCAACTTGAAGGGCTGATTCCAATCCGAAACTACAAGAATTGGTGCTGTCACCAAAGCCTTCTTCAGAATATCAAAACCCTACAAACAATCATCGGAAAAAGTGAAAGCAGTATCTTTTTCAAGTAACTGACTCAAAGGTTTAGTGATTTTAGAAAAGTCTCGAATAAACCTTCTGTAGAATCTGGCGTGCCCCAAAAAGCTTCGAATGCCTTCTCGTTTGTTGGAGGTGGGAGTTTCTCAATTGCGATAATGTTCGCTCTATCAACTTCTACACCTGCAGAAGAGACTCGGTGGTCTAATACAATACCATCACGTACCATGAAATGATACTTTTCCCAATTTAAAATAAGGTTAGTCTCCTTGCTGATGTGAACCACAACAACAACTGTGCATATGACCTAACAACAATATGTTGTTAACCCAAGATCTTCACTAGTTCGGTTTAAGATGGTGAAAACCTCGACCCGTTGCTTAGAAAAACAAGAACCTCAGTATGCGTAGATGCCACAAACGAATGTGTGAGTTCTCTTGATAAGTCGGTAATCGCAACAATATGAACAATCTTGAAGCTCTTGGAAAAAAACCCAAAGGGTTGGAGAGAAAATCTCAATTCAATATTCAATAATCAAAGTTGTTATGAAAAATAAACAAGTGTCTGCCTTATATAGGCGACTCAAAACAAACCCTAAACCAACTAGGAATCAACTAAAAACCAAAAAGGAAACGAAAAACTGAATAGACTAAAAAAACGCGGCAAAAAGCAAGGCCGTGCTTCAGAAGCACGGCCAGGCCGTGTTCGTCACGTCTTCAGCGAACATGGCCGTGCAAATAAGCATGGCCAGGATGTGTTCTTCACATAATTAGCCCCTGACGTCTTCATGAAAGTTGTATCCTTTTCTCTTAGCTTTCCATAGCAACTTGAATCAACTCAATATCAATTTTGTAGAGAACATTATGGCCAAAATACTAAACCCGCCAAAGTCTTGCGTTGGACGCGCTTTGGGCGTTTTTGAACACAATCTCTTGTTCTTCGATCGTCAATGCTTCCTTTCAACCCATGATTAACTAACATAACTCTAGACTCAATATAATTGGCCTCTAATATCAACTTGGCCCCTCAAATGATTCAAAACAATGGAAATTAACACCTAATCTATGATAAACAAATACAAGAACGCAAGAACTCAATTACATAGTCTTCAAGAACTCGAGATAGCTTGCATTTGGTGTTGCCGGATCCTTCGTGGATTGGATTCTCATAATTCCCCTCCTCTTGAAAGGGATTCATCCTCGAATCCAAATGTTGGACCCCAAAGATTGAACAATTTTATTAATCCAACCGAATCAAATGTGAAACGACACGCACACTCATCCGGTTGCCCAAATCCCTGCACATGAGAAATAATAGAACTTGGCAAAATATTATCAAATATGTTAGCATTCAAACACTCTCGCATAATGTCTCTCATTTTAATCATAAGCACAAATTTTCTCTCTTGTTTTACCTCATTGGCCTTTCCCCCCATATTTTTGGCCCACTCAAATTTTGTGCTCTCCTTTTTCTTGGCCATCTCTCGAATCTCACAACTATCCTTGGCCAAACTCTCAAGCTCTCTATTTTTATTTTCACTCAAGCTCTCATTTTTCTCGGATTTTATTTCTTTCTTTTGCTCACTTGCCGAACACTCTTTTTCTTTTGACTCACAAACTCTCATCCTCACATGATCATCATAAATTTCTGCAGGTGTAAGAGATGAAAGTATGAACTTTCTTCGCTCATGCTCAAAAGCATAGCAATTAGTATATCCATCATGCACAACTCGCCTATCAAACTACCATGGCCTACCCAACAAGATATGACAAGCCCGCATTGGCACCACATCACATAATATATCATCCTTATAACCCCCAATTTGAAAAGACACCAACACTCTTTTATTAACTCGCACCTCGCCACAATCATTGAACCATTGTAGTGTATATGGTTCTGGATGTTCAAGTGTAGGAATCTCCATCTTCTCCACCAATTTCGCACTAGCCACGTTTGTACAACTACCTCCATCAATGATAATACTACACACCTTATCCTTAACTAAGCATCTAGTGTGAAAAATATTTTCTCGCTGCTCATGATCAATTAACTTTGGCTCCATATTCAAAACTCTACGTGACACTGGTGATAACACATCACCCTTCACCGGCTTAACTACCTCTAGACCCTCCTCCAATTCCGGCATATCATTATAATCCGAATCATCCTCACTTTCGGACTCTACATCACCATTAATCTGAATCACCATCACTTTTCTATTTGGACATTCGCTAGCTCTATGACCCCTCCCATGACATTTAAAACACTCAATGTCTCTCGTGCGTGAAGTAGAAGGATCAAATTTACCTGATGGTTTTGCCTTGTCTGAGTCTGTCTTATTCTCCACAACTTTTGGCTGTTGTGAAAAACGCGTGTCATCCATCGTAGGAGTATTCGAACCCCAATTATTGGTGCTAGTGTTGCGATTTTGCCGTGTAAAACCCCTCTTCTTGAGCTGCTACTCAATTTTGACCGCCATGTGCACCATCTCCTCAAGATCGACACAATGATGTAAGTCGACGACATCTGCTATAGGAGTATTTAACCCGGCAATGAACCTTGCCATCGTAACCTCCTGGTCCTCCTCTATATTAGCCCTCGCCATCAACATCTCCATCTCTTTATGATAATCCTCTACGCTCTTTGACCCTTGGGTCAACCTCTGCAACCTTTGATAGATGCCTCTGTAATAATGATTTGGAACAAAATGACGTCGCATCAAACTCCTCATCTCCTCCCATGTGGAAATGGGCCGCTCGCCGCTTCTCCTCCTTGAGACCTTTAATTGATCCCACCAAACACTTGCGTAATCCGATAACTCAGTTGATGCCAATTTTACCTTTTTCAATTCAGAATAATTTTGGCAATCAAATACATTCTTGATTTTCCTCTCCCAGTCCAAATATGCATCCGGATCACTCTTTCCCTGGAACGAGGGGATTTTGCATTTTGATGTTACTCAAACTGCCATCCTCACGCCCCCTATCACCCTTATTGCCGCGCCGACCTCTATCCGAATTGTAATTTTGCTCCCTTTCGGAATTAAAATCATCAATCTCATCTGCCCACTCTTCTAACTCGAACCTCCTAGGCCTCCGTACCCTAGTAGTAGGCTCCTCGATTCGCGGTACCTCTCTGGGATTATTTACAATCGCCTCCATATCTAACTTGTTACCTAAATCTGCCGGTTGTCGGTTTTCCTCAGTCATGTTTAAATCACTCCCTCACGTGTATACGCTCGTGTATCACTCAACTCACGAAATAAACTCCCTCATTTGTTTTTGAATATCGATTTTTTTTTAAGGGTAACCCTTGAAGAACTAGGGATTATGGATAACATAGAAAATATGGAAAACAAAATAAAACAAGAATAGATTTAACCTTGCTAGATGGCTCTGATACCAACTGATGTGAACCGCAACAACAACTGTGCATACGACCCAACAACAATATGTTGTTAACCCAAGATCGTCACTAGTTCGGTTAAAGATGGTGAAAACCTCGACCCGTTGCTTAGAAAAACAAGAACCTCGGTATGCGTAGACGCCACAAAAGAATGTGTGAGTTTGCTTGATAAGTCGGTAATCACAACAAGATGAACAATCTTGAAGCTCTTGGAAAAAAACCCAAAGGATTGGAGAGAAAATCTCAATTCAATATTCAATAATCAAAGTTGTTAGGAAAAATAAACAAGTGTTTGACGTATATAGGCGACTCAAAATAAACTCTAAACCAACTAGGAATCAACTCAAAACCAAAAAGGAAACGAAAAACTGAATAGACTCAAAAAGAAGCACGGCCAGGCCGTGTTCGTCACGTCTTCAACGAACATGGCCGTGCAAATAAGCACGGCTAGGCCGTGTTCTTCACGTAATTAGCCCCTGACGTCTTCATGAAAGTTGTAGCCCTTTCTCTTAGCTTTCCATAGCAACTTGAATCAGCTCAATATCAATGTTGTAGAGACAGTTATGGCCAAAATACTAAACCCTGCCAGTATTGAAAACTGTTGACGCGCTTGGACGTTTTTGAACGCAATCTCTTGTTCTTCGATCGTCAATGCTTCCTTTCAACCCATGATTAACTAATCTGACTCTAGACTCAATATACTTGGCCTCTAACATCAACTTGGCCACTCAAATGACTCAAAACAATGAAAATTAACATCTAATCTATGATAAACAAATACAAGAACTCAAGAACTCAATTACATAGTCTTCAAGAACTCGAGATAGCTTGCATTTGGTGTTGCCCAGATCCTTCATGACTGGATTCTCATCACTCGCATCTCTGCAAAGCTAGAGAAAGATTATCCAAGCAATGATCAAATGAGTCTCCAAACACAGAAAAATCATCCATAAAAACCTCCATTATTTTCTCAATGAAATCATGAAAGATAGCCATCATGCATCGCTGAAAAGTTGCGGGTGCGTAACATAGCCTGAATGGCACTCTGCGAAATGCAAACGTACCGTAGGGGCATGTAAATGTCGTCTTCTCTTTGTCTTCCAGGGCAATCATGATCGGGTTATACCCGAAATAACCATCGAGAAAACAATAATAATCATATCCCGCCAAGCGATCTAACATCATATCAATAAAGGGAAGGGGAAAGTGATCTTTGCGAGTAGCATCATTCAACATCCTATAATCGATGCAAATACGCGATCCAGTAACTACTCTAGTTGCAATAAGCTCATCACTTTCGTTTCTAACAACAGTCATCCCCGCTTTCTTCGGCACCACTTGCCCCGGACTTACCCAAGAACTATCAGAAATAGCATATATGATTCCAGCATCTAACCATTTTAAAACCTCTTTTCTAATGACCTCTTGCATTATAGGGTTTAATTTTCTTTGATTTTGCACCGAAGGTTTATAGACATCTTCTATTCTAATTTTATGCATTACAATCGATGGACTGATGCCTTTTAAATCAGAGATTGACCAACCTATCGCCGACTTATGTTTTCTTAACACCCTAAGCAATTTATCGAGTTGAACTGAAGTTAAAAGATATAACGCCCCGAACCCACTTCGATTAGGAACGTCACTGTGGTACACTTGAGAATTTATAAATAATTTGCGGAAGCATAAATAGAATACTTTAATTACTAAAATGTGGACTTAAAAAATTCTTAAATAAACTTAAGAGTAACAAAGGTGATAATGGTTTGATAAGAGTTACGCATTATTAAAATACTTATTACAAAAGCTTTAAGGTTTGCTTCATCAAAACATAAGTACTTAAATTATTCGGGAAATATGAGAATGACGCACGCGCAGAGGCACGGTCCCTACGCCTCAGCTCCAGGCTCGTCATCATTATCTGAAATGTAATAAAACATTTGAAGGCGTGAGCTGTGAAACTCAGTGGGAAACGTAAGTAGTTACACTATATAAGTCAAACAGTCAAAAATGCTCTAAATTATTTTCTGACACCGAGGGGTCATCCCCTTTGTTGGCAAAGATATACTTGGCTCTCGGCCATTTCGACCAGAAGGTCATCCCCATCCGTTGGCAAAAGATACATATAGCCCGTAGGGCAAATTTCAGCAATTAAGGAAAGTTGACAAACATAGTATAACAAAGACAACACGCTTACAAAATCAGAAGTTTACCCACTTTTGAAGTTTACAGATATCTAGTGATGTATTTGTTCGAATGAGTCCGTTATCCGATTGCGCCCGCACCTAACAGATTAATCCTTACAACTTAAATGACATAGACAAAGTAAAGTTCATCAAATAACTTAGTCTAATGAGCTAAGTACAATCTACTACGTTTATAAAGTCAAAATCCCATAATCGGGTGTTCGGTACCACTTTTAAAAATAGCTTTAAAAACGATAGTTGACCAAAGTCAAAGTCAATGGTCAACATAAAGTCAAAATCAATTTAAAATCAAAAAGTCAACTTAAAGTCAATTAATCCTTAATTAATCACCTAATTCATATAATCGTCTAACGACTTGTTTTACATAAAATTTCTGATTAATCGAACCTTTAATTAATAAAATCTTATTTCGACTAAAATTCCCAATTTTCTTAAAAATGACTTGTCATCCCGGAAATATCCCGAAAATATCTAAGTCGTGAAAATCCGATAAGATTGCATTGATTTGCGTGCCATGTGCACATCACTTACACCCATCACATCAAAGTCACATCTCATCATTACTTGTCACATGGTCACTATTCATCATTCTTATCCTCAATTAGGATAACCTTAGCGGCTTCAAACCATGCCACCACCTCCGGTGGGCGATTATTCGGACACGTGGAACGTATTTCTCCGTTTTTCAAGCTCTATCCTATTTTCCCGGTTCTAATATTTTTAAACACCAAATTTTATCAACTTATCATCCTAAAATCACTTTTAGAAATTAAAAGCTCTCATTACCTTATTCTAAAATCACTTTTACAAATTCAAAGGCTCACATTAACTTATTCTAAAATCACTTTTACAAATTCAAAGGCTCTCATTAACTTATTCTAAAATCACTTATTAGAAATTAGAAACTCTCATCAAAATATCCTAAAATTACTAAAAGCTTTAAATCTTCAAGTTTTCACCAAGAACACCAAGAACACACACTTCTTCAAATTTCACCAAAAACACACACTTCTTCAAATTTTCACCAAGAACACCAAAAACACACACTTTTTAAAATTTCACCAAGAACACCAAAAATACACACTTATTCAAATTTCACCAATTAATTCCTTAAGGCTCTAAAATCCTAATTTTTAATAACATTGAAAGTAATGGAACCAAAAATTCCAAATTGGTTTGTTCATCAACTAGCCTAAGTTCATCTCCAACAATCACTTATGAAATTTTCTTGAAATCTTCTTAAGCCATAAATAACAAGATTAATCCACTAAAAATCATATATAGCTCCAAATTAAAAACAAATGTTATAAACATCACATTTAATCATCCTATCATGATAATTAAGCTTAAAATTTAACAAATCAAATTTCTAAAAAATCACCAAGTGGCCGTCCACTTCAAGAAGATTAGGGAGAAATTTTTTATTTTTAATTCAAGATTAAAACACATAATCAAGCTCCTATTAGTTAGAAATAACATAATCTATAAACAAAATTTGAATCAAAAATTTATTAAAAATTTTATATAAATACCGAAAATTAAGGTTAAAAAAATTTGGGGTTCAAAACTTCACATTTTCATGATCAAAGTTGATTTATATGTTCCATAATTTCATAGGATTATTTTGCCTAAAAGAATTTAAAGAAAAGATGAGAAAAAGTTATTCTTGAAGCTTTCTTCAACAATGGAGGTTTTTTGATGAGTTTTGGTGCTGTGTAGAAGATGACCATGTGTTGGGGATTTTATAAAAAAAAAAGTAATAGCTTGGGGGTAAAAGAAAATGTAAAAAGAAAATATTATAAAGAGTTATTATTTTTAAAATACTCATAAAGGCTATTAATTTTCTTAAAAACCCGAGAGTTAGTAAAACTCAATTTTCGTAAATTTGATGGTCGTTAGTAATAAAATATAAGGTAGAAACTAAACTCGAATTCCCAAAGTATAAATAAACACTTTTGTGAAAATCTCCGAAAATCACTTATTCGGTACAAAAAATCTAAATCCTGATATCTAAGTCCGAAACTCCATAATAATATTCTTGTTATGTCATCGCGATATCTACACATTTTCATTACCGTAGTTAGGGGCGCAATCAGTTCTCGGATGCTCAAATGTATATAAAATTCATAAAGCGAATAAATTGCTCATTAAAAATATAAATTAGATATTTGATGCAACATTAATAAATAAATGAAAAGTTCGAGTAATTTAAAAAGGGTTGGGTCGCCACAACCTCCCCTACTAAAAAAAAATTTCGTCCTCGAAATTCGACTTACTTAATTAGGAATATTTGGATATTTAGCTAGGATCTATTCCTCTCTCTCCCAAGTAGTCTCTTCTCTGCCATGTCGGGTCCACTACACTAACACTAGGGGCACTTCCCGATTTCTCAACTTATGTACCTTCTTTCCCAAAATAGCAACAGGGCTTTCTTCGTAGGCAAGATTGTTACTAACATCCAATTCCTCATGGTTAATGATGTGGCTTGGGTCGGAAATGTACTTCCTAAGCATGGATATATGAAACACATTATGTACTGCTGCAAGTTCTGGAGGTAGTGCTAAATGATATGCGACATCTCCAATCCTATCCAAAATTTCAAATGGTCCAATGTATCGTGGTCTCAATTTTCCCTTCTTCCCAAAACGAACCACTCATTTCAAAGGTGCAACCTTGAGAAATACCTTGTCTAACACCTCAAATTGCAAGTCTTTTCTTCTTTATCGGCATAACTTTTTCTCCGGTCTTGTCTTGTGCGCTTGATTCTATCTCGAATCTTAGCTATCACACCCATCGCCTGTCTTCGATAATCTCGGTCCAAAAATTTTTGCGTTCACCAACTTCGTCCCAATGAGTGGTGATCGGCACTTTCTCCCATACAAGTGCTTCATATGGTGCCATTTGAATAGTAGCTTGGTAACTGTTATTGTAGGCAAATTCAACCAACGGTAGATAAGTCTCCCAACTTCCATCGAGATCCAATACAACTATTCTGAGCATATCTTCTAACGTCTGAATTGTTCTTTCTGACTGACCATCCGTTTGTGGATGATATGCAGTGTTGAACTTAAGCTTTGTCTTCATAGCTGCATGAAGACTCCCCCAAAATTTCGATGTAAAACGGGGATCACGATCTGACACAATTGATACTGGCACTCCATGAAGGCTAACAATTTTCTCAATGTACAACTGAGCAAAACGATCCATACTGAAAGTCATTCTTACCGGTATAAAATGCGCCCTCTTTGTGAGTCTGTCCACAATAACCCAAATAACTTCATTCTTTCTTATTGATCTGGGTAGTCCGGTTACAAAATCCATAGTTATGTGTTCCCATTTCCATTCAGGAATATCAAGTGGATTTAATAATCCTGACGGCCTTTGGTGTTCGGCCTTCACTTGCTGGCAAATGAGACATCTTTCAACAAATTTTCCTATGGTTCATTTCATATTTCTCCACCAGAAAATTTCTCTCAAATCCCTATACATTTTTGTTCCTCCCAGATGTGCTGTATAAGGTGTGTTATGGGCTTCATCAAGAATTTCCCTTCTCAACTCTTCATCCTTAGGTACGCATAATCTTCCATCATAGACTAGCATTTCATCTGGTGCAATAGCAAATCCTTGGATATTTCCGCAAGTACTCGTTGCTTCATCTTGTTGAGGAAAATATCCATCTTCCGGGCATCTTTGATTCGTTGCCTCGAGTAGGTTGTCTTGTCAATCCGCAATCACGGCGGTTGTCCAACAGGGGTCTCAAAATTTCCAACCTTAGATTGGAAAAATCCCATAATAAAGATTCTTGTTGTGTGAGCAATGTTGCAATCATCCCACTATTCTTTCTATGAGTGCATCCGCCACAACATTCGCCTTTCCTGGGTGATATTGAATGGTGCAATCATAATCTTTTACCAATTCTAACCACCTTCTCTCGACGCATATTCAACTCCTACGGGTGAAGAAGTACTTCAAGCTCTTGTGATCCGTGAAGATCTCACATTTTCCACCATAAAGGTAATGACGCAAAATCTTTAAGGCGTGAACTCTTTGCTAATTCCAAGTCGTGAGTGGGATAGTTTTGTTCATGCGTTTTTAATCTCTCTATGCATATGCGATAACCTTGCCATTTTGCATTAGCACACATCCCAATCCTAATTTTGACGATCTCGTATAAATTACAAATCCATCAATTCCTTCCGGAATTGTCAAAATAGAGCTGTCACTAACCTCTCGCTGAGTTCTTGGAAGTTGTTTTCACATTGGTCCGTCCATTTTGAAATTTCTTATTCTTCTTAGTTAAGTGTGTCGGTGGCTTGGCGATTTTTGAGAAATCCTGGATAAATCTCTGTAATATCAAACCTAGGAAACTTCGCACTTCTCCTGCGTTAGTTGGTGCCTTCCAATCCATCACTGCATGTACTTTGGATGGGTCTACTTCAATTCCACTGGCAGTGACAATGTGTCCTAGAAACACAACTCTGTCTAGCCAAAATTCACACTTGCTGAACTTGGCATAAAGTTTTTCTTGTCGCAGGGTCTCTAATACAATGCGAAGGTGTTCTTCATGCTGTTCTTTGTCTTTTGAGAAAAATAAAATGTCATCTATAAAGACAATAACAAATTTATCTAGATACGAATGGAACACCCTGTTCATCAGATCCATAAATACTGCCGGTGCATTTGACAAACCAAATGGCATAACGGTAAACTCGAAATGACCGTATCTTGTCCTGAACGCTGTTTTAGGGATATCACAATCATTGATCTTCAATTGATGGTATCCGGATCTCAAATCAATTTTGGAGAACACACTGGCTCCCTTTAATTGATCGAACAGATCTTCTATCCTAGGCAAAGGATATTTGTTCTTAATAATCAGCCGGGTCAAATCTCGATAATCAATGCACATTCTAAAAGTTCCATCTTTCTTCTTCGCAAATAGTACTGGTGCTCCCCAAGGTGAAACACTAGGTCGAATAAATTTCTTATCTAGCAACTCTTGGATCTGGATCTTTAGTTCTTGTAATTCCTTGGGTGCCATTCTGTACGGTGCCTTAGACACTGGTGCCGCTCCTGACACTAAATCTATGGTGAATTCCACTTGACGATCCTGGGGAATCCTGGTAAATCATCGGGAATACATCTAAAAATTCTTTAACCATCGCTTCATACATTTGTCTTCCTTTCCATCGTCTCTTTCCCATTACATTCACCAAAAATCCTTGGCAATCTCTCTTTCGTAGCATTCGATAGCTTTTATTGCCGACACTTTATCTTTACTCTAGTGTTAGTCTTTGCTACAAGAAAGACAAATCGATTCCCATTTGATCCTTCAAATTCAATTTCTCTATCATAACATTTAATGGTGGCTCGATTCTTACTCAACTAATCTATACCCAATATAACATCAAAGTCTCTCATTTCTAGCACGTACAGATCAACTTTCATTTGTTGGCCACTAATAGTAAGTTCCACTCCTCTCGCAGTTTTCTTAGTATTAATTGTTTCTCCTGAGGGAATACTTACTTCTAGTGCTTTCTCGTTATCACAACAATTTAGTCCAAGTTTTCTCCTAAAGTTCTCAGGCATAAAGGAATGTGAAGCTCCAGTATCGAATAATACAAGTGCAGGTATGTGAAATACATGTAGCATACCTGTCATGGTTTCATTTTCCTCTGGTGCTTCCTCATTAGTCAGAGCGAAAACACGAGCTTTCCCCTTCCTATCTTGGGGACGTCCTGGGCCTTGTTGCTTTGGCCTCCCATTCTGACTCCTGATGGAACCCGAATTCTGCATTTGGGCAATTTTCGATCCCTGTGTCCCGGTTGGTGACACTTAAAGCAGAGCCCTTTCCGGCTAGGCACTCGCCAAAGTGATACGGCAATTAGAGCATTGGGGTACATTTCCACGATTTGGAACTTGAGCGCAGTTGGTTTGAACCTTTCGATTGGAGGAACAAACTTTCCTTTTTGAGGAGGAACCCATTTCCTCTTTCCCGCTTGATCGGGTAGTGGGGTCGATCAAGATTCAGATCGTAGGATATGATTTGAGACCTCTCAATCACTTCCTCGTAGGTGGGCATCCTTAAACCTACAACGATACTCCCAATTTCTCGCCATAACCCTCTTTCAAATCTCCTCGCCTTCCTCCCATCCGTGTTCACCATATGAGGTGCAAACCTGGACAATTGATTGAATTGTCTTTCATATTCCATCACCGGTAACCTTCCTTGTTTTAAATTTATAAACTCGTTTCCTTTTGATCCCTCTTTGATTAGGAAAATAGCGATCGAACCATCCTTTAAATTCATCCCACGTCAATTCCCTTCTTCGCACGCCTCTGTCGGTGTCCTTTCGTCGACGCGTCCACAGTGGCCGCATTTGCACTTTCGCCTAATCGAAACTTTCCACAAGACACTTTTCGGGTTTCCGAACACTCTAGGTGATCGAAAATTCTTTCTAATTCCATGATCCGAGTCTTGATTCAAGTAAGACCCTCATTTCCATGGAGTCTTGGTGGCGCGAATCGTCGGAATTGTTCGGCGATTTCATTGGTGCGTGGCACCCCTCGTGGTGCTATTGGTGCATTCTGGGGAGTTATTTGTTGAACCATACCCTGTAGTAGGTAGTAAGGAAGTCCTTGCAAATTCTGCTGATCGCTCCAATCGGAGGAGTCTTGGTTCGTGGTCCCGCCGCATGCTCACTCGCATTTGGAGCGATTGAGGGCTCCCTTTCTATTCTTGGTCTGCCTGGTCTTCTTCGTTGTGGTGACATTTTCTTCTTTGTTAACTGAAATATCATTGTGCCTTGTTTAGGATTGATTAAAGATAAACATAATTCTATAATGTTTAAGCGGTAGTTCCATACACAGACCTTGACAACAAAGTAGATGTGCAACCAATCATAAAGGTAAATACATACATGTGGCAGAAGGATAAATGACATAGCAATGAGTAGAACTATTCCCGATATATTTATAAACCGATACGAGGAGAGCCAAAATGCCCTTCCTACTCGTATTTATAACGCTGGACTTCATGCTCTACAATGGGGCTGAGCACGAGTCATTTGTACAATCATCAACACAGAAAATAAAGTACTGGTCCACCCTACTAGCCGATATATACTTGATGCCCTACGGGGAAAATGGGCATGAGTATAAATATAAAAGAAGTAGACCTACGTACTGCTGCTCCTAGAACTAGATATATGTACATATAAAAAGGACAGTCGTCCAGACACCCTAGGGAGCGGGTGCACTGCTCCCTTCTCCAGCAAAGAAACCCAAACGATCAGATGGAGCATATCCTCCATCCCGTCTTTGTCGGACTCGGACCCATAGCTCTGGTCGGGGTCACTCTCTGTGTCGTCTGAGCGTATTGGCAACGTAGACAACTCTAAGGCCTTGGCCGCATCTTCATGAGTTCGGTTTTGCCTGAATATCGCATTTTTCAGCACGCCTACGGAGTCTATCCGCCTCCCCTCGTTCCATAGCAGATTGTTGGAATAACTGGTCACTCACTATCCGTCCTCTATCTTGTTTGTTATGGGTGGAGATTAAACGATGTCCAAAACGAACGTAACTAAAGCTTCCTCCTATAACTACATTCTCAGCGAACATCTAGTCTAATACCTTTGTGCCAATTCACTATCAACAGGCCCGAGGTCGCGATCAAGTGAGTAGCACCGAATAGTCCGCACATCGAAACCTCTTTGCTATAACCTGGTTACGTAAATGACCTACGCGGTATACATAGTCGGCTAAAGGCTCACCCATATGCATAGTGGCAGTCAGATAGTCACCGTAAATTCTCTGTGGATTCATCTGAGTATATGAAAGTTTTTATCAGTCTATCTAAAAGTCAACTAATTGTCAGTCTTATTTCGAGAACTAAGTTCAAAAGTCTAAGTTCATGAAGCATCAAATGATCTAAGTTCAAAGTTCTTTTAATTGTGGAGTTCTTAAAAGCATCACTAGGTTTTCAATATTTGTTGTACTAGTTCTCATAAAATTCTTGTAAAGTTCCTCTAAAGTTCATCATAGTTCATAATCGTTCTTGTTTGAGGAACAAGTTCATTTCATAAAATCTCATTGAAATAAAAATGCAATAATATCAAAGCATTTTACTAAATCGTACCTCGGAGCGAGTGTAGGTTCTGCTAACGTGGTCGTCCATCCCAATTTTCAGTAATCAAGTTCTTAAAATAAAGTAATGTTTTAAAAAAAAATCTTTTATAGTCTACAGAAACATAGGCCCTCTTTGATACCACTTGTAACGCCCCGAACCCATTTCGATTAGGAACGTCACTGTGGTACACTTGAGAATTTATAAATAATTTGCGGAACCATAAATAGAATACTTTAATTACTAAAATGTGGGCTTAAAAAATTCTTAAATAAACTTAAGAGTAACAAAGGTGATAATGGTTTGATAAGAGTTACGCATTATTAAAATACTTATTACAAAAGCTTTAAGGTTTGCTTCATCAAAACATAAGTACTTAAATTATTTGGGAAATACAGAACGACGCCACGCAGACAGTCCCTATGCCTCAGCTCCAGGCTCGTCATCATTATCCGAAATGTAATAAAACATTTGAAGGCGTGAGTCGTGAAACTCGATGGGAAACGTGCGATTACACTATATAAGTCAAACAAAAAATGCTCTAAATTATTTTTCGACACCGAGGGGTCATCCCCACCCGTTGGCAAAGATATACTTGGCTCTCGGCCATTTCGACACCGAAGGGTCATCCCCATCCGTTGGCCAAGATACATATAGCCCGTAGGCAAATTTCAACCAATTAAGGAAAGTTGACAAACATAGTATAACAGTACAACACGCTTACAAAATCAGAAGTTTACCCACCTTTGAAGTTTACAGATATCTAGTGATGTATTTGTTCGAATGAGTCCGTTATCCGATTGCGCCGCACCTAACAGTTAATCCTTACAACTTAAATGACATAGGACAAAGTAAAGTTCATCAAATAACTTAGTCTAATGAGCTAAGTACAATCTACTACGTTTATAAAGTCAAAAATCCCATAATCGGGTGTTCGGTACCCTTTTAAAAATAGCTTTAAAAACGATAGTTGACCAAAGTCAAAAGTCAAAGTCAAAGTCAATGGTCAACATAAAGTCAAAATCAATTTAAAATCAAAAAGTCAACTTAAAGTCAATTAATCCTTAATTAATCACCTAATTCATATAATCGTCTAACGACTTGTTTTACATAAAATTTCTGATTAATCGAACCTTTAATTAATAAAATCTTATTTCGACTAAAATTCCCAATTTTCTTAAAAATGACTTGTCATCCCGGAAAAATCCCGAAAATATCTAAGTTGTGAAAATCTGATAAGATTGCATTGATTTGCGTGCCATGTGCACATCACTTACACCCATCACATCAAAGTCACATCTCATCATTACTTGTCACATGGTCACTATTCATCATTCTTATCCTCAATTCCGGATAACCTTAGCCGGCTCCGACACTTCCACCTCCGGTGGACAGTATTCGGACTTGGTGGAACGTATTTCTCCATTTTTCAAGCTCTGTCCTATTTTCCCGGTTCTAATATTTTTAAACACCAAATTTTATCAACTTATCATCCTAAAATCACTTTTAGAAATTAAAAGCTCTCATTAACTTATTCTAAAATCTCTTTTACAAATTCAAAGGCTCACATTAACTTATTCTAAAATCACTTTTACAAATTCAAAGGCTCTCATTAACTTATTCTAAAATCACTTATTAGAAATTAGAAGCTCTCATCAAAATATCCTAAAATTACTAAAAGCTTTAAATCTTCAAGTTTTCACCAAGAACACCAGGAACACACACTTCTTCAAATTTCACTAAAAACACACACTTCTTCAAATTTTCACCAAAAACACCAAAAACACACACTTCTTCAAATTTTCACCAAGAACACCAAAAACACACATTTCTTCAAATTTCACCAAGAACACCAAAAACACACACTTATTCAAATTTCACCAATTAATTCCTTAAGGCTCTAAACTCCTAATTTTTAATAACATTGAAAGTAATGGAACCAAAAATTCCAAATTGGTTTGTTCATCAACTAGCCTAAGTTCATCTCCAACAATCACTTATGAAATTTTCTTGAAATCTTCTTAAGCCATAAATAACAAGATTAATCCACTAAAAATCATATATAGCTCCAAATTAAAAACAAAAGTTATAAACATCACATTTAATCATCCTATCATCATAATTAAGCTTAAAATTTAACAAATCAAATTTCTAAAAAATCACCAAGTGGCCGTCTACTTCAAGAAGATTAGGGAGAAATTTTTCATTTTTAATTCAAGATTAAAACACATAATCAAGCTCCTACTAGTTAGAAATAACATAATCTATAAACAAAATTTGAATAAAAAATTTATTAAAAATTTTATATAAATACCGAAAATTAAGGTTAAAAAAATTTGGGGTTCAAAACTTCACATTTTCATGATCAAAGTTGATTTATATGTTCCATAATTTCATAGGATTATTTTGCCTAAAAGAATTTAAAGAAAAGACAAGAATTAAAGAAAAGATGAGAAAAAGTTACCCTTGAAGCTTTCTTCAACAATGGAGGTTTTTTGATGAGTTTTGGTGGTGTGTAGAAGATGACCATGCGTTGGGGATTTTATAAAAAAAATATATAATAGCTTGGGGGTAAAAGAAAATGTAAAAAGAAAATATTATAAAGAGTTATTATTTTTAAAATACTCATAAAGGCTATTAATTTTCTTAAAAACCCGAGAGTTAGTAAAACTCGATTTTCGTAAATTTGATGGTCGTTAGTAATAAAATATAAGGTAGAAACTAAACTCGAATTCCCAAAGTATAAATAAACACTTTTGTGAAAATCTCCGAAAATCACTTATTCGGTACAAAAAATCTAAATCCTGATATCTAAGTCCGAAACTCCATAATAATATTCTTGTTATGTCATCGCGATATCTACACATTTCCATTACCGTAGTTAGGGGCGCAATCAGTTCTCGGATGCTCAAATGTATATAAATTTCATAAAGCGAATAAATTGCTCATTAAAAATATAAATTAGATATTTGATGCAAAATTAATAAATAAATGAAAAGTTCGAGTAATTTAAAAAGGGTTTGGTCGCCACAAAAGAGATGATACGATTACCAGACTCTTGTTATTCGCTCCAAGGAATGCATATTTGAGATGCTCGGGCAAGGGTTTGAGTTCTGGGTTCGAAGTGGGCTCCTCGGATGGACGCACGGGCTGCCTGTGCTCAGGAGCACGGGCCGTGCTCTCTTTAGGTGTCTCGTCTTTTTCTTCGACATTAGGCATGTAGGTTCCAAGGGGTGTAAGTGTAAGGTTTAGAAGGGGGGGGGTTGAATAAACCTTACCAAATTTTCGATTTAGTCCTTTTAAAAATACGAGTTGATTACACAATTTGTGTCCTTGATGGACGGTCGATTTAGTCAATCAAGAGAGTTAGTCTCTCAACAGACTCAATCGAATTTGTTGATGGAATAACTCATTTGTTGATTCTAAATTAACTCAATGTGGTTTTGTTTTTTGGAAGACATAACACCCTTAAGTTTGATTAAGCAAGAGTTTAGTGCTAGGTTTAGTACTAGTATTATCAAGTGGATAGCAAATTTATCACAGATATAAGCGAGTTAAAAATGCAGGAATTAAAGTCTTTGAAATGTAAATAACACAATGAAATTTTTATAGAGGTTCGAAGATGGGGTAATTCTTCTACTCCTCTCTTCTCCAACTCCCGGAGGAATCCACTAAGTAATGATCAATTTACAAAGTGGTAGCAGTCCGGATACAAGTCTTGATCACACACGGTGACTTGATCCTTTGGGACTCGATCCGGGAGACGCCTTGATCACTCGGTGGCTTCTCTTACGACTCGCCTTCTTCTTCACAGGGTTTGCCTTGCTACTACTGACTCACTTGCTCAAGCTCTTTGGATTTGATCACGAAGCCCTCCAAAAGCTTAAGACTTGGTTCGACCTTGAACCTTCCTACAATCCTTCGTGGAATGTAGACCCCTTTTCTTCAAAAGTTTCCTCTTCAACGATTGAAGTTCTCTTTCCTTCACGGTGAGTGTTGGATTGATGTACTTCGTAATGTAGGCTTGAGGATTAATCTAGAATGATTTGAGAGTATTTCGGTTATAGTTTATTTGATTTCTTGAATGTTCGTGGTTCAGTTCTTTTTTTCTCGTGAGTCATTCCTCGGCCTTTTATATTGATTTTTCAAAAATTTGCCCGTTGAAGAGATATGCTTATTTTTAAAGTCACCACCGATCGTTGGTTTGTCTTGTTGCGATCCTTGGAATTGCCATTTCCTCGTATGAATTGTTCTTTCACCTTTTCGAGTTCGACACGATGTAGTGCTTCCCATTGGTTCATTCCTTTGCACGCTTCGGGGTCGAGCACTCGAGAAAGGTGATATGGAGATATTACTTGTTTAAGTGAATCTCTTGATTTACGGCAACGGATCTTTACGATTATCTCGACTGACCGCATTTCCTTGCTTTCCCAGGTGACTTAGAGTCTTCCAATCATGGATGACTCTTGTCACTTCAACTTGAGATTTGGCTTTTCTTGAGTTGACTTGACTGATACTCACTTGGCCGCATCTCACCGCTTCTTTAGTAGAGTTCCCGTCTACTCTTCTTTGCCATACTCATTTGTCTCACAACATGAGAGTCTTCCTTCCGATCTTGAGTTGTTTTCTTGCATGTTAGGGCGTAGGCGACTTGACTCGGCTTTGGTCACTCTAATTGTTACAAATGCATTTTACAACAAGAATTGGGGTGCCAACTTTCTATTCTAAGTTTTACATGACATTCATCAAAATCTAAACAATAAAATTCCTAACAATTTCCCCCTTTTTGATGATGCCAAAACTTAAACCATTCAAAAATGCAAACAAAGAAAGATACATACAGATAGTGTATTGACATAGAATGTATGCGCATAATCAATTCTTTTATTGATCATATCATTCTTGTTCTTTTACACAACTGTTTACAAGGTGTATCAGAGTACATATTTGCCTACATAGAAAAATAAGTGTAGGTCCCAAGGGGTGTAAGTGTAAGGTTTAGAAGGGGGTTGAATAAACCTTACCAAATTTTCGATTTAGTCCTTTTAAATCTCTGAGTTGATTCACATTTTGTGTCCTTGATGGACGATCGAATTAGTCACTCAAGAGAGTTAATCTCTCAATGATTTCAATTGTTTGTTGATGGAGTAACTCAAATTTGTTGGCTATAATTTGACTCAATTGTGGTTTTGTTTTTGGAAGACTTAACACCCTTAAGTTTGATTAAGCAAGATTTTAGAGCTTGATTTAGTACTTATAAATTATCAAGTGGATAGCAAATTTATCGCCAGATATATAAGCGATTAAAAATGCGGGAATTTAAGTCTTTGAAATGTAAATGACACAATGAAATTTTTATAGAGGTTCGAAGATGGGGTAATTCTTCTACTCCTCTCTTCTCCAACTCCGGAGGAATCCACTAAGTAATGATCGTTTACAAAGTGGTAAGTCCCGATACAAGTCTTGATCACACAAATGACTTGATCCTTTGGGACTCGATCCCGAGACGCCTTGATCACTCGGTGGCCTCTTACGACTAGAACCTTCTGACTCACTTGCTCAAGCTCTTTGGATTTGATCACGAAGCCCTCCAAAAGCTTAAGACTTGGTTCGACCTTGAACCTTCCTACAATCCTTCGTGGAATGTAGACCCCTTTCTTCAAAAGTTTCCTCTTCAAGCGATTGAAGTTCTCTTTCCTTCACGGTGAGTGTTGGATTGATGTACTTCGTAATGTAGGCTTGAGGATTAATCTAGAATGATTTGAGAGTATTTCTGGTTATAGTTTATTTGATTTCTTGAATGTTCGTGGTTCAGGTTCTTTTTTTTCTCAGAGTCATTCCTCAGCCTTTTATAGTGATCTTTCAAAAATTTGCCCGTTGAAGAGATATGCTTATTTTTGAAAGTCACTGCGATCGTTGGTTTGTCTTGTTGCGATCCTTGGAATTGCCATTTCCTCGTATGAATTGTTCTTTCACCTTTTCGAGTTCGACACGATGTAGTGCTTCCCATTGGTTCATTCCTTTTGCACGCTTCGGGACCGAGCACTCCGAGAAAGGTGATATGGAGATATTACTTGTTTAAGTGAATCTCTTGATTTCTGCGGCAATGATCTTTTACAATTATCTCGACTTGACCGCATTTCCTTGCTTTCCCCAGGTGACTTAGAGTCGCCTTCCAATCATTGGATGACTCTTGTCACTTCAACTTGAGATTTGGCTTTTCTTGAGTTGACTTGATGATACTCCACTTGGCCGCATCTCACTTCTTTAGTAGAGTTCCGTCTACTCTTCTTTGCCATACTCTTTGTCTCACAGAGAGTCTTCCTTCCGATCTTGATTGTTTTCTTGCATGTTAGGCGTAGTGACTTGACTCGGCTTGGTCACTCTAATTGTTACAGTGCATTTTACAACAAGAATGGGGTGCCAACTTTCTATTCTAAGTTTTACATGGCATTCATCAAAATCTAAACAATAAAATTCCTAACAATTTCCCCCTTTTTGATGATGCCAAAACTTAAACCATTCAAAAATGCAAACAAACAAAGATACATACAGATAGTGTATTGACATAGAATGTATGTAAGAATCAATTCTTTTATTGATCATATCATTCTTGTTCTTTTACACAATTTACAAGGTGTATCGTCAGTACATATTTGCCTACATAGAAAGATAAGTGTAGGTCCCAAGGGGTGTAAGTGTAAGGTTTAGAAGGGGGTTGAATAAACCTTACCAAATTTTCGATTTAGTCCTTTTAAATCTACTGAGTTGATTCTACACAATTGTGTCCTTGATGGACAATCGAATTAGTCACTCAAGAGAGTTAATCTCTCAAATGACTCAATTTGAGTCATTGATGGAGTAACTCATTTGTTGGCTATAATTTGACTCAATTGTGGTTTTGTTTTAAAGGAAGACTTAACACCCTTAAGTTTGATTAAGCAAGATTTTAGAGCTTGATTTAGTACTTATAAATTATCAAGTGGATAGCAAATTTATCACAGATATAAGCGATTAAAAATGCGGGAATTTAAGTCTTTGAAATGTAAATGACACAATGAAATTTTTATAGAGGTTCGAAGATGGGGTAATTCTTCTACTCCTCTCTTCTCCAACTCCGGAGGAATCCACTAAGTAATGATCGGTTTACAAAGTGGTAGCAGTCCCAGATACAAGTCTTGATCACACACCGACTTGATCCTTTGGGACTCGATCCGAGACGCCTTGATCACTCGGCCTAAGCGTCTCTTACGACTCAGCCTTCTTCACGGGCAGTTTGCGCTTTGCTACTACTGACTCACTTGCTCAAGCTCTTTGGATTTGATCACGAAGCCCTCCAAAAGCTTAAGACTTGGTTCGACCTTGAACCTTCCTACAATCCTTCGTGGAATGTAGACCCTTTTCTTCAAAAGTTTCCTCTTCAACTGATTGAAGTTCTCTTTCCTTCACAGGTGAGTGTTGGATTGATGTACTTCGTAATGTAGGCTTGAGGATTAATCTAGAATGATTTGAGAGTATTTCTGGTTATAGTTTATTTGATTTCTTGAATGTTCGTGGTTCAGGTTCTTTTTTTTCTCAGAGTCATTCCTCAGCCTTTTATAGTGATCTTTCAAAAATTTGCCCGTTGAAGAGATATGCTTATTTTTGAAAGTCACCTGCAGTCGTTGGTTTGTCTTGTTGCAGTCCTTGGAATTGCCATTTCCTCGTATGAATTGTTCTTTCACCTTTTCGAGTTCGACACGATGTAGTGCTTCCCATTGGTTCATTCCTTTTGCACGCTTCGGGATCGAGCACTCCGAGAAAGGTGATATGGAGATATTACTTGTTTAAGTGAATCTCTTGATTTACGTGCGGCAACGGATCTTTACGATTATCTCGACTTTTGCATTTCCTTGCTTTCCCAGGTGACTTAGAGTCGACTTCCAATCATGGATGACTCTTCGTCACTTCAACTTGAGATTTGGCTTTTCTTGAGTTGACTTGACCGATACTCCACTTGGCCGCATCTAAGTCGCTTCTTTAGTAGAGTTCCCGTCTACTCTTCTTTGCCATACTCTTTGTCTCACACAGAAGTCTTCCTTCCGTCTTGATTGTTTTCTTGCATGTTAAGGCGTAGCTGACTTGACTCAGCTTGGTCAGCTCTAATTGTTACAGTGCATTTTACAACAAGAATTGG
The DNA here is from genome assembly GCA_016081115.2 of Rehmannia glutinosa. Classification (NCBI taxonomy): domain Eukaryota; kingdom Viridiplantae; phylum Streptophyta; class Magnoliopsida; order Lamiales; family Orobanchaceae; genus Rehmannia; species Rehmannia glutinosa. The sequence continues at coordinate 10,211,757 of CM071930.1, read as the reverse complement.
GGTGCCAACTTTCTATTCTAAGTTTTACATGGCATTCATCAAAATCTAAACAATAAAATTCCTAACAATTTCTCCCTTTTTGATGATGCCAAAACTTAAACCATTCAAAAATGCAAACAGCAAAGATACATACAGATAGTGTATTGACATAGAATGTATGCGCAGAATCAATTCTTTTATTGATCATATCATTCTTGTTCTTTTACACAACTGTTTACAAGGTGTATCAGAGTACATATTTGCCTACATAGAAAAATAAGTGTAGGTCCCAAGGGGTGTAAGTGTAAGGTTTAGAAGGGGGGGTTGAATAAACCTTACCAAATTTTCGATTTAGTCCTTTTAAATCTACTGAGTTGATTCTACATTTGTGTCCTTGATGGACGGTCGAATTAGTCACTCAAGAGAGTTAATCTCTCAAATGACTCAAACTGGTGAAATTTTGTTGATGGAGTAACTCATTTGTTGGCTATAATTTGACTCAATTGTGGTTTTGTTTTATTGGAAGACTTAACACCCTTAAGTTTGATTAAGCAAGATTTTAGAGCTTGATTTAGTACTTATAAATTATCAAGTGGATAGCAAATTTATCGCCAGATATAAGCGATTAAAAATGCAGAATTTAAGTCTTTGAAATGTAAATGACACAATGAAATTTTTATAGAGGTTCGAAGATGGGGTAATTCTTCTACTCCTCTCTTCTCCAACTCCCGGAGGAATCCACTAAGTAATGATCAGTTTACAAAGTGGTAACAGATCCCCGATACAAGTCTTGATCACACTGGTGACTTGATCCTTTGGGACTCGATCTGGAGACGCCTTGATCACTCGGCTAGCGTCTCTTACGACTCGCCTTCTTCACAGGCATTTGCCTTGCTACTACTGACTCACTTGCTCAAGCTCTTTGGATTTGATCACGAAGCCCTCCAAAAGCTTAAGACTTGGTTCGACCTTGAACCTTCCTACAATCCTTCGTGGAATGTAGACCCCTTTTCTTCAAAAGTTTCCTCTTCAAGCGATTGAAGTTCTCTTTCCTTCACGGTGAGTGTTGGATTGATGTACTTCGTAATGTAGGCTTGAGGATTAATCTAGAATGATTTGAGAGTATTGGTTATAGTTTATTTGATTTCTTGAATGTTCGTGGTTCGGGTTCTTTTTTTTCGTAGTCATTCCTCGGCCTTTTATAGTGATCTTTCAAAAATTTGCCCGTTGAAGAGATATGCTTATTTTTGAAAGTCACTGCGATCGTTGGTTTGTCTTGTTGCGATCCTTGGAATTGCCATTTCCTCGTATGAATTGTTCTTTCACCTTTCGAGTTCGACACGATGTAGTGCTTCCCATTGGTTCATTCCTTTTGCACGCTTCGACCGAGCACTCGAGAAAGGTGATATGGAGATATTACTTGTTTAAGTGAATCTCTTGATTTACGTGCAACGGATCTTTTTACGATTATCTCGACTTGATTGCATTTCCTTGCTTTCCCCCAGGTGACTTAGAGTCACTTCCAATCATTGGATGACTCTTGTCACTTCAACTTGAGATTTGGCTTTTCTTGAGTTGACTTGACCGATACTCCACTTGGCCGCATCTAAGCCGCTTCTTTAGTAGAGTTCCGTCTACTCTTCTTTGCCATACTCATTTGTCTCACACAGAGTCTTCCTTCCAGTCTTGATTGTTTTCTTGCATGTTTAGGCGTAGGCCGACTTGACTCGGCTTGATCGCTCTAATTGTTACTGGTGCATTTTACAACAAGAATTGGGGTGCCAACTTTCTATTCTAAGTTTTACATGGCATTCATCAAAATCTAAACAATAAAATTCCTAACAATTTCTCCCTTTTTGATGATGCCAAAACTTAAACCATTCAAAAATGCAAACAGCAAAGATACATACAGATAGTGTATTGACATAGAATGTATGCGCATAATCAATTCTTTTATTGATCATATCATTCTTGTTCTTTTACATTTGTTTACAAGGTGTATCAGAGTACATATTTGCCTACATAGAAAAATAAGTGTAGGTCCCAAGGGGTGTAAGTGTAAGGTTTAGAAGGGGGGTTGAATAAACCTTACCAAATTTTCGATTTAGTCCTTTTAAATCTACAGAGTTGATTCTACACTGTGTGTCCTTGATGGACGATCGAATTAGTCACTCAGTAGAGTTAATCTCTCAATGAAATTTGAGTGTTGATGGAGTAACTCATTTGTTGGCTATAATTTGACTCAATTGTGGTTTTGTTTTATTGGAAGACTTAACACCCTTAAGTTTGATTAAGCAAGATTTTAGAGCTTGATTTAGTACTTATAAATTATGAAGTGGATAGCAAATTTATCGTGAGATATAAGCGAGTTAAAAATGCAGGAATTTAAGTCTTTGAAATGTAAATGACACAATGAAATTTTTATAGAGGTTCGAGATGGGGTAATTCTTCTACTCCTCTCTTCTCCAACTCGGAGGAATCCACTAAGTAATGATCGGTTTACAAAGTGGTAACAGTCCCGGATACAAGTCTTGATCACACGGTGACTTGATCCTTTGGGACTCGATCGAGACACCTTGATCACTCAGTGGCTTCTCGCACGACTCGCTTCTTCTTCACAGGCAATTTGCACTGTCTTGCTACTACAACTCACTTGCTCAAGCTATTTGGATTTGATCACGAAGCCCTCCAAAAGCTTAAGACTTGGTTCAACCTTGAACCTTCCTACAATCCTTCCTGGAATGTAGACCCCTTTTCTTCAAAAGTTTCCTCTTCAACTGATTGAAGTTCTCTTTCCTTCACAGGTGAGTGTTGGATTGATGTACTTCGTAATGTAGGCTTGAGGATTAATCTAGAATGATTTGAGAGTATTTCTGGTTATAGTTTATTTGATTTCTTAAATGTTCGTGGTTCAGGTTCTTTTTTTTCTCAGAGTCATTCCTCAGCCTTTTATAGTGATCTTTCAAAAATTTGCCCGTTGAAGAGATATGCTTATTTTTGAAAGTCACCGCAATCGTTGGTTTGTCTTGTTGCGATCCTTGGAATTGCCATTTCCTCGTATGAATTGTTCTTTCACCTTTTCGAGTTCGACACGATGTAGTGCTTCCCATTGGTTCATTCCTTTTGCACGCTTCGGGGACCGAGCACTCAGAGAAAGGTGATATGGAGATATTACTTGTTTAAGTGAATCTCTTGATTTACGGCAACGGATCTTTTACGATTATCTCGACTTGATTGCATTTCCTTGCTTTCCCAGGTGACTTAGAGTCGACTTCCAATCATGGATGACTCTTGTCACTTCAACTTGAGATTTGGCTTTTCTTGAGTTGACTTGACCGATACTCCACTTGGCCGCATCTCACCGCTTCTTTAGTAGAGTTCCGTCTACTCTTCTTTGCCATACTCAATTTGTCTCACATGAGTCTTCCTTCCAGTCTTGATTGTTTTCTTGCATGTTAGGCGTAGGCGACTTGACTCGGCAGTCACTCTAATTGTTCAAAGTGCATTTTACAACAAGAATGGGGTGCCAACTTTCTATTCTAAGTTTTACATGGCATTCATCAAAATCTAAACAATAAAATTCCTAACAATTTCCCCCCTTTTTGATGATGCCAAAACTTAAACCATTCAAAAATGCAAACAAAGAAAGATACATACAGATAGTGTATTGACATAGAATGTATGCCGTGAGAATCAATTCTTTTATTGATCATATCATTCTTGTTCTTTTACACTGTTGTTTACAAGGTGTATCAGTACATATTTGCCTACATAGAAAAATAAGTGTAGGTCCCAAGGGGTGTAAGTGTAAGGTTTAGAAGGGGGTTGAATAAACCTTACCAAATTTTCGATTTAGTCCTTTTAAATCTCTGAGTTGATTCTACACAATTTTGTGTCCTTGATGGACAATCGAATTAGTCACTCAAGTAGAGTTAATCTCTCAATGCACTTTCGGTGAGCCGTTGATGGAGTAACTCATTTGTTGGCTATAATTTGACTCAATTGTGGTTTTGTTTTATTTGGAAGACTTAACACCCTTAAGTTTGATTAAGCAAGATTTTAGAGCTTGATTTAGTACTTATAAATTATGAAGTGGATAGCAAATTTATCGCCAGATATAAGCGAGTTAAAAATGCAGGAATTTAAGTCTTTGAAATGTAAATGACACAATGAAATTTTTATAGAGGTTCGAGAGATGGGGTAATTCTTCTACTCCTCTCTTCTCCAACTCCTGGAGGAATCCACTAAGTAATGATCAGTTTACAAAGTGGTAACAGTCCAGATACAAGTCTTGATCACACAGTGACTTGATCCTTTGGGACTCGGTCTGGGAGACACCTTGATCACTCACTGGCTTCTCGTACGACTCAGCTTCTTCACAGGCATTTTGCCTTGCTACTACAACTCACTTGCTCAAGCTATTTGGATTTGATCACGAAGCCCTCCAAAAGCTTAAGACTTGGTTCAACCTTGAACCTTCCTACAATCCTTCCTGGAATGTAGACCCCTTGTTTTCAGTATTTTCCTCTTCAACTGATTGAAGTTATCTTTCCTTCACAGGTGAGTGTTGGATTGATGTTCTTCGTAATGTAAGAATGTCCAAGGAAGAATGTCAACTCTCCCATCATGCTCATTTCAAATTTACTTTGCATGAGGTTTGAAAACTTTTCACACAGCTCTTTGTTTGTGGAACCAAAAATGATGTCATCCACATATATTTGAACAAGCAGTATACTCTTTTTGTCTTGAATTCTGAAAAGTGTTCTATCTACTTTTCCTTTTGTGAATCTATTTTCAGTTAGGAATTGTGATAAGGTATCATACCATGCTCTGGGTGCCTGCTTCAATCCATACAAGGCTTTCTTGAGTTTGTATACCTTATCTCCAAGAGTCTTCTGCTCAAATCCTGGAGGTTGTTCAACATACACTTCTTCTTCCAATAAACCATTTAGGAATGCACTTTTTACATCCATCTGATATACAATGAAATTCTTGTGAGTTGCATAGGCAAGAAACATCCTTATAGCTTCCAATCTTGCTACTGGGGCAAATGTTTCATCAAAATCTATCCCTTCTTCTTGGAAATATCCTTTGGCTACTAGTCTTGCTTTGTTTCTTACCACGTAACCTTCCTCGTTCATCTTATTTCGAACACCCATTTGGTGCCAATAACATTTTGATGCATGGGTCTTTGCACTAATTCCCATACTTTATTTCTTTCAAACTGAATCAGCTCTTCTTGCATTGCTTGAATCCAATGTGTGTCGTTCAATGCTTGTGACACATCTTTGGGTTCTATTTGCGAGATGAAGCATGTGAACATGGCTTCTTGTTGAGTTTCGATCTTGTTTTGACACCTTCTCTTATATCTCCAATGACAAGTTCTCGTGGATGGTCTCTCGGCCATCTTACATCGAGTTGGAGTAAGTTAGCTAGATTCGATTGACTTGGTTTGTGTTCGTGGGTCGCTCTCTCGTAATCACTTATTTGCAAATTTTCTAGTTGTTTTTGAGATTCGGCTATCTCATCTTCTTCGAATTGATAATTCCGGCTTGGCTTCAAAGATAGGGACTCTTCAGACATGGGTGGATGATTGATTTTATCGGTGACTCTTCAATGTCTTCTCCATTTACATTTGGCTCATCGAATACTACATGAATGGATTCTTCTATAACCATAGTTCTTTTGTTGAGTATTCGTAGGCTTTGCTTTTCGGTGAGTATCCTAAAAAGATACCTTCATCACTTTAGCATCAAAAGCCTTTAGATTGTCTTTGCCATTGTTGTGGATGAAGCATTTACATCCAAATATTCTGAAATATGCAACATTTGGTTTTCTTCCACCCGGATCTCATAGGGAGTCTTTGTTATTTTGTCTATTTATCATACATCTGTTTTGGGTGTAGCAAATTTGTGTTGATTGCTTCACCCAAAATCTTTTTGGTAACCCCTTGACTAACATGGTCCTTCTTTGCTTCTTTGAGGGTTCTATTTCTTCTTTCTCGCAACTCCATTCTCTTTGTGGAGTCCTTGCTGTGATAGTTCATGACCAATACCATTCTCAATACAATATCGAGTTATTATTCCATTGACAAACTCGGTTCCTCGTCCGATCTTATTTTGATAATGGTTTGACTCTTCTCGTTTTGAATCCTCTTCATCATTTGTGGTAGTTTTTGTAGAGTTTCTTTCTTCTTACACATGAATATTGTCCATGTATATCTTGAGTAATCATCTACTACCACCAAGGTGTATTTCTTTCCACTTATCTTTGTTTGGTTCCTTTGGGCCAAATAGATCCATATGAAGCGGATGCAATATTCTTGTTGAGGATGGGCATGTCTTTTCTTTGAATGACGACTTGATTTGTTTTCCCTTCGACATGCGTCACATATACTCTCCTTCTTGTATCTTCGAGTGTGGAAGTCCTTCTACAAGATTACTTACGGCAAGCTTGTTAATCGTTTTGAAATTCGGGTGACTCGGCCTTTTGTGCCACGACCAACTTGATTCATTTGTGCTCTTTGCTAGTAAAGCAGTCTTTGGGTGTTGCGAGTTGACCAATCCACTACATACATATTTTTTGTCTACATCCTTGCAACACAACTTCATTTGATTCAATATCTTTGATTTGACATATACCCATGTTGAATCCAACATTGTAGCCCTTGTCACGAGTTGGTCGATGCTCGATAAATTGAAGTTGAGTCCTTCAACATATGTGATCTCTAATCCATTCCTCTTGATGGATCCAATGCCTCTTATTTCGCCAGAGCTTCATTTCCTCCAAATATGACTTTTGCTCCTTTAACTTCCTTGAATTTTGACAGATTTTTCTTATTTCTGTCATATGTCCGGAACGACCACTATCCATGTACCAGGTTCCTTGGCACTCGTTGTTCCTTGAACCCGCAATCAAGGAAATTAAGTTTTAGGTACTCATACTTGTGCGGGTCCCGAGGGGTTAGAATTGTAAGATGATCCAACCAACCTATAGCCAAATGATTTGACTCTAAGGGGTTGCCATCTATCGTGCCATAATCATAATTAATCCTAGCAAATTGCTTGGGGATTCTAGTTCATACAAATTGTCTCTCTTTTTGTCCGTATGCCTGCATATGTGTTTTAGCAATTGCCTTCCTTGGGTAATTGTGGTGTCTCCGAGTGTAGTGCCTAGGTGCATATATGTCTTTGATGAAAGCTCTTATGCTTTTGGAATGGCCTTTCTTTGAGTTCTAGGCCTTTGCCATTTGGGCTTATATTCCATAAGTCTATCGATAGTTCACATTATTCCAATCAACTTGGCTTGGATATTTTCTACCATTCCCATCATATGTATTTCTCTTATAGATTTTTAAGGGCTTTTGGTAGCTCGCTTCCTTTTTGCGTAGTATTTTCTATTTGGAGTTTCTTTGAGGAACTCTTTGAATCTCTTCTCTTTTGTCTTTCGCCGCACTCAATCGTTCGTTTTCCTTTTCCTTTATAACCAAGGCCAGTTTGCTTGTTATTGTGCTTTGGAGTGAATGTGTGTGCAACATTTAGAGTTTTGGATTTTTCAGACTCTTCATGGCTTGAAGATCCTTTTTCCAAAATTACTTTTGAAGTTTGACATAGCACGAGATGAATTAAATCCTAAGCTTTGTCTTGTCCCCACATTCTCTTTGACTCATAATAAGATCATCCAATGATTTAGATGCCTTAGTGAATGAGGCAATAACATTCTTGAGGTCATTCTCCCTCTTTTCTATAGCAGCAATTTCTGCTATTAATTTAGCATTTTCAGCCTTTAAACTTTCATTCTCATCAGCTATTTGACTTAGAGTACTCAGCTCCTTAGTCAGCTTTGAGTTTTGACTTTTTAGTAAATTTGTTTTCCTCATTCAATAATGTGTGTGAGGATTTAATGTGTTCAAAATCTTTCATCATTTTGCCTAATGAATCATAAAGATCAGTGGGTGATGAAGTGTGTGTGTCACAGTCACTATCACTGGTGTCTGAGTTTGATGAGTTAGATTGTACCTCATCTTCTTGGTCAGGTTGATCTTGTTCCTTGGCCATCAAGCAGATCAGGGCTTCTTCTTCAGAGTCACTTGAGTAGTCACTTCATCGCTCTCAATCGATGTCTCTCTTGACTTTTTGTTTATTTGATCTCAGCCATCATTGCCTTTTTCTTTTCTTGTCTTCTTTCTCTCGAAGACCTTTCTTTCTTCTTCATCCTTGTACTTGTTGACTACGAGGATATGAACGATCAATGGCATAGTGACCTGGTTGTCTGAGTTCAAAGATAGATATTGACTTTTTGATCACTCTCTTTCCATTCTTGAGTTGTCGGACCCTCGATACTCAACTTTTTGATGATCTGTTCTCTTGGTTGGCCTGTCTTCCCTTGATTTGGAGGAGCCGAGTGTCTTCGGAAGATTCACCCTTTCCTCTCTTGTAGTTCTTATTGAAGAACTTGTTGAACCTCTTAACCATCGGGGCTATTTTTTCCGGGTCAATGACTTCTTTGACCTCGGCTCTCTTCCCATCTTTAACAATTAGAGCAGCTGTTTTGGGTACATTGTCTCTTCTTGGTCTTTTCTTCTCGGCTCAAACTCGTAGGCTTTGAGGTATGAGAATAACTCATGGTTGGATGTCTTTGATAGGTCCATGGAATGTCTCAGTGCCATGACCTTCATTTCCCATTCATTTGGAAGACTTTTTAGGATCTTCATACACATTTCCTTCTCGTGTATATTCCTTTCCAAGTGCATGACTCATTTGTGATTTAGTAAACCGAGCATCGGTTGATCCAGGTTTTCTCCCGAGATCATTTTGAAGTTCTCAAATTTACGTATGACCACCGATAATTTGTTTTCTTTGATTTGCTCCGAGCCTTCACAAATCAATGTCAACTTGTCCCGATATCCTTAGCCGTCTTGCATGATTTGACTTTATTGAACATGGCTTTGTCAAGGTTTTGTAAAGGATGTCCTTGGCTACATTGTCCAGGTTGTATCTTTTTTGTCATCATTTGTCCACTCGAGTTCTTGGTTTTTCAACCATGACGGGTTTGGGAGCAACATCTTCTTTCTCCTTCATTTTGCAACTCTTAAATGTACCGTGTTCACCTTTAATATTTGCAGAGGCCCATCTTCTATCACTATCCACATCTCATCATGTAATCTTTGATAGATGAGCTCGCATACGAATTTTCCAATCATCAAATTCTTCGATAGTGAACATAGGGATGCGTGTCAAATTTGCTTCCATGATAATAACTTTTAATGATAGAAAAGAGTTTTGAAGGTTTAAGTACTAAAGCAGACTTTGAAAAGTTTGGAGATCTAGTTCAAGTAACCGGTGCGGAGGGTTCAATGAACCAACCGCTCCGATACCACTTGTAGGTCCTAAGGGGTGTAAGTGTAAGGTTTAGAAGGGGGGTTGAATAAACCTTACCAAATTTTCGATTTAGTCCTTTTAAAAATACGAGTTGATTTACACAAATTTGTGTCCTTGATGGACGATCGATTTAGTCAATCAAGAGATTTAATCTCTCAAGACTAAATTTGAGTATTGATGGAATAACTCATTTGTTGGATATAATTTGACTCAAGCGTGGTTTTTTGTTTTCAGCGGAAGACTTAACACCCTTAAGTTTGATTAAGCAAGAGTTTAGTGCTTGATTTAGTACTTATAAATTATCAAGTGGATAGCAAATTTATCGTGAGATATAAGCGATTAAAAATGCAGGAATTAAAGTCTTTGAAATGTAAATGACACAATGAAATTTTTATAGAGGTTCGAAGATGGGGTAATTCTTCTACTCCTCTCTTCTCCAACTCCCGGAGGAATCCACTAAGTAATGATCGGTTTGCAAAGTGGTAAGTCCGGATACAAGTCTTGATCACACGGTGACTTGATCCTTTGGGACTCGATCCTGGAGACGCCTTGATCACTCGGTGGCTTCTCGCACGACTCGGCTTCTTCACAGGGCAATTTGCCTTTGCTACTACTGACTCACTTGCTCAAGCTCTTTGGATTTGATCACGAAGCCCTCCAAAAGCTTAAGACTTGGTTCGACCTTGAACCTTCCTACAATCCTTCGTGGAATGTAGACCCCTTTTCTTCAAAAGTTTCCTCTTCAACTGATTGAAGTTCTCTTTTCTTCACAGGTGAGTGTTGGATTGATGTACTTCATAATGTAGGCTTGAGGATTAATCTAGAATGATTTGAGAGTATTTCTGCTTATAGTTTATTTGATTTCTTGAATGTTCGTGGTTCAGGTTCTTTTTTTTCTCAGAGTCATTCCTCAGCCTTTTATTGTGATCTTTCAAAAATTTGCCCGTTGAAGAGATAGGCTTATTTTTTAAAGTCACTTGCAGTCGTTGGTTTGTCTTGTTGCAGTCCTTGGAATTGCCATTTCCTCGTATGAATTGTTCTTTCACCTTTTCAGAGTTCTGACACGATGTAGTGCTTCCCATTGGTTCATTCCTTTTACACGCTTGGGGACCGAGCACTCGAGAAAGGTGATATGGAGATATTACTTGTTTAAGTAAATCTCTTGATTTATGTGCAACGGATCTTTACGATTATCTCGACTTGATTTGCATTTCCTTGCTTTTCCCCAGGTGACTTAGAGTCGACTTCCAATCATTGGATGACTCTTTGTCACTTCAACTTGAGACTTGGCTTTTCTTGAGTTGACTTTGTGATACTCCACTTGGCCGCATCTCACCGCTTCTTTAGTAGAGTTCCGTCTACTCTTCTTTGCCATACTCAGTTGTCTCACAACAGAGTCTTCCTTCCAGTCTTCAGTTGTTTTCTTGCATGTTAGGGCGTAGCTGACTTGACTCAGCTTGGTCAGCTCTAATTGTTACAGTGCATTTTACAACAAGAATTGGGGTGCCAACTTTCTATTCTAAGTTTTACATGGCATTCATCAAAATCTAAACAATGCTCAGACGCATGGGCCGTGCTCTCTTCAGGTTTTCCATCTTTTTCTTCGATTATACGCACGGCCTGGGCGTGCTCTATCGTGCGCCCCTATAGAACGAACTCCCGCATGTTTTTCTGCGTGTGCGCACCTCTTGCACTTCTCGGTAGCTCCTGCATATTATCTAAAGCACAAACGCAGTCAGACAAGTCTTGGTTATCATAATCAATCATCATGTTTGATGTTGAACACGAATGTGTCAAACCAAACTCTAAATCATCCCTAAACAATGTATGATCCGCATACTCATCAATGCAAGATTCAACTACGTCTATGAAATTACAATTTTCAACACCATCATGAAATTGAAGTGCCTTATAGATAGTAAATAAAACATGCTCATCGTTAACCCATAACATGAGCTCTCCCTTTTGCACATCTATCAAGGCCTTCCCGGTAGCTAGGAATGGACGCCCAAGTATCAACGGGATGTCCCTGTCCTCCTCCATATCCAGCACCAAAAAATCCACAGGGAATATGAAATTATCTACTTTGACGAGCACATCCTTGATGATTCCCTTCAGATACGTGAGTGATCAGTCCGTGAGTTGTAAGGTGACCGTAGATGGCTTCACCTCTCCCAATCCAAGTTGTCTGAAAATGGTCAAGGGCATCAAGTTAATACTCGCTCCTAAATCACAAAGTGCTTTCTTAAAGAAAACACCACCAACAAAGACAAGAGGATAGTGAAACTCCCGGATCTTTTAGTTTCGTGGTAGTTTCTCGGATTATCTCACTTTGCATTCTTTCTATCAGTTGATTGTCTCTCGAAACCAGTCATCTTTCTCTTTTTTGACATAACATCCTTAAAAAATTTAGCATAATTGGGCATTTGCTCCAATGCGCCTGCAAAAGAATTGTTAATATGAAGTTTCTTAAAAATAAAAAAAACTTAGCAAATTGCGCATCTAACTTTTTCTTTTGAAAACGTTGGGGAAAAGGAAGGGGAACATTAAGTTTAGGAATATCAGGGTTAAAGGAAGATTTAAGCTTCTCAGCTCCTTTTTGTTCAGAAAGATGATCCTCAACTCCTTCATCGGCCTCAACATTGCCATTTGCTTCAGTTTCCGCATCTCCCGGCGTAATGATCGCTGCCCCTGAAGGGCGCACGGGCCGTGCTCCCCTGCGTCTGTTCAGCAATTTCTGGTATATTCAGCCCCTCGTATTCTGTTTCACTCCTCAGACAAATGGATTTACACTGCTCCTTTGGATTAACCTCAATGCTGCTCGGAAGTTGGCCTTTCTGATGCTGCCCACCATTAATCGTAGCTATTTGGCCAATTTGGGTTTCTAGATTTTTCATTTGGGACCTAATTGTGTGACATGGTTTTCGATTTTGTCTAGCTTCGCCTCATCCTTATTGAATCTGTTCCTCGTCTCACTCATAAACGAGGTGAAAATATCCTCCATAGTTGGCTAAGGCTCCACAGTAATGACACTGTTTGTCACATTAAACCCCGACGGTGGTTGCATCACATTCTTTGTGTTCGCGTAGGAGAAGTTCTTGTGGTTCCTCAAACTAGTGGGAGTCTGATTATTCTGGAAATTGTTGAAATTCCGGTTATTAACATAATTTGCTTCCTCTATCAGATCTAGAGGAACTCCCCCATTACTGGCACCCGCGTTTCCCTCATTTTCCTTTGTCAATGCACTCAATTGATTTGTCAATACAACCATCTGAGCCGTCAACTCCTTAATTGGGTCCGAATTAGTAACTTCGGCCACCCTTTTCACATTAGTCCTCTCGGAGGGCCACTGATAGCTATTCATGGCCACCTCCTCAATAAATCCCAGAATCTCTCCCAGGCCTCATACAAGGGCTCAGAATCAAACTGCATGAACTGAGTGATCTCACTTTTGAGCTGTAGTGTCTTACTTGGTGGGAAGTATTTAAACAGAAATCTCTGACTCAGCTCCTCCCAGTTGTTCACACTCCCCTGAGTTAGGGTGCCTAGCCAGTTCCTAGCCTTATCCCTTAAAGAGAAAGGGAACAGGCAAAGACATATAGCATCATCAATCACCACGTTCATCTTGATGGTATTGCAAATCTGTATGAAGTTCGCAAGATGAGAGTTGGGATCCTCAGACGGGAAACCCCCAAACTGATTCTGCTGCACCATCGAGATCAGTGCTGGCTTCAGCTCAAAGTTGTTTGCATTGATTGGGACATTGGCAATTCCACCATAGTTGCGATTGGTCTGTGGGCGAAAGTAGTCGCGAATCACCTGCTGCTGGACTACCGGAATCGCCGGAACCTCTCGTACTGGTAACTCGACGTTGACCCTGTTGGCCTGGTTTTTACCTCCGTTGTGGACCCCATTATTGCCTCTGTTGTTATCTTCTACGTCTGCCATAGCTTGTTCTTGCTGTCTTTGCCCGTTTAGTAGTTGCACTAATTCACCTAGTAAAAGCCTCAATCTCCGGTATGAACAGTGCTAATTCTCCTTGCTTCGAGCGAGTGTTCATGCACTACCTGAACCAACTAAAGAAAACGAGTCAAACAAAGTAGAAGTAAAATTAAACAACAAGATAAAAAGAAAGAAAAAATATCTAAATTAAAAATACTTCTATTTATCGTAATATTAGTACTAAAAAATTAATTAGCCCCCGACAACGGCGCCAAAAACTTGTTCGCCTTATTTCTTTTAGCTTCACCGCAAGTGTACGGTGCAGTTTATAGAATAGGGTTAGCAAGGTCGAGTCCACAGGGACTAATAAATTGATGTACTAAGTACTGTATTATAATAACCTTATTTTTATCTAGACGATCGAAAGTGAGTGAGTTGGTTTTATTAACTAAAGCAGAAATTTATCCTAAAGTAACAAAGTAAAGAATGATTGAAGATCAAGATGATGAATAGATTCATGGGTTATGGTTTCAGTTAATATCCCCTTTTATTCTCAGATTAGTCAAACCGAAGTTAAACGTATTCTTCCTTAATGACTGATCACAAAAGTAATTTACCCTCTCTCTCGAGATGTATGTAAAAGCATTGATTGGAATATCTATGCTAGCATCTCTACTCAACATGAGATATCCAACTCCCAAAAGTTCAAAGGATTATAAAGCCTCACGAATATTCACAGACTTCTCAATCATGCAAGATATTCATGTCAAGTACTCATAGATCTAGTATTGAACTCATCGGTTAGAATTATGAATCAATACATCAAACCAAACGCGTTTTGATAAAACAAGAATTAAAGCAAATTACTTGAATAGGGTTGAAAAATATTAACTTCAATTGTAATTAATCATCAAGTAAAAGTATCCATTAACCTACTCCCAAACCCGGGAATCACAAGAAGTTTAGCTAGACATAGAAAAGAAATAATCCATAGACAAATTATTAATGTTAATGTCTAACTATTTGAAAATAACGATACTATGGAATGAGTGAACTAGGGGATGATGAAGATCTCTCGATCTATCTTCAATCCTCGAAGGTGTGGTTGCGGTCTTGATCGATCTCTCCAAATCTCCGGTGGAAGATTGCTCTTTTCTCTGCTTTCTAGGGCAAAAATCAGCGTATCCTTGTATGTGGCCACCCCGTCTCTATTTGTACTTCGTTGGGGTCGAAACCTAGTTCGAACAAGTCGACTGTTCTTCCAAAGACAGCGCAGGTCGGGCTAGTGGTCGCACGCCCACCCATGCTTGTAGTCGGGGTTCATTTGGTGTTGGGTGTTGCACGGTCGGGCTAGGGTCGCACGCCCGCCGCGTCTTGCAAGATCTGCTACACTTGATACTCGGCCATTTTCTTCCGTTTTTCGCCTGGTTCGTTTGACTTTTTCTCGATTCAACTCCGAATTTCGTACATTACATCAATCATTGGCGGTTCTTTATCGTAATGCTCCCAATTGTTGCTAAAGTGCTACAATTATCAATAAATTCCTACAAAACTAGCAAAGCGTAATCCTTTTCCACAAAACAGGAATAAAGCCCTATTTACTCATGTAATGCATGCATAGCAACTGATTCTGACCAAAATTAAGCCCAAAATACATGCAAAATACATGCCAATCACAGCGAGCCCCCCAAATTCTGATGTGTTTTTGTAAAGTTTTTTAACATTAAAATATAAGTATATTAATTAAAGAATAAAAAAGTCTAAAAGGTATGGCGTGATCACTAACTATTAAAATAAGGCAAAAAATCATATAGGACCGTCTTACGGATCCTATTCCGTAAGACGGATCCTACAGCCCGCCCACCTGCCCAACCCGCCTGGATCCGGTAATCAGTAAAAAAAATTGAAAACTACAACTAAGACTAGCCAACCCCCTAACAAGTTGGGCCCAATAGACCCAGCCCAAGTTGCAAATGCCCGCCCAATACGCCTGCTGGATCCGCTTAATTTAAAAATTAGAAAATTGTTGCTGAGAATGTGCACCAGCTGGGTATTGAACCCGGGTTGATACCAAGGACAGATGATATTCTACCGCTAGGCTACTGGTACTTCTTGTGCAATTTTAGTATAACCATGTATATAACACCATTCTTAATGTATTGTTGCTGCCACATAAAAATTGAACACAACACAAACTCTTCCCCTCCAAGTAATTTTCCCCCCAAAAATCTGCAACACTCTTAACCCCACACAAATTTTCATTGTTGCTCTCGCATAAAACTTCATTATCATCCCTCCATTGCGCTTCAAACTGTTGCCTCCTAAGATATTGGATTCTATTATTCAACAATAATATTCAGCAAAAAATATGATACCTTTGAGTAATAAATATTATACTTTTAAGGTGAACATTGATACTTTAATTTTACATATTCAAAAAAATAAGATTTTTTGATGTACTCATTCTAGTCTCGTACTAATGTTTTTTACATTGAAAAACTGATACTTGTGCTGAAAATAGTGATACATTTGATATTAAATATGATACTTTTATGATGGACAATGACATTTTAAAATTTTAAATTATCTGAATAAAAAGTGATACTTTATATTAAAATAGTGATATTTTTGAGTAAAAAATATGATACTTTTAAGGTGAACATTGAAACTCTAATTCTTATATATTCAAAAAATAAGATTTTTTTAATGTGCTCATTCTAGCTCATAACAAATGTTTTTTGACAGTGAAAAACTAATACTTGTGCTGGAAATAGTGATACTTTTGCTGTTAAATATGATACATTTGTGATTCTTCAATGTAATGAATTTTTAATATGTGACCGTATTAAAAACATGATACTTTATCTCAAAAAATTAATACTTTTACTCATATAACTCTGTCATATTTATTTTTCTTTTTTAATATAGTCACAAATTATGAATATATTATAATAAATATATATAACAGAGTTAAAGTAACACTTTTATACGTTAAAGTATCTATTTTTTGAGATAAAGTATCATGTTTTTTAATATAGCCACAAATTAGAAATGAAGAAAAGAAGAAAAAATAAAAAATAAATATGATATAGTTAAAGTAACATTTTTATAAGTATCCATTTATTGATATAATGTATCATTTTTTAAATAGACTTGGGTTCGATTCTTAGCCTTTATATTTATAGGCATTTTTAATTTTTTTTAATTACCAGGCGTATTTTATGAATGGGTTTATATAAATTGTTATACTAAATTTGTATAATGAGCACTAGTGATATAGTGGTAGAACACCACCTTAAATTTATTTAGGTCGTGGTATCAATTCCCCTGTGGAGCTCTATTTTTTTAAATAAGAGGGGCTGGGCGGGTGGGCTTGGGCGCATGGCCTGGGCGCATCGGGTAGGCTGGTGGGCTGGGCGAGTGCTGGCGGGTTGCGAGTAGGATCCGTCTTACGGAATAGGATCCGTAAGACGGTCTTACAAGAGAACTACCCTTAAAATAAAACTACAAAAGGACAAAAAAATCCCACAAAATCAAAAAGATGCTGACCCACATCAAAATAATGGTTACAGATGTTTCAACTTTCACATTTGGGGTTTCATTCTGAAATTGAAAATTGAAAGGGGAAGGGTAAAAATTAGTTCTATTTTGCGGACGACGTTGCTAGTTGGATCAATTCAAGCCACTAATTCTGGTTGTTATTTTATTTTCCTGCTATTTTCATCTGTATTGTTTTAGATAAAAATATCATGCTTGTTTAGTTGTTGTTTTCTTGTTTATGTAATTTAATTGTTAGTAATACATACCTTATTTATTTGATTATTTGTGTTCTATTTGTTCATTTATGTTTTTTTATCTTATTTATTTAATAAGTTTCATATTTCATGTTAATATTAAATACTGAAACATAGTCATTTTGGTAATCAATAACAAATTTTATATTGTTTTTAACAGATTCTTGGTTCATTATTAATCAATTACAATGAAAAATAAAAAAAATGATTCATTTTTTAAGAAAATGAACTCTCAATGCAGTACTTCTTCACAAAAGCCCTTAGATGTTGTGGAAAATAATATTGAATCTTCAACTCATAATAAAGAACAAGAACCTCTACCAAAAGCTACTCGAATAGATGTTCAAGAACTCGATGCTATGTCTATAGAACGAGATCCTGGAAAACGTCCACAAATATGTAGTTATAGTGTGGAACAACGAGATGAAATTCAAAGAGCTTATGTGAAAGTTGGGCCATATCAACATGAGATGCATGAGTATCCTTTAAATGAAAAAGGTCGTCGGTTTTAGTTCTCCTGGTTCAAACTATTCCCAGAATGGTTGGAATATTCTCCAAGTAAAGATGCTATTTTCTGTTTGCCATGTTATTTATTTTCTAAACCAAGTGGACGTGTTGGTTCTGGTGCATTTACAATTGAGGGATTTCGATCATGGAAAAAGGTTAATGATGGAGAAAATTGTGCTCTTTTATCTCATGTTGGAAAAGATCC
The DNA here is from genome assembly GCA_016081115.2 of Rehmannia glutinosa. NCBI lineage: Eukaryota > Viridiplantae > Streptophyta > Magnoliopsida > Lamiales > Orobanchaceae > Rehmannia > Rehmannia glutinosa. Next base: position 10,193,950 of record CM071930.1, on the reverse strand, counting down.
TAATTCGCCACATAGAAGAGTTGATGGGGCAAGTAATATGCATGGAGAATGGTCTGGATTACAAGCACTTGTCTCTAATGAGTGTCCATATGCATATTATATGCAGTGCAAGTCTCAAGATATTGTGAATGCTATGCATCTTGTCTCTACGACAAAGACATTAGTACAAAAGTTAAGAGAAGATGGATGGGATCTTTTATTTAAGAAGGTGAAATCATTTTGTGAGAAACACGGAGTAAATGTTCTCAGTTTGAGTGATCCTTATACTGCAGGCAGAGGTCGATCTCGTCACAAAACGGATCCAGTTACCATTGAACATCATTTTCGAGTTGATATTTTTTTTGCTACAATTGATTCTCAATTGCAAGAACTGAATGAGAGATTCAAAGTTGATATGGTGGAATTGCTTATGCTCTGTTCATCTTTAGATCCTCGAGATGACTACAAACATTTTAATATTGATGATATTTGCAAGCTTGCTGAAATGTTCTACTCTGAAGATTTTTCTGAACATGAGAAATTGCATTTGAGATTTCAGTTATAGCACTTTGAGCTTGATATTCGTCAATATCCCGCACTTCAAAGTTTATCAACAATTTCAGAACTTTGTCAAATGTTGGTGAAGACAAGAAAGTCTCAAATTTATCCTCTTTCGGATATATTAGTTCGGCTCGTGCTAATTCTTCCTATTTCTACTGCTACTAGTGAACGTGTTTTTTTCTGTTATGAAGCTTGTCAAAACTAGGCTCTGGAATAAGATGGAAGATGATTATTTGGGGAGTTATTTGATCACATATATCGAGAAATAAATTGCATAAATGTTTGATGATGATTCTATTATTGATGAGTTTTGTGATATGAAATAAAGGAGATTGCAATTCAAGTTCCCAAAGCAAATGACATATAAGTAATCTATTTTCTTATTATTATTTTTATTTCATAAATTAATATATAAATATATATAATTGATCTGTTTTTATTTTTTTTTTATGCAGGAAGATCTAAACATATTATTATACTATAAGTTTGCAACTCAATGTCAATTGATATTTTGATTACCGATGGATTCAAGTTTGAAATTCAACTAACCAGGTTAGTTTTAACTTTGTATATTATTTTTTTAAACTCGTCGTTTTCTCGCCCCCTTCCCAAAAAAAAAAAATTAGAATCCTGCATCCGCCACTGGTTACAAAAACCCTTGGTGCACAAAGAAGTGAGCAATCTAAACTAGAAATTGGTTACAAACCTTTTCAAATTGATTTTAAGAAAAATGACCAAACTCCAACTTTCATATGTGCTAGTAGTCCTAATATTATTACTTGCTTTTATTGTAGTAAAAATGAATATTTTTCTAGTGCATGCAAACTTAGAAATAACAATAGTCATTTTTGGAGACCCAAAGGTCTAAAGGCCAACCCCCATGGACCCCAAAATTTTAAGATACCTAAAAATAATTTATTTGTAGGTGCTAGGGGCTATAACAATTTCGGAAGATTCAAAATAGATAGTGGACAACGGGTGTTCGCACCATATGACCGGAAAAGAGAGAACGCTTTACCAACAATAAGCTCCAAGAAGAAGGAACGGTCATGTTCGGGAATGGCAAAGGAAAAATTCTTGGCAATGAAGACATTGATAATTCTTCTTTCTCTCTTAGTAAAGTTTTATTAGTAGAAGGGCTTAAGTTCAATTTGATAAGTGTAAGCCAACTTTGTGATTCTAATTATAATATTGTTTTCAATATAGAAAAATGTCTTATTCTTAAAAATGGTAAAATTATTTATGAAGCAAATAGAAAAGGCAATCTTTATAAAATTTGCACAAGTGATTTGGTTAGTCAAAATATTTATTATCTCATCGTCAATAATGATTTAACTAATTTATGGCATATGCGACTTGGACATGTTGGATACAAGAATTTACAAAAGATTTACAAAAACCAACATGTCACTACCCAAATTAAAATTTGAAAATATTGGCTTATGTGGCACTTGTCAAAAGAACAAATTAGCTAAAAGTAGTTTTAAGCCCAAAAATGAAATTCCACAACCAAGCCTCTACAACTACTTCATCTAGATTTGTATGGGGATATTGGCACCGAAAGCTTAAGTGAAAAACATTACACTTTTGTTATAGTTGATGACTTCTCTATATATACTTGGGCTATTTCTCTTGCAAATAAAAGTGATGCCGCTAATGAGTTTGCTAATTTTGTAGACTTATAGAGAATGAAAAAGGAGATACGATAAAATCTATAAGGAGTGACCGAGAAGGTGAATTTGATGGTGATTTTAGAATATTGTGTGAAACCAAGGGGTATGCACATAATTTTTGGGCTCCAAGAACTCTACAATAAAATGGTGTTGCCGAGAGGAAAAATCGAACTTTTCAAGAAATGTGTCGGTCCATGCTCAATGAATCTTCACTACCAAAATATTTTTGGGCTAAAATTGTCAACACCGCTTGTTATGTCATAACTCGGGTATATCTTTGTCCCAAGTTAAATAAAACACCTTACGAGCTTTGGAAAGGAAGAACTCCAAATATTATTTATTTCAAAATATTTGGTTGCAAGTGTTTTATTTTGAATACCAATGATCAATTAGACAAACTTGACCCTAAGGTTGATGAAGGAATTTTTATGGAGTACTTGACTGAGAGAAAGGGATATCGGGTTTATAACAAAACTAGCATGTTGATCGAGGAGTCTAATCACGTCAAATTCAATGAAACCCCCGGTGTTGAAAGAATACCCAATGATGAAAGTAACGAAGAAGATTAAGTTAGACCAATTGTTCTAAATGATGTTCAAAGTGATCAACCTTCCACATCAAATGATCAACCTTCAACTTCCAATGTCCAACAAAAAGATAAATGTGATAATTCGGATCTTCCCGTGGCATTAAATTCAAAGGAGATCATCCAAAAGATTTTATAATTGGGGATCTTCTAGACAAATTATGACTAGAACAAAATTTACCAAGAAAGCTCTTATAGCCCAAAAAGAGCCAAAAAATGCAAGAAGCCATTGAAGATAAAGATTGGTTTCTTGAAATTCAAAAAGAGTTGAATCAATTTGAAAGGAATGACTTTTGGGAATTAGTACCTAGTCCTCCATCACAAACCATTATTGGCATTAATTGGGTATTCTGAAACAAACTCGATGATCAAGTCAACATAGTTCGAAATAAAGCAAGGTTAGTAGCTAAAGGGTATTGTCAAGAACAAGGTGTTGACTATGATGAAACTTTTGCACCCGTAGCACGCTTAAAAGCCATCGTATTTTACTTGCCTATTCTTGCTTTAAAAATTTCAAACTTTACCAAATAGGTGTTAAGTCCGTATTTTTAAAGGATTTTATTCAAGAAGAAGTCTATGTTAAATAACCTCCAGGATTTGAAAATTTTTCGAGGCCAAATGATATTTATAAACTTAAAAAGGCCTTGTATGGTTTAAATCAAGCACCCCGAGCTTGGTATGATTGACTTATCTTTTTTGTTTTGCAAAATAGTTTTTCAAGAGGTAAAGTTTATACTACTCTTTTTATTTTTGAAAAAGGGCAAGATTGCTTATTTAGTACAAACTTATGTTGATGATATTATTTTTGGTGTTACTAATGAGTCATGTAAGAAATTTTCTAAGCTTATGCAAGGTGAATCTGAGATGAGCATGATATGAGAACTTAACTTTTTCCTTGTGCTTCAAATAAAACAATGCCAAGAAGGCATTTATATATCTCAATCCAAGTACACCAAAGAGCTTTTAAAGAAGTTCGGAATTGAAGAAGGAAGGACCGTTGCTACTCCTACGGCAACAAATATGAAGCTTGAAAAACATAAGAGAGGTAAATCGGTAGGCCAAACAAAATATCGATGTATGATTGGTAGTTTACTTTATTTAACCACAAGTAGACCCGATATTCTTTATGTCATATGCCTATGTGCTCGATTTCAAAGCAATCTCATTTAAGTGTCGTTAAAAGAATTTTTCGATATTTGAAAGGCACTATTTCTTATGGCTTGTTTTATCCAAATAATGAAAACTTTTTTTAAAAAGGATATTGTGATTCAGATTATGCGGAAAATATTGATGATCGTAAAAGTACTTTCGGATCATGTAGATTGTTAGGCGATTGTCTAGTATCTTGGTTTTCAAATAAAAAAGATTGTGTATATTTATTAACGACCGAAGCCAAATATATTTCCGCGGCCTTTTGTTGTATTCAACTTCTTTGGATGAAACAAACTTTAACGGATTACAAATGTTATTTCGAAAATATTCCTATTTTTTGTGACAATACGTCTGCTATATATATTTCACAAAATCTGATTCATCATACCAAACATATTGAGGTTCAACATCTTTTTTTAAGGGATTGCGTTCAAAACGAAAAATTGAGATGTGATTTGTTACGTTTCAAGCTCAACTCGTGGATATTTTTACAAACCATTACTCGCCAAGTTTTTTGCCTTAATTCGATCTCGTCTAGGCATAGTACATATTGAATAATGTCTATATTTGTATTTTTGTTGTATTTTAAGAGTTTTGGGGTAAATTATAAACTTTGAAAAACTTCGTTCATTGTGCAATTTTTGGAAAACCTTTTTTTTAAAATAGGTATCTGTCGAACAGGTACCGGTCGACCTCGAGTTCGACAGGTCGATCCCCCTGGTTGACTCCTGTTCAGATAGATAACAGATCCTCTTCAGATAGATAACAGAGTGCAGTCGGTGATACGTGTAAAATATACTTGCATTTTGGGGCTTATTTTAATATATAATTGATGCACTTGCATGTAAATTTAGTGTGTTTCACTTGGTTTCATTTGTTGGGCGTGATACTGCGTACTCTTGTGAATTTTACAGGAAATTGAGCTAAATTGAATAAAAAACGATATCACGTTCTAAAGTATAGGTCAATAGATTACGAGCAAAGATATGAAGGAAAAAAAGCATGGACGGCCAAACAAAAAAGGATTTTCCTTCAAAAATGTCAAACGCGCTAACAATTTCCAACACTGGAAGGGTTTAGTATTTTGGACCTAACTTTCTCTAAAACATTGACATTGAGGTGATTCAAATGGTTATGGAAAGCTAAGAGAAAGGGCTACAACCTTCTTGAACACCCCAGGAGAAAATTCCGATTGCACGACCCAACCGTGTGGGTTGACACGGGCGTATGATGTTTCTGGGTCTAAATTGGTCTCCTAATCCTACCTAAACTCTGCAAGTGATCACTCCGTGCATCTATAAAAGGGACCCAAGGTTTGAACAAAAATTCATTCATTCATACCATATACAACACATCAAATTACGCAGGAACACAAGATCCAAGGTCTTCTGAGAGAGGAGGGCTAGGTCCGGGAAAACACCATAAGGCCTTTCGCATTTACGGGAGCACAAGAGCTTCTAAGGCTTTGAAGGGGAATCCATCCTGATAAGAAGATGTTTTCTTTTTATGTCTGGATCTCTTATCTGTGCTTAAACGATGTCATAATGTTGATTTTAAATTTGTCTATGAATTTGTTATCAATGTTTGGCTAATATATCGGATCTTAGGGCCATAATTTAAACTGTGGATTCATGTTAAATCTTGATTAATTGTTTTCTTAATTGATTCATGCTTTCTATTTTATGAATTCGAATGCTTATTCTTAATTGCTTTTTATTTGGCCAATAGTTTGCATGTCATATTTGTTAGTGCGAAATTCGGAAGAGGAGTTCTAACAAAGACGGAAATCGAATTTAGACATAAATAGGTGTATCGAGTCCAGAGACCTACAATTGTTTGTGGGGAGTTATTCAATTCATAAATCTTTTGGAAGTTAATAATAGTTGTATCGAATCGAGAGAACTACAATTGTTATTAACTACTGTTTATGCACCGTCCGGGAGGGGGAATAAACTATCTTAGGATTTGAACCCATAGAATTGCATGAATTGATTTTGAAACTTCAATTGGATTTAATATTGAAAAAACATATTGAGATTATGTGGCTAATGTTGCTCCTGTAGTTGTTCAAAATACTTGTGAGGTTCGCAAATTTATTTCTTTTATTTCTTTTTTTTCGATTTTATTATAAACTTGATATTCGGTCGCTTCAATAAAATTGGAATATGATGTTATTATAGCCTAAGTGTTTCACAAATCGATCCCTAAGGAATACGACCTTGCTTGCCATTATTCTATAAACTACATTGTACACTTGCAGTTGTAAGATCCAAAATATTTTTGGCGAACAAGTTTTTCGCGCCGTTGTCGGGGATTGATGGATTCTACTTAGATATAGTAATAAGTATTTAAATTTTAATTGAAGCATTTTTATTGTAAATATTTTTTTTCTCATTTTTTTGATTTTTTTACTTTATTTTTTCTTCTTCTTTCTAACATCGTTTTTGTTGAATGCGAGACTGGAATCTTTGGAGACATGAGTAGCCCAAAATCGCAACTGCAGTGGGAGGCCAACATCAAAAAGGCAAATTCCCAAGCGATACTGAACTTAATCCGAGAAAATAGTGCAACGCCATTCGTCTGATGGATGATACAGAATATAAGGGCTCAAGGATGTCAACCGACACGGTTCAACAACAGTGATGCTAGAAATCTGAAGTCTGGCTAAAGATGTAAACACTGAGCGCTTTTTGGGAGGCAACCCAAGATGCATTGCCACAAACCCTGGGATTAAAAAAAACGAAAAAAAACAAAAAAATGAAAAAAAAACGAAAAAAAACAAAAAATAAACGAAAAAAAAGACAGACGCACAAGGGCGTATGGGCGCACACAACCTGACCGTGCAATCTGCTTCTCCAATTTCAAATTTGACGGACGAGTTTCCCAGCTTCACTGAAACTATCCTGGTAACTACTCTTATACATTCCTCTTTCTTTTGATAATTCCTCATATGTTCGAGACAAAGCATATTTTAAGTTTGGGGGGTTGTTAAGAATGCGTAATTTAGTACTTTCTTGCATTTTGCATTGCATGTAGAGCATAAAATTTTGCATTAAATTTTTTTGATTTTTTTTATTTTTGATTTTTATGTTTATTTTTATTTTTAGCACGTTTATCACTTTAGCACGTTTAATTGCTTTTGTGTGTGATTTTCAAAACAAGGTTTTCAAAAATGCCTAGCTCCCGTATGATTTTACTATGAGCATCTTATGGAATGAGATAACATATTTTGAAAATAATGTAATGAATTATTGGGAAGATGTCATTATTTACTTAGCATTTGTTGAGAAAATTGGGTATTTGAGCATGTTGCGAAAAATAAGCCTGTGAGCTTTTGTGCCTTAAACTGATTTATATTATGCAGACTTATTTGTTTCTTGAGTGTGTTATTCATGATTGCTAGAACTCTAAAACTTGCTCTGGTATCTTCATTGAAGCCATGTGTGTGTGCAATTTTTGAAAATGATTTAAGGCCATCTTTGTTTAGCCTACTTAGCCTAAAAGCCTACCTATGAACTCATGATTCCCTAGTCAGCCAATTTTGTGCCAAAACCTTTTATTCTTAGCCATATTAATCTTTAACATGATTTTATCCCTGAAATGTCTTGAGCTTATAGAAAATGAACAAGTTTGGGGGACATTTGGTGAAAACTTATCAAAAAAGGGAGGAAGTTGGCAAAAGAATGAGGGATGAGCAATATCTGGGTAAATGAAGAATATATGAAGCTCGAAATAGAAAGAAAATCTCTAAAAAATATATAGAGAAAATCGAGCAAAAGAAAGAAAAAAAGTTCTCAAAATTGTGAAAAAATGAGAGCTTGAGGCTAAAGAAAAATAAAAGAAGGCAAAAGGTCTAAGAATGAAAAAGGAGAAATAAGGGTGGAATCGCGTTGAAAAATAAAATATGTTTATGATAAAATTGAGTTGGTGAATTGCAAGTCTGTGCGCTTAAATTCTATTAGCTCAAGTCAATTCACTTAATCCAAATTTTCCCTACCCTTACCAAAGAGCTTACATTACAACCAAATGAAAAATCCTTTTTGATTCTTAGATTATGCACACAAAAGTGGTCGAGATGTTAGAGATTTGTAAGTCTATGGTAGTTCTACTTTCACTGAATTGAATTTGAGCGTAAACACTATCCATACACTTTTGAGAGTCGAGTGATACACTATCTACTTGTGAGTCGCGATGACAAGTACCCAAGAGAGTATTGACTATGCCGACTTTATGAATGATGACTTCTTGATTATAAATTACATGGTTTTCTTGAGTATGGAGTCGAATGAGATTTAGTGTTCATGGTGTTCTTGTGTTCTTTTTATCCCTTGATATTATTTTTCTTAATTTGCTTGAGGACGAGAAATTCTTTAAGTTTGGGGGATTTTGATGCAAGTAAAATATACATGAATTTTGGAGCTTATTTTAATATATAAATGATGGATTTGTATGTATATTTAGTGTGTTTTACTTGGTTTCCTTTGTTGGGCGTGATACTGTGTACTTTGGTGAATTTGACAGGAAATTGAGATAAATTGGATAAAAACGATATCATGTTCTAAAGTATAGGTCAATAGATTACGAGCAAAGATATGAAGGAAAAAAAGCATGGACGGCCAAACAAAAAAGGATTTTCCTTCAAAAACGTCAAAACGCGCTAACAATTTCCAACACTGGAAGGGTTTAGTATTTTGGCCATAGTGTTCTTTACAAAATTGATATTAAGGTGATTCAAGTGGCTATGGAACCCTAAGAGAATGGGCTACAACTTTCTTGAAGACCCCAAGAGAAAATTACCATTGCACGACTCAACCGTGTGGGTTGACACGGGCATGGAATGTTTCTGGGCTGAATTGGTCTCGTAATCCTACCAGAACTCTACAAGTGATCTCTCCGTGCATCTATAAAAGGGACCTAAGGCTTGAACGAAAATTCATTCATTCATGCCACATACAACACGTCAACTTATGCAGGAACACAAGATCCAAGGTCTTCTGAGAGAGGAGGGCTAGGTCTCGAAGAACACGACAAGGGCTTTCGCATCTATGGGAGCACAAGAGCTTCGAAGGCTTGGAAGGAGAATCCTTCCTAACAAGAAGGGATTTTCTTTCTATATCTAGATCTTTTGTCTGTGCTTAAACGATGTCATAATGTTGATTTCGAATTTGTCCATGAATTTGTTATCAATGCTTGGCTAATCTTTCGGATCTGAGGGGCATAATCGAAACTGTGGGTTCATGTTAATACTTGATTAATTATTTTCTTAATTGATTCATTCTTTGTATTTTATGAATTCAAGTGCGTATTCTTAATTGCATTTTATTTGGCCAATAGGTTGAATGCCATATTTGTTAGTGCGAAATTCGGAAGAGAAGTTCTAACAAAGACGGAAATCAAATTCAGACATAAACGGGTGTATCAAGTCGGGAGACCTACAACTGTTTGTGGGGAGTTATTCAATTCATAAGTCTTTTAGGAGTTAATAATAGTTGTATCGAGTCAGGAGACCTATAATTGTTATTAATCTACTGTTTATGCGCCGTCCGGGAGGGGGAATAAACTATCTTAGGAATTGAACCAATAAAATTGCATGAATTGGTTTTGAAACTTTAATTGGATTTAATATTGAAAAAACATATTGAGATTATGTGCCTAAGGTTACTCCTTTAGTTGTTGAAATACTTTTGTGGTTCGCAAATTTATTTCTTTATTTTTGATTTTATTATAAACTTGATATTCGGTCACTTCAATAAAATTGGAATGCGATGTTATTGTAGCCTAAGTTTTTCACAAATCAATCCCTGATAAATACAACCTTGCTTGCCATCATTGTATAAACCACACTGTACATTTGTAGTTGTAAGATCCAAAATATTTTTGGCGAATAGTCGGATATTTACTTCAAAACAGACTTCCAAACCTCTATTTTACAAAATACGAACCCTAAGGCGAAAAACCTCAAATTCTCTCTCAAATCTTCATCAATCTTCAAAATTTTTGATCTTAGGATCACCTATATCGGAAATAATCCTCATAGGAGGAAAATAAAGCAAGAGGGAAATCTTATTCCAATCCCCAACAAGAAGCAAATGTCGAAATTCCTCAAGAGGAAGATCCCACTAGGCTCTCGGAGGAAAAAATTGTGGCTTTACGGGAAGGTATTTCGAGCTCCCATATTCATTGGATAAAAATAAGTCCAATTTTATTTCCAAGCCTCCTTCAAGAGCTAATAGATTTCGATTCATCAATAAGCTTGACGGGTTCATTATGAAAATATGAATTTGATTGATAAGGCCGTTGTGTTAGGAATTTTAATTCCTCCTAATTTTTTATTTTTATAAAATATTTTTAAAGTTTTACCTTTATAGACTTGTTTCCAAAATTAGAGTTATAATGAATATAATAAAGATTTATTGTGTATTTATATAGTTTGGAAATTGATAAAGTTTGGATTCCTACTCATAAAAGAATTCAAATTTCTAGTTGTATTAGGATTCCTTATAAATATTATCGTATTTCCTAACATATAGAATCCTACTCCTTCTATGCTTGTGTTTTCTTTGTTTCCATGTGCTTGTAGGATTCTTGGACATCAAGAACTCAACCCCTATATAAAGAGATGATCGGTCATCAGTTATTCCTACACCTTGACACACGAAATTGATAGAGAAATACAAGAGAGATTCGTTCATAGAAGCAAAAAGACGTCCGAGCTTAAAAAGAAGAATACTGACATAGATGCTATTCGAAGTGTCGCTGACATCCAGAATAACATCGATCCAGTCCAGATTGACATCTTCTGTGTTTTTCGTCCATATTAGTTTATCTTTGAGCGTACGAGAGTTCATACACTTGTTTTATTGGACGAGCTGGTTTACAAAGCTACGACCTACTCGATAGGAGTTTGTTTTACTAGACTAGTTGATACATTGAGATTTGAGTTGTAATCCGTACATATTCAACTAGTGATTTTATCATAATTGACACTTCTACAATTTATTTATAACCTGTAGATAAATTTTACTTCATGTCTTATTTTTCGGCTGCGTGTTATACGACGTGTTTTAGGAAGTGTTACAACATCTGGTTTAACACTTTCTCAGACATCTGATAAAATGAACATTTTGGGACCTCAAAAACTTTCTACTGGCATTAAGAGCCGACACTTGACTACACTAAGTGCAGATCATGCGTTTAAGCAAGCAAATGTGTTCAACAAATTGGATGTCTCTCAAAGGAGAATGGAAGACTCACCAAGGAGAATGAGGAGCAGAAGAATTCTTTGACTCCTTTTGGAGGTTCTGTTAACGAGAAGGGATGAAGAATTGGAAAAGGTGAAATCTAAATTGAAAAGTCCCCTGAAACTTTAAAGAAGCTGAATTCTTGTAAGGCAAAACTAGATGAAATTTTGACTTTAGGATGTGAAAATAATACTGGACTTGGGTATAAAACTCCCGTGTTTGTAAAGGCTAAAGAAAATAGATAATTTTCAAATCATAAAAAGTCACTTTCATGGAAGTCTACGCCTGGAAAAAAAGCCATTTTATTTGTCACTATTGTTTTGCTCTTGGGCACATAAGACCATTTTGTCGTAGACTGAAATCTGATCTTCTGAACAAAAAGGTGTCACATCAGATGTCTTCTAAATGTCTCATGAGTCTTGCAACACTTCCAGTAACATGTCCAGTAACACCTCACGTTTTCCAAAATTTGTCTGGATTCAAAAATCTGCAATAAATTGTAATGTTGTTTACACATGCCTGAGGACCAACATTGCAGGTACCTGGTACTTTGATAGTGGATGTTCACGTCATATGACAGGTAATTTAGAATACTTGACAGACTACGGGGTGTACAATAGTGGAAAGGTAAATTATGGTGGTGGAACTCATGGTAAGATTGTTGGTAAATGTACTTTGAATATGAAAGGGCTTCCTAAGCTCCGAAATATTTTATATGTTGAGGGGCTTACTGCAAATCTCATTAACATAAGCCATTTATGTGATAACAATCTGTATGTGAAGTTTGATAAAAATTCATGTGAAGTGTTTGGTGATTCTAACTCATGTATTCTAGTAGGTATGAGATCAGTTGACAATTGCTACCAATTTGAAGGAGTCAAAAAGTGTCGTCGTGTGCAATTGGATGAAACTGAACTTTGGCATCAAAAATTGGATCATGTGAACTTCAAAATGCTTGGTAAATTGATTAGATTTGATGCTGTAAAAGGGATAACGAAACTGAACTTGAAAAATTCTATTATGTGTGGTTCATGTCAAAATGGTAAAAAGAAAAGTGTGTCACACCATGTGTCACAACACTTTAATACTACTCGATGTTTTGAACTTCTACATATGAATCTTATGGGTCCTGCTGATGTTGAAAGCATTGGTGGCAAAAGGTATTCCCTTGTGTGTGTTGATGATTTCTCACGTTATTCAGGGGTCTTCTTTTTAAGTGAAAAGGTTGACACTTTTGATTTTTTCAAGAAGTTCTACAAAAAGGTGTGTAAGTTGTACTGCATGAACATCTCTAGAATTAGGTCAGATCATGGTAAGAATTTTGAGAATTATTCTTTTTCATCTTTCTGTGATAGAAATGGGATATCTCATGAATTTTCCGCATCTAAAACCCTACAATACAATGGGGTGGCAGAAATGAAAAATCGAACATTACAAGAAATGGCAAGGGTGATGTTGAGTTCCAAAAATTTGACAAAACGCTTTTGGGCTGAGGCCTTAAACATTGAATGTCACATCTCAAATTTATTTGAGGATGGTAGTACTATGACTCCATATGAAATATTTTTCGGAGAGAAACCTAACCTTAAGTATTTTCATGTCTTTGGATGTGTGTGTTATGTTTTGAGTGATAGAGACCGCCTTGCTAAGTTTGATTCAAAAAATAATAAATGTCTATTCTTGGGCTATTCATCTGATAGTCAAGCATACATGGTATATATTCTTCGTACAAGTACCATGAAGGAGTGTGTGAATATTGTATTCGATGATCTTTCTAGTCTTGCTGGAAACATTGAACAAGACAATTTTGATTACTTGATGGAAATATCATGGGGTCAACAATCGCAGTTTGTTCCAGAGGTTGTACCAAATGATACAACATCTGCAACCACATCTTTGCAACCTGAATTGGCTATTAATACAGATGTCATTGAAGATGTTGTCACAGATGTCATAACACATGTTAGCACATCTGGCTCTACAACGAATGGAAATAATTTTGACCCTCATATTGAAGCGAACTTAGAAGGCCTTGACTTAATCACCAATGAAAGACGAGATCCCCCAAGCAAAATTCAAAAGAATAATCCAATCTCTCAAGTTATAGGTGAGGTATGTGAAGGCATAAGAACAAGAAGGAAAGAGAGAGAAAACTATCAAGATATGGTAAGACTAGTTTGTTTGTCTTCTACTTGCATGATGGTAAGCAATTCTCGATGTGTTTCAAATTTTGAGTCCAAGAATGTGTTTGATGCTTTGGAAAATGATCTTTGGATTAATTATATGCATGAGAATTTTGATCGATTCACTAGAAAAGAAAAGGATTTTCTTTGTAATATTTTAATTAATTATTGTGATAACTCTAGTGCAATTGATATATCAAAAAATCATGTTCAACATTCTCGCACTAAACACATTGACATTATACACCATTTTATTCGAGATTTGGTTGAGAAATATTTTGTTCGCATTGAATATATTAGTACTAAAAATCAGTTGACAGACATATTCATCAAAGCGTTAGATTTTGAGAGGTTTTCAAATCTGTGAAAATATCTTGGTCTGTGTGTTCTCTAAATTGTTCCATGAAATGTTACAGCATTGCACATATCACCTGTTGTAACATTTGCACACACTGCATATTCTCCCTACTTCCTTTTATTCCTTTTTGTTTAGACATCCTGCATTATAGGAGCATATTTGCATGTCTGGAACATTCTATCGTGGTTTCAAACTAGTGACCATTGGACTTCACTTAGAAAGTCAATGTGAGTTGATCTTTACAAATCCGTATTTCATTATTGTGCATTCCCAGTTGATGAGTAAAAAAATTACAGATCATGGCTAGAGGCCTTTGAGGGAAACATCTACCTACCCTCTATGTGAAAGCTATTCCTTGTGACCAATTTTCATGCATGTTAAAAAGTGTTTAAAGAGGCATGATTAATGTGAAAAAGAGCTACCTTTGGACCAGTGTGAAAGCTACCCACTGGCTAAATCTATCATGTTTCTCTCAAGGAAATCTCAAAAATTCCTTATGCTGGGTACTCGGATGGCAATTCATTGAATCTGTGAGTACAGGTGTCTTTCAAAATGTTGCAACATTTGGAACAATAACAACTGCGACAATCCATTTACCCCTTTTGTGCGATTTTATTATTTCTGCATAGGCATTTTCTTTAGGCTGCATGCTTAGTGATTATTGAATCTGACAGATTTTTGGTAATAATAGAAGATATGTATATTTATTTTTCACTCTCTAAAATCTTGGATTTCTTGGTATCCTACGAAAAGTGGAGTTGGATGCATTATGGAGACTTGGGTAATTGATTAAAATCTTACAAGAGTTTTTTTTTGAGGTTTTTCTATAAAGGGTTGTTGATTTTCATAGAAGGAAAAATCATTGGCTAACAGAGAGGGGCAACCACCCTTGAAGAACTCCCATCTCTCCGTTTGCCTCATTTCTTCTTTCATCGCTAATGGATCCTGAAATCTTACAAGAGTTATATATATCTTTGGTTAATTTTGTCCCAAGTTATTAGGATTCCATCTCCATGTTGTTTGGAATCCTCATTTGGAAAATCTTTTACTTTTATTTGTTATTGATCACAGTTGTTGATGCTCGTGTTCCAAAATTTTCAAAGTTTTCTGATCCGTTATTCTCCTCAATATATTGAATATGAATTGATCTTTTTTAGAGTCCAAGTCCAGAGGAGTATACACGATTTGATTACCTATGTTTTCTTGACAAAAAGGGGGAGAAAAAGCTTGTGGATATTTTGACTGATGATTGTTTGTTTGAACATGTTGATTGATCTTGATTATGATACTTTCTATTTAGGGGGAGCTCTCTGGATTTGAGTATGATATTAAGAATTATAGTTGATTTTGCTCTGATATTTATATCTTATTTCTGTTGTATTATTTTCTGATTTACATACAGGTGTTACAGAAAATGTTATAATACTTTTAGTCACATTCTGACTAACATTTGAAACATAGGAATTTTAACATAGGGGGAGTTTTTGTTGTGATTTATATTCTTGATTAAACTTTATTGGTTTTGTCCAGAAAGGCAAAAAGGGGGAGATTGTTAGGAATTTTAATTCCTCCTAATTTTTGATTTTTATAAAATATTTTTTAAAGTTTTGCCTTTCTAGACTTGTTTCCAAAATTAGAGTTTTAATGAATATAGGAAAAATTTATTGTGTATTTATCTAGTTTGGAAATTGATAAAGTTTAGATTCGTACTCACAAAAGGATTCGAACTTCTAGATGTGTTAGGATTCCTTATAGATATTATCTTATTTCCTAACTTATAGAATCCTACTCCTTCTATGTTTGTGTTTTATTTGTTTCCATGTGCTTGTAGGATTCTCGGACATCAAGGACTCAACCCCTATATAAAGAGAGGATCGACCATCAGTTATACCTACACCTTGACACATGAAATTGAGAGTGAAATACAAGAGAGATTCATTCATAGCAGCAAGAACACGTCCGAGATTAAAAAGAAGAATACTGACGCATATGTTATTCGAAGTGTCGCTGACATCCAGAATAACATCGATCCAGTCCAGATTGACGTCTTGTTGTGTTTTTCGCCCATATTAGTTTATCTTTGAGCGTACGAGAGTTCATACACTTGTTTTGTTGGAGGAGTTGGTTTACAAAGCTACGACCTACTCGATAGGAGTTTGTTTTACTAGACTAGTTGATACATTGAGATTTCAGTTGTAACCCGTACATATTCAACTATTGATTTCGTCATAATTGACACTTCTACAAGTTATTTATAGCTTGTAGATAAATTTTACTTCATGTGTTATTTATTTCTTTGCGTGTTATCCGACGCGTGTTTTAGGAAGTGTTACAATATCTGGTTTAACACTTTCTCAGACATCTGATAAAATGAACGTTTGGGGACCTCAAAAACTTTCACGTTGCTCGTACACGTATATGTCGTGTTTTGTTTCACAATGACTATCCAGAAATTAAGGCATATTTCGAAAATCAAGGTTGGGTATCAATGGAATAATCCTAGTCTTCACTATGATGATGAGTTGATCAAATTATTTTATGCCAATATGTAGATTGTTGATGGGAATGCTAATGAGCCTTTAGAATTGCACTCATTTGTAAATGGTTGTCATTTTTATTGGACATATGTCGATATTTGTTGTTTGCTTAATGTGCCGAATGAAGGTGTTATGAATTTGACTTGCAATAAATGGGACAATACTAGTCTTGGGGTGTCTTTTGAAGAAGTGAAAACGTATTTGGGAGTCTTACCCGCATGCACCATCCAAGCAATGACGGAAAATTATCGAATTGTGTCTCTTATTTGCTCATATGTGTTTGTGGAAAGAGGTTAAACTTCCTAGCAATCTAGACTATTATATTACTTATAAGATTGTTCGAGGGAAACGAGTAAAGTACGGAGCGGTATCCGTACAATATTTACTTGAATCAAGGACTCTAGCAAAGAAGCAATATACTTTAGGAAATTTGATTTGTCGGCTTCTTTTCTTGTTGGGTTATCCGGAATCGAAAATGAATACCCAAATTATACACAACAATGTTGAAAATGATAATATTCTCCAAATGAAAAGAATAAGGAGAAACATGGTTCAAGCTCCTACTAAATCCGCCCGAGGACATGTTTCTATTCCTTATCCTCCTCATGATGATTTATTTGATGATATTGAGATTGAGAACTTGATGGCGGGAAGAGGTACCATTCCCAAACCGGAGGATAATACCGGAGAAGGAGATGAAGAGGATGAAGAAGAAGCAGAAAGGGTGGGAGGGAATTCGCTCCTAAATGATAGAATGGACACCCTAAAGAAAAATACTAATCGGGATTTTATCTCATTACGAAAGGAGATTGTAGAGGTAAATAGGGAAAACACAAAGTTGAAAGGAAAAATGGGCAAGTTTAAGAAGTTCATCAAAGAGCTCCTACCAACGGCATGCTTATCCTCGGATGAGGATTGATACTTCCCACCCCTATTTCTTATTTGTCATTTGTTTTAATTTCTTGAAAAATTGTCGTACTTCATTAACTCTTGATGATAATTCTAGTGCTGCGTTTTTGTCACTTTGATATATTTTTTGTTGAGCTAATTAGAGTTATTGTTTATGATTTCAAAGGGGGAGAAAAAGCAAATAAGTAAAAGTGCTTAGTTTGGTAAAAATTTAAGCTTTTGGTGATGAGCTATTGAATTCTAGCAAGCCTTTATGGTGGTAAATAAGCAAATAAGTTTTTTTTGGTTTAAAAGTACTTGATGATAAAAGTGCTTTTGTATATTGTGTTTCGTAAAAAGCATTTGTTGGTAAAGAGTGTTTTATTGGTGTATTGTTGGCTAAATTACTTATTTGGTTTGCTTGTTATCTTGGACTATGATTTGCTCAAATATTTGAATTTTTTTTTTTTGAAAGTTACTCTTTTTTGGACATATGAATTTTTTTGTCAATACCATTTATAAGTGTTCAAAAAGTGATCTCGAGCTCATTGTTTGACAATTTTTATATATACGTCTACATGAGCTAAAATGAAAAATTGATATAATGAATAAATTTTGTTATTGCTATAAAAGTGATTAGGGGGAGGATACATTGATAGGGGGAGTTTTTTAAGTTATTTCTAAAAATACCCTATCAAAAATATTTTGGGTTAAAATCATCAAAAAAGAAGAGTTTGTTAGATTGAAACTATTTTTAATTTTGATGATTTCACCTTAATTATTTTCTGATTGTTTAAAACGACGTTTGTGGGCGTTATAAAACTTGTTTTACATCATTTAAAGTATTTTTAACTATTACCGAATACCATCAAGGTAAAATAGAGCCCAAAAGACTTAGTCGAAATTTTTACAGATCAAAAATGTCCCGGGACTAGGTCAACCAGTAGGTCAACCAGTTGACCAAGTGATCGACCGATACCTGAAGTTGGTTAAAACGCCCCTCTCTCTCTATCAAGTTCCAGGCACAGGTCGACATTGGGTCAACCGGTGGGTCGACCAGTTGACCCACAGGATGACCTATGCGAGCTTCAGTTTTAACGGTTTCGAAATTCAAATTTTTCTACTGGTGGACCGGTCAACCCGTTCAAAATATGAGGATTTTGAACCTATAGGAGGCAACTAGAGTTACTTTTATCACTTTGTCATTTTTATACATTATTTGTACATCTTGATAAAAGTAAAGATGAAGGAGCCTATGTTGCAGATCCAATCTTGTAGACTCTCCTATAAATAGATGAAAGATTTGAAGGATCAGTGATAACAACAAAATCATTCAACACAACAAGAAAATTCAGCAAAATTCCTATTCTTACTTGTCTATATTCTTGTTGTATTTAGCCTAAGTTTTTACACTTGGACATCTTGAGTATTAGACTTCCTTCTTGATTACGTTTGCACTTTTGAGTTGTAATATTTTCAAACAAAGTGTAATCTTGATTGTAATTCTCAAATCATCCAAAACAAGAATTCCTTGTTAGTGTTCTTGTGGTAAGAACACACTTGGTTGATTCTAGATGTTGAAGAATTTGGTGCTCTTCATTGTTGAAGAAGATTGTAGTAAACTTCATAGGCGGTGTTGTAAGAAGAGCTTAGTACTCTTCAAGGTGAAAGTTGTAATTGTTTGGTATCAATAAAACGTTTTCCTTTTCGAAATTCATTCGGACATACCGGGTGGTAGAGGATTAGGCTCTAGGTAGGCTGAACCTTTATAAATCATTGTGTGTTGTTTATATTTCTGCACTTTTATTTCTTCATCATCTTCACATTCGAAAAAAGAGGGCACAAATCGGGAAAATTTATTCACCCCACTAGATTTTCGTAGCCACTTGGACTAACAACACCAGTTATAATCAAAGTAAGTATATACAACATAACCTATATAAATTAATATTCAATAAATTAATAATTTCTATAATCTAATAATTATTTGTGGTCCCAACTTAGGCTAATAAACTAAATTGAAAATATAATACTTTTTTAAAGAACTCTTATAACTCCATGGCTATGTATAAAACGCATGGTATACACATACAATACTCGTATGTATGAATAATTTAAAAATATTTTTGTTTCTTGTGCATATTTTGAAGCGCCAGAAAATACTCCATAGTTTTAATTTTGAAGTAAATGATTAGTAATGTATTATAGTTATCGGTATAATGCTTGCCGAATAATACTCCATTTTATTTTT
Organism: Rehmannia glutinosa; assembly: GCA_016081115.2. NCBI lineage: Eukaryota > Viridiplantae > Streptophyta > Magnoliopsida > Lamiales > Orobanchaceae > Rehmannia > Rehmannia glutinosa. The sequence continues at coordinate 10,174,541 of CM071930.1, read as the reverse complement.
TATAAGATACTTAAATAATCTCAAAATTATCCAATTGTTTTTTATAAGTATCAGTAAAATATTATATAACTAATAAAATAAAAACATTAATAATTTAGAAATACATTAACAAATAATTATTTTTTATTTTAAGTCATACTTTTAAGTTAATAATATAAAATTACTTTTAAATTATTTTTCTACATAGTCTAAATATAAGTACAATTTCTATAAAAGCAATGTTAAAATAAGCCGAAATTTTAAATCTTTTGCATTCATATTTTACTCTTACGTTAATAAATCCGTATATTTATCATTTCTGTATTTTTCGCCGATTATTTAACCGTAACTTTTCACATATATTCATAACATACTCCTACGTACTAAATATCAAATTATTCTTGTCCGTATTTAACTAACTAGGATCCATGGTCCCATTAATAATAATACATAAAATAAATAATTTGCTAAAATTATGCATGTATTCTACTTTTCACCATTTGGGGTGATATTTTACCTACTAAAAAATAACGTTATGAAGATATTTCTGAAAAACATCCTTATATGTATTTTATATATTTCATATATGTTTTTTTATAAACAACTATTATCTCACCCATTGTTCAAGAAACTTTCTTGGTAAATATCTTTATATCTATATCTAAATATCCAAGAAATGTGCAAAACTCTCCAGAAGTAGTTGTGAAATAACGACTACTTTGTGATTTTCCAAATAACAACTACTTTTTACGTAATTCGTTGAGTTCGCATAATCAAATTAATACAATAATAAGGAACTATATATAATAGTCGAGTGGTTAAGACTATCAAGTCTAAATCACAGGTTTGTTGTTTGATTTTCATCATTCTTCCCTCCACAAGATACATACTAAAACAAATATTAATACAATAATAATAAATTTATGTTTTTGGTTAACTTAATGTATATTTAGAAGAATAATTCACATCCAAATGATTATATTGCTAAAATCTAATTAATCATTAGTTGATTAAACATATATTCATAAATACATTCATATTTAATTGACTAAATTGGTAAAATACAATGAATTTTTAGTGGATAAAATCTTACCCAATTCTTTTCAATTGATAAATATTATTGATTGAATTGTAAATACACTTGAATTGACAAAATACACTAAAGTTTTAGTTTAATAAATGTATATTCACTAATTTATCGATTAATCAATACCTCTTTTAATCCTGGTCTCATGGCTACCACGAGCTTATAGTTCAAGTGGTATCATTCATTCTTTGTAAGGGTGTTGACCAGGATTCGAACCCAATATCTTCCAGTTTCTTTAAAGTTTATCCCCTCTCTTCCAACCAGTACTCCCAACTTAATTAGTGAAAAAAAATCACGGTTTAACTTACGATGTTTTTATTATAGTTTCACAACATGTACGGATATAGATCATATCAGTAACTTTTAGTTCAATATTTTTCCATTTTTCTTACCATAATTATAGATATGGATTATATTCACGATTTGTTCGGTTTTACTAGGAAACACTTGGAGAATACTTAGAGAGTGTTTGCCTGAGCTTAAGCTCTTTAAAATATCTTATAAGATGTCTCAGAGCTTATAAGCTGTTTAAATTTATTTGGTATTTAATTTTTTTAAAAATGAGATCTTATAAGCTCCTAAAATAAGATGTTAGAAGCTTATAAGCTGTTTTTCGAAAAAGGTGGGGAATCCCAACTTTTTTTCAAAATAAGATCTTATTTTAACAACCTCCTTTAATTTTGACTATTTTAATTACAAAATTAAAATTTTTTATTACTAATATCATAAAAGCTACATCATCTTATTTTATCTAAACACTTTAGCAATTAAAATAAGATCTATCATCTTATAAGATTTTTTAAATAAGCTTAGCCAAATATCGTTTTAGATTTTTAATAAGCTTATTCATACAAAAACTTCTATATATATGAAAGAAGTTTATATTTTAATTTTCTAACTATTATTAATTATGACAGTAAAAATTGAAATATTTTATTTGCCTCTTAATATGATTTGGGATCTTCAATTGATAAAGAGTGAATGACTGCGATACTGGGTGTTTTTGTAATCTCTAAAAAAGTGATTCTCAACTTTTATGTGGAAAAAATATGTGAATTTCTACCTAGAACCTGATAATCACTTTTTTCTAGAGTTTGCTTCTCTAACAATTGACAACTATAGTTTTGACTCTCGTAGTTAGCTCTCGTGATTGGGCGTAGCCCAAAGACATGTGGGCTAGTTAGTTATATTACTAGGCATTTAACTTTATCGGATTATATAAATCAGATGGGCCAGACTTTGGGCGTTGTTGTGAAGATGAAGTGAGAATCAGCCGACATTGGAGAAAATCAGTACCACCAACTAATCACACCTGTGGAAAATAATCCAGTAACAAAACTGAAAATAGTTAAAAACAAAAACAATGCATATCAAATAAATCATATCTTGATCAAGTAAAATCAGAACAATAAGAGGGCACAAAAAAAAAAAAAAATTGGAAAAAGAAAAAACAACCACAAGGTTAGCGATTGTGACGGGCTAAACCCAAATTCTCCCCAATCTAAAAATGTGTAGAATCAAACCCATGTTAGATAATAATCCACTGAACAAGGGGGTGGTGCATAGGATGGTCATCGTTTTAGTTCATTTTTCATGAGCCATTCTACTGAATGGTCCCAATCGATTGCTTTTCGTTCATATAATTCATAAAACTTTGGTAACTGGTTGGCGGGCTCGATTGCTATCAGGCCAGGCCTGGCCCTAGGGGTGGCAAGATGGGCTATGGCCATGGGCCTCCAACTTTTGGGGGCCCCAAATTTATATATATTAGTAGGGATTGGATCAAATGAGATTATGGGATAAAGATGTTATTGTCGTCCATGTATTTAATTTTTCAAAAGCAGAGATTTAATTGATTTTTAAGCAATTTTTTATTTTAATTCGAATAAATATAGAATAGTCATTTGCCATATAACTGATTCCTTAATTCAGTGCACCCACATATTTTTGTTTGACAATTTTAATAAGCGAGTACATATATGTTAAATATGTAGTATAATAGTGTTAAATATTCGATAAATAGATGTTAAATATACGATATAATAATGAACATGATTCTCTATCTCTCTCTCTCTCTCTCTCTCTCTCTCTCTCTCTCTCTCTATATATATATATATATATATATATATATATATATATATATATATATATATATATATAGGGATTGGATCAAATCAGACCACGTAATTAGAGTGAGACAACGTGGACTATTCCTATCCATAAATCTGTAATTTTAGATGGATGGGATTTACTCAATTTAATAAATATTTTTTATTTATTTTAAATCTGAAAAGGGCAGCATTGTAATTATATAATATCATTTAATTTTCATAATTGAATATAGAGATTGGTCTCCCCCCAAAATCGCCCGAGCGGTTCCATTTTGCTGGCTCACGATGGCGGACAATACGTCGCGTTGGTTGCAGACATATTCCTGCGGGAAGCTGTTGCGTTCTTTCAGGGGCGAAACTACCCTATGCCCAAGGATGGGCGCCTGGCCCCCCCAATTTTTTTCTTTTTACACTTATCTATATATATGTATATATAGATATAGATATTAGTTCAAATGAGACCAATATCCTGGGAGCAAGTGAGACATAATCCTGCACGCGTTTATTCTTATTTTTGAAGGGTTTAGATTAATCCAATTTTTAATGTATTTTTAATGATAAAAAACTGTTACAAGGTTATATTGGTAAAACTACATATAGGCGTCGGTTGTTAATTAAGGATAGATATTAATGCCCCTTTAATTTCGGTAGAGAGAGATTGTAAAAATCTTTTGACGTGCTAATTTCATTGGAGAGTATGATGAATCCCTAATTTTTCAGCCCTCATGCATTAATGGGTGATCTTATCAGTTTCAATAGATTTTTTTAATTAAGGAGAGTATGACGAATCCCTAATTTTCCGGCCCTCATGCATTAATGGGTGATCTTATCAGTTTTTTTTAGCACGATACATGTTCTGTTATAGTGCATAAATAGATACAATTTGTTGCATGTTAAAATACTTTGCATCAATATATAAGGTAAGGGTTTTTTCATTTTTTTTGCAGTGATAATTCGTCCTGCATGAATCAATGTATTCTTTGTTACAATTTGTTACATTCTTAGTTACATTTTGTTGCATTCTTGGTTAAAATAGGTTTGCATGAATATATAAGATAAATGATTTTTCTTTTATTGCAGCGATAATTCACTGCATAGGTCAATGTATTCTTAGGTACAATTTATTGCATTCTTAGTTACATTTGTTGCATTCTTGGTTAAAATAGGTTTGCATGAATATATAAGATAAGGGTTTTTTTGATTGCATCGATAATTCACTGTATGGGTCAATGTATTGTAAGTTACAATTTGTTGCATTCTTAGTTACAATTTGGTGCATTCTTAGTTAAAATAGGTTGCATCAATATATTGTTAGTTAAAATAGGTTGCATTCTTAGTAACAATTTGGTGTATTCACTGTATGGGTCAATGTATTGTTAGTTACAATTTATTGCATTCTTAGTTACAATTTGGTGCATTCTTAGTTAAAACAGGTTGCATCAATATATGTAATTCATCTCAGTGTTGCATACTTAGTTAAAATACGCTGCATCAATGTACAAGATAAATTGTTTTTTTCTTTTGGGCAGTGATAATACAATGTATGGTTCAATCATATATTTTTTTGGTGGAGATTATCATTTATTGCACCTCCTAAATTATAGATATTAGATAAGGTAAGTTTGAATCATGCATATCTTGTTTATTATCATTGATTGACCGATTTTTGTGTTTTTATTATAATACCCTCACACGAAAATAATGGTTGAGAATGCTTCTATATTTATTATTTCAATCTCATCCATTCATTGTTAAATTGCAACGGTTCAGATTAGGTCTCACGGTTTCACCCCAATATATGGTCTCACAAGAACCAACCCCTATATATATATATATGTGTGTGTGTGTGTGTGTGTGTGTGTGTATAAATATATGTATATGTATATGTATCAATATATATATATATCTATATGTAGTATTTTAGTATTTTTATTGCCAACCCAAATTATTGATCAATAAAATTTGTTGTAAAACACACAAACTCATGATTATTACCTTTAAGTTTGAATAAACTATTGTGTAGATATTGATATATATCATAATATTTAAAATTGTGGAGTATACATCTTGATTAGAATTTATTGATGTATTTGGAAATATTTAATTTAACTACGAATATTGATACAATTTTTTGATGCAATTAAAACGTATTTAAATATATTTATCATATATAATAATAATACATATATAGATAAATGATGGATAATTCGTTCTAAATGTTAGCGCTCGAGTATCTCTACCCAAATCCTATGATATTAATACTTGTACTCATCTCAAACCACATTAAGAAATTATATATATATTACTCCATCCGTCCCAATAAGATATGCAAGTAGAGTATTTCATGCAGATTAAGAAAAAAACCAATAAATATAATTAGGATCATAATCTTTTTTCCATATTCTTACTACTTTGCCCTTTCATTAAATGGGAGTATATCATTGTTGGTCTCAAATAAAGTGAATTAAATAGGGGTAGTTTAGTCTATTATTGTGTAATTAATAATCTAAATAAGGAAGTAAGCATATATAATTTGGGACAGACAGAAAAAAAAATGTGGCCTATCTTATTGGGATGAAGGGAGTAGTTGAATGATCTCAAACCTATAAAGAGTTACTCGTAGCATCCCATTAGGATCTGAACATGTGTGGGTATCCGCATCTACTGATCCCTATCACCCCAAGTTGGCCCCCCTCAGTTGTTAATCCTAGGTCCGCCCCTGCATTCTTTGTAATGAGGAGTTAGAAACGGGTTGGCATCTTTTTATAAGCTGCAAATATTGCATTATGTGTTGGGATGTTGCAGGGCTCAAGACATTGGTGGATAGATGGGTGTCGCATATTGAATCTGTTAAGGAATTTATTGCCAACTTTATGAAGCATTCATAAATGGAATGTTGATAAATGCTTCATGGTCATGTTGAGTTTGTGGAGGGAGAGAAATAATGAGGTTTGCAGGAGATTGTTAAGGGTTTTGAACTCAACGACGTTGTCGACGCGTTTTACAGGGACGGTTGGTTGGTGTCGTGACCAGAGTGGTGGAAGGTGGGGAGCGGTTTGTCGCCATGTTTCAGCATCTGCCCGACGAGCTCGAGTTTGAGCTTTTTGATCTTAGGATTGGAGGATTGGTGAAAGAAGGCAGCGATGACGTAGAGAAAACGAGCCTGAGGGAGCGATTAGGATTACTGTACACTTATATGTTTTTCGATGTATACTTATATGTGTTTTGCTGTATAAGTAGTTAATTTTTTATGTATGTATTTATGTTGATGTATACTTATTTCTTTTTTGATGTATACTTATATGTGGTTTGTTGTATACTTATATATATTTTGTTGTAAATACTTATATTTTTGTTTGACAATAGTAATATGCAGTACAAATATGTTAAATATACAACATAATAGTGTTAAATATACATTAAATATATGTTAAATATACAGTACAATAATGAGCGTGATTCTCTCTCTCTCTCTCTCTCTCTCTCTCTCTCTCTCTTTCTCTATAACTGATTTACTTAATCCACGGTCCCCACTTGTTAATGAGCGTGATTCTCTCTCTCTCTCTCTCTCTCTCTCTCTCTCTCTCTCTATAACTGATTCATTGATTCACGGTCCCCACATGTTTTTGTTTGATCATTTTAATGTGCAGTAAAATTATGTTAAACATACAGTAAAATAGTGTTAAGTATACAACAAATATATGATAAGTGTACATGATACTACATGGCAGAGCACATGCGTAATTTTCTTTCTCCAGCGCGATTTTCTCATGATTTTCTCTCTCCCCACGTGATTCTCTCTCTCCTAATAACTGATTCCATATTTGGATGGTCCCCCACATGTTTGTTTTGACAATTATACCCTTATTTTGCCTTAATTAAATATTTAATGTAATTATAACCCCTATTTATCTTAGCCATTGATATAGATAAAAGAGAGTTGAGATGAGTCCACATTGTCTCACTATAATAAGTGGTCTCATTGGATCATTCCCCTATAATATGAGTACATAGGACCAGATCCAAGCCACAAATATACTAATTTCGATGGTTTAGATTAAACCTGATTAATGTTGATAAATTATTGATAAAGTCAACGTGAGGGTAAATCAGTCCACATAAGAAAAGGGTTGTTGGCTAAATCTAGTAAATCCCATTAAAATATGATGAGTTACCATCAAATTTGCAATCACAATCCACCAAATCTGTTATTGGAAAATCGTTCCATCCATAATCATCTTCTCCACGAATCTGAAACGAAAATCTTCTCCCACAATACACAAAGTCGACATTTTGAGAGTTCAAGCAAGAAAAAAAAATGGATGACACCTATGAAGAATGTTTCAACACTAATAAACAACAATGTAACCAATTTTCTCACCTTTCGATTGTTTATATTGTCCATTTTTATTGAATCCAATTAAAATTTGATTCGCATTTTTCTAAAACAATCATTCGATTCATCATTTTTTTTTTTGTATGTTCACCCAGAAAGTTGCATATGCGTGTCTATAATCTTGCTTATTTGTGCCAATGAATATGCTTATAATTATGAACATACTTGCTAATCCAGGAAAAATTCAATTCTTCATCCCCATTTTTTTTGTATGTTTACCCAGAAAGTTGCTTATGCGTGTCTATAATCTTGCTTATTTGTGCCAAAGAATATGCTTATAATTATGAACATACTTGCGAATCCAGGAAAAATTCAATTCTTCATCCCTGTTTTTTTGTATGTTTACCCAGAAAGTTTCTTATTCGTGTCTTTAATCTTGCTTGTTTGTGCCTATGAATATGCTTATAAGTATGAACAAACTTGCGAATGCAGAAAATTCAATTCTTGAAGAGCAGTCGAGTCAAGAGCCGACTTCAGAGTCAGAAAGAGAAAGCAATCAAGGCCCAACAGAAATTGAAGAGATGTTATGGGAAATGTGGAGAAATAGGTTCGCACAATAGCGAGCGTCGACAAGTGGAATTCACTCTTATTGACGTTATTGTTGAAGTGCATGTTTGATACTACTTATTAAAGCATTTGATACTGATTATTAAGGCATATTTTACCGCTTAATATTTATGTTTATTTCAAATTTTGTAATTATTTGTTTGGTACAATCGTAAAAATTGTTCCTAACAAATGAAAAAAGGGCATGTGCTCGATAAAGAATGTTGTGTCTGCCTGTTTATTTATTTTTAACACCATTTATTCACATATTACAAATTGCATATGATTTTTTATTGTAATGCTTTTTAATACTTTGTACTTTGCTTATTTGTTACTGTTGTAATGCTTTTCGACTAAAAGAAAAAAATGAATATAATTGATATTGCTAACATTATAAATTGCCATGAAGATAATTGCTTACAAGTCAATTGACTTCTGCTTACAGAGCATTTGAATCTTGCTTACAAAATATTTGAATACTGCTAAAAGTATAAGATACTTGAAAAGATAAAAATGTGTGCAAGGCAATTGACTTCTTGCTTACAAAAAGTTGAATTCTGCTTATAGGCGAGTTGAATTTTGCTTACATAAGCAACTGATTTCTGCTATGCAAAAATATAACAACCATGAACTAACACAACGGTAATAATAAAAAAAAATTCAACATCAACTACAAGTACGTCAAAAACCAACTAAATTTAAAGTGGCTATAAAACACTCCAATAATCAACACTTTGATCAAAAGTACGAAGCAACAAACGTTTCAGAATGATCCTATTTCATTTTGGCAAACTCCTTCGCCCGTCCCAAGACCGCCTCCCTCTGCTCATTCATTGCATCCAAACATATTGCAGCTGTATACTTTCTACGCATCATCAATAGTTGCGCGCCGTTTTTTTGAGAGCCCCCGTCTAGTTTTTGTCCTTGCATCTCTTCAATTTCTGTTGGGCCTTGATTGCTTTCTCTTTCTGACTCTGAAGTCAGCTCTTGACTCGACTGCTCTTCAAGAATTGAATTTTCTGCATTCGCAAGTTTGTTCATACTTATAAGCATATTCATAGGCACAAACAAGCAAGATTATAGACACGAACAAGCAACTTTCTGGGTAAACATACAAAAAAATAGGGATGAAGAATTGAATTTTTCCTGGATTCGCAAGTATGTTAATAATTATAAGCATATTCTTTGGCACAAATAAGCAAGATTATAGGCACGCATAAGCAACTTTCCTCGGGTAAACATACAAAAAAAATGGTGATGAAGAATTGAATTTTTTCCGATTTTCTGGGCCGCTTCTTCTGAGGAAATTTCAAGATGCCCTTAGTGATGTTCAACTCCTACTTGATTTTTGACCAATTGATGAGATTGAGTTTTTGATTTTCGAACGAAAGGTTTTACGGCAATTTGTGGTTTTTCACTTTGCTGGTATTTTCTCACGGTAGGGACGACCAAGGACTTCTCGTGGTAAGGATGAGTTTGGAGACGGTTTGCAGGGAGAAAAACCCTTGAAAATGAAAATGGAGATGGATTTTCTCACGGTAGGGATTATTTGGGAGACGGTTTGCAGAGAGAGTTCTGGTGTTTGTAGGGAGAAGAACTCTTCTGACTCTTCATTTACCAAGTTGGAGGAGATATGGAAGATTTGGGATTAAACACGTTTCCTAAAACCGTTTCTAGATTATAGCCCATTCCCAAAAATAACTTCCCTCCCAAAATCAGATTTTAATTAAATTACCAAAACAACCCTTTTTTTATTAAGTTATATGTTAAAAAATGGTAAAATCTAATTAATCTCAACCGTTTAAAAATTAAATCAAGGTCTAAGATTTGGTCTCGTGTACTCACCTAAGATATGTGGACTCACCTGATCCAAATCCTATATATATATATATATATATATATATATATGTAGGATCAAATGTGGTAGGGGCCTTACCATGTGGCAATGTGGACCAATATAAGCTATTAATCTCACAAATCCTAAAGCCCAATTGTTTTTCGATTTTTTTTTGTTTTATATTTAATTTCGCCCAATTAAGGGCACAATGGTATTTTATAAACAAAAGAACTCGGCATTTATGGTAACCCCTAACAACCCCTCTTTTTTGGGATTTCAATCAATTGATCCCTGCTTTCTCTCTAAACTCTGTTTCAGAAAACTCAAAACTCCATTATCTTATTTCTCTCTCTTGTCTTTCTCTCCAAACTATGTTTCATAAACATCAAAACTCCATTATCTTGTTTCTCTCTCTTGTTCTTTCTCTCTGATGGCCGATTTCTCTCTTTTTTCAGTCAGTTTTGAAGGTTCTCCTATTGGTTTCAACAACAACACACTCACTATTCAAATAGTTGGTAAAGGTAAGTGTTTGATATCATTATATTTAAGTTTTGGTTGGAGATTTTGGTAATAAGGATTTTAACCTTAAATGTTTTTTTTTTGTTGAACCATGCTTATGTCCATTTTTTATCTTTGAAGTAATTTGTTGTAAGAAGAGTAGACAGTTTTGTTTGTTTTTATTTTTTTATTTTGAAGTATCTAGGTTTTGATTTTCGATTTGTACATACGATTTTCTTGTTTTTTTTTTGTGTCTGGAGATGTTTTTGTGCGAAATAGTACAAATTTGCTAGAGATTTTTTGGTATAAAAGTTGATAAAAACGATGTATATTTAGTTAATAGATTGTGTAATTTTTATGTTATTGATATGAGATGGTGTAAGTTGAGCTACAGAGTGGAATTTACGAGTGTAACGTTCGTGTATTTGGCTTGTTTTGCAGATTTGTTGATTCTTTTATTTTTTATGAAACTGGGTTTTGGTGAAATGTGTCTGTATGTGTCTATATAACTTGCTCTTTTATGGTTTTTTTTTTTTTTTTTCTGGGAATATTTTTGTGCGAACCAGAGCATCTTTGTTGGAGATTTTTTGGTGTAAATTTTGATAAAAATGATATAATTTTAGTTATTGGGGGGTGTAACATTTTATGTTAGGGGGGGGGGGAAGTTATGAGTGTCATGTGCATGTATGTAGTTTGTTTGCAGAATGATTGTTTTTCTTTTATGTTTTTGAAACCTATTTTTGTGAAATGTATTAGTATACCATTCTTTAATTTTGCGAGTCCTTCTTTATTTTTTTGGTGTACAGTTTACTGTAGAATGATACACTTTTAATTATATTTTGAAGTATATTTACTTTTAGTGTGGTGTTGTCTTAGTAATGGCGCATATTTAGTATTGATATTGTGCAATGAAAATATATTTTGGTGCATTGATTGGTTCGGTCATGTGCATATATTGTTTTTCCAATGTTTTTGAAACCAGCTTTCTTGAAATGTGTTAGTATACCATGCTCTATTTTTGTAATTCCTTCTTTGTTTTTTGGGTGTACATTTTACTTAAGAATGATGCACTTTTAGTTATATGTTGGTGTATAGTTACTTCTAGTGTGGTGTTGTTTTAACCCCTGCATTGAAAAAAAAGAATGAGCCATGGATATATGTATTGGTGCTTATTTAGTATTATTATTGTGCAATGAAAGATGTGTTTTGGTGCATTTGCTAGGTTTGGGCATGTGCATATGTAGTCCATGAAATGCATCAACACACATGGTGTTTAAATAATTTTATTCTAATATACAAATAAGGTTCATACAGTACATAATTAGTTTTTCAATTGTGTTTTATTGATGCCTGATTATTGAGTTTTGCCCTGCGATTATTTATGTTGTTAATACCAGGTTGAGAATTTTATATGGCTAAAGGAGACAGGAAAGACCGGCATCTGCAGGGCCGGACGATGGTGGACGTAATGTTAATAAGAGGTCTAAGGCTGCCAAATCAGAAGCGAAATATGCGATGCCCAAGTTGAGGACAAGTATACTGCCATACAATTCTAATGCATAACCTGAACCAATAGAAAAACAGGGTTCTTGATTTGGCTAAAAACAAATTCAATGACAAGTAGAATTGACATGGACATTTGTGTGTTTTATTAGATGAGGTGTTCTAAGTACGTTTTTAGCGTAGTTTATTAGATTAGATTATGAAATTTCAATGCTTATTTAATAACATTTTTGGTGTATATTTACCAGTGCATTGTTGCAATATGTCTGTTATGTTTTTAGATGTGATTATTTGTGGTGTATAGTTAGTAAAGAAATAGTGCACAATTAATAGCATTATGGTACATTTTTAGCACCTTTTGTTGTATATATGTTATCCACAAGCTTGTTTTATTTGCAAGTGTTAATGGCATTTTTTAGTGCATATTTTTGAAGTATTATGTGCACTGTTAGTACTATTATGATGCATTTTTTGTAATACAATGCTGATTCGTTTAAAATACACAAATTTGAAAGACAAATTAATTTTGGGTGTATAATTAACGACGAAGTGGTAAACATTTAATAGTAATTTGTCACACAAATAATGATGAATTGAGAAATGTGATTGTACACAAAAAAATTCACCATTGAAATGTGCACATTGTATTTGTTCTGAGTTTTTGCTTAGTATATTACTGAAACTTGTTGGAAATGGGGGATCTCACCGTGTTGACCGTGTATTATAGTATAAAAATACCAAAACATTAAAGATAAATTATTTTGGTGCATAATTAATGATGAAGTAATGAATAATTAATAGTAACTTGACATACATATAGTGAAGAATTGAGCAATGTAATTGTACACAATATTTTTGACCATCAAAGCTTTGACATTGTATTGTACTGAGTTTTTGCATAGTATAATACTGAAAATTGGTGAAAATGGGGTTTCTCCCACTACAATGCGTTGGATACTTTTATCATTAAAATCTGCATATTTGTACAGCAAATCAATCAAATGTATACACAAAATAATTTTCAAAATATACAATATTGTCAATATTAGTATACAATATTCTCAATTAAACATCTAACAATGCTTATATTATCACCAAATATTGGACAAGTGTACACCAAAATATGATTTTGGGATACTATATTTGAATTAATCTATACCATATTTTTATGCTTATAAAACACCGAATTATGCAAATGTATACACCAACATATGCTTCCAATGTACAATATAGTAGATATTTTTATACTAATTTAAGTTTCAATGTGTACTCTCAATTATACATCCAAACAAGCCATAGTTCATTTTATACTAGCACAAAAACATACATATATATACACCAACTAATGCTTCCATAGGCACAATATTACAAATCTCTGTTTACCAAAATACGCATAACAACTTACCATCAGATAAGTATTTATCCTACTCCGTATTGCATGCTTATATGTGCACAATAATATGCATATACATACACCAACATTACAATAACTGCATATACAATCCTTTTCATTTTATACACCAAAATAAATGAAAAATTACGATGTATGATTTTGTCACATAACGATAGGATGAACAACGAAAATTTATTTTTTTCGCAACAGATACGCACATACTTGGACAAAACGCCCCTGAATCGCAGCTTCATCTAGTTCATCTATCAACATGTCAGTTTGGTGTGACTGAGCGTACTGATCGCCCATTTCGTATACCTTCTTTATTGTTCAAAAATGGCGGATGGGACTATTTTCGTGAATTTGGTGCATATTTTTTTCCCAGCTGTTTTTTTCGTCAATGAATACTGAAGAAGAAGGTGACACCATTTTTTTGCCTCATGATTAGGTGTATTTGTTATGGAAAGGTGATATTGAATATATCCCTTGATTTTAGGTAATTAAATATGGTATTAATTTTAGTTACCGATTTGCCCTTATTACATATATAAAATAATTGCAAAATGGTGTATTTTTAGCTTTAATCTGAAATATAAAAATACCTAATTAAATTGATAAAGGGGATATATTAGTCCAAACCAATCTATCATATCTCATGAAATTAGGGAAGTTACACACAACAACATAGATGTTATCTTACCATCTAAAACTATAGCAAAATTATGAAATATTTTTAAGCAACAAATATACAATGTCTAAGCAACATATTTGTCATTAATAAGCAATACAATTGTCATACAAAAGCAACAAAAATACATATATACAAGACATATGACCTATTTAAATCAACAGATTTTCACCCATCTTAGCAACATTGTCTACTTAAATAAGAAAAATAATTGTCTTCAATAAGCAACACAGTCCACATAAAAAAGCAGCATACTTAGCAACATTGTCTGCCTAAATAAGCAACATATTTGTCCTTGATAAGCAACATAGTTGACATAAATAAGCAAGAAAATTAGATATATATAAAAAGACAAATCGAAGGGAATAATGTGTGGTTGCAACATTGTCTGCTTAAATAAACAATATATTTGTCCTCAATAAGCAACATATTTTGCCCAACAGAATGCGCTAATATTAATTGCAAGTTTGACTGTGAAAAGAAAGAGAGAATTTCGGAGATACAGTTTCAAATATATCCAAAACAAATAACATATTTGTCTTCAATAAGCAATATATTTGTCTTCAATAAGCAACATATTTCTCACAGCGGATAAGGTCAGAGATATGATTTCAAACAAATCCCAAAAAATCCAGAATGTGAACGGGCACTACTAAAAATAACTCCCATTTTTCACTGATATTCAAACAAATTACCTACTTATCCTTAACAACCCATAATTAAATATAAGCTAAAATAAAAATTAATTAAATCTGCATCATTAAAAAGAAGAGGTCAACGATCCAGATTTGGTCTTACGTACTTATTTATATTATATGGACTCACCAGATCCAAATCCTATAAATATATATATATATATATATGGTTAAATTCGACTTTCAATTATTATTTATTTGATCAATTATTTAAAATCCAACATTATTATAATTAGACCAAATTAAGTTGTCATCATGATAAATGCCCCACAAACCTAATTTACTATGCAAAGTCCATACGACTTAAATGACCTACGAGGCAAGTCTACTAAATAAGGCCCATTAGGCTCAATGTCTAGAGTATAATAGCCATATTCATTCTTTTATAAGTATTCTCGATTAACTTATTACTGTGCATTTTTTACAATATTAGAACCATGTTGACCTAAGCATATGAGATATTTCCTCAAGATAATCCCGAGACCCTCTTAATTGTGTGTTGCCGAGCTAATTATTACTTAGAGAACCTTCATGGACTTCCCAGAGTACCCATGTACCTGAAGTTACCTCATGGACTTAGCAAGAATGATCTACACTTTCTGGTAGGATCATTCACAAATAAGAATGCTAGAAGTTAGCCACTTAATAAATAAAAATGGTATAAAAAATGAAAAATATGGGGAATGAGAAATGCTCCATCCCACATAAGAAAAGGAGGCAAAGTTTGCTCACTTGATACATCCCAAGTTGGACTTATGAGTTTGGGCCCTTGGGGGCTCCTAAGTTTTTAAAGGGGTGAAGACCTACATGCTTGTGGGTTTGGTTCAAAGCACACACGGGCGCGTGCTGCCGCCCGTACGCCGGCATGCCCCAACCCGACCCTGGTCTGGGCCGTGGGCTTAGGCTTCAAGGTCCTTATTCGTTTTGGACCAAAAATATTTAAAATAAATAATTAATTAATTTTCAATTAATTAATTAAAAGTTTCCAATGGGAAAGTGTTCGCATCTGAGCACGGGCTGACGCACGGCTCGTGCGTCAAGATAGACTTGTTCGCATCCAAGCACGGGCGGACGCACGGCCTGTGCATCGGGTTGTGCGTCAAGTCGAAACTTTGTTATTTTTGTTCGCATCCACGCACGGACACACACATGGGCCATGCGCCTGGTCGTGCGTCGATGCGAAAGGATGAACAGATGCGCCTGTTCAGTGTAAATCTGTCTTACAGACACCTTGTTGCCTATATAATTCGAACCTCTGCAGATGAAATGACATACGAAACACACACAAATCATCAGATAATAAACGGTCATTTTGCATTCGAGCATATTGACATTCTTCCCATTCAAAAACTTGAAAAGTCAGAAATATTTTGTTGTTCGCTGTGTTTTGGGTTTCCAAGTACTGTAAACTCGAAATTGAAATAGTCATTGTATCTTAGAGACGAATGCCGAAACCGTTAGTACTTTGAATACGGGGCGTTTTTGTCTTGCGGAGATCGAATCAAATCGAGGCCTCTCGACAAGCCACACACTTCAAACATTTAAGCCATTCTTCTGAAACAGAAACTGTTGGGAAATTATTTTGTAGATTTTGATGAATGCCATGTAAAACTTAGAATAGGATGTTGACACCCCATTTTTCTTGTAAGCGCATTATAATAGATAAAGCTGGTCAGTGAGTTAAGTCGGCTATGCCTAAGCATGCAAGAAGATAATCGGAGACCGGAAGGAAAACTCCCATTTGAGTATGGCAAAGAAGAGAAGGGAACTCGATCAAGATGCGGTGAGTAAATTATCGGTCAAGTCAACTCAAGATAGCCGATCTTAAGTTGAAGTGACAGAAGAGTCATCCAATGATTGGAAGGTGACTCTAAGTCACCTGGGGAAGGCAAGGAAATGCGGTCAAGTCGAGATAAGAAGAAAGAGATCCGTTGCGTACGTAAATCAAGAGAATTACTTAAACAAGTAATACCTCCATACTACCTTTCTTGAAGTGCTCAGTTCGAAGCGTGCAAAAGGAATAAACCAATGGGAAGCTCGCACCATGTCGAACTCGAAAAAGTCAAGAATCGTTCATACGAGGAAACGTAAATTCCAAGGATCGCAACAAGACAAGCCAACGACCACAAGTGTCTTTTGAAAATAAGCCTATCTCTTCAACGGGCAAATTTTCAAAAGAACGCTATAAAAGGCTGAGAAGTTTATTTGAGAAAAGGTTACCTTGACAACCTGAACCACGAACATTCAAGCAAATATTTGAACTGTAACCTAAAACATTCTCAAGTCATTCAAAATCAATCCTCAAGCCTACATTACGTAGGAAATCAATCCAACACTCACCTGTGAAGGAAAGATAACCTCAATCAGTTGAAGAGGAAACTTTTGAAGAATCAAGGGGTCTACATTCCACGAAGGATTGTAGGAAGGTTCAAGGTCGAATCAGTCTCAAGTTATTGGAGGGCTTCGTGATCAAATCCAAGAAGCTTGAGCAAGTGGGTCAGTAGCAAAAGCATTGCCAAGCCGTGAAGAAGGCGAGTCGCACGAGAAGCGGTGAGTGACCAAGGCATCTCCATATCGAGTCCCAAATGATCAAGTCGTTTGTGTGATCAAGACTTGTATCTACGGACTCCATTAACCACTCGATATCTTGATCAATACTTAGTGGATTCCTCCGGGAGTTGGAGAAAGAGAGTAGAAGAATTACCCCATCTTGAACCTCTATAAAATCCTATTGTGTCATTTACATTTCAAAGACTTTAATTTCTCGCATCTTATTTTTATATCTATTTGATAAACTTGCTATCCAATTGATAACGAATCGTGTGCTAAAACCAAGTATTAAAACAAACTTAACCAAATTCAAGGGTGTTAAGTCTTCCATTTGAAAACAAATCACAATCGAGTTAAGTCTTTAGTCAAAACAATTTGAGTTATTCTATCAACAAACTCGGTGAGTCCGTTGAGTGACTAACTCACGATTAACTAACTTAGTTGTCCATCAAGGACTAATTTGTGAAGTATTAACTCGAATATTTAAAAGGACTAAATTGAAAAGTTGGTAAGGTTTATTCAACCCCCTTCTAAACCTTACACTCACACCCTTGGGACCTACAAGTGGTATCGAGCGGTTGGTTCATTGAGCCTTCCGCACCGGTTATCGAACTAGATCTCCAAATTTTTCAAAGTCTGTTTTAGTACTTAAGTTTTCAAAATTCTTTTTACCATCATAAGTTATTATCATGGAAGCAAATTTGACACGCATCCCTATATTCACAATTGAAGAATTTGATGATTGGAAAATTTGTATGCAGGCTCATCTATCAGCATTACATGATGAGATGTGGATAGTGATAGAGGATGGGCCACTGCAAATTTTAAAAGTGAACACAATCTGTAAGGAGAGCTGCGGTGAAGGTGAAGATGATCTCTGCTCGGACGTCATGGTTGAAAAACCAAGAGCTGAATGGACAAATGATGACAGAAAAAGATACAACTTGGATAATGTGGCCAAGGACATTCTTTACAAAACCCTCGACAAAGCTATGTTCAACAAAGTCAAATCATGCAAAACGGCTAAAGAAATCTGAGACAAGCTAACATTAATTTGTGAAGGCTCAGAGCAAATCAAGGAAAATAAACTATCGGTTGCTGTACAGAAATTTGAGAATTTCAAAATGATCGCAGGAGAGACCTTGGATCAACTGGATGCTCGGTTCATAGAAATTACCAATGAGCTATCTGCACTTGGAAAAGAATATACACAAAAGGAAATGTGTATGAAGATTTTAAGAAGTCTCCCAACTGAGTGGGATATGAAAGTCATGGCCATGAGATACTCCATGGACCTATCAAAGACATCCAACCATGAGCTATTCTCAGATCTCAAAGCCTACGAATTTGAGCTGAGAAGAAAAGACCAAGAGGAGACAGTGTGCCCAAAGCATTTGCTCTAATTGTTAAGGATGGCAAGAGAGCCGAGGTCAAAAAGTCATTGACCAAGAGGAAATAGCCCCGATGGTTAAAGGTTTAACAAGTTCTTCAATAAGAACTACAAGAGAGGCAAGGGCGATTCCTCCAGGAAGATACTCGGCTCTCCCTCCAAGTCAAGGAAGGATAGGCCAACCAAGAGAACAGAGCATCAAAAAGTGAATATCAAAGGTGACAATCCAAGAATGGAAAGAGAGTGATCAAAAGGTTGAAAATCTATCTTTGGGCGCAGCAACCAGGTCACTATGCCATTGATTGCCCATATCCTGTAGTCAACAAATACATGAATGAAGAAGAAAGAAAGGTCTTGAGGAGAAAGAATACAAGAAAAGAAAAAGGCAATGTTGGTGCAGAGACTCGAGCTGAGACAGCCAAGTCAAGAGACACAAGTGATTCGAGAGTAGTGGCCGACTACTCAAGTGACTACGAAGAAGAAGCCTTGATCCGTTTGATGGCCAAGGAACAAGACCAACCCGACCCTGAAGATGAGGTACACTCTAACTCATCACACTCATTCTAGTGATAGTGGATGTGACACACACACTTCATCACCCACCGATCTTTATGATTCATTAGGCAAAATAATGAAAGATTTTGAACACATTCAATCCTCACACACACTACTAAATGAGGAAAACAACCTACTCAAATGCCAAAACTCACAGCTGACTAAGGAGCCGAGTACCCTAAGTTAAATAGCCGATGAGAATGAAAGTCTAAAGGCTGGAAATGCTAAGCTAATAGCAGAAATAGCTGCTATAGAAAAGAGAGAGAATGACCTCAAAAATGTGATTGCCTCATTCACTAAGGCATCTAAATCATTGGATGATCTTATTATGAGTCAAAGAGAATGTGGAGACAAGACAAAGCTTAGATTTAATTCCTCGTGCTATGTCAAGCTCCAAACGTGATTTTAGAAAAAGGATCTTCAAGCAATGAAGTATCTCAAAAATCCAAAACTCCAAATGGTGCACACACATTTATTCCAAAGCACAATTACAAGCAAACTGGCCTTGGTTATAAAGGAAAAGGAAAACAGCCAGTTGAGTGTCTTTGCGAGAGGACATTGAGAAGAAATCTAGCCGAGTTCCTCAAAGCAAACTCCAAACAGGAAATACTCTGTAAAGAAGAAGCAGAGCTACCAAAAACCTCAGAAGTTCTATAAAAGAAATACATATGAAGGGAATGGTAGAAAGTACCCAAGCCAAGCTGATTGGAATAATGTGAACTATCAGCAAAGACCTATGGAATATAAGCCCAAATGGCAAAGGCCTAGAACTCAGCAAAGGCCATTCCAAAGGTATAAGAGCTTTCATGAGCACACATATGCACCTAGGCACTACACTCAGATACATCACAACTACCCAAAGAAGGCAATTGCTAAAACACATACAAGGCATACAGACAAAAGAGACAGTTGTATGAACCTAGAACCCCCAAGCAATTTGCCAAAATTAATTATGATTATGGGACTAATAGATGGCAACCCCTTAGAGTCAAATCATTTGGCTATAGGTTGGTTGGATCATCTTACAACACTAACCCCTTAGGACCCAGACAAGTATGGGTACCTAAAACTTAATTTCCTTGATTGCAGGTTCAAGGAACAGCTGAGTGCCAAGGAACCTGGTACATGTATAGTGGTTGTTCCAGACACATGACAGGAAACAAGAAAATTCTATCAAAATTCAAGGAAGTCAGAGGTGCAAAAGTCATATTTGGAGGAAATGAAGCTCCAGGAGAAATAAGAGGCATTGGATCCATCAAGAAAAATGGATTAGAAATCACAGATGTTGCATATGTTGAAGGACTCAACTTCAACTTGCTAAGCATCAGCCAACTCTGTGACAAGGGTTATAATGTTGGATTTAACATGGGTATATGCCAAATCAAGGATACTGAATCAAATGAAGTTGTGTTGCAAGGATACAGACAAAAGAACATGTATGTCGTGGATTGGTCAACTGCAACACCAAGCACTGCCTATTAGCAAAGAGCACACAATGAATCAAGTTGGTTGTGGTACAAGAAGGTAGTCACCCGAATTTCAAAACGATTAACAAGCTTGCGGAAGCAATCTTGTGGAAGGACTTCGGATTTCGATTATACAAGAATGAGAGTATTTGTGATGCATGTCAGAAGGAAAAACAAATCAAATCATCATTCAAAGAAAAGACATGTCCATCTTCAACAAGGATATTGCATCTGCTTCATATGGATCTATTTGGTCCAGTTGCACCAGCTATCATAAGTGGAAAGAAATACACCTTGGTGGTAGTAGATGACTATTCAAGATATACATGGACAATATTCACGTGTAAGAAGAAAGAAACTCTACAGAAACTACCACAATCGATGAAGAGGATTCAAAATGAGAAAAGTCAAACCATTATCAAAATAAGATCTGACGGAGGAACCGAGGTTTGTCAATGGTATAATAACTCGATATTGTATAGAAAATGGTATTGGTCATGAATTGTTTGCGGCAAGGACTCCACGCAGAATGGAGTTGCGAAAGAAGGAATAGAACTCAAAGAAGCGGCAGAAGAACCATGTTAGTCAAGCGGGGCTACCTAAAAGATTTTGGGTTGAAGCAATAAACACAACATGTCATACTCAAAATAGATGCATGATAAACAGACGGTGACAAAGACTCCCTATGAGATTTGGACGGGGGAGAAAGCCAAGTGTTGCATATTTTAGAATATTTGGATGTAAATGCTTCATCCATAACAATGGCAAAGATAATTTAAAGGCTTTTGATGCTAAAGCGGATGAAGGTATTTTCTTGGGATACTCAGCTGAAAGCAAAGCCTACAGAGTACTCAACAAGAGGACTATGGTTACAGAGGAATCCATTCATGGTGTTTGATGAGCCAAATGTAAATGGAGAAGGCATTGAAGAGTCAGTTGATAAGCTGAATCAATCAACCATGCAGAAGAGTCCCTGTCTTTGGTCAAGTCAAGATGGAATTATAAACCCGGATGAAGATGAGATAGCCGAGTCTCAAAAACAATGGGAAAATCAGAGCTAAGTGATGACGAGAGAGCTGATCAAAGCATCATAGCCGCAAGACGATCAATCCGGCTAACCTACTCCAACGGATGTAAGATGGCCGAGAGACCATCCACGAATGGTCATTGGAGATGTAAGAGAAGGTGTCAAAACAAGATCCGTAACTCAACAAGCAATGTTCACCGCTTCATCTCACAATAGAGCCTAAAGATGTGTCACAAGCATGGATGACACACATTGGATTCAAGCAATGCAAGAAAAGTGAATCAATTTGAAAGAAATAAAGTGTGGAACTGGTTCAAAGACCTACCCATCAAAATGTTATTGGCACTAAATGGGTATTCGAAAAACAAGATGAATGAGGAAGATTCTCGTGGTAAGAAACCGATGGCTCAAAAGCTACCTTTAAAACCGTAGGCAAGTGCACCTATCGTTTTATAGTATAGATTATTGAGTACCGAGTGTCATTCCCACGAGGATTGTAAGTACTAATAATTACCGTCTTTTTGTTATTTAATCTAACAATTTTCAGAGTTTTTGTTTGATGAAAAAGGAAAACAAATTATAAATTGTAAAAATGAAGGAAGATTTGTAAAATAAGAAATCAAGAGATAGAAATGTGTTTGAATGTAAATCCCTCTAGAATGTTTTTGTGATTTGACAAGTTAAAAATACAACCGTAAGCCCTTAAGCAAAAACCAACCTCTTTTAATAAAATCTCATGTCTAGTGGACCGTAGAAATTCCCAATTTAAGTTAAACCCTTTCTCAAGGCGAAAAACTTCTAATCTCAAGTTGATTAATCAAATCTCTTTCTAGTTAAAACCCCAAGACAAAGATTATAACGATTTGTGAATTCCCATATTAGGTTTGACCTAATCCGGAAGATTTATGTCGCCCTATATCTAGGATTGCATGCAACTCTTTTCACTTATATAGGTTCTATTTCACCATGAATCTCGATTTCCTGGGATGAAAAATAAACTTCAAATCAATATTGCGCATATATCAATTCAAATGAACGAAGCATAATATAAGTGAATCACGCAAAATATGAAGATTTTATTAAAAACATACACACCTTAATCACAAATCTATTCTAGAGTTCATTACATTCAAACACTAGGAGTTTAGCTACACATGATTTTGACCAAAGAATAAATTACACAAGAAGATTTAAGTATTGTAGACATGGTGTACTTATCTTTCTCAAAATCTCAATTGACTTCTTTCTTGATTGATGATGTTGCTCCAAGCCTTCTTCTCCAATATGCCCCAAGCTTTCTCCTCCAAGACCCCTTGATCCCAATTCTACTTAATGAAATGAATACAATGAATATTTCCGAGTATCTAATTGAATGCCTCTCCCAACTTCAACCCTTGGCTTTTATAGGCAACCAATACATTGATAGTACTCTCTTTTGTTAAACAATTGCCTCCATTTTCCTTGTTGGTTGGTGAATTCTTGTATTCAAGTGATGAGGAGGGACATGGAGACATGTTTCAGCAAAATAGGGTGTTAAAAGTGTACAAAAGTGGCCAAAATGGGTTGGTTGGTGAGTTTTCCCAAATTCCGCAAAGAAAAGTTGCAAAAAGAGGTCCGGACACGCCCGTGTCGCCCGACACGGCCAGGCCGTCTTTGTTTAATTGTGCAGCACTCCGCCCGACATGGCCGTGCTTCCCAACACGGCCAGGCCGTGTTCCCGACACGGCCGTGTTGGGGAACACGGCTGGCCGTGTCGGAGGCTGTTTTGTGCGAAAAAATCGAGTTTTTAGCTCCCGACGGAACACGGCCGTGTTGCCCGACACCGCCCGTGTTGGACCAAAAAGGCCCGAAATGACGCGTTTGGCTTGGAATTTCGAGCGTTTTTGCATCCTTAAACTCCCGGTATGTTTTGACATGAATCCATGGTCCGAAATTCACCAAAATTAGCCCGAATGGTCAATCTACATCAATAAAAGCACCTCGTAGTAATATGAACTATGTATAATCAAATATTTACAAAACTAACAATAAAATAACTCGAATTCTACTCAAATATACACATAAAACGTGCATAAAAAGACCCTTATCAAACCACCTCCAACTTTGAACTTTGCTTGTCCTCAAGCAAAACATTATATCAAAAAGAGGGATTCAATAAATCACAACACAAAATTTTTTTTTCTTTTTTTTTTTCAACACATTGAACACAAGCAGTCAAGTTCTTAGCCTTCTCAACCCGAATTAACCATTCAGTAAAAAAAATTATTTTGCAAAGCGATCGATGTCAAGAAAGACCGTAATATCGGTGAGCATTATTGAGACTTGAAATCATCACGCCACAAATATTGATAGTTATGAACAACTTCAATTCAATAATGCTATGAAAATACAAGAACTCAATGGATCATAGTAGTTAGCTTACTAGTCATATAACCAAGCTTCTTGAACTTTATTGGAATGAGAAGTCAAGGAGTATTCATTCTCCCTTTTTTTTTTTTTTGTTCTCTTTTTTTTTTTTTGGGACCTTTCGAGACATGCTTCCACTAGGTTTATATTTTGAATTTCTGTTCAAACACTCCTAGGGGTGGTTTCCCATACTCATATTCGTGTCGCCGTTTACGTAAAAAAAGACAAACATGGGGCTCATGAATGCTCCTAGTTACTAAGCAACAACAAATAGAGGAGTATAACCTCGATTGGTCCATTTTTTTTTCTTCTTTTTCTTTTTCTCTTTTTTTTTATTCACAAGCTTGGTTTAACAACTAGTTAACCACTACTAAATCATGAGTTCTCGGAAGTTCATAGCACTAAGTACCGTCGTATATGCCTTAACACATCAAATATTTATGGTGTTGGAAATCTCGTCAAAATTTAGCCCGCATCCACGTCAATCTATCCTAGACAATCAATTGCTTCACATGAAAAACACAAATTAACAAGTTAATATAGGTATAATTGGGCCAAGTTATTGACTAGCAAATACTCAATTTGTTAAAAAAAAAAAATCACATCTCTTGAAAACAAACACACAAGCATTCCGAAAATGTTATTGTACCCACCTCCAACTTTAAGATTCACATTGTCCTCAATGTGAAAGAAAGAAATGGACAAACACACACAAAACACTCAAAAAAAAAAAAACAAAGAAATTAGAATGATATAAAAGAGGTGGAAAAAAAAAAGAAAAATACGACCTTACTACAATAGTGAAATCGGTGTTGAGCGACCATTGGGTTGTTTGGTATCGGGACCTTCAACGGCATCTTCATACCTAATCAACTTTAAGCAACACACAACTCGAATACCGTGAAATCTCAAATATTCCCAATTAGGACAAGCAAGAAGAAGCTCAAGAGTTTTTTTTTTTTTTTTTTATGATTTGAAGATGACTCTAAGGACTTGTGATTACTTTGAAAGAAAATAAAAAAAAAAAAAAAATGAAAACAATTGCACACAAACATCGGGTTGCCTCCTAGGTTAGCGCTTCTTTAACGTCGTATAGTGGACCATTTCACCTAAATGTGAAGATTTAACGGGCGGAGCCTTGAACTTATGAAAAATTTTATCTCTTTGAACAACATCGCCACCGTATCGATTTTCGAACAATTGACCTTCATGGTCCTATTTTTTCGCATGTTATTCTCAAAATGGGATTTATCTCGTGGGAAACTTTTGCACATTGAACATCACATACTTTCAAGGATTTATTAGAAGACATATCAAGCAAAGAATCATTTATCCTTGTCTCAATCAAGTTTATAGGAAAACAAGTATCATTTATAGGATTTCTCAAAGGAATTTTAAAGATAACTTGTTCACCCCTACTCTCAAAGTAAGTTTTCCATCATGCACATCAATGAGAGATTTAGCGGTAGCCAAAAAGGGACGCCCTAGAATTAAGGGAACTTCTAAATTATCATGCATGTCAAGAATAACGAAATCGACCGAAACACGAATTTGTCAATCTTGACTAACACATCATTAATAATACCTCTAGGATGTTTAATCGATTTATCGGCTAATTGAATGTCCATCCTAATAGGTTTAAGTTCACCTAATCCCGCATGCTTAAATGTTTCATAAGACATCACATTGATACTAGCTCCCAAGTCGGCTAGTGCCATATCAACAGTAAATCATCAATTGTGCAAGGGATAATAAAGCTTCCGGATCATTAAATTTTTGTGGTAGTTCATTGGAAGGACATTTATCATTCAATTGCACATTTGATAATTTGTTAAGCTTATTTTCACTAGGAATGATGTCATTAAGATCCCTAACATGCTTTGAAGGAGGGTCAACAAATGGAATATTGGCATGTAATTGTTTGAAAGAATTAAGGTACTTACCAAATTTGTCCTCCTTCTATCTTCGGTTAGACTCCTTAAGGGATCTTGGGCTTGTATTCGCAACCTCCTTTTCATGAGATTTTCTTTGGACATGTCATCCTCCACGATTTTCGCATGGCGGCATTGGCATAATCATGCTCATGTGGAGAATCGATGGTGATTGCCTTTACGTGCTCCCCTGGGTTTGGCTCAAGATTACCCGGCAAACTACCTTGTGGCCTTTCGGAAATCATCTTCGCAATCCGCCTATTTGGTTTTCCAGATTATGGATAGATGCCTCTTGATTTCTCAAGGATGTTTCCACCACTGGAATCGGGTATCCGGTGATTGCACAAATTTTGTTATAAGATCTTCCAAGTTAGGCTTACCTTGATTTGGTGAAACCGGAGACGAGTGTAGATCGGGATTGGGATTAGGTCGTGGTTGACCTTGATTTCCCCAACCAAAATTCGGATGTTGTCGCCACCCAGGATTATATGTGTTCTTTGTAAGGATTACTTGGGTAATTTTTGCCTGATTCCCAACGTAATTAGCATGTTCGGTGTGAGGTATTGTGTGTGGGCAATCCCGATGATTATGCAATCCCCACAAGTTTCACAAGATAAAACATGCGGTGGTGGTGGTTTAGGAGCGCTAGATCGTCGATCTTTTGGGTCAATGCTTCGACACGTGCGGTGAGCGTAACTCACCGTGATCCGCATTATACACACCAACCGACCTGTTAGTTTTACCTCGTATGGATTGCCATTGGTAGCCGTTCATGGCCATTCCTCAATCAAATCCTGAGCGGCTTCCGGCGTTTTGTTATTAAGAGTTCCCGCCGATCGCATCGATCATTTGTCTTGTTGCGAAAGTAGCCCATTATAAAATGTTTGGACTTGCATCCAAATAGGTAGACCATGGTGTGGGCATTTCGCAACAATTCTTTGAATCTCTCCCAAGTGTCGTACAAGGTCTCGTCATCTTCTTGAGTGAATGAAGAGATTTCATTCCTCAATCGTGCGTTTTGGGGTGGAAAATATTTCAAAAGGAACTTTTCGCCATGATGTTCCACGTTGTAATCGTTCCCTTTGGCAAAGTATTTAGCCATTGTTTAGCCTGGTCCCCGAAGAGTAAATGGGAATAGGCGTAAACGGATGGCATCATCGAGACCCCATTTATTTTGAATGTATCGCAAATTTCAAGGAAATTCGCGATATGATTATTGGATCTTCGTCCGGTAGTCAGTTTAATTGAACAAATTGTTGCACCATTTGAATGACATTCGGTTTGATTTCAAAATTATTGGCGGCAACAGCGGGCCTTACGATGCTAGATGATGTGCCGTCCATAGACGGCTTGGCATAGTCGTACATGGTTCTTTGTTGTTCATCCGCCATATTGGGATCCTTGCCTTCATTAATATCCTCTCGTGGTCAGATTAATACTTTCTCTTTGTTGCTACGGCGGTGTCGCGCTTCCAAATTCGGCGACGAGTAGGCATGCACTGCGGTAAATAAAGAGGATAAGTGTAATCCAAGACTTACAAAGATAGATAAAAAGAAATACAAATGATGAAATAAAATAAAAAAAATGATTAAATTAACAAAAATAAGGTGTTCTTAATATTACAATCCCCGGCAACGGCGCCAAAAACTTGATGGCTCAAAAGCTACCTTTAAAACCGTAGGCAAGTGCACCTATCGTTTTATAGTATAGATTATTGAGTACCGAGTGTCATTCCCACGAGGATTGTAAGTACTAATAATTACCGTCTTTTTGTTATTTAATCTAACAATTTTCAGAGTTTTGGTTTGATGAAAAAGTAAAACAAATTATAAATTGTAAAAATGAAGGAAGATTTGTAAAATAAGAAATCAAGAGATAGAAATGTGTTTGAATGTAAATCCCTCTAGAATGTTTTTGTGATTTGACAAGTTAAAAATACAACCGTAAGCCCTTAAGCAAAAACCAACCTCTTTTAATAAAATCTCATGTCTAGTGGACCGTAGAAATTCCCAATTTAAGTTAAACCTTTCTTAAGGCGAAAAACTTCTAATCTCAAGTTGATTAATCGAAATCTCTTTCTAGTTAAAACCCCAAGACAAGACATTATAACGATTTGTGAATTCCCATATTAGGTTTGACCCTAATCCAGAAGATTTATGTCGTCCTATATCTAGGATTTCATGCAACTCTTTTCACTTATATAGGTTCTATTTCACCATGAATCTCTCGATTTCCCGGATGAAAAATAAACTTCAAATCAATATTGCGCATATATCAATTCAAATGAACGAAGCATAATATAAGTGAATCACACAAAATATGAAGATTTTATTAAAAACATACACACCTTAATCACAAATCCATTCTAGAGTTCATTACATTCAAACACTAGGAGTTTAGCTACACATGATTTTGACCAAAGAATAAATTACACAAGAAGATTTAAGTATTGTAGACATGGTGTACTTATCTTTCTCAAAATCTCAATTGACTTCTTTCTTGATTGATGATGTTGCTCCAAGCCTTCTTCTCCAATATTGCCCCAAGCTTTCTCCTCCAAGACCCTTGATCCCAATTCTACTTAATGAAATGAATACAATGAATATTTCCCGAGAATCTAATTGAATGCCTCTCAACTTCAACCTTGGCTTTTATAGCAAACCAATACATTGATAGTACTCTCTTTTGTTAAACAATTGCCTCCATTTTCCTTGTTGGTTGGTGAATTTTTGTATTCAAGTGATGAGGAGGGGACATGGAGACATGTTTCAGCAAAATAGGGTGTTAAAAGTGTACAAAAGTGGCCAAAATGGGTTGGTTGGTGAGTTTTCCCAAATTCCGCAAAGAAAAGTTGCAAAAAGAGGTCCCGGACACGCCCAGTGTCGCCCGACACGCCAGGCCGTCTTTGTTTAATTGTGCAGCACTCCGTCCCCGACATGGCCGTGCTTCCCAAC
The DNA here is from genome assembly GCA_016081115.2 of Rehmannia glutinosa. Taxonomy (NCBI): domain Eukaryota; kingdom Viridiplantae; phylum Streptophyta; class Magnoliopsida; order Lamiales; family Orobanchaceae; genus Rehmannia; species Rehmannia glutinosa. The sequence continues at coordinate 10,145,529 of CM071930.1, read as the reverse complement.
ACGGCCAGGCCGTGTTCTCGACACGGCCGTGTTGGGGAACACGGCCTGGCCGTGTCGAGGCTGTTTTGTGCGAAAAAATCGAGTTTTTAGCTCCGTGAACATGTACCGTGTTTCCCGACACCCCTGCCCGTGTTGGACCAAAAAGGCCCCGAAATGACGCGTTTGGCTTGGAATTTCGAGCGTTTTTGCATCCTTAAACTCCCCGGTATGTTTTGACATGAATCCATGGTCCGAAATTCACCAAAATTAGCCTCGAATGGTCAATCTACATCAATAAAAGCACCTGAGTAATATGAACTATGTATAATCAAATATTTACAAAACTAACAATAAAATAACTCGAATTCTACTCAAATATACACATAAAACGTGCATAAAAAGACCCCTATCAGAAACAAAGCAAGATTGGTAGCCAAAGGATATTGCCAAGAAGAAGAAATAGATTTTGATGAAACTTTTTCTCCTGTGGCAAGATTGGAAGTCATAAGGATGTTTCTTGCCTATGCGACTCACAAGAACTTTATTGTATATCAAATGGATGTAAAGAGTGCATTCCTAAATGGTCTATTGGAAGAAGAAGTATATGTTGAACAACCTCCAGGATTTGAGAGAAGATTCTTGGAGATAAGGTATACAAACTCAAGAAAGCTCTATATGGATTGAAACAGCACCCGAGCATGGTATGACACATTATCACAATTCGACTAAGAATGGATTCACAAATGGAAAAGTGGATAGAACAATCTTTAATTCAAGACGGGAAGAGCATCGCTTGTTCAAATATATGTGGATGACATCATTTTGGATCCACAAACAAAGAGTGTGGTGATAAATTTTCAAACCTCATGCAAAGCAAATTCAAATGAGCATGATGAGAGAGTCGACATTCTTCCTCGGACTCCAAGTGAAATAGCCAAGGATAGAACCTTCATAAGTCGACAAAATACACCAGAGATTTAATGAAGAAATTTGGTATGGAAGAGAAGTCTTCTCGTGAAAATACCAATGAATACATCATTCAAAATGGATATGGATGCGAGATGGCAAGCTCAGATCAAACAAGATCTGAGCACTTATTGGATCATTGCTCTATCATCTCACAAAGCCAGGCGGACATCACCTTTGATGTAGGTATATGTGCAAGATTTCAATCATGCTCCAAAAGAAAGCCACATGACCGCGCCCGCAAGAGAATCTTGAGATATTTGAAAGGAAGCAAGAAGTTGGCTTATGGTATCCAAAGGAAGGTTGATTCAAGCTAATTGGTTACTCGGACCGACTATCTTTGGATGTAGAGTTGGCAGGAAAAGTACCGTGCACATGTCAAATGCTTGGAAATAGGTTGATTTCTGGTTTAGCAAGAAGCAAAATTCAATAGCTACCTCCACAATTTGAAAGGAGATCACATAGTCAAGGCAAAATTGTGCCAAGTCTTATGGATGAGACAACAACTGGTGAGAGACTATGAAGTTGAAGAAAAGGAAATTCCAATCATGTGTGATGACACAAGTGCAATTGCAATCACCCAAAATCCCGTGTTGCACTCAAGAACAAAGCATATCGATGTCAGATATCACTTCATAAGAGATCATATTGAAAAGAAGGACATCACCTTGGAATATATTTAAACTGATAAACAGTTAGCTGACATATTCACAAAACCATTAAGTGAGTCAAGACTTGAAGAACTCAAGCATGAGTTAGATTAATTGAGTGAGTTGACACTGAAGACTCAAAGAAAAGAAATGAAACACGAAAAGGGAAAACGAGTTGAACTCTCAAATCATCTAAGTGAATTAGCCGTATCGGAAAGACATCTGTACCGAATTATGACAAATTTAGTATTTACATGAGAGGAAAGAAGAGTTAAATCACCTAAGGGGCAAGCCGAGTCATTTATGAGCAAAGTGACAAAAACGCAAATGTTTTACTAAGCGGAAATGTTTTTAAGAATGACGTCAACATAATTATGACGTACGCATACAAAAAGCCGCACACCAAGCTTATGATTGGATATAAATGCTACCGCATTAAATACGAGACATTAAATGCAAATCAGCAGTAAAGATCTAAGCCGTTGATTTTGATCACATTTCAAAAATCACCCGCGACGCCCTTTCATGAACCATACTAAAACCATTTTTGTTCGCTTTTCTCACACTTTACCAAAACTGCTGTTCATCTCTCTCTCGAAAGCAAAAGCAAAACTTTCTCTCAAAACCCTTTCAATCCTCGATCATTTTCTAAAGTTTCGTTGGTAAAATATTGAGAAATGGCATCCACTCATGATTTTGTCAAGCTAGAAAGCAAATCCACACCGGCCCACTGTGGGATTTCGATGGTATGGTGAAACAGGTCCGACGACACCCTAGAAGAAGATTGTCGAGAAATTGGAAACGCCTGGGTCAAAAAAAACCGTTTCGATGTTGGAGTTTCCGCGACCTATGTGGAAGAGGTCGCACATTTCTACGTGAACGCCGAGGTTCACGATGAGGCATCAAGTCCTCTCTGCTCATGGAAAGGATTTCTTCATTATCGCCAAGGACGGCGTAACACCGCTTGTTACCGCGGAAGAAATGTTGGAAATCAATGAAGCTGATGTTTATCTGACTGCTGCTTGGAAGGAAGTAGCTAAGTCCGACTATGCTGAGAAAGTAGTCTACACAGCTAATAAGAGGCTAATGAAGGAGGACTACCACAAATTGTTGGACATCGTTGCCAAATGCATAGATATCAAATTTGGCAGCTTTGACCAGCTGTCCAAAGCAAAGTTGATCGTAATGGTTGCGTTTGTCTACAGCAGACTCTACCAGAACGTTGGGAACAAATCCTTCAAGGAGGATGGAACGTTTAGAGGTTCCCTAGGATACGGCCTGGTGATTGGTCGGCTGATGGAGATAAAAGGAGTCCCTCTTCGACATGGAAAGGCATTCCATGTAAACAAGAGGATGTTCAGATCAAACCTCTCTGGCGCACAAAAGAGAGCCTACGCTAAAAGAGCTGATACGAGTGAGGGAGAATCACCGATCCTCAAGATACAGATTGTTTCCTCTCCTCCAAAGACACAGCCGCTTCCCGTTGCTAAGAAGATCGCCGCTCCCGCAAAGAAAGAAAAGAAATATGCTCCGCCGCAGCCCGAGTCACCCGCCCCGCAGCCGTGTCTCCCGCCCCTGCAGCCCTGATGGAGAGAAGGGAACCATTAATCCCTTCTCCGGTGATCAAGAAGAAAAGGATCGCCACAACAAGGAAGCGCCAATTTAAGACATCCGCGAAGGCATTCACCTTCAATGAACCCATGAGGAAGTGGAGCGGATATCCCTTTGGTAAAAACAAAGAGAAGAAGAAGACGTTCCAAGCTCTCCGAGCTTGAGAAGACAAACAGTCCTGGCTACTCCACCGAAAAGATACGAGACTACCGGAGAAGTAGAGTCTCCGGAAGTGATTGATGAAACGCCAAGTCTCCGAGGCCGATCACAGAGGCAACTCAAGACCCGGTTTGAGACACAACAACTCGAGGAACAATGAATGGTTGAGACAACCGAATCACACAAGGTGGTTGTTTCTCCACCCGTAAAGAGGCTACAGAGGATGTTGAGCAAAATCAAGTCTCGCTACCCTTAATCCCCGGAAACGAGGGCCGCAAGAGAATGAAGAAGACGATGTAATCATGTACTCTCCATTGTATCCAGACATCCAAAATCGCCTGCGAGAGTGGAGAAAATGGAAGTCGAGCCTATCCAGAGTGATTTGAAAATCCGAGTTCATTGCCGAGGAAGAAGAACTCTTCGTGTTTCTTGAGGTGGACACAGGTCTTTGCAAGCCCTTTATGAGGATAATTGCATCAATATCGCAGAAGAAAAAGAAAATGAACGGGCTAAAGCAAATGAGACGCAGAAGCACGTGAGAAGGCTAGATCCGCCTCTCACCGCACCACCGATCATACACACCCTCACTTTGATGTCCTATCGAGAAAGTGATGAGGATCTCGGACCCCGTTGCTACCACGGAAGAGTTGCAAAAATGCAGCAAGCAATGCAAGAGTCCGTAATCCTACATGAGCAAAGAATGATGGAGGGACCAGGAGAGTCCTCCAAATCACACTGGAGATAGACCCAATGGGAGTGGTGCAAAGATATCGCCACCTGTGTTACGCCACCACTTCCTCATTGGAGAGGAAGGTACTAAGGGAATTGGCGATGAACCGGGAGTGTGGGGACCTCACCAAGCCAACCCCTAATGAAGGTGTCTTACCACCGCCCAATGGTTGAATACTCAGTGGGAACAACCGAGAGTCCTGAGACGAGTGACACCATTCCAAGTCACTCGGTTGGTATGCCGGTGGGGAAACTCTCCTCAATCGTGCAGCAAGGTTGGAGGATGTCGCAATCGACTCACACAATGAATTTAGGAGGCGAAGTGGAGAAGGAACAATTACAAAATACACAAAGCAAGTTGTCATCGTGAAGCTCGATAGCCAGTGACTGTCTCAATTGTCTGGTGAAGTGCCAATCGCTCAGCAATGACGCCGCTAATGCAAATCGAGGTACAGACGGAATCGCCCGGGAGTTAACACTGGCGATGAAAGTGCAATCCATGGAGTTGAAACTCCAATGGATGCCACTCGAAGACCCCAAGACAGCAGACATCGCCGAAAGGGATGACAAGGCCTCGCGCAGTTGAGGCGCATGAGGTAATGAAGACCAACGGGAGGTTGAGACTTCCTGGGGTAGAGAAATCAAGCACATAACATCCCTCCCGCTATCATTGATCCATCGTAAAAGGAGATAAGTGCTCTTCACGATTCCCAGGATAATCCTCGATGTAACCTTCTCGGGATCGGATGAAGACAATGAAGCCGAGTCATCCCCTCACTGATCGATCCCAAAGACTTAGCCGAGGATGTTCCAACCACGAGTAAGTCGACCTCAAGGCTACTCGCCAAACATTCAACTTGATGTTGAGCCACCCATGGAAATCTCACCATCGTCCGATGACGCTTCCGATAAGGCCGAGGACCAGTCAACTCATTTGGAAAACCATTTGAGGCAGACCGACGAGCTGTTGAGATAGCTGAGGCTCGCAAGCGGGTCGATTCACAACAGACCCACCAAACAGAGTCCACCGCTCAGGCTCCCCGCAGCAGTCCGACTCGACAAGGAACTTCACGAGCACCGCTTTATAATTGAACAAATTCCATTGCAAGTGATGATCCTTTCATAGAATCATTTCCCTTCTCCTGGAGGTGCCCGACCTCCCTGAAGAATCGACAAAGATCGCGCGCGCTTCCACAGACCGATCCTCGTCATTCCATCGACACCATTGTTCCACCAACTATGACTTTGACTCTGCTTGGCCGTCAACTGAAACAGAGGAAGCAACTCGAAGTTTGGGAGGTGTTCAAAGCCCTATTTGCCGAGATTGAACGAATGGAGAGGCACTGTGCCTCGCCTGGACAACAGGACGCCAACCTCACCGATTTGAGAGGCATCATAGTCGATCCGGAGTGGTGGCAACAAACAAACAATGCGTGTGGAACAAGCTCGATATTTCAGAACATTGTTCAACAAGTTGTTGGTCTGGCGAGCTGAGAATGCTGATGCAAAGACAAAATTACAAGAGCACATTAAACAAACGCATGAATCTCATTCTATAAAGATAAAACTGTCGCGTGAACATAATAAAAACGAGCTCTGCGTGTGGAAGAGAATGGATCGAACATTCGGTCTCTCATGGCCGAGATGAAGTTGGTAAAGAATTTGAATCCAACGCCACTCGCCCGAGTTTCGTTACTACTCTTACAGCCCAGATTCAAGCACAACTCAACTATTAGCATACCGACTTCTTGCTTGCTAGCTTGTTTCGTGGGTTCCTCTCTCCTTTTATGATGCCAAAAAGGGGAAGAGGAATACCTAAAAAAGCACTGGCAAGGATCCGGCCGAGAAGGAGGAAACAAATGTGAAGGGAAAGACAAATTGAGGCAGATAATAAGAGAGAAGAAAGGGAAGTCCGTTGAGGGGGAAGGCTCGAAAGATGTGACCTTGATGATTGCTAAAACCCCCAACAAGGTCTTGTCACAAACGGTGATATTATCCGCAAACTCCCCAAATGACTCGCCACTCCAACACTCTTTGCACCAATGGCCGAAAAGAGAAAGACATTGAAGCGAGGGATGGAGGAAGTGGAAGGAAGAATGAATGCTCGTGTTATGGATATTCTCGAAACAACATGGAGGCATTCCAATGACAGAGACACCTATGCCCTTTCGGAATCGGTTTTAAGACTGCTTGATGAATTTAAGACGCTTTACATCTCAAGGTTACTTCGCCAAACATGTCCACGCGGCTCAAGCCTGGATTTATCTTGGGAAAAAGGTCTCACATTATGTGAAGAAGCCGACAGCAAAGAAACCACCGCAATCACTCTTTGGTCACCGCCTAGTCACCACCAGTTTGGGGAAAAAGAAGGCCCGAAGACAATACACCCTGCAGGCAGGAAGAAGAAAATGTGGAGGAAGAGGTTTCGCACCAGAACTCGCCCAAAAACATTGAGTACATAGATCCAGGCAAGAAATGAGGGATCTATTCACCGATTTGACGATTAGCCAATCCAAGTGGCTAAGAACAATGCCGAGTATGTGAAGAGAATTGAAGAAGAAAATTAAAGACAAACTCAGCTATGGGAGGAAAGACAAGAAAGACTATGAAGAGATGAAGTAGGAAGGCGATGAGAAAAAGAAGGCAAACAAGATGAGAAGAAAAGAAAAGGTCAAGATGACAGAAGAAAGATAAAAGAAGGAGGCAATGGGCTGCATTAAGTGTTGTTGTCCACCCCTTCATGTATTTTACTAATACACTTTATGTAAGTCTTCCGTACATTGAATAATATTATGCAATTTTTGTACGTGAGTAGATATAGAACAAACATGGTTAGTCTAAGTCCCGCTTAAGATCCGATACATTTTT